>JAUMJM010000001.1:0-1200000 GCA_033558235.1 Neomorphus geoffroyi
ATTTCAAAAATAATAAAAAAAAGAAAAATCTTTCTTGTAGCCCAGTTTTTGCTAAGATACCTGTAACAAGCAAATAGGATGAGCAAGTGGTGGTTACATCTACACAGATGACGTTGCTTAAAATAGTAATGATAATTACTACCTTCAGGAGCCATCAACCTGTACTGTACTTACGTAATACCAGCTATATAATGAAGTGACCTTATTTTCAGTTTGCTGCTTTCTTTTCCCACAGTTATCTGTTCAGGTTTTACAGTTCAGTCTGTGAAGCTTGACGTTTCTGTTTGCGTTACGGTCAACCAAGGCTTGCACCTTTATCCCGCAGGTAGGGGGGCATGCGCGGAGCAGCTTGTAGCATCAGCCCAAAAGTCTCAGCTCCTTGGGCCAAAGGCCCCTACCAAAGTACCTTCTTGTTTCTAGGCTATCTTGCCTGTCATCTCACGTGCTCTAACAATGATAATAGCAGAGGGAAGCCCTGTGTTCCATAAGGTTATTCCGAATCTGAGTAGCAAACAGGGAAATTAGTTTGCAGAAGCTACTGTGAATAATGAAGGATGTATGTAAAAGGTAGAGTCTATGGACATTAAAGTTGAGCTGCAGTGTTGGAAGGATATGCCTGCTACTTTGGAATGAGGCAGGTGCCTGCTGGTTTTCAGAAGACTGTAGTCCCCCCTGTTTTTTGCCCTCGTGTCATTGCTGAAACTCCTTTTTTAATGAAAAGAAATATATAACTTCTTTCAAAGGAAAACACAAATTACAGTAATTCAGAGGTAGGTAGAAGGACGTGCTGAATTTTTGTGATCTGGTGAGATTGTGGAAGGTTTTCTAGTTTTCTAGTCTTTCCCACTGTTCATCTCAGCTTTTCAATTTTTGCTATTTGGAACTTAATGCTCCAGCTTGTAGTCAAATAAACATCTGGAAACAATCACTATGTGGTGATATCACACACAGACCACTTGTTTCCAAAGATTTTGCTCCTGTTCTTTAAATCCTAGGAAGGCAGAAAAGTACTTAGGGGGAAGAAAGTGAAATATTTTCCTTGACTTAAAATGATTGCTTGTCTTTTTTATTAAACACAATTAGAAAGCGTTCATATTCCTTTGGAACAAGCTTTTGTTTTGCTTCATCTCTAAACAGAAAAATCCCTGGTTCTCACAGTGCTGGTTTTGTCTGGGATAGAGTCCAGATTAGTAATACTATGACAGTAGCACAGCTGAAGTGCCTCTATAAAAGGAAAAGTTAGTAAAGGAATGCTGGTGGCATATTGATGTGTCTGCTCTTACTTACATTTGCTACAAAGCTTCTTTTATAGTCAGTGGAGAAAAGAGAGAATTCACTTACAGGGAGCTTCGTTGGGGGAAAAGAAGGTTATTGAAAGAAAATAAGTGCAATTACAAGTAATATGATTTTAAGTTCATATTTAGGCATGTGCTCAATTTAGAATGCAATATCAGAATTCTATTTTTACCCCATTTTTACCTCATCCTATGCAAGCATTTTGTACTGAAAATTTGCAAAATGTAATTCTTTTGATGATGGATTTCATTTAATTATAAAACAATAAACTAGTTGCATATAAGCTATATATTATATAGTGTATTTTTATACTTTGATATATAATCTTTTGATATTTAGTCCCATTTATGTGATAGCTTATCAAAACATGAGTAATTCTGAAATGTTTATGCTCTAGGAAGACAGGAATTGCTCTCCCTTCAGAAAAGAGAATCAAGGGGGAACATTGATCAGTTTATGAAAGTAAGGATGATGTTATCCGATGTATTCTGCCAAAATAGTTTTCAAATCCAGGAAAATCATTGTTATTCAAAAATGGAAATGAATAATGTATGGAAAGGATTTCACTGTCACCCATTTTCTGCTGGCTCCTTCTCATGATTGTCTACCCCACCTTCCCACGCTGGGATCTCATTTTGCCACCAAAGAAAGGCAGCAGCTTGGTTCAGGCTGATCCCAGGTTTGATAATCTCTTGCGTAACTTATTGTTTCTTAACTTTCATAACAAAAAAACAGGTCAAAGAGGATAGGTTAAATGCATGATGGAACCAGCTGGAGGTTGGTCTGATGAAATAGATTTCTACTAGGAATAGGACTCTAGTGGAATCTGAATCTCCTAAAATTAAAAAAGACAATTAATTAGCAAATTTCACTTGACTTCTACATTACAAGAGAAACTAAAATATTCTTTTTTTCTTCAAAATGGAGCACTGGAATTGCAGTGGAAATATTACAGCCTTAATGAAATAATTGATTGGCTTGATAATTTTAAAAGAACCAGTATTGTACAATTTGATATTAAACTATCTCAAAGTTTCAGAAATTGTCAGTGGCTCTTTTTTATTCTTTTATAAACACAGATAAAAGTCCAGGTAGCTTGAAAAAATATTATTAGTAGTACGGTCACTATTCATATGTATTAAACTACATTTCTTCCTGCCTTCCTAACACACTCTTTAGTCTCTTTCTAAATGAAAAAGTTAAAAGAATATATAACTCATATTCTTAATCAAATAATGTTGCACAGTAGAGAGGATATAGGACTGGGTTTTGTTGAGAGTCCTGTGTTTGCCCTGCAACTGACCCAGAATTACGGAGGAATAGTTCTGTTGCCTCCAATAGACCCAGCTGCTCTTTTTCTCTCCAAGCTCTGACTTCTGCTCCTTTGATTTTCCTTCTGCTTTATGGACTATCCTTCCATCTTAAACAGGTGACACCTGTATCTAAGAGAAAGATGCCTTCTTAGCCATCCATGAGACCATGCAGGGTTTGGATTTGCTTGGCAAGTTCTTAGGTTTGACTCTCTGGGGTTGGTAAAACCGTATGTAGAAATTAGATTTAGTTTTGCCTAACTTTTAGCTGCCTTGAAGCACCAAAAGGTTATTTTATCCCCTACACAGGCTAAAATATTCTCATTTGAAATTATTCTCTCTGTTTGGCAGATCACAGGGGAAGCTGCTTGTTCAGTCTCCAGCTTCTGTCGTTCTCTGGCTGAGAGCAGCTGTTTGCCACACTTCCTTCAAGGTGCGAATTAGATTTGCAGCCTCACTCTTCCTAATGTCCCTGCAAACATACACTCAATGGCCAGCATTTTGCCATGATCAGTCAAACACCATGACCATTTCTTTTTATAGACTTGCAGGGTGCAGATACTCTATTAATTTCAGAGAGTCTTTTGATTTGGCCTTTATTTGGAGAACATTCTAGAAATTTGACTTGCTAACTATAGGTTATCTATTACGCCTGGTTTTTAATTATTATGATTTACTGAAATCAAGGCTTGTAAATTAGAAAACCATACTTTATGAAAGTGGTTATGCAAAGGAACCCATGAAAATGTCAAACCTTCTCTACTTCGAGGCTTGTATTTCATAAATGGGCTCCAGTGTGTTGACATTTCAGTCAGTCTCAGATCCCGCTGGCTGCCCTTGGGTGAGTCTGCAGGCATTTGCAGATTTTCTGCAGATCTCCCTCACACATAGTTTGTCAGATCTGTCAGACTTCAGTTCCTGGTCTGTCTTCACGGCCAACATGTCTTTTATCAGTGCAAACTCACTGCAAACCTTTATCCTCTAGTCTATTTATTTTTGAACCAATACTGCCTTGCAGTCTTTCCTCTCCGTATAGGAGCCTGTTTTGCAAATAGATGAAGACCTTCTATTATTTAAAATTAATGTTCTTCCAGTATAATTTCATATTCTTCCTTATTGCTGGACTGGAGTCGGTTGAGAATTCCCTGTACAGTTTCCCATTGTAAGTTTTTCCTACTCAGAAAGAAGCTCTCTGCTTTGTTCTGCAGCAGTATTTTCCAGACAGATCTGTCATCTCCCAAAACTCTGATGACCAATGTGATGATACATATATTGCTATCACTGCCCATGGCCTTTTCAGGAACGTTGTTGCTTGTATAACAGGAACTTAACCATCGATTTGACACTGTTTGTTTACCTGTTGTGCTCCTAAATGCTCATACAAGGTGACATAAAATTATATGTGCATGATCACAAAGTGATAGTTTGTCTAGAGGTGGATATAAAGAATGCTTTGGTTACCGTAGTGGGTGTAGAATTACTGTAAGAATTAGGTGTTTGAAAGAATGAAAGGTACATTTGTTGAATTAATACTTTAATCAATTAGCATATACTGTATAATCTCAGCGTCAGGGTCAGAATCTGGTATTCCTAATGACACTGATTATGAGCTGTCTTTTGGGAAACTGTAGAATGAAGTGCTCTTCACCATATGGAAAAATTCTGGAGCATTTCCCCAAGGTAGGAAGTGTGATACAGAATTGCACGTGTATTAATCTGACACAGAATTATATTGGTTTAGGAAAATCTGTCTTTGCAGATGCAGATGGATGAGAAGGCCAGCAAAGCACTCAGTAGACTGCCATTTTCTGAATGGTTGCCAATAATTATGTCTCTCTCTTGAAATGATCTGCAAGTAGTTCAAATTGATGAGAATGTGAGATGTGCCAAATGATTTGGCAAAATATCAGGTATCTCTGAACATGGCAGTTCCTGCTGACCTGCTGTATAAAATGACATAATGTGGTGTGACTGACACTGCATAACGTTAAGCAGCATGTATGAAATTGGAAAATACAGTGTTTTCAAGGCCAAGGTAGTGAGAAAAATATGTTTTTGAGGGATGTCTGCTTAAAAAAGAAATCTTGCTATTTGTGAAATGTCTTTTTGGTCCGTATTGGAGGACAGAATGGATTTTGTGTCTGGCTATTAGCCTTGACTCTGATCAGCTAAAAGATGCTGTTGAAGGTATTGGGAAAGGCAGTAAGTTATAGGGTAAACAGTTGCATCTACCGAAGGTCTGTTTTCTTCTGGATATAGAGAGGTAGAAGGAAGTGAAATTACCCTTAACTGACTGAATCAAAAGCTTAAAGAAAAACATAATGACATTAGCTGCTTTCAGGGACTCAGGTTCTCTGCTGAACTCAGTTTTCTGCTTGAACTTTAAATTTCAAGCAATGGGATTTAAATATCCTTTCTCTCATGTGTTAGCGCCTTGCCTTGCACTGATCTCACTGACATGAACTGAGTTGCTCTCAGAGCAAGGGGACAAAGGGTGACAGTCCAGTCTACAGAGATGCCTGTGCTTCCTCTGATCTTGAAGAGGATTTACCTCTTACGAATGGGCAAGGCTTACCTGTGAAAATAGGCTGATGGAGATGCATTACCAGCTTGTCAAAATGCCCTAAGAAATAGTTCATTATGTCTGTAAAATAAATGGTGCATCTTTTCCACATTTTCATTTTTATTTTGGTTAGAGAAAAGAGAGGAGCAGAAGCTGCAAAGCTAATAAGATCTCCCAGCCTTGGGTTCAGACTAAGACCCCGTGGAAAATGGTGGAAATCTTTCACCTAAACCTTATGAAGTCAGCTTAAACTCTTAAGACTAATAGCCTTGCTGTACCAGGAACTAAAATGACTAAGTGGAGTATTCATACACTGCTGCTAACGTAATTTGTGTTTCTAATAACTGTGATTTTTCAGTAGTGCAAAGAAACACATGTTTTGGAGTGGTGGGATTTTTTGGTTGTTTGTTTGAGCAAACCAGTCGCAATTGTTGCCTTTTCTTCATTGTTTTGAGGGCTATAGTAATTTACAAGCCAGTGATATTTCACTCTGACTTCAGTACTGATACAGCTGCCCTTCTTGAAAAACAAGAGTGGAGCAAGCCTTGAGGTATCCTGCTGAATTTGAGGTCTGAGTGGAGACCAGGTGAAAGAGAAATTGTGCCTCGTTTTTATTCTCTAGGAAGGAAGTGTAGTCTGTGTTTCAGTTCAGCTCAGGGGGATTAGACTGCTGCACCAGAGATTCCTGAATAGAACTGGAGCAGTTAAAAGAGTACGAATGAGGCAGGAATGCCCTGCGTGACAGTCAGGACAGATGTGAGCGGTGTGACACCAGCTCACGAGTACTATCCCCAGCTAGAAACACCGCAGTAACCCCACCACCATCCGAACTGTGCCGTACACCTATGCAGACTAACACAGGCCTATGCTTGAGCACAGGCTTTCTCATCACTTACCCAGTGTAGCATAAATATTTCCCACTCTTGTTTTTTGCTGATAGTTGCAGCTCTGGCAATCATTTTTTTTATAATTAGGATATATAGGTTGTTATTATTAGCTTAGTAAGATGAAACTGCCATGGATATGGAAGCTTTGATGTGAAAACACGATGAGGTGGCAGGAAGATGGGATTGCTGCCTTGTTTTACCAGAAATATACATTCTGATAAGGCCTCTCATGCATTCACCGTGTGCTTACACAGGCTGATGAAGATTAAAGCGTAGGTAGCACAGTATTCATGCTGTAGAAAATTATAGCTTCCCACTTCAAGAGGAGAGTCAGAACTATCAGTCAAGATCTCTTCTCCACTGAAGAGGGCAATGGTGACCAGAGGTTTTGGGGTAACCCTGGCAGGCAGCTAAGCCTCACACAGCCTTTCACTCACTCCCCCTCGGGAGAATGGGGAAGAGAACTGGAAGGGTAAAAGTGGGAAAACATGGATGTTGAGATTGACAGCTTAATAGGTAAAGCATAATCAGGAGCTCATTCACTACTTCCTGTGGGAGAGTAGATGTTTAGCCATTTCCAGTAAAGCAGGGATTCACCACATGTAATGCTTACTCGGGAATACTGAGGCTGTAACTCTGAACATCCTGCCCTTCCTCCTCCTTTCCACCACCTTTAATTGCTGAGAACGCCATCATGTGGCATGGGATCTCCCTTTGGTCAACCGGGGTCAGCCGTCCCGCTGTGTCCCCTCCCCTGGGTTATCGAGTGTTGGGGTCACTAAGCCAAGGCACAGCACCGTATGAGCTGATATGAAGAAAATCGACTCTATCCCAGCCAAAACTAGTAACCAGGGATGTGCTAAACTTGTGTCACTCAAGAAGTGACCAGTGAATCACCAGTGCAACTACAGCTTATTATGAGTTACTGTACTCTGTATGTAACAGCAGAGATTTGTATCACAGTATCACAGTATCATAAGGTTGGAAAAGACCTTTGAGATCATCGGGTCCAATCTGACCCAACACCTACACCTACACTTGTCAACTACACCATGTCACTAAGTGCCTCATCCAATCTCTCCTTAAACACCTCCAGGGACGGTGACTCCACCACCTCCCCGGGCAGCGCATTCCAATGGCCAATCACCCTCTCAGTGAAGAACTTTTTCCTAATGTCAAGCCTGTATGTAGTATCCTTGCTTTTGCCTTCCATGACTGCCTTGATCCCATAGAGCAAACCAGCTCTTGTAACAAACACCTTCATTTCTATAAACTAAAACTTTTAAACACTTGCCAAAAGTCTGATGCTATCAAAGTTCCACTGAACAACTTTCTTTCTGCGTATTTTGTGAGTTGTTCTGAGGCACAGAAACATGTGTAGTAGAGAATATGAAGCCAAATAAACAGGGAAATCTTATTCTGAGCACTCTGCTGAGGCAGAAAACTAATATTTGATGAAAATTAATCAGTGTTAATGTGATTTACATATTTGTCTGCTCTCCATTATTATTTCCACTTCTATCAACACTATTTTCTTATGAATTTTCTTTTAAACTCTCAAATTTCCACAACCATTCCCATCTTTCATCATTTCCGCAAGTTTAGCCAAAAAGTTGCTCATAATTCTACTGTCTCACTAACATGTTATTTTTAATGAATTATGATTCTCTGTTTTCTAACCGTGCTTTCCTCTTACTGGGTCTAGGACTGGTTTTCTGTGTAGATAAAATAACTATAAATATAGAATTTTCTTTCTGCTGAGGCTTCTTCTGTGCGATTTGTATGCCTCTAAGCCGATGCCAGTTACTGCGTATTTGTAGAACCTCCTCAGATCTATGTAAGGTGTGTGTAGGTGAAACATGATGCGTTGACACTGCAAACACCGAAGTCAATGGTGACAACTCTTGCACGTAGAATTACTCATCCACTTAATTTTTATGCAAGATTGAAACCTAAGATTACAGCAATTATTTTAGGCTTTTCTTTTGGTGTCAGTTAATGTTAAGCAGGCTGAAGATGTTGCTCACCAGACTCTGCCAGAGAACTCACTCATCCCATTTTCTGTCCAGTCAGCATGGTTTCAAGCACCACAAGTGCCAGAAGGCATGGTAGCTCAGTCTAATCTGTGACAAATACAAAGCGCTATAATAGCTTTTAGTTTCTGACAGGAGTAAATGCAACAGGCAAATTTAGTCCATAATCTGTGGCTTCAGTCAGTGAGTGGGAAGGCCACGTCTGACCTGCACAGCTTGAGGTGGGGCATGTAGAGAGAGAAAAGTTGCCTCTGACATCTAGCTTGGGTACTTGCCTGCTGGGGGCGTGAGTGAGAGCTGCTGTCACCATGGCGGTGACTCCATTAATGCTGCTCTTCATTGTCTTGATGGAACAACTGGAATAATAATTTCCACATCTCCATATTACTGTGGGGCAGGGTCATTAATATGGAAACCCTGCGTTCATCTATACCATGGACTCTTCCTACTCATTAACTCAGCATCCTGGTAAAGATGTACGCAGGCTACGTGCATCCTAGCATGGCACTAGCAGAAACTGGGAATATTATGAAATGCACAAAGTCTGATACTGTTAGCTTACAAAAACTAATCTGATATACATCGGTATAAACAAAGCCCATTTATTTTTCAACTTGGGCAACATGGAATGTACTGCTATATTGTCCAGGCTGGAGCAACACTTGGGTTAACTTTCTTTTCCGTTTTCCACAGTAATGCTGGATCTATGCCAAACAATAAACAGTGCTGTTCCCAATTCCTTTTTTTTTTTTTACACAGATATAAACAGTGAAGGTAATTTTAGTTTTAATTTTTGTTCACGCTTAGTGGTCTTGGCCAGCCAAAGCCTTATGTCCCATTTAATTCTAAGTCAAAGACTGGACTCAGTCATGCCTGCAAAATCTTGTCAGCTTTCCAACCATTCATCTTCACAGCCAAGGAGCAGGAAAAATGTCTGCAGCTGAATGCTGCTCCTCCCCCATGTTGCTTTTGTCCCGTTTTATAAAACTGTCCTTATGCAACACACTAAGGCTGTGACGTAATGATAACTCCAGTGAGGCTTTCTTGGTTCAAAGTCACTATTGCCTGTTGTATTCTTCTTGCCTCAAGAGCTGTTCTAGTTATATAGGGAACTGGCTTTTCATAAAACTAGACATATAAATCACAGCAAGAGTAAACTTTCATAAGGAAAAAGCAAGCTTTTGTCACTTGCTATTAATTTCTACTTTCTGTATAAAGAGATTCATGGTTTTTATTTCATACAGTTAGGTTCTTTTAATAGTTATAGTTCTGTTTTTCCCGTTCATAGCAATGGATATCGAATGGTCTTGCTCAAATGCCAAAATAGTCATTGCTGGTTTATAGTTGTTGCAGATTTTGTCCTATGACTGATATTTTAGTTTCCTTACGAGTTCAAGGAATGCTTTAGGTAGTAGCCTTTATTAAAGAAAAGGAATAAACAGAAAATACCAATTACCATTTTGTGCCTGTGGAAGAACAGACATCTCTGAACAACATATTATTTTAGCTGCAATGTAGAAGTGCATTTTTCCAGCTGGGAAGAATGTTAATGATGCCAGTTACCCACTTTATAGTAATGATTGGGGAAGGCTGGAATGCAGAATTCTGATGATGATGATATGACTGCACAAGTGATGTTCAAGTAACTTTCAAGTAAGATCCATATTATAGGGTTGAGTTTTAAACAATGGAATTCATTCCCCTTCATTCTGCCTTTCAAATGAAAGGGCTGGAAGATAGTGTAGGAGAGAGGGGAATCTGTAAGTGATAAATATTAACGTAGGTGATGTAGCTGGTGGTCTGAGGAGATCCCAGTAGTAAGGATATTCTGTGGAAGAGTGTTGATTTGTGGTATTGGCAGGGATGCCTGTTTTTTGTAACAAGGCTGTGCCACAAGTTCCTGGCGGTGAAGGGGGTGCACATTACTCTCACCAGTGACCAGAAGACTCTAGACTGGATGAATTGTGGTGACAGTCCAGGAACTCTTCAAAGGTTGCAGTATGGATATTGCTGATGTAGCCTCCCAAGTGCACACATTGTTATCTCCCTGCAACCTGTACTTTGTTAAGGAGGATAAATCATACACTCAATAGTTAGGAGACTGCTAAGCTTACCATCCTCCCACAAATAAATTAACTGACCTTGAGACTTCTTAAATGTGGAAAAGCCCTGCTGAATGGCACAAAAGTTACTTATGGGACCCAATGAAGCTCCATTGCTTTGAAATATACTGAATATAAACAGAATAATATACCCGTGTCCCACATGAAGCTGTAGACTGTTTTGTAGCCTCCTGTCTGCTCAGAGGGAAGTACAAACCCTCTGACTGCAGAAAGTGCTGGGGAAAGACATCAAAAGTAGAAATTTATTTTCCATGTAGGGTGAGCAGTTTGAGAGGAACTTGAACACCAGAAGCAGAGGAAGGAAGTAGAGTATGACTCGCTGCTACCATGGAGGTTATGCACACAGCACTGCGTTTCAAATTCGGGAAGAGTATCTTAGTGTGGGCTGCTCTGATCAAATGAAAAAAAGAAGCTGTAAAAATGTACTGTAAAACTTGTGCTTGATTGAACATGGTCTCTTATTCTCCAGCCTGCTTACTGCCAGGACAGCATGTTATAAACTGAGTGCTTGAAAACTCCCGTACATCGTTCCTCTGCTGAAAACATCCCTGACAAATTCTTCCCCTGAGTGAGAGTTCACCAGCAAAATCCAGAAACGCTCTGGGTAGTTGTGTGTCATGTAAACTTGTCCCTCAGTCCCTGAGCTCTGCTGGTTCTAATTTCAGCTGAACGTTTGTGTTTCAGGCCAGGGCTGGGGCTTGTGAAACCAGCTGTTCTGTGCAAGCCATGCAGCTGTGCTAGGCCACCAGGCACTGTCTTATTCCTTTGGATAAAGAAAATGTTTATTCATGTAGTCCAGACTTGAAACAGCAATGCTGATGATGGAGATGCGGTACTGCTTGTGTAAGCTTTCCTTTCTTGCATTCCTGTGTTTGTTAAAAATGTTTGGCACAATTCAAACAAATGGTTCAATAATAAAGCGATTCACTTTTTAGCTGAACTCCAGCTGGCTATTGTCTAGCTGGCTGCAGCTGAAACTTATCTCTTAAAAAAGAACAAAAGATAAAAGGGCAGAAGTGTTTCTTTTCTGTCCAGAGACATCGAATGACTCCAGTTTCACAATATTTCTTTCCAAATAGGAAGTTTCTATTATTGGCATAGCTTTGCTGACAAAGCTGCTAGTCTAGGGTGGTCAGACCTTTCTGTTTAATTTCCAGCAGAATCCCATGATTATTGTTTGGATTTAATAACTAGAGGTATTAAGTTGTATTTGTGCATCACAAGACAATTAAGTTCTACAATTATTTAGATTTCCTTCTATTTTTGATAAGTTATCTGTGCCTTTGCTGCTTTCTATGCACAGAAAAGATAAGAGAATTGAAATATTTTTTTTCCTGCATTTTTTTCCTGCATTTCTCTTGGCATTTGGTGAATTGAGTTTAATAAGTATCTGTATTCTTCTGCAGAGCAAGTTCTTTCTTATTCCAGCTCATGACTCAGCTGTATTTCCAAAGATTGCATCTGGTATGCATACTCCCCCGACCTCCCAGAGTAAAGAATATTTATAAATAGAGATCACTTTTCAAAATGCATTTTTAGTTCTGTCACTTTGAATTTTGAGCTTTAATTGGCATGACCAAGTTCAAGTTCAGAGCATCCAAGCATGCAGCAGTGACTCACTCTCAGTTAAAACTGCACACCCGGAATCTGGTATGTCTAGCTGTTCTCTGATACGCCAGACACCAAACTGCCATATACTGCCTACTGCTGGAGTAATAGTCACGCTGCCTCCCTGTTTTAATATGCCACTGCTTGCTTATCTTTACTGGAGAGAGATGAGAACCTCTTTCCTATCCTGTGCATACATTAACTTTTTTCATGGAGGCATGTGGTGAGGCAGACCCCTCCTCTTGGTGGGAACCTCTAAATACTTGAAGAATACTTCGGGATTTTTTTTAACTTTATGCAAAGTCAGATTTTTTTTGTCTTTTCTTATTGGGCAGTCTTGGGGATGAAAACTGTTACAAGGCTGGGAGGACAGCTGTCATTTTGATTTCTAGCTCTGCTTTCTCCAGATCTTTGTTTTACAGTACATGCTATCTGCAGAACAAAAAAACCCCAACCCACACTCAATCTTAAAGAGATCTTTCTGAGCATGCGTAGAGACTGACTCTGCTTCTATTGTTGTCTTAAACCTCGACTGATTCTACTTGTATTGTCTTAAACATGGTCTGACTCTGCTTGCGTTGTGCTCCTTTACAACTTCTCGAGTGCCGCGGCTGCTGCTGGGCTGGTGCTGCGGCAAAGGAGGGGGGAAGTGCAGCAGCATGTGCTCCCCCCACCTGACTGCACAGGGGGACCCAGAGGGCTCAGGCAGAGGTGATTCCGGCAGGGTCTGTTGAACTGCCAGTGACCCTGGAGCCCCCAGGCCCAATTCCAGGACCTTCCCAAAGCAGCTTCTGTGTGTGACCTGATTCGAGAACTTTTACAGCAAGAACCCCCTCATGCTAATGGGGGCTCAGGGGGGGGGGCAGGGAGCTGTCTTATAAATAGAAACCCGCCAAGAAGGCAGGGGCTCACGCCCACCACCCCATGGAACCCACCTAAAGACGCTGCAGAAGGACCACAGGACCACGTGCTCCTGAAGACCACGGTTTCCAGAGGCACATGGAGTGGTGGCTGTTTTCCTCTTCCCCCACTATTCTTACTCCTCCCTCTCTTTCCTTTCTTCTGTTTTCCGTGGCACCACTAGGCATCGGATCCGATCTGAGCTGTGTCATTTTGTGTAGATTTTGAGGGTATCAGGTTGTGATCTGAACAAATTGGGATCTGCTTTTGCACCTTTTGGGAAGCTGCAGCTCTGAGTGCACCCGAGTATTTGGTTTGATGTTTTGGCCGTGCCCAAAATACTGATTTTTTATATTGGCTGTGCCCAAAATAGACCCCGTTTTGACAGTTTGGCCGTGCCCAAAATAAACACTGCTTTGAATTTACCCTGGGAGATCTGTCGGTCTCCAATTTGCCATGCAGACACCAAAAGACCCTTCCCTCTCTGACTGAGCAGGTCTGGGGGGAGCGAGCCGGCAGGGGGAGCGGGCCCTGACAGCACATGCCGTTGTTAGTAGTCTGACATGCACGCTGCAAGTTTTCCTAGGGTTTTGATGCCTGTTAAGGTCATATGATATAAAGAGAAAGAAGAGAGAAAGGCAAAGGCTTTACTGAAGCTGTTTCAGCTTTCCTTCACAGAGGTAAATGAAGAGTAGAGTCGGACAGCAAGGCGCAACAGTGGAAGTAGAAAATAATGCTGAAAGGATTCCAGTACTGGGGTAGAAGAGAGAAAGAGAACACAATGAGGCTGTCGTGCCACTGCAGAGCAGTAGCGGATATTGACTTGTGAGGAAGGTGTGAGGGTGTAATGACCTTGGAATCCTGACTTTCATTTGGAGCAGAGAACAGAGTTCAGCCCCACTGCTTGCAAGTCAGTTCCCTTCTGCTTCTTACAGATTCTTTTCTGCAAGCAGCTTCTATCTTCTCTTTTCCTTGCACTCAGTCTCAGCCCGAGGTGGCTGATGGTTTTCTATAGAAATGCTTAAAGCCACACCACTTATCTAATCTTTGCCAACGTGTAACATGAACCTACGAAGATTTCTGTTTTAAAATCCAAGCCCACCTTGAAAGTCTTCATGAGTGTAGATAGAGTGCGTTTGAAACCTTGGACCAGATCAGCTACCTCTTCCGTTGTGCAATTAACCGTGACTTTTAAAAAATAATATGCTGTGAAATCTTTATTATCCGTTAGTGATGAGGACAGTGGGCACAGTAATAATTTTAAGCCTCGGTAGGTTAATGGAGTTAGGCGTGTGACCATACATTATAAATGCAATAAAAAATGGTTTTAATGAGCTTCATCTGAGTGCAAATCCCAGCTTTCAACAGCTCAAACTAGAGATAGCCTTATAACTGAGCGTGACTTACTGCTTTGCAAACCCACTAGAGGGGAAAATTTCATCTGCTGCCACCAAGCACAGGCAGTTTGTCTGTGCCAGTGAGTCTAAGGCTTCTGTAGAGAAAACAGAAATTGGATGATGTAAAGTGATATTTGCAGACCTGCTTTACTCTCTCTCTATTTGTCATGGCTGAAAACTATGGCCGAAAGGACATAAACTGTGTAAACTCTAGGTTTGTTTTGCTTTGCCATGAGTTGGATTTTATGTAGCCAATTCAAGCCAAAGAGAATCTATAAACACTGTTAAAATAATAGTGACAATAGGCCTTTTCCTCAAATACTCATAATGCTGTAAGAAACATCCTAATGTTCTAATTTGTGATGTACGGCTGACAGGCTTCTGTTAATTTGGCCTGGTTTACATCAAGTCCCATTTTGCTCTCTAAGGATAGTTATCTCGTAAGTGACCTCGAAGTAATGGACCTGGTCATGTGTCTCCGCAATATGCAATCCATTATTTTCACCTTACAGCTACCACAGAGCTGTTATATACAACGTATTGCTGAGGTCTCTGGGAGAAAGACAGAATTCCTGTAGTGCCAAAGTGTCTCAAGATATTGAGGTTCTAATCATATAACTTCCCCAAGGTAATGATTTGGACCTATTTATAATCAAAGCTAGGCTCTTGCTCTCATGCAATAGACCCTTTTTCTTAGCTCAGGATGAGGCATTCCTCTTTTCGTAAACTTGATGGCTGCACTTGATAATGTCTATAGCGTGCCGATTCACCTTTCTCATGAGGTCTTATAATGATCCAGCTTCTTTTTTCTAACCGTTATAACTTAAAGCATAAAATTACTCCATCTGTGGAGAGGGAGGTAGAGGGAGAACTTATTGAAATAACATCCCTTATCTATTGGCAAATAATGAAACCTCTAGGAGAATGTGTCCTCATTGGATAGATATTCTTTGATGCTGCTTGCCTCTGCTCTTAAGGCATTAGTTCTGTCAGTCTGTTCTGTGTATGGTTTCTCTGAATAGTTTTCTGACTAATTTCATGTGCTTTGATTCTAGCTTTATATTTATGGCATTGCAGCCGCATACAAATGTGGTGATGGTTGAATTGTTATTCTCCTGTAATTGGGGTGATAAAGTAATTTTCTTTCAAAGCACTTTTCTGAGGTGGTTATAATTTTTTGAATAACTTATTTGTCCTGAAAACTTGCGTTACTTGCATTCTACAAAATGAGATTTCAAAAATGAACTCTGTCATTAGGATTTCCTGACTGTGAAAACTTCCACATTGAAGAGAAACTATCAAGAAGTTCTCTTTAGACTTTGCTAAGATTGTCACCTTCATAGCAGTTCAAACTTTACATGCATATAGGAGATTTATTTTGATGCTGAAATGTAATATGACTGGTACAGAGGAAGATGTATGGGTTTAAGGTTTAGGTTTGGACCACAATGTTTGGAGCTCAGCAGATTTAAAATGATTTCAACTGAGACTCTTCCTTAATAGAAATGAGGTCTCACTGTAATATTCTGGGAAATTGTGTGCTCTTCCTATTTGCTTAAATGTGAAGCCCAGTAGAGTTAACTGGCAACTCATTCTGTACCTAATTGCTGACTTCATTTCCTGTGGTGGCTCCATGACAGGAGAGATTGCTTTTCTGTGTATTTAATTTCTGATTCAGTTTGGATGAACACATTTGCTTGTCAATCAGCTCCCTGAGAAATGTTCAGATCTTGCTGTTGCAGTGTTAGTCTGTTCTGCACATGTTGATGATCTGTTATCCACACGCCTGCTAACAGCCCTCTACTCCACTTTTTTTTCTCTCTCAAATGACAGCTACTCTTTCTCTCAAATTTTCCAGTTAATTAACTTAATAAGGTTAAATCTTGATCTTGGAGGCTGTGATACAGAAGAACCTTCTCTTGGCAGTTCTTTTTTTCTTGAGCAGTTCCTGTGCTTGTTCTTCCTGCTTCCCACCACCTGTTTTCACTGCTGCAGCACATTGTAACCAGATTCATGTAAGTCCAAGAATCTTTTTTAAAAACCCTGAGAAATTCACTATTCAGGTTAACAGAGCGGCCCCACAGATGGTTACTTTGGCACAACTAGAAGGTGACAGCAAATGGGTGAGTGGACAGGAACTTGAGGCTAGCAGCAGTGACGGGGAAAGAAAAGGCCTAGGCTACCACTGCTGCAGAAAAAAAAAAGAGGTCTTTATTTATCTGAGATGTGCTTCTGTTTGGTCAGAACTAGTGAAAGGAGGCATCCCGAAGCTCGGTGCTTTTTCACAAGGTTTCAGTGGATTTAATGCAAAAAACCCCAAACCCAGTAACGAAAACCCACTTCCAAAATGCAGAAAACCCCCAAACCAACAAAAAAAACTAACCCCAAAGCCAAAACAAGCAACATTTGATTTACAGACATTGCAGCACCCTATTCTGTCATAAAGGAATTGTGTTATAGAGGAGTTGCTTTATAGAGGAGTTGCAACATATAATGGTAAGAATGGTCATTGAACAGTCCCGTCATAGAATGGTAAGAAGGGTCATAGTGGAGTTGAGTCATAGAGGATTTGCCTCGTAGAGGAGTTGTATCATAGACTGTTAAGGAGGGAAGTAGATGACTCACGTCATAGAGGAGGCACCTCATAGAACGGTAAGAAGAGTCATAGAGAAGTTGCGCTGTAGAGGAGTTGTGTAGTAGAGGAGTCATGTCACATAATGGTAAGAGTTGTCATACGTAGTGGTCATGTCATAGGGGATGTGCATCACAGAGGATTCGCCTTGTAGAGGAGTCGCAGCATAGAATGTTAAGAAGGGTCACAGGGGCGTTGCACCATGGAGGATTCACCTCATAGCAGAGTGGTCTCATACAGGAGTCGCATCATAGAGGAGTAGTGTCATAGAGAAGTGATGGCCTAGAGGATTTGCATCAGAGAATGGAAAGAATGGTCATAGAGGAGTTGCCTCATAGAGGAGTTGCGTCATAGAATAGTAAGAAGCATGATAGAGGAGTTGTGTCATAGGGGATGTGCGTTATGGAAGATTCGCCTCATAGAGGAGTTGTATCATAGCGGGGTGGCATCATAGAATGGTAAGAACAGTCAACGGGGAGTCACGTCATAGAGGAGTCACCTCATACAGGATTCGTGTTATAGAGGAGTCAAAGGGTAGTCACGTTATATTGGAGTTGCCTCTTATACAGGATTGGTGTTATAGAGGAGTTGCGCCGTATGATGTTGAGAAGGGCAATAGAGGAGTTGTGTCATAGAGGAGTTGCCCCATAGCTGAGTCACCCCACAGAAGATTCGCCTCATAGTGGAGCAGCATCATAAAATGTTAAGAAGGGTCATAAAGGAATTGAGTCACAGAGAAGTTGCGTCCTAGAGGATTTGCATCAGAAAATGGTAAGAATATTCATAGAGGTATTGTGTCATAGAGGAGGAGCATCATAGCAGAGTTGTCTCATAGAAGAGTCACCTCTTAGAGGAGTCGCATCATAGAATGGTAAGAAGGGTCGTAGAGGCGTCTCGTCATGGAGGAGTTGTGTCATCTAATGTTATGAAGAGACATAGAGGAGTTGCGTCATAGAGGAGTCGCGTCATAGAGGAGTCGCGTCATACAAGGGTAAGAAGGATCATAGAGGAGCTGCTTCATAAAACGGTGAGAAGGTTCATAGAGGAGTAGCGTCATATATGAGTTTCCTCATAGAGCAGTCACGTCACAGAATGCTAAGAAGGGTCGTAGAGGAGTTGCATCAGCACCATTTCTGGTCTGAATGGAGCTGCCTTAAATATTACCACTGAACTGTACTTTGACTTTCTGTCTTTAAGGCCATGCACTCATGAGCATTCCCAGCAGCGCCACTGTTGATTTCAGTGTTCCCCTTCCCTGTGCTGATGGCACCTGCGAATCATCATGGCTCAGAGTGATGCTTTTGTTCCCATGGTTGCACAGTGGACATGTGCAAGCTAATCTCTAATGCATGGCACAATGGGGAGGATAATAAGAAGGTGGAAAGGAAGTATTCCAACTGGCACTGCCACTGTAAGGACTGCTCACACAACTGCAAGTTCCGTCTTGCTGGGGATACTTGGCCTCTCTGGTAATTCTGCTTTTCAGTGCTTTCAAATGAATAGCTCCGTGTAATGCTTACTTCAAGATAAAAAAACTGACCACATTTGCCTAGAGACATTTGGAAGTTTGACTCTGTCTTGGAGCTGCTCTGCTCTGCTGGTACAATAATGCTGTTCAGGAGGATGGGTACACGTGTGTTATGAGGTAGGGTCTCCATTCCTCACCTCAGTAACAGCCGTAGCACGTATAACTGCTCCAGTCAGTGCTGTAGCATGACACCCGAGTATACCAACAGCCTTTTGAGGCTGGTAGAAGCTATTCTAATGGGGGTGGAAGAAAAACACTCGTCCTGGAAAATAGCTCTGGGAAATTTTAAGGAAACGAGTGGGAGCCATTACCACAAGAAGAGCACAGGGGCCACAGGCAGCAGGTTTTCAGGAGGGTTTGTTCTGTGATGATACATCTTTCTGTAGAGTGAAAGTGAGAAAAAAAGAGGGCAAATAACTTGTTTGGGAGACATGAACAAAAAATTGTGCCTACATTTCTTCTCCCAGTGCTGGCTTCAGTGAGTTTATTCCAGTCTCTATAAATACCTACAATATGAGTGGGATTGAAGTTATGAATGACATTACTTAACAACAAGATTACAATGGTATTTATTCTCATTACTTGGGCCCCATCAATGTTGCTGGGTTGCCAAGTCATCGGTGTGTTTGCTCATACTGCCCTGAGAGTAATGACATTGTTGTACAGAGCAATTGGAGGCTATAAAAGGGAGGGGTTTCTTAGAGCTGCTCTGTTGGTACACACACACACCTGAAAGCAGAAAATCATTTAGTGTCAGCTGTTCTTTGACCTACTGGATGAGCGCCACCTGATGGTCTCTGAAATGCAGACCTGATTGAGTAGAACACACGCTTGTCTGCAGGCACAAAGCCACAAATCTTTGTTCATATCTTATGTTTCATGGTGGGTTGGGAGGGCAGGTTTTGGTTTTTTTCTGTCTTTCCCGCTTCAACTTCTGTAATGTTAACTCTGAAGTCACTCTAGTTTTGCAAAAAATTAAACATCCAGTTCTGGAGGGCAATTTAGAAACCTAAATATTTCTTCTGCTGGCTTTCAGATTCTTAAATCTTTGTTTGCTTTATCTGTGGCCTTCATATATGCCTTTTTTCTGGAATAATGTCTTTGTCACATAATTATACCCGATGTTTTTAAAAAGGCTAACTATGGAACAGTTACTGGGGATTGTTTCTTGTAACTCCTCTTCCTTTGCCATATGGTTAATATCTTTGGCCTTGGCATAACTGAAAGAGTCATCTGATGTCCTTGCACCTGTTTTCACGAAGGCTGAGTTCAGCTTTTTGTTTTGTGATTTGGATGTTCTTTGGGAGAAAAAACACTGAAGGACTTGGACTAATTCAGCAATGAGAGGTTAAGACATCGTTCTCTCCAGCTGCCTGTCCATCTTCTCTGCTGAGGTTACAGCCAGGAGAACAGAGCTGGCAGCATAAAACATGTCTCCAGGTAAAGCACCCACTCGGTCTGGTGTCCTTTGAGGCAGTTGGTGTGAAGGTGTCAGACTAACAGTGGCAGAGACACACGAGCAGGTGATGCAATGGGGACAATAACTCCTGGCAGAGAACAGGGTTATCTCCACCCACCTCAGTATCGCCTGATTTTATCTTTGGAAATTCCGGGTCTGTTTGCTTTAACATCACTTTTTCCAGCCTGCCCTTGAAAATGGGATGCAGCAAAGTCCCTGACAGAGAGAACAATCTTCTCTCTTCATATTTTTACAGGAAGAAATAGTGTCTAGTATTTCTATTAAATTTTTTAATAATAATTCTAATGCCTTGGAATTGCTTTCTTAGGTGAAGACTTCAGAGCAATTTTTATTACATATAATGATTTTTTATATATCACTGACAGTGATGAACAAAGATTATTTTCTGTTCTCTCTTTATAAAAGTCTTCATTCTTTATGTGAAGCTTTATTTAAAATCATTCTGATTCACATCTTATTGAGAATGTCATACTTTATTTTCATTGAATGCATTTTGAAAGGTTTTTCAGCCATCCCAATAATCTCATGAGTCTCCTGTTCTTGAAGCATTTTTCCTTTCTCATCTGTATCTTTGCTTTATATGTACTGACATCCTAATCCTACAAGGTCAGAGTTTTGTAATTTTGTTCTTGCAGAGCATTTAAGTACTAATGGCTTCATAGCACTGTAACATAAGAGCTAGCACCTTGCAGTAGAGACCTGCAGAAAAAGGACTCCTTACATCTGATTGATGCAGAGCTGAGCAAATTGCTCCTGTTGAGGACTGTGTAAGAATAGCGCTGGTTTATAACCATGGTAACTAACAATGGACTGGTCTTTTAAAATCTAATAGTTTGCCCTGTTATATAGCACCGTACCCTGGCACATCTTCCCACCGCAAACCCCAAGACTGCTTAATCCAACTCAGCTTTTGTTCCTGCCCTCCTTTCCCATTTCTATTAACTTACAAACAGGTACAGGCTGGAGGCTCCGTGCACTTTCTCTGTGGACAAAGGGAGGGTGCAACATTTTTTTTTGTAATACTTTAATTTTGAAACCCATATGAATTTGGTCACTCTTTAATCACTTCACCTATATTCAAATACATCTACATTCAATGAATTTTGAGCTTTTGATATAGGATTGTCCAATTTGATCACAGCAACTTAATTGCATTTTGTCTCTATTGCTGTTGTCCCTTAAGGTAGTTATAGAACACATCTCAAAATTAGTGTTCAAACTCTCATTTTTCTCTTTTTTGTTTTGTTTTGCTCTCGTTGTCTGTATGCTTCATGCCTGCTTGTGCATGCGGGAAACGGTGTCACTTATTGCTGTAGAAGATGGTGGTACATTTTATTAGATCAACACATTTTCATTAAACATTTAAAGTAAAAAAAGTAAATGGAATCAATTTGAAAAGACAATCATTTATGAGTAAACTAATAGAGGGCAGAGTCTTTAACTATATTTTTATTGTATATTTTCACATTCTGTATAATAGAAATAATATATTACCGTAAACATGAGTGCTTCATTTCAAACCATTGGATGCACAAAGACCTTGTGCAACTACTATGGGTGAATATTATTGAATATATCATAGTTTCTTTTGTTCATGGACTCTAGAGATCAGAATTAAAAATGTTTATGCCTATGGCTAACCAGTTAAATCCACAACATCTAATTTATATGGTTGAGTATGAATTTAGCAACCTAGTATCAAGCATTTGCTTTTGGCTGCACTGGTCTTTGCATTCTTTTCTTATTTTATTGTGGAATTTAACCTTTTAGTTTCTGCTCCTTTTCAGTTTGGCTCATTTCAAAAAAGAATGATCACATACTGTTTCATGCGAACTGTTCTCTTTCTTCATATCCTCACTGAGACCAAAATAATATTGTCATGTGAATGTGCATCTTAATTTTTTCCCTCACAGCACTAAGTAGAAGGTAGTCAAAATCTATGTTAAAGTTATTCTGTTCAGCTTTAAGTAGTTTTCCACTCTTCTTTGTACTCGGCAGAATAAACCAGACCCATCTGACTTAGAGCCAAGAATAGCAGTAATGCCTCCTCTTTCTTCGCCTTTCTCTTCTTGCTCTCACAGAAAGAAAAATAACATTTGTCTTTATTATTTGGTGAGCCCAAACATGTTGAGGCCCTGTGTCAAATATTTTTTGAACCCTTTAACATTTATGAAGTATGAGAACATATTTTGCTTTGATTGTGTGACAAATAGTTTACTTATGTTCTGTTTGTAAAAAATTTCCGTTGCCTATATTGGTGGTTAGAAATGCTGCCAGTGTGCCTGAGTAATCACAAGAACAGCCATGGCTCTTCAGATGAAGTCAATATTTACTTGTTCTTCGAGTTATGGATATGTTTGTGTAGGAGCTTAAAACAAAGTGTCGGTAAGTGGTATGAAGCCATCTCTATCTGGACCGTAACAGTAGCTAAGGTGGTTAGGAGCATTATGTTACAGTTGTGCACGAGGACTATGCTCCTTATCCGTTTTGTCTAAAACACGTCACCGTGTTAAATGTGAATGTATGTGTTTTGCACTGCCATAGCTGGTATTAGTGGAGTCTCAAGGGTTTGAGAGAGGAAAAAATGTCAAAAAATGCCTATGTGTTAATACAAGACCCTATTCTTCTGGCTCAATAACTGTGGGCAGAAAAATCTTTCTGGTGATGTTTTGGATCAGTTTTTATTGTTTTCTGCTTATTTTTGCATTAAAAGCACAAACAGAAGGCATGTTGGAGCGCAACAAAGGAAAGCTCTTGAGGCACATTTGCATACTAGTGTACGGTAATCTAGAACTCACTTTTGGAAGAGGTTTGAGGGATGAGGTGACACTGGAAGATTCACGTGTTCAATGTTCATTCCCATTCCTGGCAAGTGGAAAGAAGCAGGACTTACAAATAATTTAATTGTACATTGAAGTAAGAAAGGTGGTGTGGGTGGAAAATAGTGGTATGTACTGCTACACAAATTTGCATACGTGTGAGATCTCTGGCATGTGAGCAGCAGCTTTCACAGCCATCTGTTCATTTGTTGGGGTTGCAGTAACTTGCATCAGCTCCAAATATTCACTGATGTGGGCTAAACATGTTTAATTAGCACCTATTGAGAGTATAGGTTACAGGAAGCAAATCCCATGTTGTTTCTAAACAAACCGTGATGATTGTTGCCGTGTACCTCCCGTGCATGCTCTTTTGTTTTGACTTGGGAAGACTGTGGCTGTTCTGACGTGCTTATCTGCTGACGTAGGCATCTGCAGAGATCAAGGAGCCTTATTGTGGTGAGAGAAGGAACTCTACTAGAGCTGGGGTCAAGAGCTCTGCCATTCTTGGTGGGCAGAAATCTAGGGAGAAAGGACAGGATGGCAACCTGATGTGATCTGACTTTGCAAAGGAAAAGTGGATTTGGAGAAGGATGCAATCCAAGTGTCTCTCAAACTCAGCCTCTAGAACTTCAGGGACATCTAGTAGCTGACTTTGGCTCTACAGCCGCTAAACTAGGAGTCTGTACTTGTCTCTCATCTAGCTGCCAGTCAGCCCTGTGGCAAAAGAGGTTGTGATACAAACATCTGAATGTAGTGTTTAAGTGATGCACTCTGGATGCCTTCAGATAAAATCCATCTCTTTGGTTCTTACAAATTACTGTCACAAAAGGAAGGAGCGCACATCCTCTCCTATTGAATTTGACTAAGTCCGTCAAGCAATACAATCAAAACAAAAAAGACTGCTGGAACTGTTTGCAGATAATTATTGTTGGCTATTGATTATTCTAGAAGGTTCAGGGAAAGGTGGGCTCTTTGTATTCCATTATAATTAATCACATTTTGCTGTTTTTTTGTTCTGTGTCCCTGTCCTGTCCCTGTGCCCCACACCCCATGAGATTTCTGTTGAATTTCTCATTCTGGAAATGTAAAATATTCAGACAGACAACCTAAACTGAGTGTTACTTACTGCGGTATTACTAACTTTAACTTATTTTCTCTTCAGATCTGTGCTCTGGGCTAACACAGAAATGGGAAGTAAGATAATAATTCTATATTTAATTGGTGTCGCATACTTTCTCCAAATTTGTGATTTTCAGTAGTTACCTCGCAGATTTCAGAGAATCTGTCTGTAACTGTTAATGTGTCAGAAGCTGCTAACAAGCACTTGTAAGTGCAAAAACCAAAGTATAAATATTTTTAATCAAAATCATTCCTAAACTACCATTGTTGGTGAACGAATAAGCATCTAGTTCGTCATTATGATTTTTGCAATGACATCCATGGTGGACAGAATTATGACCACCCTGTGACCCAGTGACCAAGGTCTAGCAACTGCAAGTGTTTAAATGGACGGAGTGTCTAAAATATAGCAACGGAAATGAACTGCAAAACTCAAACCAGGAATGAATGCTTCAGAGCTGAAGAATTCAAGGCTTATTTTTACTGAAGTTATATTTATAAATACCTAAATACAAGATTGTCTTTTGAACCCCCTACTGTAATTTCCTTAAAGGTACTTAATCTAAGGGATATAAGGCATTGACAAAGGATTGAATGTCCATTTAAGACAGAGCTGAAGAAAGTATAAGCATAGTTACCTACTTGCAAATGTATCAGCAATATATGGCACCGTAAAACATGGGAAGCTCCTTAACAAAATATACGATGTGGTAGAAATTCGTTTCATACTAAAATCAACACCTATGAAAGGACTAGTAAATCAATGATCGAACGAGATTTTTTTTTTGCTGTACAGCCTTGTGTAGCTGCTGAAATGGTGTACATGGTAAAATGAAAGCTATTTTGCCTATTTGTACTCTTTGGCATTCAGTTCCAGTATCATAATGAATACTACACCAATCCAGTTAAATCAAATACTAATTTCTCCCATTTCTGAATTATGAAGATAACAGGCAGTTTGGTATAGTTTGGAGAGAAGTTTAGGTCATGATACCTTTTGAGGAGAGTGACTTTATCTCTGTGTCTTTTTCCAGGGACCCATCGGAGTAGGAGGTAGTTTCTGTACTAAGTATAGAAGTTCACAGAGCTGAAGTTGAATAGTTAATTCAAACCTAACTAAACTCAATTATTCAGTGGCTGCAGAGGCCTCTCCGGTGTGGTAAAGATGTTCACTCAAGTGTGTTGAAAGACATTTTTCATTTCTTATTGAGTGCTATAGATTGTTGCAGATTTGCTGTTTCCATTCAGCTGACCAGACCCCAAGGGACCTTTTTTTTGCTGTGTGATTTTTCAGAAATTCAATCAAAACCTAAATAACTGGAATTGTTGCATTGGCAGCTCATTCCATTTAATGAGAGGTTAAAATGCAACATCTGCCTGAAGTAGCTGGAATAGACGGACAAATCCGGAGATGTTTGACAAGTCTTTGAATGGGAATTGGAAAAGTAAGTCTATACAATAAATATTTCCAGTTTTAATATTGATAACACCTAGTTGTGCAGAAAAATTGCATGTATGTGGCTGATTTGTAGTTAATCATGAAGCAAGCCAAAGTCAGTGATGAACAAACTGTCATACACGCACGATTTAAGCCTGTAGGTCACGGTTGCTGGAGATTTTAGACTTTGGAATTAATCTCATTTTATGTTCTAATTTGCACATCTAATGAATATGCATTATCATTTGCATATGTAACATGATCCCTAACATCAGGCCTTAGCCTAACAACATATTTCCTCAGCAAGAAGCCAAATGACTGTGCTCTAGTCTTACATTGGAATCCGATGCACTAGAATTAGATACAATTTCTGTACTTTGAGTAACTGGAGGAAAGTGACCTCTTAGCCTGCAAAAGCTGTATAATTTCTTGGAATGACTCCCTTCCCACTGAGATAATATTTAGAGATAATATTGAAGGTTAGTACTCCTAGATATCTTAGGTCAATGTTCTGCCTTGGGTTGGTGGACATGTCCTTCTCCTGGGTTCTCTGTAGCTCAGATCCTGGAGCAAATCAGGCCAAGAACTGGATTCAGGAGTTCTGTAGACAGGCTTGTGTTTAGCTTCCTCTGGGAAGAGTCTGAGTCACTCCCAACAGCTGTCGTGTTGTGGGGCTTCCTGGAGAGCGGTGCCAAATCTTGAGATTTTCAGTTTGCTAGTTCTGATTTTTGGCTGAACACTCAAGTTCATTCGGTTATGACATCGTTTTCATTTCAAACTAAAAGCAACCTTAAAACCTTATAGTAATGTAGGAATCTGTAACTATGAAACAAACTGAGCTTTACGATGTTCTAACATTTTTGAAGATTAAAAATATCAAAACTAAACATCCTCCCTCCCCAAAGCAAAATAGAAGAGTTTGTGTATAAGATAATTTCTCTTTCCTCCCTGCCCTGCCGTGTGGGTGGATTTTGGAAAGGGGAACCTGTATGTGGGCCTGACAGTGGGAAAATTGAAAGCAGGAGTAAAGAAGGGTTGCTGTGAGATGGAATAGGATGAGCAATGATGGTTTGGATTAATAACTGTGGGGAGCAATTGGGAGACAAAATCCTACCTGTAGACTTCTAGAATTCTTTATGGGATTCATAGTTTGGGAATACTGAAGAAGTGGCTGTGCCCCTCTTTATTTTTCCCTTCCCTCCTTTTATCAAAACACCTGTCTTGCTTCCTTGAGTCACCATGAAGTTTCTGGACTTCTGTTGCATTTTCAAGCAGTTCCTGTTTACCTGAGTTAGAAGGCCAAGCAGAGGCTGCTACTCTGCTTCTGGAAAAACTGGCAATAGGAGGAGCTGGAAAGGAAAGGAACATTCAGGTCTTTGGCTTAAATTATGATAAGTTTAAATGGAAATAAAGAATGTTTCTTGGTAACAGAGTTATCTTATCTGACACAGGAAGAAACGTAAGACCTGAAAGACTGACATGCAAAATGTCGAATACTTACATTGTCTAGTTACAGCTGTGTTGCAGAAGGTGGTTCCTTTGTTCTTCCTTTTTATTGTTGTTGTTGTCGTTTCATTTTGATTTTGTCTGTTTTCTTTTTGTTATTTTCATCAAGGAAGTCTGGAATGCTACTGTGTTCTGTTAGATAACCACCAGCTGCTTAAGGCTTATTTTCCTGGCTTTTCTAATGAGGTTATTGTTTTGTTAGATCTTTCAGTCCTTGTAAAGTTGACAAGAGGTGAATTTTCATTGTTACTGTTTTGTACGACCTAAGATCCTACTTCTTCAAGCATAATAACCATGGAGCAAAAGCAGTTACCACATCCCTTCCTACTCGCCTCCTTTCTCAAAGGTCCTTCTGAACCCAAATGTCTTGAATGAAAAAAATACTTTTCCTTCCTCTTCCTCCCTTCCCCCCCAGCCCCTTTTCCCCCAGAACTAGGACTCTGGTTGTAGTCTAGTAATTTCTGCTTAGGAAGGATTCTTGCAGCCCTTTTCTGCAGGGGAAAGTTCATACTCTATCCTGGCATGACTCTCTGCAACAGAAGTTGCTATTGCAACTTTGAGTATCATTCAGCCCAACTATTAAGGTCTGGTTTTCTGGTTTGGTGGGTTTTTTGTAGGTCCTTCTTCCTTCGCCCCTCATTCCTTCTGTGCTGGAAATTGATGCCTCGGTTTCTGGCTTTACTCAGTCACAACAGTAATGCGAGGGCGAGGCCTTCTCAGGGCTGGCAAAATGATTGGTGATAGCCAGATGCTGGTTATCGGAGCTTTATTTGCTGTTACAAATATCTCTGAGTTTCCTTCAGACCTGTCTTTTTATTTGTTGGTAACCTAATCCCAGTCACTAAGTCAAAAGGAACCCTCCACATTCTGGAGGACCGGGCCTGAACTTGGTATAACTTGGCCAGAAGAATGTTCTGTTTGAAGTTGCTGCAAGTTTAGGATTCTCTCATATCCTAAGATCTGAAGTTTATTTTAATACCTTAGTGAACACCAATAATACAAAATGCCCACAATTAGTGGCTAACAATAGGATGTAAATCTTTATTGTTGTCAGATATACGTGTTCCAAGTAAAAACAAATATTCTTTCTAGGCTATTGAGATATTTCATAAAAAAATCTTACCTAGGTGTACCTCTGTTTTTAGTCCTTACTTGACTTTGATCCAGCTGATGAGGAACCATCCATAAAGGGAAAAAAAAAAAGAAATGCATCACATTTAGAGTATTTTATTTTTTTTCATTGTCTGAGGTGCTGAACTGTCACCTTTCAGTAGCATTTGTGATAGTGTTCCACCAGTCTAGCCTTTTTTTGGAAACTATTGAAAGTCTGGAGATGGGATTGTGCCTATTTCCCATGCCAGCAGAGTGCCTTAAAGTTAATGGCCACATTATGCTTCAGAAGATTGCTACGATTTGTTAAGGTAGAGTATTCTGCTTGGCTGAATAGATCCACCCATTGTCACTTATAACTCAAGTAATGGGATTGCCCGGTACCTCATTATAGACCTTTTGTGCTGAAGATGGTGGAAAGTGGCAGCAAATGCCGTCCTTTTTACTAGAGGCATATGAAATAATGTAGGCATTGCTGAATATGACAATTTTCTAGAACTTGTGAGAATTGAACTAAACACACTGTCTGTACGAAGGACAGCTACCGCATCTCGTTGCAACGGGCAATGTCAGAAATAGGCTGAGAGTGACAGGACCTGAACTGACAGATGTACTGAAAGGTATAATACACTTATTGTTTAATCATGTGGATAAAGTAGAAGATGGAAACACTGAGAATAAGAAGCTTACAGTAAGAGCTACTGCTTAATCTGAGCAATAGCCTCTGAGGCTTCTTAATCTGCTGGGGGAGTTGTATAGATGCAAGGAGTCTGACAAGACAAATAAAAGAATAAAGAATCTTGTAAGTCACTGAAATTCTAGTTTTTCATTTCTGCTGTTCTATAAGGGATTTGGGAAAGGGAAATAAAGAGAGGAAGGCAAAAAAATGTGCCCTGAATTAGTTCCGTTCATGATTTAGGAAGTGGAGAAAAGAGTCCTAGATGTGCCAGTTTTTGCTTTGGGGAATGAATTAGTTGCAGGCTTGGAATACCCAGCCTGGTCTGAGGAGTCAAGACGGCCACGATGCTGACTGACATAGTTTGTGGTTAAATATTGCCATGGTGTCAAAAAGCCTCTGCTAGATCTGAGAAAAACATGTGGTAAATAACTGTCCTCGTCCCACAGGGCTTGTGGTTTAAAAGTTTGCAAGAAATTAAAGGATGCAAAGATCTGCCTGAGGGGAATCCAACTGCTGCCCTTAATGAGGTGTTGGGTAGGCAGGATGGGAGCAGCTCAGTTTTAATCGATGGGAATAATGTGGGATGGGTGGGAGTGGAATGAGAAGAAAAAGTAGTATGTCCTAACATGCCCATCTTAAAACTTAAAAATGTCAACACCCTTAGGGAGCTGCGCTTTCCAAATGTTTCAAAAGGCAAGGTAATGCAAGTAAATGCCAGTTGTCTTCTGGTAGTTAGAGAGACCACAGATAAAGCGGTCCCTTGTGAGCTGCAAGGGTACGCTGCTGTGGCAACGTGTTTGGAATCCTAAAGTAGTATAATTTTTCCAAGCTAGAGGATCATAAAAGCTCTTTAGCATATTTATTATTATTAACATAAGCCATTAACATTGGGAGCCATTTAATGTAAACAGACTGCTTTCCCTGTTCTGTCTGTCACACCAGTTTTTGAACACCAAATTACCTTGAACAACTGCAGCAACTTTTAAATGTTCTGTGAAACATCCAAATTACATCAGTAGGAAGGATAATTTAGGAAATTTAATTAGATGCCAAAGCATGCAGGTGCTTGGAATTTAATTGCTCAAAAGGATGGATAGCTAAACATTTCATAACTTTGTTTATGTTCACCGTCTTTTGCATAATGCGCTCTGGTTCCATGAATGTTAAGCAGTGGACTTTACAGCAGAAATGTTAATAAACATTACAATAGGCAGTTAAAATCTAGTAATATTTACAATTCTTCTCAAGTCTGCAGTAGAGATATGATGGGATAATTTAAACTCTTCTGTACGTTATTATAGTGATCTTAAGAAAAATTTCTGTCCTTTCCAAGTCCATCAAATATTGTGCAAGAAACGACTGTCTTAGTGGGCTTCTGCAGTGTTGAAGGCTGTTGTCACCCGTAAGTGTTCAAACAATATAAATTACAAGCTTAAAAAAGCTCCACCTTTTACTGCCCTTTCTTTGCTACCTATGGCTCTCTTATGCCCTTAGAGCTCAATATGCGTTACATTTCCTTGCTTTCAGATTTAACTTCCCTTTTGCTGTTAATTCCTCTCTCTCTGCTCTTGTCTTCTCAGCTTTTCATCTTCCTGTCACCTCTCACTTACTCTGTGTCTCTGCATTTTTCTGTTTTCCCAACCACGAACCCCTGGCTCGGAGCTTTAGTTGGCTCATGGGGCAGTGGCGAATGGGAAGTGTGGCTCTGTTGTCATGAGGATCTGGCTGTCAGCCACAGAAACTTGGGAAGCAGCGTCCCTCTGTGGTATCGTGGCAGTTGAGAGTTGGCCAGAAATCATCTTTGGAATTTCAGTAAACATTCGTAAGAGTTTAAGATTTAAGATAACCTCTATGTCTCCTACGTGTCTTCTCTGCTTGTAAAAGGAGGATGTAAAATGTGCTCCTCAGCACATTTCCAGACTGTATCTGCTTCCCTACCAGGAGTCACTTCAGGAATCATTCTTTAAAGTCTAAACAGTAAAACTAGAATATGTTTAATTAAAACTCATATGAGTAATGCTTTAATATCCGTGTTCCTTTCCTCCCTGGTGTCAGTAACAGTGCTAGTGTGGCTTTCCCAGCAGGGCTCACGCCGGTTTCTGTCGATCCACTCGCTGCTGTTCTGACTCGCCTGGCTTTGGTGCTTTCACCTGCCAAGGCAGGGTCCCAGGAAAGCAGAAGAACACAAACAGTGCTGTGTTTCACAGGTAAGTGTAGTAACACTCACAGTATCACAGTATCACAAAGCTGGAAAAGACCTTTGAGATCATCGAGTCCAACCTTTGACCCAACACCAACACCTCCTCATCATCTAAACCCTGGCACTAAGAGCCTCATCCAATCTCCTCTTAAACACCTCCAGGGACGGTGACTCCACCACCTCCCTGGGCAGCGCATTCCAATGGCCAATCACCCTTTCAGTGAAGAATTTTTTCCTAATATTGAGCCTAAACTTCCCTTGATGAAGCTTGAGACCGTGTGCTCTTGTTCTGTCACACCATCCTGTTCATCCTTGTTCATTGACCCCATCCTGAGAGGATGTTCTGATTGTGAGACTTGGACAGTGTTTTTCTAACACGAAAGCACTTCTGTGTTGGGAGGTGAGAGGAGAAGTACGTTAACGAAGGATAGTTTCAGCAGTGTTAGTTTGGACCTGAGCTACTTGGAGGCTTTTCACTCTGTTTTGCAGTGATCATTCAGTTTCAGTCACACACCCCACACACCCCAGGGCAGTTGGTGCCACTGGAGTCACTGTGCCTGGGTGGCTCTGTGGGTGTTCGTGCTCAGCCAGCTTCTCGGATAAACCCTTACAGCTCCTTTAAAGAACACCACCTATTTTCTATGTCACCTTGATATACAAAAGTTTCACACCGATAGGGATCTCTCTTCCATTTCCTCCTCCTCCCATCAATCCCATAATGTTACAGGAATTTTTTTGGTAAAATGTAGCTTTAAGAAAATACCAGAGGACAATTTATCAGTTTCAAAGTTATGGTACAGATGAAAAAAAAGTAGATTGCACAACTAAAATTAATTATTTTTACGTTACTTTTTTCTATTGATTTGATTATGTCTATTTAAAATTGGGAGTAAAACAAAGAATGAACTAATAAGGAATGATTAAATAAGTACCTATAATCCTAAAATGTTTTGTTCTATGAAACTTATTACGTTAAAATATACGAAATATTTATATTTCAGGACAAATGGGGTAAGAAACGATAGGTAATTTGTCAAAAAAATGAGTGAATTATCTGGATACAAGATACTGAATAATTATCTGTGCAAGCAGTAACAAAATTGTTAATTCTCTGATTGGTTTGGATTGTCAGTATTTTTGATGTTTATACACCTGATTGAAAAAAATATAATTAAATCAATGAAGTTATAATAATTGAAAACAGTTGGGTTTTGAACCTCTAATGCAGGTTTTTAAATGCTTATATGCAAATAATGGAAGTAGCCACTATCTTAAAAGTAATTCCTTGGTTTATAGTATAAGCAGAGTAAAATCTTTGGAGATTGTTATCATTATTACTTAAATTAGATATAAAAAATACTTGTTAGCGGGGGCACAATGAAGCCAGGTGATTTAAATTAGGGTTTTCTGAGTTGAGAGGCATTGAGATATTATGAAAACTCTTTAAAGATGTCCTATATAAATTTTTATGTAAAAATCTTACATACAAATAATTACATATAAGATTGTTTTATTTCAGTATGTTAGTGTTGTTTCCAAAAGAGAGATGGAGACAGGATTTGAAAAGGTAGGTGTCTGAGACATCTATACACTTTTGCAAAGATCCTAAGTTACTTTCGTAACTGTTTTGTATACCTGGACGTGACAACACTTCATTGTTATGGACCATTTCCCACCCTTGCCTTGGGGCCCTTCCTTAGTGCATTGTCACAGAAATCAGAAACCCTTGGTGTTCTTCAATTGATCAGTGAATTAATATGAAATATAAATGAACGAAGAACAAAGGATAAGTGCTTGCCAGTTTTTATTCTGATGTGATCCTTTGAATTCTCACCCAAATCCTGGTGCAGTGAAAAACCAGCTTTGCCTGAACCTTACAGCTGTAACGTGCACCTCTTGGGCTGGGTCTGCTTCCTCGGTGTCTGTGGGCAAGAATTATTGAACTAATGACCATTGTAGTTGAAAACTGTACAACTGGGAACGTCAATCTTTGTCATCTACTTAATTTTCACAACTTTGTGTCTCTTAGAGTTGAATTCTTCAGCTTAGCTCCAGTGCTTTTTGTTATTTTTATTTGAGGTTTTTTTGGTGGGATATTTTAGATGTTTTTTAAGGGGTTTTTTTTTGTTGTTTGTGTGGCTTTTTATTGCATTGGTGGGTTTTTTGTTCATTTCTTTTTGTTTACGGCTTGGATTGTTGAGATATTGTGGTGGTGATACTGTTGTGGAAAAATCCAGTTCAAAGTGACACATTTAAAGCCTAGAAAAATATTTTTAAAAGCGATCCCAAAACAAATGTCATGTTATGTTTAAACCCAAACAAGTATCCCTCGGTGGAATCCACACTCTATGCTTTATAAATGCAAAGTCTCAAGGTGGGGAAATTGGCAAAGAACCCTCATTTCCTTAGACCACGGGGAAATACATCTCTGATTCATCACTGGTTCATTTATGTCTTGGGTAAAACCAATGGAGTATTTCCCACATATTGGGAGCTGATATTTTGAAGAAGAGAGATGAGGAAGACCTTATTAGCAGGTTAGATTTGATAATCACTAAGCAAATACACCTAAGCAGCTCCCAGAACTGTTTCTCCATTCACTTAGTGCCCCTAATTAGGTTTTCTGGTTCAGTGAGATGAGTGTAAAGGTTGTTAAAGCCATTGTGAAACAGAGAGAAGTAGAGATAGTTAAAACAGATTTGTAGTCATTTGTGATACCTAGTTATGTAATTAACACACTAGTTTGTATTATGATCACAAATGACCCAATACCTTCTGTGATATTGATTGGCACATAGCAAATCGAATCTATTTACCTAATCCTCTTAATATAGCTGCACTAAATGAGGGGCAAGACAGCAGAAAGAAAGGAAATCAGAGCAGCCTTCTGCTTCCATTTGTGACGGTGTAGAATTCTAGGCTACAAGGGGTATTTCGCTGGTGGACAACATTTCATAAGGCAACCTAAGAACGGGCTTTATGAGGGAAAAGCTCTTGTTCATTAGGAAACGGCTTTAAAGATATTGTCATAAATAAATCCCTGGAAATCACTGGTTAGAGTAAGATGAATTATGATTTACATCATAGTTAAGGCTAAGATATTTCATTATGCTTTTTGTCTTCTTACTGAAGATTTATAAGATCCATTAAATTACATGTTGCAATTTTATGAAGATGCATTCTTCTCAAAAGGAAAAGGGTTATTTTAGGGGTCACTTTAATGTCAGTTTATCACACTATGCTCAGGCCCATACTCAAGGTTTTTATAGTTGCTTTTCTCTAGTCACGTCCCAGGTTATACTCCTTACTGGACAGTTAAGCTGATAAAATTGTTCTTAAGATATTTCTAGCTAAGACACTTTTAGCAGATTAAAATGCATAAGCAGGATGAACATCTGTTTAAGTGTGTAAAGAACACCGTATCCAGCCGGCAGCTCCTGCAGCCACCTTTGAATTTTTCTGCTCTGGCAGCGTTAACAAAGTTAACAGAGTTAACAGAGGACACTTGTTAGCATCATCACATCAGTTATCCTAAGGTCATTATCCACAGGAGTTCTCATACGTGGACAAGTGTCAGAGTAAAAGGAAGAACTTGTGGCCTTGTGCACTAATTGCTCCAAATTAGGAAAAGAAATATTGTGAAAGAATATTGTGAGAAATGTACCAGTATCTAGAGAAATATATGACATAAAACTTCACAATTCATTATGGGATCCTCTGTGTGGTTTTAGCCAACGATCAGAACCCAAAACCGCAGGTGGAGTAGGATTTTCCCCTTGAAGACGTGCAAAGGTTACCCCAAAGGCTTGGAGACAGGGTGGTTTGTGCACACTAGCATGTCAGGGTTGACATGAACAAGTTTTATTGAGCTGCTTTTTTATTTTGTTGAGAAAGTGTATTTTTTTTGTGGAAGTGATAATTATAGCTCAAAATATTCACAGGTTACAGAATATGTTTTGCTTTATATGTAGCAAACTGTTGATAGGCCATCTTGAAGAAGGGGACCTGTTATTTCCCCGTTCCTTTCCTAACTAGTACATTGGTCTGAGGGTTTCTTTGTTTTAACCTGTACTAATTGACTTCAGTTCTCTTTTTTTTTGTTTCACATAATTCCTAATGGAAAGCACATGTGTTAGTTTTGTTGGATGAAAATGTAATGTTTTATAGAAAGAGAGATCTGCTTTTTCCGAAGGTGACGAGGAAACATTTGAGTGTGAATTTGCAGCACTATCCCATACCTGAAATAGCCACTTCTCAAAATTGGTCCTACACGTCTTCTAATGTGAAGGCAAAGGCAGGGAGTGAGAGATGGAAGAACCACCCTCTGTGGCTGAGGATCACGTGTGAGACCTTCCAAGGAACCTGAAGGTGCAGAAGTATCACACACAGTATCATAAGGTTGGAAAAGACCCCCGAGATCATCCAGTCCAACCTCTGACCCAACAGCTACACCCACTCATACTTGTCAACTACACCATGGCACTAAGAGCCTCATCCAATCTCTCCTTAAACACCTCCAGGGACGGTGACTCCACCACCTCCCCGGGCAGTGCATTCCAATGGCCAATCACCCTCTCAGTAAAGAACTTCTTCCTAATATCGAGCCTAAACCTCCCCTGGCGAAGCTTGAGACCGTGTCCTCTTGTGCTGTCGCCGGTCACCTGAGAGAAGAGACCAACCCCTGCCTGACTACAACCTCCTTTCAGGCAGTTGTAGAAAGCTATAAGGTCTCCCCTGAGCCACGGGACCCCGTGAGATGTATCTACAGGTCCTGCGGGAGCTGGCGGATGAAGTTGATGAGCCACTGCTCATCATGGTTGAGAAGCCGTGGCAGTCCGGTGAAGTTACCACTGACTGAGAAAGGGGAAACAGAAGCCATTTTTACAAAAGGAGAAGAGGAAGAGCTGAGGGACTACAGGCTGGTCAGTCTCACCTCTGATCGTGCAGCTGTCCCAAAAAGACTGAGGGAAGAACGGGTGAAAAACCCCTCGATTTAGAAATGCTACAGGGTGGATTTTAGGTAGGAAAGAATCTCTCTGATTTACTGTGTTACCTTCTTGCTCTGGGATTTCCAAAAAGGATGTGATACATGTTTCTCTGAGAGTTTTCTGTGCTGTTTGAAGATGTTAAAATGCACTGAACGACTTCTAAATCTGCACCACTTCTGTCTGACTTTAATCAGTAGCATAATATCCCTTGGCCAATTTACTGCTGCTTGGAAAAGTGTGGATCACCTTCAAACCACCATGAGGCACTTGGAGCGATGGCAGTTTTATCTGTGTTTGTGGTGCTCCGTGGTCAGCCTGTAGGTGTGAGAGCAAAGAAATTGATGGCAGGGGAGGGGGCAGTTTGAATGCATACTGAGGTTAAGCAGATGAATAGCTGTCTCTGGGAAAGCTGGTCCCTGCCCAGAACATTATGCAGGCTAAAAAGAAGGTCATCCTACTCAGCAGGTTTTCCAGTGACTTAGAGAAGGCCTTTTTTTTCCCCCCTGTGCCAGCAAAAATTGACACAAACCTTTTTGCTCTCTTGAGACCATCAGTCAGCCTCCAGTCATTCAGTTTCCTCTTGAAACTAATTTCAGGAATTGCTTGAGGGGAGAGGACGCTCTGAGGCAGGATTGATTGATTGATTGATTTATTAATTTTAAAAGGTGCATTTAAGAACTGAAGTGAAAAGAAACTGTTTCAGAGAAGTCCATTAAAACTGACTTTCTCAGCAACACTGAGACCTTAACTTCGGTTCGCTGCTTTAGATTTGGGGTTATTTTTTACATATGTCTTTAAAGCACTCTGACTTTTTGTATTCATTCACTTTTAAATGCATGGGGTTTTTTACTCTAATTCTTTTTCTGCAATTTCAGCTTCTAAAGTAGAAAAAAATCATTCTGGATAAATAATGTTCCGTATTGTATAGCTATAAAAAGGCTTCTAAATTCTGCTTATTGGTGTTCCCTCAGATTCGATTACAAACAAGAACATCGATTGGGCTCACGCAAGCTTGCTGTAGCTCCACTCAGTGATGCAGTCTGCCAGCCTGACTTATTCCAGCAGAGGAAGTTGCTCAACTTGGTGTATTACACTGCATAATTGTACCTGTTACAGGGTGCTGAAACCTGCATGTCATCCTCAGGATTTTTTTCTTGAGGCTACTTGTTCACCACAACGTTTTGACAGTAACTCCAAGGTGTAATAGCTGTCTATCCCAACCCCACATCCACTACAGTTAATTTAAGAAATGTTACGAGTATTTCATCATTCAAAGAGGCAAGATTTGTGTAGAGAGGTCCCTTTTCTTAGACCAGCTGATGTAACCAGGAGAGCACTAGAGAAGCGCGTAAGAACTTCTTGAGCTCTCAAACGTTGTTAATATGCGCACATCACCTTTTGGCTCTGACAAAGCTCTTCGGTTTTCCCATATTTCGTCATTTGGCCTACTAAAAGATGCCGTTTCTCCTTGGAAATCTTGCTTTGCTTGTATCTATGGGCCAACACAGGTGCAACAATTTTCTTTAACTTACATGCAGGTCACTAGGGATTTATTGAATGTTTGCGAGCAGATCTGTATTGAACCTGCGTGGTACAACTCCCACTTTAATAATCAATGACCACACTTTAGATCTATTTTGTCCAATGTATGTGTATCAATCTTTCTAGAAGAAGCGGTCTTTGTCTGCACCAGGTGTTCCCAGTTACTTATGAGATTGTCATGGAGGATACTCAAAACTCTTACTAAACTGCATGTGTGCATTTAGTGCTTTCCCACAGACCCTATTATCCTCCTGTTTGCCTCTGACAGAGCAGTACTTGCTGCTTACTACACACTTGCATGCTTTCTAAATATAGACCTTTTGTAGCTTCAGACTCTTAAGCTTTAAATTTTGGCAACATTACACTATAGATTTCATCCTTGGCTCTTACAGATTATAATAGGTTTGCTGAAATAGGTGGAACACGTCTGTTTTCACCAGCTGAAGTTCCAGCTTGAAATGAACAAGATTTGTGACTCTGACTGAGATACCTCAAACTCTTGAGACTCACGGGTAGACAAACATGAGGTACAAGATGAGTAGATGCAGGTCCTGCAAGGGAAGGGGGACCATGTTAAATAAAAAGCAAGGAGGGCAATGAACACTGAAACTGCAGTAGGTATTTAATGTAGTAGCTACTTCAAACCCCAAGAAGAAATTCTTTAACTAAAATGTTATTTTGCAAGGGTGATTGATATTACTTCAAGTTCACATTACTAGGGAAAAACATGCAAACTCCTTCATTCTGTCTCTGTGATAAAAACTTGCCATCTTTACCCAGAGCATTCAGTGTCTTTGTGGGCTCCATATTATGCTGCAAAATTCCATATTTTGTGTCAGACATCAACTTTATAGAAGGGTCTTTCCCAAGTGAAAACTATTGAAAAAGGATAGAACTGAGATGCAACGCTTTGTGGAGTCATGTGAAGAGCAAAAGAAGTTGTTTTGGTTCAACTTCCAATAGAAGTTCTCTGACAATTATGTGAAAGTCACATTTCCAGCACAACCAATGTCAAATTCTTTGCCTTAGCGGTTGATGGCATGAGCCATCCTGCATTATGAGTGTGTTGGTTTCTACTCTGGCCTCCTCTTCAGCAATATAATTTAAATTTAAATTGTTTGTTCAGAATAATATTTTATTAAATATAAAATAGAATATCAAAGTAATTTAGACCCCAGTTGCTTACGGAGAGCCTCATTGTCCTACAGTCGTGGCATTAAGCTGTATTTTTCTGAACTGTATGTAGTTCTTCACTGAAAGGATGATTGGCCATTGGAATTCGCTGCCCGGGGAGGTGGTGGAGTCACCGTCCCTGGAGGTGTTTAAGGAGAGATTGGATGAGGCACTTAGTGCCATGGTGTAGTTGACAAGTATGAGTGGGTGTAGGTGTTGGGTCATAGGTTGGACTCGATGATCTCAAAGGTCTTTCCCAACCTTACTGTGATACTGTGATAGTTTGTTTTAAATGAGTGAAACTTGGCAATGTTGCCTTGCTTGGAAAAAACCCAGGAATATTGTATAAGCAGATACTTCTCTGTTTACCTTTACATTTGAAATAGGGTTGTATGCAGATCTTGCTGTAGAATAGTAATTCTAGAGCCTATATAATAATATATTGTTTGCACACACCACTACATGCGACGTGAAATACTGCTTTGTAACATCTGTGAACAGCCCTGTTCTTCTGCGGATGGCTGACATGGCTATTAGGTTACGGCACCGTGTACTTATCCATTCACTGGAAAGTACAAGATAATTTGAGAGACAATTAACGTGTCAGCCTGAACCAGTACGGAAATGGTTTTATTCAGGAAGACTGTAGAAGTTCTCAAGTGTAAATAAATACTTGCTGGTATTTTAGGTTAGCAAAAGTTGTATACTTGCTGTTCTTAGAATTAATAGGCATAATTTTGAACAATTTTCTTTGAGGTTTAAAGAGAGAAGGCATTTTACCTTTCAAATCTTTCGTGCCTTCTGTCTACAACTGCCTGACAGGAGGCTGTGACGGGGTGGGTGCTGGGCTCTGCTCACAAGTGACAGCGATGGGATGAGAGGAAAAGGGCACAAGTTGCACCAGACTGGACATTGGGAAGAATTTCTTCCCTGAAAGGGTGGTCAGGGATTGGCATGGCTGCCCAGGGAGGGGGTGGAGTCGCCATCCTTGGAGGGGTTTAACAGATGGGTGGATGAGTTCCTTAGGGACAGGGTATAGTGGGGAGACGGGTACGGTTGGACTCGGTGATCTCAGAGGTCTCTTCCAACCTTATGATTCTATGATTTTATGATTCTATTTTAACAGAAAAAGTGGAAATCCCCGCCTTTTTTCCCCCTCTGTTGTGGCTAGAAAATGCTGTCTGATTGTTTTATAGACATTCTTTGTTTTCAGTGATAAATAAATATCCAGAACCAAAATCATAGAATTGTTTAGGTTCGGAAAAGATTTTCAAAATCATCAAGTCCAACTGTACACATAACACTGCCCAGGCCACTACTAAACCATGTCCCTACGCAGAAAAATAGTGATTCTTTTATTTGTGTAGACAAATCAAAATTGATATTGTTTTAAATCATCTCACAGAGCTTCTGCCTGTGCAGAGCTGTGTTGCTTGTCCTACTGTTTGCAGGATCTTCAAGGGACTGAGGGGGCAACTGAGGGAGCTGGGGTTGTTCAGCCTGGAGAAGAGGAGGCTCAGGGGAGACCTTATTGCTCTCTACAACTGCCTGAAAGGAAGTTGTAGTCAGGCAGGGGTTGGTGACTTCTCTCAGGCGACCGGTGACAGAACAAGAGGACACGGTCTCAAGCTTCACCAGGGGAGGTTTAGGCTTGACATTAGGAAGAAGTTCTTTACTGAGAGGATGATTGGCCATTGGAATGCACTGCCCGGGGAGGTGGTGGAGTCACCGTCCCTGGAGGTGTTTAAGGAGAGATTGGATGAGGCACTTAGTGCCATGGTGTAATTGACAAGTAGGAGTAGGTGTAGGTGTTGGGTCATAGGTTGGACTCAATGATCTCGGGGGTCTTTTCCAACCTTATGATACTGTGACTGGAATGTTCACTACAGTCAACAGAAAATTTAAACTATACCAACATTTTAATTAGAATCTAATGCTCTATAGTCATTTCTTAATATGGAATCATTAAAATGACAGTAATTAACTTAAATATTTTCAATTCTCATGTAACTATGAAAAATTCTTCATCCTTGTTTTCCAACTTTACATGCCACTGGGTGGGGGGGAGGCTGCACAAGTATTCTTTGATGAGCATAGAATAAGTACATCTATCTCTGGGCTTGCCAGATATTTATATATATTTCCCCCCCCACGTATGCTTGCCTTGACTTTGTAGACTTTTTCTAAACGACCCATAGCCACAAACCCCAGAATTCATGCCTGTCTTCATCAATGTGTTGTCTGTTATCTAAGCTGACATTGTAATTTTAACCCAGTCAGGCACACAGCTGTCACCGGAGCTGGTTACAGTTTACTTAAGCATTTTAGAATACATGGAAATAACAGGATCCCATCTGTACTACAAAGGTCAACTGTGCATCTGAAAAAACAGTGTTCTTTCTAATCAGCATCCTGGGTTATTATAACCGTGGCAATGATGAAACTCAAGGCAGATGGGGGCAGAGGAGGATGACCAGGGTCATTAGTTTGACACAGCAATGTGATGCCACGCAGTCATTTTGCACACTACTAGGCAGCCGTCAAATGATGCAACCTGTTAGGGACAAAACCTCCTGTATTTATGTAACAATCGCTCAGCCAAATTGCTTAAACTACAGTTTCCTGAATGAATGACAGGAGTAGAGCTGTCTTGTATCTGCACCAAGCCTCTTAGCACAAATATTTCTCTAACTTAGAAAGCCTTTGTCAGTATTAAGAGAACTGGAATTGAGGATTTCTAGGTGTATTTAGCTGTAATATTCTACATTATACGTATTATATGTTCTGCTGCTGTTTCTGTGGCTGGTGCTCTCTGTCCCTCTCCTGCAAGCCTATATTCAAACATAATCCATGTCCCTTTCAGTCACCTTTCCTCACTGGCAGTAAAAGGAACCTAAGGTCTGGACAAAGCCCTTTCCCTGTTTGAACATTAGAAGCAGCTGAACAGGCTGCCTGCTTTTGTTCATTTAAGTGTGAAGAGCAGTCTCTTCTGTTGGCATTGGTGTGTCCTGAGCATGTAGGTTTGGACTTCTAATCTTTGGCTGTAGCTGCTGAAGTCAACTCCATCAAAAATAGGAATGATTTACTGAGTGGCCAGGTGTGTGTTGTGATGGCAACCACAGCCTTCGTTCCTGCATTGCCGACATTGAATGGTTTGTGGTAGTTCTGTAGCAGAATACCTTGCTGCTTTGCGAATACTTTTAGGCTGTTTCCTATTTAGCGTGTTTTGCTTGGCTCTGTGTGCCATGGCCTGCTTCACAGAGCTGTAGCGCAGCATGGAAAACAGCCTCTTTTTTTCCACTAGCGCAGCAATGACTGCTGGATGGGGTGCTGAGAGGGGAATACAAAAGGAGAGCTCCAGTAGTCTTCTACACAGATCATTTGGGCAAAGTTTTCCCCTCATATCAAATGCAGATCTCTGCACAAATTAATTTTATCATTACTTTGGTTGGAGTAAAAATTGAAGGACTTGCCCATAAGAGCTGGTTTCAGTAATTGCAAACTAGCACAGTGAAGTCATTCGTTCCTTCTGCTCTTGATTAATACCTTGTCGTGCGTGTAGCAGCTTGCTTCTAATTCTTTCAGGATTACTCCGGTTTCTCCAAAGACGTGCCAGCAAGTAGCAGTAGAACCAGCTTGGGCAGGTTGCAATTTGCCTCCCACGTCCATTTAATAGCTGTGGCAAGGATGTGAACTCCTAGAGAGCTTAAGCTGGAGAAAGCAGTCGTCTGTTCCAGCCAGCCTGACAGCTCTGACGAGTTGGGCTGGAACTGGGGGTTGAGGGCTTCTCTTTCTGTAACCTCTCCCTTGGTGGACATTCATTGACGTGAAGCTCAGTGTCTGGCAGTATCAGCCCTAAAAGCGACCATGGAAACTTGGCAGGAGGCAGTCCCCAAACTCAGAGTTTCCATGGTCTGTTACATACTCCAAGAGATTATCTGGGCACTAACCCTGCTGACACGCTTGCTGTTAGTCAAAGAAATGCAGCCTTGGTTTTCTGCTTCCTCCAGATTTGCTTTTGATACTAAACAAACTGAAGAGGAAAAATACAGTGTGCAAGCTTATTGCAATGAAACAGTCTAAACTTCTGCTGAGGAAGTGGAAACAGTTATGACAGGGAAAACTAAAACTTGGGTTTAAAGCATGACACCAAATCTCTCTTTTTATTAAGATACATTGTGCAGCTGTGAAGACAGTGAAGTGGCTGAGAACGTAATTGTTTTGGTGCACTTTGAAATTACTCTTAAGGCTGGTCTGGGAATGAGAAACAACTGGAAATCCACTTCTTCTGTTTATGCACAGGTTGATAGCTGTTTGAGATGTTTCGCCCTCCCTTTCTCAGAAAACAGCTCTTTAATCTCTTTTATCCACTAATAGTCTTACCTAACTCTTTGCCATTAACTGAAAATGTATAACCCTGACTTCTGCTCTGCAAGGCTCATTATTGTTATTATCTCTATCATTTAGTAACTAGCATATTCCCTCCTGCCTGAATGCCTCCATAGTGGCCACAAAGCTCTATAAAACAGAAGAAACATCCGTTGTGCGTGCATCTTCATAAATTCATTATTTCCTCCTCACACTCGACTTTCATGGATGCGGTGTGTAATTCACTAAAGCAGAATCGCTATCAGAGTGCGTGAGTCGAACTAATCTCACCTTTTGTTTTAGGAGTTGCTGGGGTCAAAAATCCAGTGTTGTTTGTGGAGATGTGAGATGCACCAGTGCTTCCGTTCTGGTTAGAGTTATCCTCTCTAGTCTTGCACAGCCTGGTGTGGAAGAACATGCTAACAGCCAGGTTTATAAACTGTAGCTGTAACTGGGATATGGTGTAGGGGAATAGAGTGAATAGTGAATTTCCTGGTAGTCTATATTCTCAGCCTAAACTAATGGCTAACTGAATTTACTGCTTACCGTCTTCTTACCCACAACTTCAGTCTGAAGATGAGAGCAATTTCTGATGCACTGCGTAATTGTCACTTTTGAAGGTGGAAGTGACGTAGCCCCTTGATTTGGAGCATCTTATTAGCTGTAGATTTGGGACAGCAATGGTTTGGGGAAGGAGGCTGTGCTGCAAAATTTCCTCTCTAGTTTCTTTAAGGTATTTTACATATGCAAAAAAAAGAGAAACAGAAATGAGAAGGGCTGGTGGGAGAGGAATAAAAATTGAAGTTAATCAGGAAAATATTGCCAAAACCAAGTATAGCTAAACTTATTTTTAGCTATTTTTTTTCTTCATGATATTCCCTGTAAATATTTTTCATCTATATCAGAAATTGTCTCTTTCCAACTGCTTTACTTAATCATGGGTTCCTGTCTCCCCTCCCTTTAGTGACCATTTTTCTGGGTTGTCTTGGTAAATTGTAGAGCCTTTGCTGAGGAAGTGGCAAACACCTGCTGCTGCAGAGGTTCTCAAGTCTATGCTGCCCACAAAGCTCAGAACAGCACCAAGCAGGATCCTGCAGGTAAGACTGTGAAACTAAGAACAGTGCCTGCTAGAGGAACAGTGCCTCTTCTTGGCTGAGGGAAAGGACTCAGCAGATCAGTGTGCAGTTGGGAATTGAATCCAGATTTCCCGAGCCTAGTCGGGTGACCAGTCCACAAGCTACAAGTAGTTGCCTTGTTAATCAGTTGAAGACTTTGAATAAATCATTAGAATAATCTCCAGAAAGGTCTCTCTAGGATCAAGCTTCGGCGTTCTTGTCCAAACTAATGCTTATTGTTTTATTTCACTGTGATTAGAATCAAATTAATGTGAAATTCTGTAGTGTGAAATTAAATTTATTCTTGTTCATAAGTAATTGAGGTTTACATCCCTAATACCTGAACACATGCTGAGATCAAAAAAACAGGGAGGGGGGTAGAAGCGGAAAACTAATGACTGATTCTACTGGTTGGATACAGGCAGGCATAGCTTGCAAACCTGAAAGCCTATGATTAAATCAAAACTTCTGTCTCTGTTGTTTAATCTGCTGCCATAGCTGTCCTTAATGCACTGCTCTCCAGATATTCAGTCCTTGTCTTGTTAAGTGTTTGTTCTGATCTTTCCTCTCTGTTCATGCTCTTAAGTTTTTTAATTCTTTCCACCCTCTGGGGTCACCAGCGTTCAGGCTCTAAAGGGACTAAAAAGAAAATATTGCTGTTCTGAAGAACATAGGCTGGATGAAATATGGCTTCCCTTGTCCTGCTGTTCATTAGGAAATGCATAATGCATGCTGCTGTGCTGGGTTTTAAAGTCCCAGCGCAGGGATGTAGAGCGTAAAGGCTCAGGTGCCTGAAATCCTGTGTACGTCGTGTCCAGCTTCCTAAGTGCACAAGCTGAGGTTCAGAGTGCCTGAGCAGCTCCGGCATTGGAAATAATTTGCATTCCTGATTGCAGAGAAAGAGACTGCAGAGAAAAAATAAACCAGTTTGATACAAGTTTCTTGTATGTTTTTCAGGAGTCCCAACACTCTGACTGCTCTAAAGAGAATGAAATTTGAGTGGAAATTCGTATTTACTATATACGTGTTCTCTCAATTTTTGTTTCTAGCCGTAAGCTGGACTAGTTGGAGAGTCTGCATAGGTTCCTCTTGACGTTACCACGAAGAGGTAAGATCAAGATATCTGATATCTCATTTTCTCTCCAAATACTCTTTTCAACAGCATAACATATTCTTTGTAAATGAGTAAAATATAACTTATAGATCTTATTGTGTCACGGTTTAGCCCGAGCCCAGCCTGACTGGCAGATAAAACACAAGAAGTTGGGCTTCCAGTTCCTGTTCTTCTCAACTTGAAGAATGAGTGTATGTGTTTAAATAAAGTACTTCATAAAGCCTGAAATTATGTTTTCAAGGAAAAAAATTCATCCCACTTACAGAAATGTCTTTGAATTGGCTTACTATGTATCAAGCACCACATCGCCAGCCAGGCGAGGAAGCGGATTGTCTGGCTCTGTCCTGCACTGGTGCGGCCCCACCTCGAGCACTGGGGGCAGTTCTGGGTGCTACAGGATAAAAAGGACATCAAACCACTGGAGAGTGTCCAGAGGAGGCCACAAGGCTGGGGAAGGGGGAGGGAAAGTTGTATAAGGAGCAGCTGAAGTCACTGGGTCTGTTCAGCCTGGAGGAGACTCAGAGGGGATCTCAGAGCTGTTTGCTGCCTTCTCACAGGGGAGGGAGGTGACACAGGTGCCAAGCTCTTGTCTCTGGTGACCAAGGATGGGACCTGAGGGAATGGCAGGAAGATGGCAGGGGAGGGTTAGCTTGGATGTTAGGAAGGGGTTCTTCCCCCAGAGGGTGGTGGAGCACTGGAACAGCTCCCAGGGAAGCAGTCACGGCACCCAGTCTGCCAGCATTCCAGAAGCATTTGGCCAATGCCCTTGGTCACATGTGTGAGCGTTGGGGGTGTCTTGTGTAGGGACAGGAGTGGGACACGATGATCCTTTTGGGTCCCTTCCAGCTTGGGTGACTCTATGTCTCTATGATAACTCTTTGACAAGGGTAAATACTGACAATGATTTTTGAGTTGCCGTTTGTATGACAGCACCAGAGTTTCCCAGATTTGACAGCCTTGCTGTGATGTGTTTCTGTCTTGCTCTGCAGTCGCTGAAGATTTCCCATATTTAAATGACGTAGAACAGTCTGAAGAACTGCCGGATGACGTGGCAAGAGGTTGAAATCTCAGCTTTTGGGAATGGCAATGAAATATTGCTAAATGCACAGACCGGAGTGCTGAAACTTTCTGATACTTCTAGCTGCTCCTTGCCTGGATATTACTACTTAGTTAGTTTTCTCTGAACTTCATCAAGAGGTTTTAAAGCTTTTCTGGTTTGTCTGTGCCTGCCTTGCTTTATAGCCTTGGACTTTCTACCCTTCTTTGAAATTTCAGCAAGATGCAGAAATAATGTGTGCATTTCAAACCCTTTTTTCTCCTTTCTGAGTGTTTTGCTGCTTAAGGGGTTCTTGTTAGAGGAGGCTGCAGAAAACAAGCAGTTCTAGTGTGCATGTACTGCTGTATTCCTTCTAATTTTCCCTTTAAACTACAACCCCCCATATCTCAGAAGGTGTGGCAGGCTGACTACATCCTCTCTATTTCAGTTTAGTTTCCCACTTTGATGTGTTTAAAAGCTGGCACAAGCAGTTTATCATCTGCTTGCCAAGAGTTGAATACAGCTGTCAGAAAACATACATTTTCCCCTAAAAATGGGTTAATGTGTGTTTAAATAAGGTGTCTATCTGCTTGCTCCCTGTGTTGATTGTATTAATGTCGGAGACACAGTGATTACAGTCTCCATCTGGTAGGATTATTTCATATTGCTCTCAGTTGAGGCAATTTCGGGTTCAACTTAGATCAGCGTTCATCTGTCTGTTATTCATCACCAACTTTTGCAAATAAGAAAAAACCTGTAGTGGGGGACTTCTGCAATAATTTTTTTTTCTGTTTAATATATGTGATTTTTTTAAAAGAAAGATGTGTAAAGAAGGCTACACCGAGGTGCTTAAGATGCATAGAAATACTGAATTCTGACATGGGCCATGCTCTTTCTGTTTTTTTCTCTATACCAGTGAAACCATTAGTGCTTTTTGTGTGGGGAGGGAGTGTTCAGCTCAAATGCAGCTCCTATTTCGTTTCAAACAGTGGAGTTTGAATAACGGAATATTTATAATTTTTTAGTTTCTTGCCCTGAGCAAGATGAGGAAGAAAAACGTTCAGCAGTTAGTCGGCCCCCAAACACAGATGTGGGAGATTATATTTTTATCCTCGTTGTCTTTGGACTTCATCACTTGAGTGTATCTGGTGCATGGGACTTTATATCTGTTTTCTCTCAACATTTTTGATAGCTTCCAGTAGCCGTGGCTTTGCCAAGCATGTTTAAGCTCATAAGGAGTTTACACCGAGGTCTCTTACGAAAGTTAGTGGTCCTGATAAGTCTTACTGCTGCCAATAAAATGATCATTCAAAATTGGGTACAGCAAAGGTGGTCTTTTAATGTTCGACTGCTGTTTTTTTGCAGTGGGCAGCATCCAGGTGCCAGTGTCACCTCAGCCCAGAAGTTGCCAAGGACAATTATTTCTGTGAGGACTTGGCCAGCCTTTCAGAATTCCTAATCTGACAGCAAACTTCAAGTTAGGTTTCCATTCTGAAGAGAGTCTATTTATTGCAGAGTCAGCAGTCCAAGGTGACAAGGAAGGTAGCATCACTGAAAATTTGGTGTGAAATCCAAGATAAAAGTCTTCTGCAGAACAACACAGATACCGCTAATTTCTTTCTTTTTTATTTTTCCTTTTAGCCAGAAGGTGTAATTTGTGCAGTCTGAGTGGGCTGCCAGCACTGAGCAATAGATGGGACGAGGTTGCAGAGGGTATCTGTGCTGTCAGGAAGGTTGGGGCTCTTTTTTTACCCCTTAGACAATGGAAACTGGGAATGCTGTGGCATTTGTTGTTTAAAGCCAAAAGCGAATGCCTCGCTGGACAGCTTTTGTCACTTAGGCAGGCAGTGGCAAACAGAGCAGAGTCTGGTGAGTTCTGGAGTATTTTTAACAGCATTTAAAGGAGCGGACCTAACCAGACTGGAGGCAGTTGATATATTTATGAAGAGTAGTCCATAGGCTTTTTCATTACCCATTTGACAGACTCAAAATGTGCTGGAAGCAAAACAAAGGTATCGTTAGGGAAATGTTAGATACTGAAAACCAGTGATTATCGGTTAGTGCTTACATTGTGGCTCCCGTTTCCGCGTACTGCATAGTAGCAGTGTGCGCGTTATCGATGCATTTATTTTTTAAAGGCTCTTTTTACATTTCTGAGCTGTAACCTGCAGTTCAAATGAAAGGATTGCTGTGTCTCAGGCCAGCCGAGGACAGCCAGCTCACAATTTTCCTTCCTGTGAACACTACTAAGATCATATCCTGCCTAATATAGTGTACCACTTCCAGTAGAAAACCAGCTATTGACTTCCCTGGGATCAGAATTAAAACTTTTGAGGAAAAACTTCTGCTTTCTGCTCAAAAATACCTCAAGGAAAAAAATGGGAAAAGCCTGTAGAATGAACCGAGCAGTCTACAGACTGGATGTAGTGGAGGAAAAAACCACAAACTCTGCACAAAAGCACAACCCAATTTCTTCAACAGTTCTCTTTTTAGTCCTCATTTTGTATTTTCTACACTTGATCCTGCAAGATTCTGAGCTTTCTGACCTAGTTTCAGAAAAAGCATTATTTTGTGCATGTGAGCAGACCATAGTACAATTATTTCCCTGTTTTTCAGCTTTATGCCTGCCTGGTTTCCTGGATCGTAGCTGTGCTTACAGCTTGCCCAATGAACTTCTAATGTTGTATTTGTGTGTGACAGTTTGCCAGTGTTTGGGTTTGATGGCTTTTTTTTTGTTTTACTCTTGCATACATCTGGTGATTCGGATGATGCAGCAAATTGCTTCAAAACTGAAAACTGTTAAAGTTGTGTCTCCTGGCCAGGTACAGCTTGGCAACCTGTAACACCTCTCTTTTGTGCAAAATGCTGATGTTCAACCTTGTTTGAGGGGGTCCGGAAAATCTGGCACCAAGACGAAAACAGAAAAAAACATATTACGTTATTGCTGTCTATGTGCCTTATCCTTTCCCTGCTTTTTAATACCTCTTCAACTAAAATAGGGCAATCTGTTCTTTACGGTAGGCAATTACTGCAGAAGGAGAGAGCTGGCAGCTGGAAAAGGAGCTGAAATTACGGGGAAACTGTGCTGTGAGCAGTTCTGCAGCCGCCATCGGTCACTCGTGTTTACTTGCTTGTTTGTCCTGGTTGTTAGCTTTCAGGGGGTTCTGACTTCTTTAACATTCGGTTCTGTTTCTTTAGGGTACACTAAATCAGCCTGCCCACTTACAAACCTGATAACAATGCTCTTTATAACCTGGAATTGGGGTTATTTTTTAGCTTCAGAAATTTGCAGTTTGGCCTCTGTGTGTTATGGGTCTGGTTCATTCTTGGCAAGATCAGGACTCTGTTCCTATACAAGCATTAGGGCTCTTCAAGTGTTATGCAGACTGGCTTTCTTTTGGTTTAGAAGCTTTATAGTACTTTGTAGTTGTGACAAATTAGGCTGAACAGTTACCGTGCTTTGGCACTTGTGGCGCTTGAAACCACGCTGATCGGACAGAAAAGGGGATGAGTGAGTTCTCTGGTGGAGTCTGGCAAGCAGCTTCCTCACACTGCAGCTTTTAAAGACGAGGGAGGATATCTTTCCAAAATTGCTTGACTTACTGACTGGTGTAACACAAGATTTGTGCAGCTGTCTTGAAGATAACTTCAAGATGCTGCTATGAGAGGTTTCTGAGCCGGGGCAAGTATGTCTCGGTTTTCAGACATAAATGTGAGTTGGAAAGAAAAAAACTCCAGCCCCAATCTGCATTAGGGTGATTGCACAGAAGGTCTGATTTGAGTCTGAGAACCTGTTTTGAGCTTGAAGGGCAGAAATTTGTAAGCACCTATCTTTCCTTGGGTTTTGAATTTTCTTTTTTATTAAAAAATTGATAAATTGTTGAGAAATAATATAACATTTTACTTAAAATATTTCAAATAAACACTGCTCTTCAGCTTCTTTTGGTGACTTTTGAATTGATACTTGCATTAAAACAGGTATGATGAGTTAAGGCAGATGAGGGGACAGACGCTTTCTTCAGCCAGTGTCTCATTGTGCATGTTCTTGCGACTGACAAGGTTACTTTAAGTAATTTTTCTTTAGAATTTTAATCTTCAGCTTCACTACGACATCAATTCTTTGGGTTTGATTCCAACTATTTTTGTATTGCATGAATTCATGCTACCCTTCTCAAGGGGATGAGGATTGTTTACTTCTGTTCCTGTTTACATTTATTTAATCCTGATAATCAAGCATATGAACAAACTTCTGCCAAATGATCTATTTAGCAAATACTTACCCAGAAACTTCACACATTCTGCAGTAATAGAGTATCAATTTTTGCTCAGCTTTCATGTACAATTTTCTGAAACATCTTTGTGCTGAGGAATGTGTTATTCATCCCTTATTGAACTACTTAACCCCCCTAGACTCTGACACTTAAGACAGTTTTCCCAGACAGGTGGCAATGTTTTTTTTTCAATCTGTAATGTGAGCAAATTTCCATGCCGGAGGCTCACCACCCCTCCACACACAGCTGTGTTGATGAAGTGCTTCCAGGCTGGTTGATCTGGCTCTCTAAGGGAGCAGAGTGGCAGTGCCAGGGGTGGTGGTTCTCGCATGTACTGTCTGCCTGCACCACAGCACCCGAGTGTTCCCTGGATGTTGTTAGGATTGTTGCCTTCCAGTATTGTTTGTACTGGGGGAATTTAAGGTAGATAAAAGACTTGGGAATCACAGAGTATTTCACCTCAGTGTTCCTCACTGAAATCAGGACCTGACCCAGTGCTCTGTTTTCTTTTGGAGCATTGCTCACTTGTGAGGTGTCACAGAAATCACATAAGACAACAGCACAGATCCCAGGGTGATGTTTGAACTAGGCCTGCTTTCTGTCACACGGTTTTCTCTTCTCTTAGCTGCCAAACATTTGTTAAACTTCATGGCTATCGATTTCTCCTCGTGCTGTGTGTTTAAAGTGCATCATCTCTCCAGCCTTCCTGACACCTTTGCAGAACACTGTACAAATGTGAACATCTGAATGATTAACAGCCCAGTTCTGACACATTGCAAGTGCGAGCATTCAACTCCAGTGTTACTGTAAAAGTTCTTATAAAAAATCTTCAATACAATGAATATCGATTCCCCTCCCCTGCCATTCCCCATATTATGTTGCTAATACTTGTAACTGTTTTCGATTTATCCACTTTTGCTTCTTATAACTCATTCAATGCTTTTTGAAGGATGTAGGATTTTCAATGACTTTGACTTTATTGTTGTGTTCCGTCAGTAGTTGGTGTTTCCTCGGCTGTTACCTACCTGTCTGGGCTGTCACAGAGACTGGGCTCAGGCTGTCAGACATCGTGTGCTGGAAACAACCAGCATTTCCAGTACATCCAAGGAAAGACTTGGAGAAGAAATGCCTGAGTCACTGTGAACGCTCTCAGCAGTCAGGGGAGAGTGGGAAGGAGATGTGCAGAAAGGAGATAGCAAACCTCCTCTGAAAGTCATGTTAACCCTTTACCCTTCCATAGGCAGTCAGGCAACCATTTTTCATTAGCACCAACGTAAACACGATTCTGCCCAAATAGATTAAGCACACTGATGCAAGGCAGAGATGAGAACAGGCTGTTTCCTGACCAGTTATGAGGTGTCTCTGGTTTGTCTCCTCTGCTGGGTCTGCCAGAAGTCAAAAAAGTTGAGCAGCTGGGCCAGGAGGAGGGAAAGTGCCTTTGTCAGCTTTTTGAGGCTGCACTTCGAGTGTTGGGTTCAGTTTGGGCCCCTCACTCCAAGAAGGACATTGAGGGGCTGGAGCGCATCCAGAGAAGGGCAATGAGGCTGGGGAGGGGCTGGAGAACAAGTCCTACGAGGAGAGACTGAGGGACCTGGGGTTGTTTAGCCTGGAGAAGAGGAGGCTAAGGGGAAACCTCATCCCTGTCTACAACTGCCTGAAAGGAGGCTGTGACGGGGTGGGTGCTGGGCTCTGCTCACAGTCACAGTGATGGGACGAGAGGAAATGGCCACAAGTTGTGCCAGGGGAGGTTTAGACTGGACATTGGGAAGAATTTCTTCACTGAAAGTGTGGTCAGGCACTGGCACAGCTGCCCAGGGAGGGGGTGGAGTCACCATCCCTGGAGGTGTTTAAAACACGGGTGGATGAGTTCCTTAGGGACAGGGTTTAGTGGGGACACAGGCACGGCTGGACTCAATGATCTCGGAGGTCTCGTCCAATGTTAGGATTCTATGATTCTATGATTCATGGAAAGACAATACCCTAACGCAGGGGCACTGTCTGTCCGGTGTCTGATCTTTCAGTGCTGCGAGTATAACATGGGGAGTGGTCCTAGCAGCCTGAAGAATCCAGCCTTGCCTCTCCGTGCAAACTCTCTGTAAATTTTTCATGGTTTAAGCCTGTACATTTCCCTTTTTCTGCACCAGGGACAGACTTTAGGCCTTTGTTCTGCAGTTTTTTTCCTATATGTTTGTTTATGTTGGTGTTGTCAGTGGGGTTCCAGTTTGCTAATGTGATCTCAGATGTAGCAAGGTGGCAGAAATCTGAGGATGTTAACAGATAAAGAAATATGTTTTATGCATGTGCTTTGGTGGTGTGAAGGATGGGAAACGATGATTACTTTTGACAGGGTAGGTTGAACAGCACCGCGCTTCTGCATTACGTTTTGCATTTGAAATGTTAATTACAGGTTACTCGTTTACTGAAAATGGAAAGGGTATGTGCCCCATAAATGTAGGTCATACTGCTACACATGAAAGCCTCTGCCCTTACAGCTGAAGATACGCCCAGCATCCTCTCCAGGGGCAGCAAAGACAGGGTACGTTTGACCTGATCTACATAGTTCACTGGATCTCACATCTGTGTTATGATACCAGAGTGCAGGTGCTTCATTTCTTACCTTATTTTGTCACTTCATCGCTGCCCAGAGAGAACAGCAGCTAAGTGCGAAATAAGCCAATGTTTGCATATGTCAATGAATTTTTTTTGCAATTGCATCTGTTAAGTGGTGTGGGTTCTTTTTGATGGTTATTCAAGAGTCACTCAGCAGCTGAAAGGAAAAACTTATTAAATATTTAATGTCTCTGAACCACTCTGAGACTGAAATAATCCTGTTTCTGCAGCTTTGGTTTAACATAATGGACTGTGAAAGGAGGCCAATGATTATATGAGCATTTGAGAGTCAAAGTCAAACCTAAATCAAGTATGTCAGCAAACAATGAAAGACTTTGGATAAAAATTACGCTGACAAAAATATAGCAGAAATATAATCTATACTAAAGTAAAATATGGAGTACGCCTCAGTTTCAATGTTCATAAGCAAAAATACAGACTAATATTAGAGAAATTAATATAAAGTGCTCTATTATTTAACCATAAGGGAATATTTTTGTTATCCTTGGTCAGCAGGAGTAGCACTGTATTTTGTGAATGTACCTGCTGAAACTGGGTGGAACAGCTCTTCCTGGTGTGAAATGCTGCTCGGTGGCACTGCAGCTACCTGACTGCTGCTCTTCCTAACCATGAAGTGCAGAAATTGCTTAAAGTTTGGGAAGACCTCTGGTATTTTGGAAAATAGTCTGAATCAACAAATCCCTGAAAATCTTCTGCAAACAGTTTTTATTTGTAAGAAAAAAAAAAAAAAAAACAACCCACAAAACCAAGCAAGGCTGATCATTTGGCTGCTCTTGTGCAGCTATTGAAGCAAACAGAGTTTGGCAGACACAGCTGGGGCAGCTGGAAACATCATGGCTTGCATTCAGATGCAGTGTAGGCTGCTGAACACGTTTAACTTGGTGATATAAAATAGTCTGAGAAGAGCCCTTCCAATCCTGAAGCTCATGTTAACTCATGTATGATCTCAGAGATGGTTTCGTTTAAGGCTGAGATGTGTTTATCTGACAGATGTATCAGGTGGGTGCTGGAAACTCATCTTGAAGTCCTTCCTTCCTTCCTTCCTTCCTTCCTTCCTTCCTTCCTTCCTTCCTTCCTTCCTTCCTTCCTTCCTTCCTTCCTTCCTTCCTTCCTTCCTTCCTTCCTTCCTTCCTTCCCTCCTTCCCTCCCTCCTTCCCTCCCTCCTTCCTTCCTTCCCTCCCTCCCTCCTTCCTTCCTTCCCTCCCTCCTTTCTTTCCTTCCCTCCCTCCTTCCCTCCCTCCTTCCTTCCTTCCTTCCCTCCCTCCTTCCTTCCTTCCTTCCCTCCCTCCTTCCCTCCCTCCTTCCTTCCTTCCTTCCCTCCTTCCTTCCTTCCCTCCCTCCCTCCTTCCTTCCTTCCCTCCCTCCTTCCCTCCCTCCTTCCCTCCCTCCTTCCTTCCCTCCTTCCCTCCTTCCCTCCCTCCTTCCTTCCTTCCTTCCTTCCTTCCTTCCTTCCTTCCTTCCTTCCTTCCTTCCTTCCTTCCTTCCTTCCTTCCTTCCTTCCTTCCTTCCCTCCCTCCTTCCTTCCCTCCTTCCTTCCCTCCTTCCTTCCTTCCTTCCCTCCTTCCTTCCTTCCCTCCCTCCCTCCTTCCTTCCTTCCCTCCCTCCCTCCTTCCTTCCTTCCTTCCTTCCCTTCCTTTCTTCCCTCCTTGCCTTCCTGCCTTCCTTCCCTTCTTTCCTTCCTTTCCTTCTTTCCTGCTTTCTTCCCTTCCACTGAGCAGAAGCGACAGTGCTGCATATCTGAGCTATCTTCGTGTGAGTGTGAATGTGCTTTTATCCAGCTATTGGCAACCCCATGGAATTTGCCTTTGGTGAGTTGATACAATTTCATAGACTGAGGTTTTGCAGGCTGGGATTCTGTTCATTATTTTTCCACTCAAGGATGTGGAAAATTTGAGGCAATTTCTTTACTCTTCCTGTTAGCCACTGTAATTAGAGATGCTGAGCAAAAGGTGATAAATCGTTCTTTTACCAGTGCTGTGCAACAGGAACGTAATGGACCTCCCCACTTCGAAGCAAAAGCAAGGGAACAGAGGGGATTTACAAATAAAAAATCGAACAAAGAACCTCACAAAACTTTTGTTCGTCAAAGTGACATTTAAAATAATCCCAAGTTAAATCTTATACTAATGCCTTTGATTTAGGTGGGTTTTTTTAAAAAACCCCTACTTTCTTTATTGTTGTTGTAATAGAATACCCTCAGCTGATCATTCCCCCTGTGCTGTTGCTGTTGCAACACTAAATACACCCCACATCTTTCCTTAACTCATTCACCATTGCTGCAGTGCCTAATTTTCCCTAAATTACAATTAAGCTTCAATGAACTTCTGTCACCTTACCATGAGGAATCCGAGCTTGTGGTATGGAAAATGTGATGTCCGATTTTAATTTAGGTTTTGGTTGCATCTGCTTGGATAATTCATGCTTTCCAATGACAGAAGATGTTGCAGTCTGCAGGGCCAAAATAAAATTGCTGTGAGATTTCAGCAGTTAACTCACATCTTTGGAAGTGACAGCAGAATATGTTCATGAATCATCCCTTAGTTCCCCCAGACAGTGGATGAGAACTCTTCAACTGAACAATTATTTGCAGAGAATTAAACCTCTATTTCCTTTCAAGCACTTGAATTTCCTTTTGATTAAATAGTTCCGTGTTTGAGTGATGTTCACGGGTAGGACACGCTTGTGTAATCTCCCTTAATTGGAGCAGCATCCTGAGGAATTTATCACTTGATTTTTAGCTTCAGGATGTTCTGGCAATGTAAATCTTGCTAAATAGTCTGCTCGTCTAATCCACCGCACTCTTTCACAGTGGCTTTAACATAAACCCCTGGCTTTAGAGCAGCGTGCCGTGTTTACAAGCCCCTGATTGTCTGGGGTGCAGCAGTGTGGGGCGCGATTTGCCGCCTGCACACGGTGGCCCACGGTGCGATGCCCTGCGCAGGGACCCAGGGAGCCAGAATTCAGCTCCCAGAGTGCGGTTACCCAGGTCGGTGCCGCGCAGCCCAGCCTGCAGGCAGGTTATCAAATCACACAGCAATGTGCTTGAGGTGGCAGTGATCTGCCTTATCTAAATCAAGGTTCGGTTTGAAATGCTTTTCATAGTCCCAGTAAAGGACCGCAGGATGCTGCTGGAAGTGAGACTCCTGCCTGTGTAATGCTCCTGGTGGGGTACATAATTTGAAATTATGCTCAGGTGTGTGTGGATATTCCTCACAAATTTCCATTTGCAGCAGCCAGTATTTCACAGTATCACAGTATCATAAGGTTGGAAAAGACCTTTGAGATCATCCAGTCCAACCTATGACCCAACACCTACACCTACTCCTACTTGTTAACTACACCATGTCACTAAGAGCCTCATCCAATCTCTCCTTAAACACCTCCAGGGACGGTGACTCCACCACCTCCCCGGGCAGCGCATTCCAATGGCCAATCACCCTCTCAGTAAAGAACTTTTTCCTAATGTCAAGCCTAAACCTCCCCTGGCGAAGCTTGAGACCGTGTCCTCTTTTTCTGTCGCTGGTCGCCTGAGAGAAGTCACCAACCCCTGCCTGACTACAACCTCCTTTCAGGCAGTTGTAGAGAGCAATAAGGTCTCCCCTGAGCCTCCTCTTCTCCAGGTTGAACAACCGCAGCTCCCTCAGTAGCTCCTCACAGGGCCTGTGCTCCAGCCCCTTCCCCATCCTCGTTGCTCTCCTCTGGATGCACTCCAGCATCTCCACATCTTTCTCAAACTGAGGGCCCAGAACTGGACACAGCAGTCGAGGTGCGGCCTGACCAGTGCCGAGTGTAACGGGATGATGACCTCCCTAGTCCTGCTGGCCACACTATTTAAAGGGAGGGGGCTTACCAAGACAAAAGACATATTTTAATTGAATTTCTGAAATGTTAGACCAGTATGCCAATGATACCACAGTTTTAAAAAACAAAGTAAGACAAGCTACAACCTATCTACATTTGGTTTTAGTCTCTCTGAGGATATTTCATGTTTATACACTATGTTTCTAAATTGTGACACATACAAGCACATAAAGGTAGATTGCAAAGGTTTTTTTAGTTATTATTTACACAGGACTCCTACAGAACTGTGTGAGAACTGTGTGTTTCTTTGAAAGTTTCATTAATAATACAGCCCTCCTTTGCAAAGAGGCATCGTAAATTACCTTGTGTAGGGGACTGAATCATGTTTCAGCAGCAGACAAGGTTAATTTTCCAATAGTAAACAATAAGACAAAGTTTACTTGACAAGGACAGATGGAAAGACATGCAAATAAGACTATGCAGTAAATTAAACATTGGTTTTGATGAGCATATGGACAACAGAAAAACAGAGTAAGTCCATGCCAGACAAATGAGTTGACTGCATTAAGAAAAGCACTTGTAAAGTGTCCTAAACAGAATTACACCCATTACTGAAAAAGATAAACTATATTAATGACAACTCTAAAATGACTGATATTGTTTTGTCTTTAGCAAGAAGAAAGTTATTTGGACAACAAAGACGTTTTGGGAGTGAGGGAAAGCCTTACACCCTGCTGAGCTTGTGTGTGTCTGGCAGTGAAGCACAGTGTGTGTTTGGTGGCCTGGAGAAGGTCACATGCGTTAGCGAAGCCTCTTCACACACAGAGCCTGGATTTTGCAGCCGTGGGTGAAGCTGCCAGTTAAGCACTGGCGAGTTTCATTTCTCCTCTGCATTCCAGGCACACAACCCGGCACAGTCAGGTGCTGTGTGTACCAGTGCTGGTTGGTTTTGAGATGTACAGAGAATGGAGGAGTTATTAGAAAAATGCTAATGCTGAGTTCAAGAAAACAGATCAATGTAATAATTGTCTGAGGCTAGACATTTGTTCTCTTGGTAATTTTTATGTATATATATGTCTTAGTTTAGATGAAAACTAAGATATGTTATCAGATATTAAAGATCTTTAATCAGGAAAAAAAAAATTGTATAGAAGAGATAACAGTTCTTAGCTACAAATATATGTGTATACAAAACAGGATCAACACTAATCACAACTAAAACCTAAAAGTCTTAAGAAATAGATTGAGTCCTGTACCCAAAATCTTGCGATGCAGGTCTCTTTAAGAGCTGGCGAGCAGTCGCTGCCCTGCACGGGGAAGGCGCGGCCCCCCCGCAGCCGGGGAAGGGCGGGGGAGGGAGATGGAAAGCTTAGTGCGAGTTCTGCCGGAGTTGTGGAAGATTCAGATGACCCGTGATCTTTCCTTCAGAGATTGCAAACCGCATGCACTCAGGGACTGCCGCTGCCGTTGCCGCCACTGCCGTCCGAGAGGAAAACGGATGTCCGGGCACGACCTCTGTCCCGGTTTCCCCGGAAACGTCCTCCCCCCATCCCCCCTCGCGGCTGCTGAAACTCCCTTTATTGGCAAAAGGAAGAAAAATTCCTCGGAAAAATCCCAAACCACAACAATATATATATTAGGTTTAATGTTAAATACTGTTGAAAGAATGAGAAGAGAATAGGAACATATTAATAAAATATTTCTTGATATTTCTGACTTAACTTTTCATTGGTTAATATTTTTCCTCATAAATAACTTTAGACTTCAATCCAGGAAGTGATAGAGAGGTAAAATGCATATAGGAAAAAGGACATTCATGTTAACAGGCGGTTTAAGAGGTATAAACAACTTCTTTCTTATTATATCAGGTGCATTTTGATCTCAAAACGTTAGAACTCATTTTTTGTTGTGTTAAGAACAGTTTAACACATAAACTGTAGCCTTACTGAAGCAAATATTTTGTTACTGTCAGCCTGACTGCTGAATATTCTGCTAGGATAATAAGAGCAGGTATGGTGATCACTTGCCAAACCAATGTGTTTTACAGTAGCTGCGCTCTGTTTTTTACAAGACTAAACTGCCCCGTTATCCCTAGCAGGAGGTGCTGGATGTTTCTGGTCTCTTCCTATTGCTAAATGTGCCAATTGTTGCAAATAAAAATCCATTTTTGCAATCACGAACTGGAATTTATCATTTACGCAACGTATTTAGCTGCAGGAAGCTTTTGTTTAAAATAATCTGCTCACTATAGCTGCTAGAAGTGCTTTTTTGTCTCCATTAAACTTCTGGTTTAGTTCATTAACATATTGTTAATTGTTGTATGATTTAGTTTAGTTCCACATGAGTGGCATTTGTGAAGCAGAAATCGGCTTTTATGTTTATTTTTTGTCTTGAAAGAAAATCTTTTGAAACGATTGGAAAGGGAGAGGGACATAGAATACTTGCATTGTAGCTGTGCCTCCTAAATAGGTTTTGAAGTTTACTATTTAAAAATAAATAAAGAAGGAACAAGTAGATACAAGATCGTGCTTACAGACAATTGTAAAGATCAGCAATCAATTTCATAAATGGTTCGTTCAGAAAGGTGTTAGCTTTGATGTACATCTAGAATGTACTTTATGTGAGGGAGAAGAGAGGGATTTAATTTAAACTCAGCCACATTTCTTTGAAAATTCTGTAGTTCTGAGGGGTTTGTCCAAGCTCAGGTTTAATTCTGTTGCTTTGTGGAGTACTGCCTGATAATCTAGCTGGCACTCAGAGCTGGATGCAGATGGCAACTGATTCCCAACTATAGCATTTTACCCAGAAAGACAAATAACGCCCCCCAACCCCTCACGCCAAGTGCACAGAAAATCCTGGGTGATACAGGAAAACTGTGGAAACCACGACTGGAAGCATCTTTCCCAGAGTTTCTTCGTGCTGCAACTGCAGCATCTGAAAGCTGCTTACGTCTTTTATAGCAAACAAACAGAATCCTGGTGCAAAAGATACAAGTCAGCACTCTGCTGTCCTCTCTGTTTTGAGTCAAATCTAAAGCCTCTGACAATTGGGTTTTGTTAAATTCAAAGTCAATTTTTATACTCTAAAACCAAGACTGTATAGAAATCTCTCTATGTATCGATGTGTGTATGCACAGACATTTTTATATTTGTATTTTCCTTTTAGGAGAACTTCAAGACACGTCCAAAACAACCACACTCAGAGCTAATTTGTGTCACAGTAGTATTTTGCTGCCCTGAGGGTGATTTGATCAAGTGTAAGTAGTAGTTAAATAAAACGATGACCAGGCACCATGTAAAATGCCCTGACTGCTGGAGAACAGATTGCCTCGGTGTTCTGAAACTGTGAGAAATTAATCTGAGTAAATCTGGGATAGACAGCTTAGATAGGGCTGATCTGGAGCTGTCACAGTATTCCTCTGTCTGGGGGAAGAGATCAGGAATTATTCTAGGCTATTCTGAAAATTAGCATGAAAATAAATACTTAAATAGTTCTGTGTGATTGGAGGGCCTCAAAAGATCACCTTCAGAAATTTTGTTCTGGGATTCCCCCGGCCCCACACTTCTCCATCCCCACCATCCCCGTAATTTATTTTGGGAGGATTTCATGTCCTTATTAGTTATGTGATAGGTAACATTGAAGTGACTGTTGGAAAGGACCAAAACATAAACAGAATAAAAATAAAAGTGAAATTACAAAAATATAGTTTCCAAGCAAAAGTCATAGGACTTTAAATTGCAAAATACTATTTTTTTTTTCAAAATTACAATATAAAATCGAAAAAAACTCCATTTCTATTTCAATAAAGAAGGTATTTTTAACTCCTCACAAGTCTTCTTAAGGTATCACGAACACCTAAAGCTTAAGAATATATGTGTTTACTGCTAAGGTTTTACTGTTTTGAAAGTAAAACCTGTGGTTTTCCAAGTTCTGTTGAATTGCTGAGTAACCCATTGCACTGCTCCTTGGTTTGCCACTTCACCATCACTGCCAGCACTCGAAATATATATCTTCCTTTTTAGAAAAGATGCTTTTGTGGCTGATCTGAGACAAAAGGTAGAGCTTTGACAAGTCTTTTAGAATCCTTAGAAGAGTTTATTGGTGATGGTGGGGTTTTTCTCTCTTTTTTTTTTTCCCAATCAAACTTAAGAGTAGTGAATTTTTGAATACAAAAATTCTCTGAAAAATTCTAGAAACATTGCAGATTTACAGTTGTTTAACAGGAGGCTGGAAAACTTTGCCATATCCTTCTGAAGAGATCTATCTGGTTGTGTTCATGCAGTGAACTCTGGGCTGTATGTTCCATGTACGTCGGCTGCCTGTGTTTGTGTCAGGGTCTCACTGGGATTCCTTAAAATGCAATCTGGGCTTACTGCATTTTTATGTTGTTTGATTGTTTTTGAATTCTGTTTGAAACCTCCTTCCAATATGTGCACTGAAATAAGAGGTGAGCTTTCTGGAACTGTGTTTGCCAAATTGCATTGCTCTGAGGTCACAAAATACATTATCTTGCCTTTGTTTTTAAGAAGGAAATGCCTTCCTTTCTTCTCTTTTTCAGTTCCTTGGAAATTGTGAATTAAGGGTTAGATGCTTGGGTACTGTGAAAATTTAATTTTACCAAAAACATGGATCAGAAATATCGAGGGCACATGGTCTTTTACTCGCAGGAGTTTTATTCTGTGCTGTGATTAATGAGGAAAAAAACCATAAATGCAGTTTCTTGCAGAGTCAGTCTAGTCCCACTAATGAAGTGCAATTTTATAGACTCTGCTCTTCCCTGGATGGACAACAAGAAACGTGTCACATGTGGATCAAATCAAATTTACAATTTTGACAGTTAAGTCAGAGTTGTCACAAATTTATGTGAAGAGATGGGCCTCTGTGTTGATGAAAGGCTTAAGGTAATATTACTCTGCTGTTGAATTACTTCATTGCCATTCTGTGCTTCAAGCGAAGGAACGGTTCTGCCACAGTGGTTTTACCAAACCAGAGGGTCAGCAGGACAGACAGAAAAAGAGGTATGCGTTGTTTCTCAATGTTGTGTAAGAGCCATACGCTTAAATCTGGTGCAAAAATATTTACATACTGCTGTTTAAAACTCTTGAGATTGCACTGGAAGAAGTGATTCTTGCCTTGGTGTCTGTTTATGAGGAAAGTGCTTTGTAGTCCTTTGGTTATGTTGACAAACATAGATTTGCTTTTCCTCGATGCCTCTTTGTCATTTGTGCATGAAGGGGATCTGAAAGTCTTCTGAACTGTGAGCGTGCATTTATCACGTTGCATCTAGAGATGGTTCCCCTTCCTCCTCCCAGCTGCAACGCTCTCCTTCTCAGCTTTGTAGTGTTCCTGTAGGAATGCGCTCTTGGGAAAAGATGCAGTGCGGCTTTAGCTTTCTTTAGTGGGATTTGAGAGATGGAAACAATGAGCATGAGTCACTCCCATGTGGTCTGTAGGTCTGTTTGTCCAAAGAGCTCATCAGTTCTCCTTGGCTCATTCTTAGGTCCTAGCCAGGACTCTGACCCTGTTGGTTTCGTGTATAACGTTACAGGTTTGTCCACGTTTCTCCAGCTTTCTGTCAGTAATACAAATTATAAATTACATGCAATAAACAGACATATGTTTAAAAATAATAGGAAAATACTTGCAAATATGGAAAATCTGGTGTTGGTGGTGGTTTGGGTTTTTTTAATATGCTAAGCCCTTAGGCCCTACATTATTTGATGTAATTTCTTGGAGGCTGTTAGTTTAATTGTATCTAGGAAACACACATCAAATTCATGACTTAGCCTGCTAGTGATCTTTGTGTTGAACAAAGTATGTGGAATGCAGGGAAAGAGCAGATGAAAGAGAAAGAAGAAAGTATTAAGAAACTTAAACGAAGAAATGTAATTTACTTAAGCCATGAAATAACCAGACATCAGAAAACATGACGGTTTTTTCAATAAAAGTGGCTTCATGCTTGAAAAGAGCTTCTCGCTCCAGCAACTTAAATGAATGGAAATAAAGCTCAATCTAAGAGGACCTGAAATATCACTCTAGTCTTAAAACACAATTAGCAGTCAAGAGTCAAAACCTCTTCCTTTTTTCTTTGCCATGCACGGTTTTCCACCCTTTGCAAATCAAGCCATGAGCGTGGGGCTGGAAGGTACTTTGTGCTCAGAATGCGTCTTCAGAACCGCGTGCACAGCAGCGCTGGCTGGCGCCTTTGGGGCTGGCAGGGCTGAGGTGGCTGCCCCCACTCCTGCCTTTGCTGTGTGACAGGAGATGTTCTGCCACAGCGTGGCTACCGCCAGCCCCAGTGCCACTTTTTGCTTCTGACTGAACTCACTTCATTTATACAGAAAAGTATTTTTTAAAGCCTGTTTTATTTACAGCAGTACTGAGCAACTTACCCAAGGCATAGTCCTGTTATTCTTGTTTTGTGGTGACAGATCGAAGGGGGCCACCTTCCTCACCAGACCTTTCAACGACTACTTCAGCAGTTTTGCCTGCTTGCTTCTTCTGTTTGAGAAGATCTTCCTCCATCTCTGATTCGGGAAAGAACATCCCCTCTAGATTAGAGAAGATGCTTACATTTAAGCAGATACCTAAGGTGCTCTCTTCAAAGACTCAGTTGTTTTGTGGGAGGGAAGAACCTCAGAAAACAGATTTTTATAGTCAAATACGGACTTCTAAGTGCATATTAATGAAGCTAAATAAGGATGACTGTGCTCTTAAAGGGTCTGATAAAGAATTAATTTATTTTGCTGAGTTTTGGAGAAGGCATCAGATCAGGGGACTGCAGAAAATTACTTTCTAGCTGCTGCTTCACAAGGAGCCTGAGAGGTTTCTGCTCTCTGCTGCCTATGCTTTCTTGTTCCTGTCCTCCCTTCTGTAGGCCTCTTTAAACTAAGATAAATCTTCTGATCCAGATTTTGATACGGTTTTGCGAACAGCAGCACTGGCACTGTTGAGCGAGCTATGAATGATTGAGCAGGCAGAGGGGAGGCTCAGCACCTCTTACGCTGTCTGTGTTGCATGAGAAAATGTAACAAGAAGCTGTGCTCTGTCAGTGAGCGACATTAGCTGCTGCGGTGATGGTTAATGTAGCCTGATCCTCCAAAGTGCTTGCATTTATTCTGTCTGGAGGATTCTGAATAACAATAAGCCAGCCAGAAAATATGAGCAACTTCCCAAGAAACCCAAGACCTGCACTACCTTCTGAGGATGCTCACTTAGAATTTGCCTACAAGGGAAACAATTTCAGAATATCTGCTTGCTCGCCTCAGTGTGAAGCATTTTCATTTCAGTATATGAGTGTTGACATAAGAATTCTATTCAGGATTGCGGTCTCCCTTTACAACTCCTTTAACATCAGTTCCCTGTGTTAACATGTCCTTAGATCACCACTTGAAAGTGAGTGGCATCATTTTTTTGCAAGATACTCAAGGGCATTCCATATTCTGTTTATAAGATTATTTGGATTCAAAACTATTCAAAACTATTATAAAAAGAACTTCTTTAAATGTATCAGCAGCAGAAGGAGGGCGAAAGAGACTCTCCCTTCCTTGCTGGGTGCAGAGGGACAGTAGTGATGAGAGACGAGGACAAGGCAGGGGCACACAACGCCTTCTTTGCCTCAGTCTTTAACCCCAAAGCGGAAAGTGCTAGGGATACCCATCCCCCTCAGCCGGGAGATGGTGGGAATGAAGCTCCAGCTGTTCGGGAGGACTTGGTTAGAGACCTGCTTGGCCAATTAGACATACACAAATCCATGGGGCCAGATGGGATCCATCCGAGAGTGTTAAGGGAATGGGCAGAGGTCCTCACCAAACCCCTTTCCCTCATTTCCCAGCAGTCCTGGCTGACTGGGGCAGTGCCGCTGGACTGGAGACTGGCAAACGTTCCACACATTTAGAAGAATGGTCAGAGGGAGGATCCAGGGAACTCCAGGCCTGTCAGTCTGACCTCGGTACCAGGGAAGGTCATGGAGCAGATCGTCTTGAGTGCTGTCATACAGCACACGCGGGACAACCGGGTGATCAGGCCCAGTCAACAAGGGTACAGCAAAGACAGATCCTGCCAGACCAACCTGATCACCTTCTATGACAAGGTGACCCATTTAATGGACGAGGGAAAGGCTGTGGATGTGGTGTACCTGGACTTCAGTAAAGCCTTTGACACGATTTCTCACAGTATCCTGCTGGAGAAACTGGCTGCCATCGGCGAGGACAGGCACAGCCTCTGCTGGGTTAAAACCTGGCTGGACAACCGGGCCCAAAGGGTTGTGGTAAACAGAAATAAATCCAGTTGGAAACGGGTCACGAGCGGTGTTCCCCAGGGTTCAGTGCTGGGTTCGGTCCTGTTCAACATCTTTATCAATGATCTTGATGAAGGCATCAAGTGCACCCTCAGCAAGTTTGCAGATGACACCAAGCTGGGTGCAACTGTGGATCTGCTTGAAGGAAGGGAGGTTCTGCAGAGGGATCTGGACAGGCTGGATCCATGGGCTGAGACCAACGGGATGAGGTTCAACAAGGCCAAGGGCAGAGTCCTCCATTTGGGTCACAACAACCCCATGCAGCGTTCCAGGCTTGGGGAGGAGTGGCTGGAGAGCTGCCTGGCAGAGAAGGACCTGGGGGTGTTGGTTGGCAGTGACTGAACATGAGACAGCAGTGGCCCAAGTGGCCAAGAGGGCCAACGGCATCTGGGCCTGTGTCAGACCCAGCGTGGCCAGCAGGAGCAGGGAGGGGATTGTGCCCCTGTGCTCAGCGCTGGGGAGGCCGCACCTCGAGTGCTGGGGTCAGTTTTGGGTCCCTCACCCCAAGAAGCACATTGAGGGGCTGGAGCGCATCCAGAGAAGGGCAACGAGGCTGGGGAGGGGCTGGAGAACAAGTCCTATGAGGAGAGACTGAGGGATCTGGGGTTGTTTGCTTTGGAGAAGAGGAGGCTGAGGGGAGACCTCATCCCTGTCTACAACTGCCTGAAAGGAGTCTGTGATGGGGTGGGTGCTGGGCTCTGCTCACAAGTGACAGTGATGGGATGAGAGGACATGGCCACAAGTCGCACCAGGGAGGTTTAGACTGGACATTAGAAAGAATTTCTTCACTGAAAGAGTGGTCAGGGATTGGCACAGCTGCCCAGGGAGGTGGTGGAGTCACCATCCCTGGAGGTGTTTAAAGGATGGATGGATGAGTTTCTTAGGGACAGGGTTTAGTGGGGAGACAGGTACAGCTGGACTTGATCTCAGAGGTCTCTTCCAGCCTTCTGATTCTATGATTCTATTTCAGCTGATCTGTAGCTCTGCCTCTTGTTAATGGAGGAATGTATCCTGGAAGCAGACTTTTGCTGAACAAATACCTGTAAGAGTATAAAGTATATCTAGAGCAGGTTGTAAATGTGATAAGTTCAGTAGACGATCTATCTAGAGAAGAAAAATGGGACTTTTAGTGAAAAGAAAAGGGACAATCAGAGTTGCTTTTCAGCATAGCAGTAAAATCCTGGAGTGAAAGCTGAAGAATGGATTTTAGTCATATATGAATGAGTTTGGGTGGCTTCAGGGCAGAGATGTTATATGAAGTAGGAGCAGACACCCAGACTGAGTAGGTGTGTGTTGGGGTTTGAGTGTTAAATATCAGAGAATGGAGGTCTGACTTAACATTAGACATCCATGATTACGAAAAATTGAAAGTAAATTCATATTTCATAAAATTAAGATGATAGTTCACAGAGATTAAACCAGATGCCTTAATTACGAAATTGCTACCATTTTTTTAACTGCAAAGTTTTAACTCAGAAGTTGAGCAGCTGGGCCTGGTAAGGTGCTTGTGTACTGGGTACATCTGTCTGAAAGAATTGATTGTCGTTGCTCATGCCACACTGCTGTACGTTATGCTGACATCTGCAAAAAAATATGTAATGCTTATCTTGCAACCGTATTAACTATTTGTAAACCTTGTGAGAAAGTATCTTTGATGGAAATCAAGACTATGCTGCCGGTTTCACTGCTATAACGTAAAGAGAGTCAGTATTTATGTGTTGTAGCTGGGGTTTTAGAAGGGCTTGAAGGTTGTTAACAGAGTTTGTGTTACTCCAAAGAGACGGGAGTGAGAGTAGCTACAGGAATACTAGTAAATAATGTAGGGATAGTATGGGAGAACAGTCCCGAGGACACATAGAGTGCTGAGGAGTTAGGAAATGTTAGAATCCTCCTTTGCATGCAGAGACCGATGTGCTGCTGAGGAGCCAGAGTGATGTAAGACACAAGTAAATTTAGCAAATGCAAGAATGTTTATTACCTTCACATGCAAATGAAACATCATTTATTTAATCAGGTTTTGATGTCTGTAGTGGCGTGCATACTGTGTTTTATATGGTTCCTGCGTGGCCACAAATAAATTTTATTTAGAACATTGAAGGGAGCTGTTATTAACACAGTTACTCACAGCCCACAACCAACATCAATTACCTCTGGTATTCTGCAAATACTTATTTATGGTTACAATAAAATATTCTTATGGAAGTGCAGTTCTGTAAAACTACCTAGAATACCAAGTATGGGAACTTCACCTTCCAGAATAAATCCTCTGTTGTACGTGACCAAAATACGGAGAGTCAGTGAGCTGCTGGGTAACCCTCAAAGCGACAGCCCTCATGAGCAAGCATGTGCTCTCATTTCTGTCTTAGGGCACAGTCCTCTCACATCATGAATGAAAGCCCACAAGAAGAATACCGTTGTAAGGAGACAAAGGTAGAATCATTTGGGATGCGCTCCTAAAGCTTTCCCTTTTTACAAATCGGATTGTTAAGTTTCTTCAGCAAACTGATTACAGATAGTTTTTGGAAGTAGTCTGTTAGGTTTTTTCTTCATTTTTGTCACTTGTGATAGAGGTAATTTAATTTTCTAGAGCAGAAGGGGTTTTTTTTAATATTTTGATATGTGTGTACCTGATATTTGGCAGTTTCAAGGTCCTAATGAGTTACATATTCTGCACTTCTAATTAGAGTATTCTTTTAAAATAGGGTTTATGTGCATGAAATAGTCTCTTTTTTCCCCTCTTATGCCATAGGTAAGAAGCATTATAGCCACCAAAAATCTCACTGTTTTATAGTTTATTTGTCTCTCAATATTGTAAAGATCCAAATAAGAGACCTGAATGCACACCAACAAGTGTGTGCTCATCATACAATGGCAAAGAGTAATTTATTTATGACAAAATGATTGGAAGATTATTAGTGGCAGGACTTTCCTTGTCATTTGATAAGGGTCTGATGTGGTCGTTTGCACACAATGAGTTATTGGCCTGTATTATAGCAGAATATTTATGCTATAGTTGGTAAGTTGTAAATCACTGGACTCTGAATTAGCATAGACACTAGTGTCTAGTGGTGTTGGTTTAGAGTTGGGTGTTCTTTTAAGGCAGGGGTGTCAAACTCATGGCCCGTGAGCCAAATGCAGCTCCTGCACCTTGTTTTATCTGCCCTGGCACCTTGTTTGTACCTGGTGGCAGCACTGAGCTCCTTGCCCCTGCGCTCCTGCTGGTGCTGGGCATGTGTACAGCACGTGACGCCGTTACGCTGCAGGAGCCAGAGAACAGCGGGAGCTGGGAATTCGACATCCCTGGTTTAAATTATGAAGGAATATAGACACATTGAGATGATTTCTAAGGAGCACGTGTTACGTTAGTCATTTTACTGATTACTACATAATTCCATTCTCATTGGATTACCATGAAGTATTTTAATTTGTGGCTTTAGCAGATTAAATTTAAAAGTTTAGATTATAAATGGAACTGTGCAATCAGTGATAATGCCCTTCTAATATCCCACAGTCTTGAAGCTCTGGTGAATGATGGAAAATCAACAGATTCCTGTTTCTCAAATCACGTGCAGAACTCAAATATGTTTCTCTTCTGTTCTATACAATATGGGAAAGCAAGAGAGAAGCAGTCCGGCAGCAATCCACAGAAAAAGTATAGACCATGACTCTTAGATGCCAGATTGTAGTCTAATCATAAATGAAAAACCGTTAAATGAGAATTTAAGCTCAGCCAGATTTCATGTGGAGCTTGCATACTTCTTCCCTTAGGACTCAAGGAAATTACTTTATCATTGATTTTTTCCTCTTTTTGTTTTTAAGTATTTTAGCATGAAGAACATAGTATGATGTTCTTCATCACAGACGCGGCTCTGAAAAAAAGTAGGGCTCCAAGCAGAAAAGAGCCTTTCCATGTCTTTGGAGTGCAGATGTGGGATATGAACAATGACCACGTGGAAATGGATGTAGTGCCATGTAAACCACAGCTGACTGGTCACAGTATGACAACCGAGTTGCATTGAACTATACTATGTATCCCGCAATATTTTTCATTCCATATAGCCTTAGGCAAATACTTTCTTGTTTCTGTTTTTATTGGTTAGACTGGCCCAGATTTATCATGGATGTTTAAGAGTGAGCTGGAGGTTAAACTACCTGAGGTGTTATAGGTTAGTATGAAAGGCACAAGTGTTACTTAGAAGATATAGTAATATAATTTCAAAACAAAAAAGCCAGAAGACACAAGCAATCTGCCAAAATACATAGATCCTAACACTGACCGTGTTTTCCAATTAGTAAGAGAAGGGTGCTCTCATCTCAAATACTTCCAACTGTGACTGAGAGAGGGAGCCTCCCTGGGGAGGGGCTTTGCACAAGGACCTGGAGTGACAGGACAAGGGGCTTTAAACTGGAAGGGGGAAGATTTAGATTGGACATTGGGAAGGAATTCTTCACACTGAGGGCGGGAAGGCCCTGGCCCAGGTTGCCCAGAGCAGTGGTGGCTGCCCCATCCCTGGAGGTGTCCAAGGCCAGGTTGGATGGGGCTTGGAGCCCCCTGACCCAGTGGGAGGTGCCCCTGCCCGTGGGAGGTGTCCCTGCCCGTGGCAGGGGGTGGGACTGGATGGACTTTGGGGTCCCTTCCAATCCAAACCATCCCATGATTCTATGGTCCTACTGGAAGCCAAAGCAAATTGAGGGGTTAACTGTTGGATGAGTGTCTGTGATACCATTTCAGCTCCAGGTTTTGCAGGGAATTGCGCTGTTAAGTGAATTAACAGTTGCTTAGGTAAACAGATAGACCATAATTTACTGCAACCACTTTCCTGTACTGTAGTTAAAACCTTCCAAACCAGGAACTAGAGAATATTTCTATGTAGTTATTTTGTTCTGCCTCATTCACCACAAGATGCAATAACCTTCACTCTGATCACAGAGCAGCTAATGCAGTCACGAGGCTTCCTACAACGCAGCTTCCTACTGCTCACTCTTTTACTAAAAACATTCTCCAGTTGCTCCATTTACCCATAATTTTATAGAAGTGTCTGGCTCCTTAAGAAACATGTTCTTTTGTGACAATTTTTAAACTCATTGTCCAGCAAAACAGAATAGTAACAACTGAGTAGCTGAAACAGATGAATGCTACAAAAATAGTTGGGTACTCAGTGTCACTCAGTTTTTTTAGTTTTCTTTTTTTTAAAAAAAAGTTTTAATTATAATGTTTGGTTTTATTTAGCATAAAACAAATCAAGGCAGGATTTTTATTCTACATCAAGTATTTTTCCCACAATATTCTGTTTATTATGATCACAAGCTTTAAGGACAGTTCTTTTCCTATTTTGCTATCATCACATGGAGCACATTGACATGGCAGTGTAAAAGCTCTTCCATTGCCTGAACTTGGAGATTTTAGTAAATAAAAGGCTTAGATTTTAATTGGTTCATTTTTGTGTATTACATTATGTCAGGCAGATGAAAGACAGGAGAGAATGAAAGTTCAGATAGGTCCTCAGTGTATTTGAAGTTTAACTGAGGTACACATATTCTTTTTGTCCTTATGACTTGAATATTTGCTTTTGAGAGGAAATTTCATTGGAAACTCATTAAATCCTTCGAAAGAATAGAAACACATACACATATATGTCCTCCCAGATGAGAAGGAAGTATTAAAACACAGATGTTGTAGAATCATTTAGGTCAGGAAAGACCTTTAAGATCATTGAGTCCAACTGTAATTCTAACTCTGTCAAGTCCCACCACTAAACCATGTCCCTAAGTGCCACATCTACAGTCTTTTAAATGCCTCCGGCAGTGGTGGCTCCACCACTTCCCTGGGCAGCTGTTCCAATGCTTGACAGCACTTTCAGTGAAGTAATATCCAATTAAATATCCAGTTTCTAATATCCAATCTAAATCTCCCATGGTGCAACTTGAGGCCATTTCCTCTCCTCTTATCACTTGTTGCTTGGGAGAAGAGTAGTTGTAGACAGGGATGAGGTCTCTCCTCAGCCTCCTTTTCTCTGGGCTAAAGAACCCCAGTACCCTCAGCCGCCCCTTACAAAACTTGTTCTCTAGACCCTTTCCCAGCTTCATTCCCCTTCTCTGGACGCTCTCCAGCCCTTCAATGTCCTTCTTGTACTGAGAAGCCCAAAACTGAACCCAGGATTGAAGGTGCAGCCTCCCCAGCGCTGAGCACGGGGGGGAATTTTCTCCAGCTTGCCCGGTGTCGTGCAAAATAGCAAATGGGACAGAAGGAAGAACTTAGAGGCACCCAGTGAGAGGAAGGACAAAGGGGAAAATCTTCCTGTCAGAAACTGTTGCTGATGAAGGGTTTTTCTGGCTTGTGAGAGAAGACAGCAGTTCTTCGTGAGTTTTGCCACTGGGCTCTCGTTGCATCCCGTCTCCTGAAGTTTCACGTATCTGGGAGCCTGGATTTGCCAAGTGCGTTGGGGAGCGCAGCGCACTAATCCTGGCTGCAGCCGCAAGGTCACGTTGTGCCTGGAGGGCGTCTCTGTTACTTACGCTCTACAGGTACAGCAGAAATCCTTCTTCATATCAGGAAGTCAAGGAGCATGTGGTAGATCTTGTAAGCTCCCTTTCTGTCCAGGAAGCTCCCAAGCAGTAACAATTACACGTGCCACTACCACTCTTCAATGGTTTCCTTCTGATTTTTCAGGTTCTGCTGTTGTGAATTGTTTCCTCTTTGCCGTGGATGTTCGTCTGTTTTCCAGTAGCTCAATTCCAAGTCTCAGGCAGCTGCAGATATTGTTGCCAGGGAAAGGCTCAGTTAGTTACGCACCAAAGGCCTAATTAGTCTTTTAACTGTTAATATTCACCTAGTTAGTGAAAAAGATACCTGCTCCTCTTCCCATGTCAAATAATTCCATTTGGAGTGCTGGCTGAAAAGGGAAGTTCTGTCCTCCTGAATTAAAATGATCTGTTATTATTATTATTATTATTAATTCTCTTTCATTAATAGTTGTTGAAAATATGTGTAGAATATTCTATATTCTTTACTTGCTGGGAGATGTGATTTCTTTGATTAGACCATTCTAGAGGGAAGAGAAGGGTAGTTTAACTTGAACTTCATGTCATTTCCAGCTTTGGAGTTATGTTACATTCTAAGTGCTTTGACTTCTCTGGTTATTTAAGCATTTAATATTCTCAATTGCTTTGCCCAAAAGAAGCCAACAAAAGTTGAGATTGTAATTTGTCTGTCAGAATGCATTTCCTTTGCAGAAGCCCTGTAGCAATGGTAAAACTTAGTGATTTACCTTGGCTGTTTCACCGAGTGTGGTCAATTTAAGATGCAAAATCAGAATGGATCCCACAATTCTTACAGCACATTAATGAAGTCCATTAACTAATACGGTTTTTCTCTATTTATTCGAAGAATTGTCTGTGTTAAGAAGTGAGGGCTTTTCTTTTAATAGGCAGCACAGAAAATCTGGGCTCTCTTCTACAAGAAGTCTGAAGGTGATTGTAGCAATTGGTGAATGAACTTAAACTACAATGGGAATTGATGGAGATCTCTTACACTGATGGAATTCTGCTAAAATAATGACATCGGTGTGGGGTTTTTTCAGTGTAAGGTAGCATAATATGTCATGATACTGTGTTTTATGTAGAGAAGGATCTGTGAAACATTAAGACTAACAAAAGACTGACTAAATTACCAGTATGCAGCACTATTTATTGCTGGTTATGTAAGCTGTGTAGAAAGAAGGATGAAGATTGAGATGTGTTAGACTTGCAGTATTCTTTGAATAATCCTCACAGAGTTACCACCTCCAATCTACTCATGTATTGCTTCTCATGATTAGCATGTCACAGGAGGCCCCAAAATGTGTATGTTCTGCATTGATCATTGCTTACCATTGTGTTTTCATTCCCCTTTCATATCCAGGCAAACAGGCTTTAAACACTGGTACATTTTTGAGTTTATACTTAGAATACTTGTTAATTTTGCTTTATATATTCACTTGCTTTAAACAAATTACTTCAACTAAGATTTTTGAGTAGTCAGTGCCTTTAGGATTCTTATGATGACTGTAATACAATTTAATCTCAGTAAATTCTCTTTTCTTGGATAGAATTTGCTATATTTGTACTGTGGCTCTGTATCAACACAAGATTTGGGAATAGAAATGACGTTCTGTAGTATACCAATAGGCTTAGTCAAAAGCCTGCTAAATTTTTTCATTAGTCTAAAGGGCTCAAGCCAGATAATAAGGCTAATAAAACACTTTTGCAGTAAGACTTAAAAGATGTATTAAAAAAGACAGTTGCACATAGGTTGTGGTTCTTTTGCCTTTTTATTCTTTTTTTAAAAATAGATAAAACATGCTTTGTCAGGAATAATATTACGCAAAAAAAATCCTCAAAGATGAAACAGCATCTCCCATGTCCCTGTTCAGGGGGGATAAGGGGACTGGAGCATGTCTGTTACGGGGAGAAGCTGAGAGACCTGGGTCTGTTCAGCCTGGAGAGAAAAGACTGAGAGGGGATTCTATCAATATATTTAAAGAGTGAGTGTCAAGAAGGTGGGGCTGGACTCCGCTCACTGGTGCCCAGCGACAGGACAAGGGGCAATGGGCACAAACTGGAACACAAAGTTCCAGCTGAACATGAGGAAAACCTTTACTGTGAGGGTGCCAGAGCCCTGGAACCGGCTGCCCAGAGAGGCTGTGGAGTCTCCTTCTCTGGAGACATCCAAACCTGCCCGGACACATTCCTGCGCAGCTGGCTCTGGGTCAGAGGTCCCCTCCAACACCTACCATTATGTAATTTCAGTCCTGCAGCTCAGGAAACCGCTCTTTCCCATATACAACGAGACTGAAGATCCAGTACTGTTCTCTTACCTACATGCTACCCATTACAATTAAGGAAAGCAATTTGTATCTATAAAAAGTCTCATTAAATCAAACAGCGTTCATTTAGGTATGTAATATTCTCATCAAAATCAGTAGGATTGAGGGCTGTAATCTCTATGTCCAAGGGGAATTGCGTGTTCTGGTGCCTTCCCTGTCTTGGAAGGTCTCTGAACCTTTCTGCTTAGCGCCGTAATACAGAAAGGAACCTCTTAAAAACCTTGGTTGTTACGGACCAAACTGCTTTGATTTGCCTTCTTTTCTGAAGGACTGTGGGACATTGTGTACCACTGTCCTTGGGCTGCCTATTAATATCCATTGTAATGGATATACCGTTCCATTTCTTTTTCATGTCAGTACAAAGGTTTGCATCCTCTAAGAAAAACAATTACTGTGCATTTTCTTTAAAGTTTTTCACTTAGGAAAAAAGAAAACCTCAGTAAATGACACATCTTCTGATGTAATTATTCAGCAATGCAGTTTAAATCTCTGGCTCTTCCATTCTCTGTATCATTTCCCAGCCTCATTAGCCTACGCAACGAAAGTATTTGCCAGTGTGGTTGAAAGAACAAAGTGTAGCTGTATGCTACGAAATCTAATGAAAGACATCTCGCTTTCTGTGGAGGCTGGTTTGAATTTTCCATTCTGCCTTCTCATAACTGAGAGAATCCTCTCTGACCGATTACAACAGTAGAAAATGTAGCAGCAGGTAGTCTGAAGGGAGAAAAGCCTTAAGTCATTAGAAATGCAAATTATTTTATGTTACTATATAATTGCAGAGAACTACAAGCTTACCGGAGTAAAATTAACAATAACTTATGTTCACAATATCCTGCTCTGACTTTCAATTTAAGAAAACATTCGCTAAATGTGAGTGGGTGATTATCTAGCTGATGTTGGCAATGTATGAATTAATACAATCAAGCATCAATGATGACACTTGAGGGCATCATGCAAATCTTATATTTGAATTAGGCTTATAATCTGATTAGGGATCATTCAAGGAACTTCAAATTAACTGAATCCTTTTTAGGTTTTCACCAGGAGCTTTCTCTTCTTTTTCTGGGGATAAGTACAGGTGTCATTTTTAAAGTCATTCTGATGTGTCTGAGTACATCTTTCCCGATGTAATCATGCTCTTTGTTGCAGAAATGTTATGGACCATTTTGTCAATTACCTCTCAGAGTTCGCAGTAGGTATAATCATAAGAATAAAAGGGATTTTTTTTAGAAGACCTGATTTCAATCTTGTGGCTAGGAATTGTGTCTGTGATATCCTCCTCCCCCAGAAACAGTCTGACTGCATCAGCCGCTGTGGTAATCAAGAACCTTTCACTTCACAGTGTTTAAACTACCTCATACATACACCAAGAAGGGAAATGGTGAACAGCCAGCCTGGCATTTTCTGGTTTGTTTTTGGTTTTTAGCTACGTGTCATGAATGAAGTTTTTTAGGATCGTGCCAGCTACATCAATTTGTTGTGAATCTGCACTTAGATAAAACTGTAACTTAACAGAGTTCAGTGGCAAGGTCACTCTATTACTAATTACATGGAGGAAATGCGGAGAGGGACAATCAGGACAGAATCAGTTTGGTACGATTGACACGGGGACTGGGGATGCAGAAAGGTAAGGGAGACCCTTCTGTTGAGTCACAAGGTTCAGTATGGGCCCCCTGGCTTTCTGAACTCCTTCTTAGAGAGGAGTCCTGGTCCTTGGGCAGCAGTTTGGGGCTAAGGGATGCAGGATTGGGTATGTTTGCAGCTGAAGGGTATGCGCACCCCCAGTTCACTGGGCCTCTTAGGGAAGAGTTCAAAGTTGGGATCTTTTTTCACTCACTAGAAATTTTGGAATTCTTATGAGGTGAATACTGATTCTGGGAAAGGCTTTTATTTCTGTCAGATTGCCACAAAGATTAATAAAAAGAGGTGAGGCAAGGTGTATTTAAAGCAAGGATGTGAAGGTGCTTAGCTTTGGTGTCTGAGGCTAAGTTCTTTAAACGTGTAAACACACCTCAGATAGCAGTCTATAAAATCATTAGCAACATGCCAGGGTGGGAGGAGACCAGTTGTTGCTGTCTGCTCCAGCTGCAGCGACTGTAGGGCATCAGATGAAGCCAGGACAGGTGAGGTTCATAACAAAGAAATGTGCAGAAGGACTAAGAGCGGGCGTGGGATCTCCTCAAGAAGCAACATGGTGCATGTTAGAAGAACAAATTGGTCCTGGGGCAAATTAAACACATTTGGAGTTTGTTCATGAAGGACTGTTTTATTAGTAAACTGAAATTATGTTCTATCTCAAAGGAAACCCTAAGTGATGCTGGCTATTTTTACCAGTTGGGATGAAAGAAAAAAATTTACTTAATACTTCAAGAATTCCCACTCTCAGAATTCTTGGAAAGATGACAAGATGTTAGGAGCTTTGCAAGCAGGCTGTATTTTGAAGTTTGATTCAATTTTGGAAGGAAGTGCCCATAAACTAGTGACAAATGGGATCGTAAGAATCTAAATGCAGAATAATAACTATTAAGGATAACAGTATGTGTAGGTTTTGGTCATGCTCCATTCAGCATCCTGGTCACATGGCACAGACTTCACTAAAAATACTTCTATAGGTAGGGATCTTCTTTTCCGCAACACCTGTTTTGTTTTCCTGCCTTCTGGAGTATTTCTTTCACATAAACATCAGATGAACCCAAACGTGGAAAGCAAGCATTCACTAATGTCTCTCCTCCTCATTTTTGGATGGGAAAACTCTTCATAAAGAAGATAAATTCACTCCTTAACTAATACTAAAATGTTACAACTAGCTACATGCTCCATTTGCTTATTGCAAGATTTTAGGTTAGTTTGACTTATAAAACCAACCTATCACTCCAGCTTCTTTACACATTCCAAAAATCCCCCATAAAGCAAGTAAATGTAGTTTTGCATACAATGTGTGGTGGATATGAGCTATTTTCCTCTTCACTTGATTTCTTCTTTTTTAGTTGGTGCATGTTATGTTGGATAGTTCAGTTTTGTGTGGTTTCTCTTTATGCAAAGACACGATTAGCCTCTTAAAGTTAAAATGTTCTAAAAAGAAATATAGTATCAAACAATTTTACAGATGAAAAGTCATCAAAGGATTTCTAGATTCTGCATTTGTCTCATGAGTAGACAAGTGCTCATGGGTCAGACAAGTGCTCAGTCCTCCAAAAAATTACAGAAATAGGAATGTGACAGTTGTTGGATATACAGTCATCACTACACATGGAATATTTTTCAAGACACCTGAGCTTTACATTCTAGGACAATCCATTCCGTTACAACATTGTTCTTTTAATTTTTTCTTGTATCTCCACTTGACGTGCTGGTGGGGGGGGAGAGGTGGGGGATGGAGAATAATAAAGAGAAAAAGACCGAAGTCTTGATTTTAAAAGAAAAAGATAATAGTTTTTGGTATTTTCACTGCTTTAATATCAGATAACAAATATCCAAAGTATAAATGTATTTTTCATAGACCTCAGCACCTCTGTTCTTCAAAGCATATTTGGGCACGTCCCTGCTATGGAACTCCATTTAACTTTTGCATTCATAGTCACAGTGAAGTGAGATCCCCTGCTGGCTGACGTAATGTTCACCCAGTTTACACAGTATCACAGTATCGTAAGGTTGGAAAAGACCTTTGAGATCATCGAGTCCAACCTATGACCCAACACCTACACCTACACCTACTCCTACTTGTCAACTACACCATGGCACTAAGTGCCTCATCCAAATTCTCTTTGAACACCTCCAGGGATGGTGACTCCACCACCTCCCTAGGCAGTGCATTCCAATGAACAATTACCCTCTCAGTGAAGAATTTCTTCCTAATGTCAATCCTAAACCTCCCCTGGCGAAGCTTGAGACCGTGTCCTCTTGTTCTGTCACTGGTCGCCTGAGAGAGGAGTCCAACTCCTGCCTCACCACAACCTCCCTTTAGGTAGTCGTAGAGAGCAGTAAGGTCTCCCCTGAGCCTCCTCTTCTCTAGGCTAAACAACCCCAGTTCCCTCAGTCGCTCCTCACAGGGCTTGTGCTCCAGCCCCTTCCCCATCCTCGTCGCTCTCCTCCTGACACACTCCAGCATCTCAACATCCTTCTTAAACTGAGGGGCCCAGAACTGGACACAGCAGTCGAGGTGCGGCCTGACCAGTGACGAGTATAAGGGGATGATGACCTCTCTAGTCCTGCTGGTCACACTGTTCCTGATGCAGGCCAAGATATCATTGGCCTTCTTTGCCACTTGAGCGCACTGCTGGCTCATGTTGAGTTTCCTGTCCACCAGCACTCCCAAGTCCCTTTCCGCCTGACTACTCTCCAGCCACTCTGCACCCAGTCTATAGCTCTGCATGGGGGGGGTTGTTGTGTCCAAAGTGTAGGACCCGGCATTTGGACTTGTTAAACCTCATGCTATTGGAGTTAGCCCATCTCTCCAGCCTGTTAAGGTCCCTCTGTAGGGCCCTCCTACCCTCCAGCAGATTGACACTTCCTCCCAACTTGGTGTCATCTGCAAACTTGCTGATGAAGGACTCGATCCCCTCATCCAGATCATCAATAAAGATATTAAACAGGACCGGGCCCAGCACTGAACCCTGGGGGACGCCACTAGTGACCGGCCGCCAGCTGGATGGGACACCATTCACTACCACCCTTTGGGCTCGGCCATCCAACCAATTCCTAACCCAGCACAGAACATTCCCGTCCATGCCACAGGCTGCCAGCTTGTCCAGTAGTCTGCTGTGCGAGACAGTGTCAAAGGCCTTGCTGAAGTCCAGGTACACCACATCCACAGCCTTCCTCTCTTCTGTTTAGAAACGGAGCAGCCCTTGCGAATCTTAGGGGTATGTGTGAGACCTGTCTACATGCAAACTTTGTGTCTGCATTACTAAGCAATTGTCACTACGAAATAATGTCAGCTCTAACCAACAGTCAACGGTATGCATGAAGAAAATGTATGTTGTAATAATTAATTTTCTTGAATCCTGGCAGAGCTACTAAAGAGTTTCTTCAGAATTTTTAAAATCTAAATGTAACTTCTTGGTAAGTTTTGTTCTGAGCTCACCATGGTGTAACTCAGATTTCCTTCAGAAAAGCAGAAATTCGTACATTCCCTGGTTGCGATTCACTACCTTCTTTTCATACAACAGAATATAGCTTGAGCATGAGAACTCTCTTCCTGTAACCCACTGATACTTTCTGCTTAGAACATATATTTTAATCAAAGTGTTAATCAAAAATACAGTCATATAAAGCAGATGTGACTAAATAATGTATTACAGTGGACAAAAGCCATCCTTGTTAAAAGACACACTATTGGAAAGGAACTACAACTGATAAAGGACACTCTTGGAAATATGTCAACGGCCAAAGGGTAAAACAATTTTTAAAAGCATTTTATAAAATAATTGGGATCAAAAGAAACCTTTATTGGATTCTTTGCTTGACACAGATGGTGAAATCCTGAATAGTGATGCAAAAGAGGCAAGAAATGTCAACAACACTTTCTGTCCTATATTTGGAGTGAAGCAAGAACACATATGCAGGATGCAGATACTAAAGGAACAGAATATTCACCATTTAGGACAAAACAAAGAAAAGGATCTGCAGAAGCTAGGATTTTTCTTAAACCACTAATTCAGAAAATTTATATCAAAGACTTTAAAGACATGAAATGAATAACTGCTATTCTTTTCATAGATCTGAGAAAAATGGGAAAACTCTTGTTTTTGAAAAACGGGAAACTCGAAGCTGGTTAGAGTTGACCAAAGGTCAAGCAGAGGCACGATGAATTTAATCCTTAAATAGAAACTGCTAAAGAAACAATTTCAGGTTAAAAATGTGAGATATGTCCATCAACTTGGCTTCATGAGAAGTATTTTTTTTGGTAAATGGCTCTGTTATCCTTTTCATAGAAATAAAGATGTGATTGACAAAACCAGTTATGTTGAGTAGATTCTATTTTAACAGAATCTAAATCCCACGTCCTGCTAATGTGAGCCGCACGGGTCAATTGAATTACGTGGACTTAACAAGGGTGCATGTTGGTTTGACTCACTGACCATTTTTACAATGGAGTTGTCAATGGAAACTTATTAATGAGCAAGGTTTTTATTAACAGAGACTCTCAGGAATTTCTTCAATTAATGTGTTTGACATTTTTATCAACACTCTAAATGCTAAAATCTTTGTGAATAAGGTTTCCTGATGAAACAAAGGCTGATGATTCAGAAGATAATGGGGGCATGTTATGGCTGCTAAATCATTCGAACAACAATTTTGTTAGAATCCAGAAAAATACATTATAAAACCCACCAAAGACTAAAAAAAACAATACAGACAGAATCAGGGAGGGAATGCAGGTTAATGGTGCAGCGTGAAAGACTTCTGGTAGCTGGAAATAGGACTATGATGTAATGAAGGTACCAGCATGAACACGAGGAGGTGTCTGTGGAGTTTTGTGGGTTGAAAGGTTAATGTAATCCTTTGATATCCAGAAAGAAAGGGCTTATTGAAGTGCTCTTTCCTCTTGTTAAAAACATTACAAATCTGTAATGTGATTTCTTACTTTACCACAATCCCCAAAGGATTTCAGGTAGCCAAAAAAGACGTTGCAGAAGTGAAGCAGACTTCCCATGTGAAGTTCTGACTTAGAACCAAAACACAGGAGAGATTCCGTACTGTTGTGGCTTTCTGACTACATTTAGTATGCTGCCAGGATCAAACCCACAGGCACAGTAGATTTTCGACTTGAAACAAGAAAAAATGGATTAGGAGATGTAGGCTTGGACCCCTTTGATTTTTCCTTTACTGACATCCTATAAATTCTAAGATTATTACAATAATTTTTATGGAGCAAAATTGCAGTACCAGCAATCACCAGTGTTTCCAATTGATGTACAGGGCATGTCAGCAGTATTTGGTCTAGGATGGTGTGAGGAGGAAAGATTTCTCTTCCTGTCAGAGATACCAGATACGTTTTGAGCCCACAGACTTCTTTGCATAAAACACAGAGGAATGTTACATGGCAAGTTCAGGATAAACTTGTCGTAGTAGGAGCTGAGTAATTCCCATTGTAGTAATTCCAGGTATTTATTTAGAAATCTACATTTCTATTTAGATATCTGATTTGGGGAAAGGAAAACAATAAATTTTTGGCTTCAGCATACTCGGTATGCCCTTAAATTTGTGAAGGTGTGTGATTAGTGCTCCCCTGCACTAGTGCCTAATATACAACTTCTGTGGGGGTTATTATAAATTTAAATTTAAATTTAAATCGCATGTAATGCCCCAAGTATATCTTTTCCTTCTCATAATAATCTTTCTCTTTCTAGCAGCATTAATAAAATACCTATTTCATTTAACAGCTCAGGCACACGACTACTAGGAACTCTCAATGGAGACGTAGCAGAAGTTTTCTAAGAGCTTGCAGTGTACTTGACACATGAGCAATATCTGCTGAGTTATGTTCTACATCATTTTTGAATTGTGTTCCACAGCACTCAGCAATATCTGTCATTTAGTTTGTATCTATGTCACAGTTATTGCTGACTTCAAATGAGTAATGTTTAGGTAAGTTTCTTTGAGGAATTTGGATGGAAAGCTCCAAAGGATTCGCACTGGAGCAAAGTTTCATCTTCTACTCATGAGTCATTATTTTTTTATGAAACTTTAATGAACAACAGCAAATGCTTATAAGTCATAACTCAGCTTACAAAGAAAGGTAGTATTATATTTTGTTTTTCTATGCTCATCTAAAACTTCCCAGGACAAACTTTTTCTTTCTTAATTGAACTAAAGAAAAATTGGTTTTCGAAAAAGACACTTTAAAATAACTTTTACTGTGCATTAATGTCAACAGAACTGTTTGTGAAAGCAATCATTTAAAGCACAATAAACTTTAAACAACAGAGGTGATGCATAGCACGCAGTGATCAGTTAGTTTCAAAAAAGAGAAATCAAAGATTTACAAATAATTAGAAATTGAACATGGAAATTATCTATTTAGGCCACATTGTCTTTCTCTGTGCATAAATTCTTCAGCTTTAGTATCTTTGTCAACTGCAGGTGTTCAATTTTTTGAAGGGCTTTTACCTTAGCCAGCCTTTACCTTTGCAATTGACTTTGTGTGCCAGCCTTCCCACAGTTTTAAATTTACAGGATTTTTGACTGGGATGTTGAAAACATCTGAGAATATTTAGCTTTTACCCTTGTCAATCACCTCTGCATACTCCCCAGCAATCAAAGGTTCCTGATTTCTCTGCTGGACCGCCATACTATCTGAGAGTTGTCTTTACAACAAAGGACAAAACGAAAACATCTACAGCATATTTTAAGCTTCTTAGAGATTATTTTCCTTCATCATATGTGTAATTTCTGGTAGATTTCATTGGGCCCATGTTTACATCGCTATGACCAGTACTTTTCTAAAACTCACCGGCAAAGTGAAAATGTTCCTGAAGCTGGGTGTGAAATTTTTGTACTAGTTCGTGTGTACCACATTCTTTGTTGAAGAAGAGAAGATTTAGAGAAAGATGCAGGGCCTAATTCTTGCTGATGTCAGAATACCTCTAAATGGAGGAGCAAACCCTCACTTCTCTGAACACCAGCCCTTTGACCCTGTTAATAAGAGTTTCCTGCTGTTGAGTTGTGTCGTGCTGTCGCTCACAGAAGAGCGAACTGAGTTCAAGTACGTTGCCCACTGCAGAGAACACAGAGGCAGTGGGGCCAGACTGAAAATCAGCAAAGAGAGCTCAAGCAGAGCAGCAGTAGACTTGAGGAAGGCTGTGTTATAGCCTAAAGATTCAAAGGGTTCTGTCCAAAGTCAGTGGAACTGTTTTCTCATTAACATAGTGGTTATTCTGACTGAAACATGGAAGCGTTGCTGCCACTTCAAGCACAACACACTTTTAGGATATGACCAGTGCAAGAGGAGAAAGGTAATTTCCTATCACTGCTGTGTTGTCGTTCAGGCCCAGACCCTGACGAGAGCAGCATGCCCCCAGATTCTGTCATCACGTGCTGTATGAGCTGGCAGAGCCGAGTGTGCTGGGATCACATGTCCCTCTGCACTGTGCAGGCATATGGGACGAGTGGGCTTCATTTGCTTCTGCTGGCTCTTTGTCAGGTGAGATTCCCTCTCCCTGGGAACTGTCAGCACCCAAAGCTAGAGGAGTCCCTGGGGTTTGTCACTTTGCACTGCCAATCCACCTGGTGGTGCTTTTACAATGTGAGTTGTTTCTTCTGCATTGACACAGTCTCCAATTCAAAAACATCTCTGAGCTGGTGTCAGAGCAGCTCCTGAGCTGAGAGTCCCTGTCTGTCACTGGTAAAACCTGACAGGACCAGCTGTTCTCAGATATTCCAGATTCCTTTTGCTAGTTGGAAATTCCTTATCTCTTAAACAGGCTTCACCTTTCTGTGAACCAAAGATAATAAAAGTACATTTGATATAAATGTGTTCGCAAAGATATCGTGCCTTTTATATTGAAAATGACAAAAGCAAACAGTGTGAAAGTAATGCTCGAGAGCTGTCTGCCTGTACTTACTGTGACATGTTGGGCTTATCTGCTCTGTGACAACAACTAGATTAATTAGTGTAATGGTGCTGCCTTGATGGAGCCGGGAATTATTTGGGTTGTGGAAAGTAAATGCTATTTGTATGAGTACTGGGATTAGAGGGACTGTGCCAGAATGACTAGTGGGAAACTGGACCGTAAGATTCTGGGCAAGACTCCGTTGACAAGTTTCACAATTTAGTCCCTTTTGCTCCCCGTTCGTGCTGGCAGCACATTTCTTACGGTGAACAGTTACAGGTCTGATACAGCCTTGGGGTTTCTGCATCTCTCACTAACTATTTTGAAGAAGTACCCTGTGAAGATGGAATCTTCCAAGTGTAAATGGGAGCTCCAAAACAACTGAAAATGACTGGGGACACGCCTGGGGCTCCCATCCTTGTTTTTAAATGAAAAATATAGAGTGAGACTCCCAGATATCCATTTCTTTCATGTTCCTTGCTTACGGCTGTAGCAACTAAAAAGCCTGGCTGCACTGAGACTTGAGATAAGCTAAAGGAATATTCAATAAGCCAGTGTGCAGAGATCGCTGGGAGTAGGTAGGAGTTTGAAAGCTCTGGTTTATAAAAGTAACTAGGAAATTATGCTAGTAGCTAAAAGATCAAACATCAACTTATCAAAGGTTACGTTTGAAGTTTTGGGAAGCAAAATAAAGAAACCCTTTGCTCTGTTTCAGTGACTTCTGTGGTGGATTTTCTTTGGCCATTACACTTTCCTTAATAACAGCTGATTTTTTGGGGTGTACAATTTAGCAGTGCTGCATCATGCAAGGTGGTTCCACAGTAAATGTTCTGCAAGAAATGTGTTAAATTGATTCCTTGTCCCTACTTGAGGCTGACTGAATGCAAATTTCAGGTTCTTGATCTAGTAGTTGTTGGCTTTGTGCTCCAGCTCAGGCTGGTGTGTTTTTCCTAAAAGCACCGGTCTGTCTTCATCCCCTGTATTCATATTTTTCTTGCATGGAGGTTTTCATTGGTTTTATGACACCTAAGAACTCTATATGTCCAACCTGCTTTAGCAGCGTGTTGCTGATCTAGAATGCAGGCCTGCAGGCAAGAGCTGCAGCAGGATTAATGAAAATGAATTAGATATTCTTCCTCATTTTGGCTATTGTGTAGCATTCCCTTCCTTTGGGGGAGCATTAAAAACATAAGTCTATTGAGAATAAGACTTTTATGTGGATTCTTGTGAAAACTGTATTCATTAGAGAAAGAATAGACTATTTTCTCTGAAATAGAATCAAACCCTCTGAAAAACAGCTATTTCTACTCAGCAAAATGCCAAACATTTCCCTGTTTATTTGTATATCAAGTTTGAAGCAGACGTGGAAGCCAGGGTACTTTCTTCCAGCTGCTTCCCTCATTTGACCAGCGAGCTCTACTTGCCTCTCTGTGCTGTCAGTAGTCTGATTTCAGTGGGATTATTTATAGTACATGAACTTAATTCATGAGTGAGCTTTGCAGGATTGGGACCTTCAGAGCAAACTGGCAGATTTATTCCAAAATGCACTGAGGAATTCTCCATGTTATGCTAAATGTGCTTTATTACATAAAACTAATCTCCTAGTTATAACTAATCTCCAAGAGCTTGAGTCTGTTCATCCTCATTTCAGTAAGTGCAAAGTAATTGCCTGAATCAAGGTAGAGTGTTTGGGGTTTTTTATTCCTTAATTTTCACCTAACCTTTAACACAGGGTTTACAGAATAGAAAGGTAGGTCCAGTGTATAAATTGGATTACTCCGCCTGAAACCGGCGGAGTTACAACTGTTTACAGTGACTGAGAATCTGTCCCATAAACTTCACTGAAAGGCTTGCTGTAATCCAGGAGCATAATTAGACTGAAAATGTTATTTTCAAGTGTTGTTGCTACCTGAAAATGAATACTCACCGGGGCATCGTTAGCGTAATGGCAGTCACTTCCTGAGGATGCTGAAAATCCAAACACTCTGCGCCATTCGCATTGCTCAATAGGACGCTTAATATATTGTTTGTCTCCTGTGTGACTTGTGTAGTAAACCCGGCCTATTAACTATAACAACATGTATGTGTTTACCTAATCAAAATAAGAAACTGTTGTCTCTGACAATAGATTGCCCTACACCCAGCAAGATAAATACTCGTGCCTTTTCATAGAGAGAGCAGCTTTTCAGCATGCAGCGAGGACTCTACCAAAAGCACAGAAATAGCAAACCAATTTATATTTGCAGATAAAAAGAAACATCACACACTGAATATGCTAGAGAAAGCTGAACGTGTATCTTCTAACACAATTCATCAGCAGTGCATTAAGGAGCAGATCCAAAGCCTTAAGGAAGTGAAAAGAGGCTGCTTGGTTTCAGCAGGACCTTAATTCATCCTGTTATCCTTAAGGTGTGCAGGCTCTCACAGGGACAGGAATCATCACGCGTATTACAGTCCAGCACACACGAAATCACAGCGCTGGCTGCATCATCCAATGGGACAGCCAGACTCGTATGAGCAAAGGAATGCAGACAAAAAATTAGGCTTCACACAACTGCCCATGTCCTGGCAACGGCTGCAGGATTGTGGTCTTGCCCCTGTGCTCAGCGCTGGTGAGGCCACACCTCGAGTGCTGGGTTCAGTTTTGGGCCCCTCACTTCAAGAAGGACATTGAGGGGCTGGAGGGCGTCCAGAGAAGGCAACGAGGCTGGGGAGGGGCTGGAGAACAAGTCCTACGAGGAGAGACTGAGGGACCTGGGGTTGTTTGCTTTGGAGAAGAGGAGGCTAAGGGGAAACCTCATCCCTGTCTACAACTGCCTGAAAGGAGGCTGTGACGGGGTGGGTGCTGGGCTCTTCTCACAAGTGACAGCGATGGAACGAGAGGAAATGGCCACAAGTTGTGCCGGGGAGGTTTGACTGGACATTGGGAATAGTTTCTTCCCTGACAGGGTGGTCAGGGATTGACACAGCTGCCCAGGGAGGTGGTGGAGTCTCCATCCCTGGAGGTGTTTAAACGACAGGTGGGTGAGTTCCTTAGGGACAGGGTTTAGTGGGGAGACAAGCACGGTTGGACTCGGTGGTCTCAGAGGACTCTTCCAGCCTTCTGATTCTATGATTCTGTGATTCTATGAATATATAAACAAAACCTGCATAAAGAGGGTGCACAGACATATCACAAAGTGTCATGAAAGGCACTGTGGCTCAGATGTGCGGTCTGCTGCCAAGCCTTGTGTGATCACAGCGAGGAGAGCAAGGAGAGGGAGCAGCACCTTTCTGTGTCCCGTGTTTGCAGAAGTTGTGAATGTCCCCTTTGCCTGCCCTGGCAGGTACAGTCACAGTGTGTCAGGGGTGGGTGCTGCTTGCCCTGCTCAGCAGCACAGCCAGCACTGAGGGCAGTGGAGCCGTCTTCTTCTGCCCCCAGCCTGCTCTGTCTTGCTGCTGAGGTAAGGGTAAGTGTAGTCCATGACCTTTGAATGTCTCCCTGCACCTTCTTCAGACCTTAGGAGATGTGCAGGAACAAAGTCCTCTCCAAGGCATTCTTTACTGCTGCAGACTTGCCTGGTGCGACTCCGCATCTTTCATTGGCAAGAAGTCAGGTATTACTGATATCTTTGGAGATCTAGCCATTTTCTTCCTAAAAACCCTAGTGAGACTTCATTATTTGTTGGTAAAGATAAGAAAGTGTTTTCTACTGATAGGTCATGTCAGTCTCTGCCATGAGACAGAGAGTCACAACCAGCTCCTGCATAGCTGTGGTTATCAGACCTTCATGGGACGTATGGGGCTGTTGCAGCTGAGAGCGAAAGAGCGCCCTGCGCACTCTCCTCCCATCCCCTCCTGTACCTGGGGACCGTGTGTGGTCATGCCCTCAGCCCAGCACAGTGGTCTCCTCAGGTACAGACATATCAAAGGTAAAGCAGTGGCCAAAAAGGGTATTACAGCAGCAAGGTTTGTGACTTTCTGTACAGATACGACAGTTGTTGCAACACATCTCATTTTACAAGTACAAAATGCTTCGTCTCTGCACTTAAAATAGTAGCTCTAGTATTAAGGCATCTGTTTTGCATCTGTTGTGCATATGAATGCATGCATTGGTCTGTAAAGGTAATTTTTACAAAAGCACTCATCTTTTCAGAATTCCCTCTCTTGATGTAGCACCGGGGAGATGCATCCACTGCCATCAGCACATGGTGTTTCAAAGCAAACTTTGATACGTTGCTGGAGTGAAGCTTAAGACAAGCTTTGTTGAAAGCCAGCCTTTATCTGAGAGAAAGACTATTTACACAGAATAAAAATAAGTGTGCACCTGAAATTATCTGGCCAAATTAATGCTGTCGGTTTCTAGAAAGCTGTGTCAGGAAATTTTGGGTTATTTCGTGTTTCTCTGTGCAGAGCTTAAATACCATTTTATCCCACTTATGTATTTATGATTTTGCAATGTTTATAGCTTGGCCACTAAGGGCTAATCCGGGCCATACTACGTAAAAGTGAAAACACTTTCACATTATCCATTTTTATCCTAATTTGAATTCTAAAGTAGCCATTGAGCTAGTTAAATGATGGCTTATTAGTCCTTCTGTATTTGCTAAGTACAGGTTGGAACTTTCTATTTAAAAGTTAACCCTAATCCCCTAATGCAAATGTTTGTAATCACAGATTAATTCCAGCAAAGGTTGCAAAGAAGCCAATACCTAAGACATGTACACTTTCTTTATGTAAAGAAAAGCTAGACTACTGAGATGAATGATAGGAACAGAATTATTTTATGCAACAAAATGATCAAAGAGAAACTTCTGGTAAAATATCAACTGATAAAAAGTTGAGCTGAGCTGAAAAGAATCTGCACTTTTGTGAAGTCTACTGAAAACCGCTTTTAAATGTGAATAATCTAACACTGCCAGCCTTAAAAGCTAAAACTAGAGAAAGAGAGGGGGGAAAAAAAGATTATATATCAGAATGTCAGATGCCAGAGTGAAGAGAAAGTGAAATGTTTTCTTCATTGTTGGATTATAAAACTGAAACTTGGTAATCATTTGACTTCCTGGGACCATAAGATATCATCATTCGGTATAATGATTGCACAGAATCCTACTACCCGTTTCCCTTATTTTTCTCATTGGGAGGATAAGTGCTCAAAACTTTGTAAAAAAATTAAAAGATTTCTCTGTTGGGAAAATTCCCTAGTTTTCCCTCAGCCAATGGATACAGAAATGGTTACCAATACAAATGAGACTTGGAAACGTGATTTCCTCCACTCGGAAATCCTGAGGAACCTTGCGTTACATATTTATTCAGAAGAATTGGAATGCTTTCAAAGGCAGAGACCTCTGACATTATTAATACCACTAATTAAATCTTCCTGTCTGGAAGGTTCTCAAACCTAATTTAGAGGGACCTCCAGGGTTTGCCAGTACTGTGCCCGCTGTGTATTCGTGCCAGGATGGGCACTCATTAGTGGCTTTGTTATCTTGTACTGATTTAGCAAGGAATGCAGGATCCAACAGCAGGTAGAGGCTTTGTTTTACTTCTTTCTATCTAGCCTCACCTGTACAAATTAAGAAGAGGTATTTTTGGTATCAAATATTTAGAAAGTACAACCTTTTAATGACTTTCTGATATGGTAATGAGAAAAGGGAGAGTGGAGACCAGTTTCCTAATGTTCAATAAGAGTTTCTAGGCGTTAGTGTGCTTCCGTAAAGCAGCCATCAACTTGGCACTTTTACTTGCGTTGCCTTCCTCAGCTAACACTGAGGGCAGTGATTTTTATGAGGAAGTAAAATAAACGAGCTAATATGAGCTGAGAGGCAGTCTGAGTGGCCCTTGCAAAGATCTGTAAAGCTGCAGAGAACTCACAAACCTTCAGTCTTATGAGTTCTGCTGCAGAGGCTGGAAATGAGCTGAGGCTGCCTGTATCAGAGTGCCACGAAGCTCTTTGTGCCTGCCCTGCTCTTCTCACATTGTTGTGGTTACAGGTAACTGGTGGCCTGTGAAAAGCCTCCTGTGTGATCTCAGTAGCTGCTCTGTTACCTCTTTTTATTGTGGCACAGTGACCCTTTCCACAAACACCCACAGCCGGATATTAATTTCCAAAGTCACAAGGATCCAATAGGCTGAAAGTGCCGGGTTTGCAGTTTCCTGTTTTGGAACAGTCTCCTGACTGCTTTTTTTATTGTGAACTGTACCATGGGGAAGAGCTAGCAGTTTGACACGACCATCATATAAATAAAAGGCGTTTTTGTTACAAGGAAAAAACCCCACAGTTATATGATGGGCAAAGAGATTTAAGTCTTGGACTTAACAAGAACACTTAAGAACTCTTGACCTTTGGTCAGGAACAACATGAAGAATAAAAGTCAAGACTTTCTGTGCAGTGGGTGTTTATGTGCTTAACAGTACCCAGCTTCATAAGCTGTAACGGAAACTGCTTTTGGTAGGTCTTGCGTCTCTATAAACAGCTCACTGCAGTCATCACAGTTAATTTGATTAGTGGCACTCAGACGCAAACCCAGTGAAACAGCAGCTTAAGAGCACTTTTGCAAACAGCAACTATATTGGGGGTTCTAATCTTTGCCAGAGCCGCATGGGACAGCTGCTTCTCGCACGTTGCTGACTGATTGGAACTGTTTTGAACACTTATGTGCTTCAGGGAATGACACATGAAGGGTGAGAAAGATTATCACCTGACAAAGCTTTCTTGAATTAGGTCACTGAAGGCTGTTTCGCTTAACAGTTGTTTCTTTTCCTCCCTGCTAAAAATGGAGCTTTCCTTCTCCGCTCTTGCGTGAGGCAGGGCAGTGTTTCTGGATGTGTGAACACAGAGGATGTGTGACCGCGGTGTCAGAGAAGAAAGGGTAATACCTTTCTCAAATACCCTTGGAAGGAAGGACAGGACCCACACTTTGTGTAAGAGTTGGATTCTACGTGTCCCTGGGCTGTGCCACTCTGCTTCTGTGAATTGTCCTCCCAAGACTATCAGTGCCCGTTGTCATTAACATGGCCCTGTTCCCTGTTTCTCAGGATGGACAGCAGGGTGTATTTCCTTGCAGAACTGATAAAATGCTCAGACTTTTGGGGTCCTTCAGATTTTTAAATGGAAAATATGAAATACAGGCTGTTGTGGCAGAAAAGGAAGCGAGAGAAGCTGCAGGCTTTGAGGGCTGGCAAGGGGAGTCTTTCAGTGTACAAAGATTGTAGTGATCCATTTCCATGTGTGATGTGATGGTGGCAAAGGCAAATGCTGTGCCCTGGGGAGGGTCCACTTCACTTCTCTCCGCTGTTGGGGAGGTACAGCTAGAACATCCATTTCAAAGGCTGTACCTGATCATATCTTTATACAGTGGAATTAATTCTTATCTCAATACCTCTACTTACCTAAAATAATAGTATAAGGGTTTGATAATCACTGGTTTAGTGTGGCTGCCAAAATGATCAATAGGGAAACAGTTAAAGTGAAGGGATTCAAGCACTGCCAGTTGGTCTTACAGTTAACACCTGCTGAGATAAATTCAAGCTGCTAGCATTCATTCCTTTCAAAAGGGGGAAAAAGATATACTTCTAAATAGAAGTTTAACTTCTGTAGGTCATTGACTTGGCAAATTTTAGCAGAAAAAAGCCCTAATCAGTGGTTTATGTAACCAGATAATAATGTCTTCCCTATAAGATTTGAATTACAGATGCTGCAGAGGCACTTGGTCCATGCAGGTTTAATAAACACTGGGATGTCTTCCAGGAACAAGGTGTACCTGAGAATGGATACAGCTATGGCATTGTGGATGGCGCTGATCAATAATTTTGATGCGTGAGTTTCCCGTTGTTGTTGGTTTTTTGTGGGGTTGTTCTTAGTTTTTTAAATTTTTTTACAGTGTGTCCTTTCCCTAAATATTATAACGGACTTAAAAGGTTATGTGCTTGGCTGCAGACATGCAGACATATCAGTACTTCCCTCACCCTCATATGCAGACAAGCATGCTACTCTACTGTCAATCTAATATTAACCAAATCAGTTAATACACTCAAAAATCGTGGAAAAATTTCTTCTGGTACAATGAAGACCGTATGGTTGTGTAAAATGTTGATTTCAGCCTTCGTTTCTCTAGTGCTGTAGAGTGAGGCATGACTACCAGCAGACCTGCTGAAAATCATTTGGAACAAAGTATTTTATCTAAATATATTCATGGTACATATGAAATACATTTTGTATATGTTTGCCTATTTATTTTGGATAAACAAGAACTTTGAAAATTCCGTTGTGCCAGCAGTAATCAGGGACAGAATGGCACTGCAAAACCCAACAGAGTTTGTTTAAAGAAACTGTTAAACTCTCAGATCAGCTACACCTTACTGTGTGTCAGGCAACCCATCAGCCATCCAGCACCTCCCTGAGGAAACAAGGGGAAGCAGGGGTGTCTGTAAGGATGATGAATAGAGATCTGATAAAAGTGGAACGAGGCTTTCAGAACTGGCCATGCCTATGCAGAGTGCCCTGTTATACAGAAACCTGTGTGGATTTACACTGGTTTATTACATTGTAGTGAAATGCATCAGTCAGTCCTACAGTCAATTCACAGTTAAATGAAGTCTGATTGTTGTATTATATTGGACAATAATAACCACTGTCTATATTTGGATTCTGTTATTCAGCACAGTTTCAGGGACCTGGACAAATGACAGGGAAGTAATGTGAAATTGCACAGCTCGAAAGACTGCTTAATAGGATTCGGAGCCACTTATCTCTAAGTAGTCTGTGTGGGCTTAGCAGGGCCCAAATGTTGTGACAAACACTTACGCAGACACCAGAGCAGCGGCCAGGGTTTTTTTAAAGGGCTACATACTCCAGTCCTCCTGACGTCAACAGAGCTGTGAATGTCTCAGCCTCTTATAAATGACTTCATGTCCAGTGAAAAAACTCATTTAGGTCACCTAGTTTTAACTTGCAGTCTCACTGAGCTCCCGTGTAAGCCTTACACTCGGCATGGGTCAGGCCACACCTCGAGTGCTGTGTCCAGTTCTGGGTCCTCAGTTTGAGAAAGATGTGGAGATGCTGGAGTGTGTCCAGAGGAGAGCAACGAGGATGGGGAAGGGGCTGGAGCACAAGCCCTGTGAGGAGCGACTGAGGGAGCTGGGGTTGTTTAGCCTGGAGAAGAGGAGGCTGAGGGGAGACCTTATTGCTCTCTACAACTGCCTGAAAGGAGGTTGTAGTCAGGCAGGGGTTGCTGTCTTCTCTCAGGCGACCGGTGACAGAACAAGAGGACATGGTCTCAAGCTTCGCCAGGGGAGGTTTAGGCTTGACATTAGGAAGAAGTTCTTTACTAAGAGGATGATTGGTCATTGGAATGCGCTGCCCGGGGAGGTGGTGGAGTCATCGTCCCTGGAGGTGTTTAAGGAGAGATTGGATGAGGCACTTAGTGCCATGGTGTAGTTGACAAGTAGGAGTAGGTGTAGGTGTTGTGTCATAGGTTGGACTTGATGATCTCAAAGGCCTTTTCCAACCTTGTAATACTGTGACACAGACAACAGTATATATTTTAGCCAGCTCTAAAACTCACAAGAATCCACTTGCTTGTTTGAGCAATTACCTCTTTCCAAACTGCCTGACATTGCTGGCAGAACAAGTAGATTCTGTTTCTTGGGAGGAGAGAGGACCCATTTTGCTGTGTTTCTCGTGCCACCCGTGTCGTTTGCTGTTTGTGTGCATTAGCGATACCATTAGGTGGAAGAGTATTGCAATCCTGAAATCCAGACTCTCAGGAGATTTCCAGTTGCACTGAAATACTTGGTTGTGTGTTTGCACAGTGCGTAGACCCTTCTGGAAATCGTGCAGCTGTTTTTATTTGGTGCCCATCACCTGCTGAGTACAGAAGTGGGTATGGTAAGGAAGGGATACAACGTGACTTCTTGCAGCCACTAGCTTCCTCAGAGAAGAGGTTACATTTAGAAGCCTGTAAGACCTGACTTGGCTCTCTGCTCATTCCAGGGATCCTTGGGGGCCGTGTTAAGGTACAAAACATGACCAACTTTGGCACTTCACTTACTAGGAAGACAGAAGTCTTCTTTCCAGGACTCACAGTCTGAGTCCTTCCAGTTGTACTGACCAACCACAAAAACATTAAAGACAAAAAGGAAATAAAATGAAGTTTACTACGAGCTGCATTAACAAGTTTCACTAAACACTGCTGCTACTGAGGAGAGATCCCGTCAGACACCACGTTTTCAGGACTTCGAAAGATCTTTCATTAGAATACTGCCAAATGGCTGTACTGAAATATATCTGGCTCCACTCAGATGATCTACCCACCGATCATATTTAGGTATTTTTCTACAATTCAGGTTCAGCAGGTTCAGCACGCTACAAGTAGATTCCTGCTTGCCAGTGAATTGTGTTCATTTTAAAAGTTAGAAGTAGAAAGAAAGAAGAATATATTGAAAAGGAAGACACCTCCCAGAATTTTCCTGAGAGTTAGGAGGATTTCCTGGTTATTCTGTAGCTGTTGCAGAGGAAGCTGCTTCCTTTTGTTAAGCTGCCTAGAAAGGACATTTTTCAGAAAAACTTTCCTACTTGAAAACCAAGTTTTAAGATGGCACAAGCCAGGAAACCCAGGCAACACGTCTAAGAAAGCAATTTTCAATCACAGGAAATTTAAAGCTAATCCAATGAGTACAAAAAGGTGCTTCTTCCTTTGCATTTATTTATCATAGAAAACTTATTCCAAGCAGACAAAAAAATCTGTCACCAATTTCTTGATCTCCATCTGACAAGCTGACAATGGTATCTGTGCATTACTTCACCCAGTATCCTGTTGAATGGGAACTGTTCTCTGGTTGCAGTGTGCCTCAGTGAAAACTTCTTAAAAATCACCTGCTTTAACCCTTTCCTGCCTTAAAATCAAGCACAAGCCTCTTCAAAATTATATACGTATGCATTTAGGTATGTGCATCGTCTGTACATGCATGTAAAAAATACACTGGCACATTTAATATCTTCCCCCTACGCTGCATTCAGTGTTGATTTTCTGCCCATTTATGAAAGCTGAGAATTCTGCATACGACAGGGGTAAAAGCATGATAACTTGAACCCTGCAGATCTGTTTCCATAAAAGATACTGTTGCTCAAATTGAAGGCAGAGTTTGGAAATTGCTCGAAGTTTGAAGAGCTAGTAAATATGTATTTCTTGAGCATAAAATCTTACTTTTTATTTTCTCTTCTTTCTGAAATCTGTTTTTCATTCTTTCTGAGTCTTACAGAATATTCCTCTGATTTGTTTGGGTTCTGTAGTTCCTAAATAATTTTATGTATCTTTATCTACCTGTATCTACAGTCACGCATCACTGTGGTGTCTGGTTTGCAGGGAAAAAGAGAGGGCTGAAGGGTTGGTTTGTTTCTTTAAGCACGCTGTTTCTGTACTCTTATTTTTTCAGTTTTGGAACATGGAAATCAAAGTCTAATAAAGTTAGAGGACCTGTAGGGAGTCCTTCCATATAAGGAGAAAGTTTAGCAGCATGGAATTCTGGAAGTGCATGTCAACACATGCTGGCCCACATGTGTTTCCAATGAGAAAGGAAAGAGTTTGCTTTTAACTCTCAGAATGGCCACCCCAGAGCACCCCTGGGAGGTCAGCGATGCGGCCGGGCTGCCGCAGCAGCATGTGGGTATGTGACAGTGCAATTGTCAAAAATCTACAGAGCTGCTCCTGAACCAGCTTTGTCTTCTGCAAACCCAGCCTTGGACATGAATCACCTGCAGGACCCAGCACATCACATAGCCTCAGCTGATTCTGGTGATAATCAGAGGAGTATCCGATTTAATTTATTACACCTGTTCAGTAGCAATAGGTAAGGAAGAGTCAAGCCCAGATGAATCTATATTGCCGTGCTGCATTGCTTTGAGTGAAAGCTGACACAACGCCCACCTGTTGTAGCACATACCTGAGCATTTTGAGTTATTATTTCTGCTCCATTTAAGGGGCTAATACCATGATTGAGGGAACGTATTAATCGTGCATACATCAATACTGGAATTTGGTTCGTATCAGATTAGTTCTTGTTCAGAGCAGGTGCTCTTTATTATACCAAGGAGATTTCAGAGGGGTGGTAACAGTTAAGAAAGCACTACCCTGTTACTGAAATTGTTCTGCGCTTTGTTTTCTTTCTTCCAAGCGTTCTAGTTGATCTGTATTGCAGTCACGCAGGAGTACAGCATGACTCATGCATTTCTGAGAGTCTTTACGTTGGGAAGCTAAGAGTATAGATAGAGCAGTAGGTGTCATTTAGTGAGGGCCCTTCCCTCAGCTCTGGATGGAAAGCTGTTCTTTGCCAGAGAGCACTGGTGTCACACTGAGATCTCTGTGAAGTCAACTCTATGAAGGTGCATTGCCCGAAACTCTGAGCTCCGTGCTTTCTTCTTTCCACTTTTTGTTCCACTGAAACCAAACCCAAATGTTGTTTCATTTGTACGGGGCTGTTGTCAGTTGTATAATCTCTATAGAAATGGGTAGGAATAAGGGCGTTTGAAGCAAAGTTTTATGCACAGGCTGGGTTTGCCATCAAAGTCCACGAGTAACTTCCCTCAGCCGCAGCTGGCCAGGAGAGCCGCTGTCACCAGCTCATTTCCTCTGTAATGACTGTTCTCTCTCTGAAGTTGTGCTTGTTTTTATGCCCAGATTCCACAGTAATTGTTATTGCTAATTTTGTGTAGCAGTGAGCAGAGAAGTTTTTGTGTACATAGCATAAGACTTAGCAGCCATTGCGGTGTTTATCATCCATGACACTCATTTCACATCTCATCTGGTAAATGAGTGAAATGTGAAAAAATCGTGTTTTTTTCAGCATAGCCAGGATAAAATGGATTACAACGAACAGGAATGGCTGGGGTTACTTTTAGTCTTCTGTGTTAGTGTAATTTACCAACCAAAGATTGGAACCACTTTCCTCTTCTCACAGGTTTGTAGCCATCGTAAGTGCCAAAACTACAGAACTGCTACAGCTCACAAGCACATTGCTGACTCTTAAAATATCAGTCTCGATGGCAGGGTTATCTTTATGCATTTATTTTACTACAGCACCCTCAGGCAGATTCAGGACTTTTTGACTGCTGGCCTTGCAAATGGTCACAACTGGCCAAGCATTGTTACTCATCCCACCGAGTACAATTCTGAATAATCTAAATCGCATCAGTGTCACTGCTTGACGTGCTTTCTGTTCACCATGAACAATGGTATGGGTGTCAAAACCTGATTTCTAGTGAGTAAAGATATTTGATTTGTAACAAATTGTGTTTCTTTTCTTTTGCACTAGAGAAGAGGAATATTTGGAAGGAAGGGAAAAGACAAGACTGTGCTGTCCCCTATAGGTACCGCACCACATCTCAGTCAACAGGCTGTTTAAAGAGTCAGAAGAGAAATGGACTCGTGGCACAAAAACTCAGAGAGTCATTGTCCTGTCAGAGCAGAGTGCAAGATAAGGATGGTGAAGTTCAGTAGTGAAGAATTGCCGAGAATTATTTGTGATTTTGCTTTGAAATGAGACCAAGATCTAGAGTTTTTGGTTGGGATGGGATTTTTTTGGCATTTTCTTGAAAGCAGAATGGGTTTTAATTCTGAAATGACTTCCATTGTGTAGGTAGTCATTATAACTCACTCAGTTATAACTCTGAGAATGATTAGTTCCTTGCGGCAATGCTTTGATGAAGTTTGGAATGCGGTTTGAAAAGTCTTTAAAAGAATTTTATGTTTTACTTTATAGGCTTCAGATTACATATCTGGTGCAAGTGTCATAATGAATATTGGGAGAACCAATTTGGTTGCATACCTAAATACAGTTGAACCAGAGAGCTCCAGGCTTGCCTTTATGACTTTATGTATCTATTATACATCAAAGGCACAAGACAGTTGTGCTATGAACCAAGAAAATTCACAATTACAGAAAAAAATTAACACGCATACTCAGCAAAACCACAGTGCAATTCAGTAGAAATTAATTAGGCAACTCACTGCAAAATCCTTATAAAGACAAAACTCCCACTGGTCCAAATTCATTGCTAGACTGGAATGGTCTGGTTCATGAATGTTGAAGTTATCTCAAGATTTCAATGTTGGAAAACGGAGTTTCACGTGTGCAAGGATTTCAGGATAAGGTGATAGAATTGAGCAGTACATCTCTCATTTTTTCCTTTCAAAGTTAAAGAAATGATAAAGACAGATTTTTCTCTTAAATAACGGATATGATAAAGCAGGATACAAAAGTCATTATGCTATAAGGACTAAGATTAATCCAGATCTTTGTCTGTTACACATGATCGCGTGGGAGATGCCTGCATGCAGTCCCTTCTCACATGATGGGACTCTGCAGATCCCATTCTTCCATTGGCCAAGGGTCTGAGCAAATAAATACATTTTCTTACTAAAAAAATACTTTCAGTACATATCTTCTTGTCATTCAGGGGGTTATCTTAAGCACCAAGGTATTACACACTCCCAGGAAAACAGAAAAATTGCTCTGTGATAGTGCTTTATCTACAATTCTGCGGAGCCGGAGCAGGAAGTCTTATAAAAGAGCACCATTTCATTATTTTCAAGGTAATTCAATTTTTATGCCGTTGCTGAAGATCCATGTGTGATCCAGCTTTCTATAACTGTCTTACAGAGAACAATACAAACAATTTCACATCTTAATTATTGCATTTGGCTAACTGTTATCCAGAGAGCTGATACTGAGAAAAATGGCATAGAATAGGTTATGAAGCTTGGCACAAGGCACAAATTCTGTTTCCAGTCCTGTTATTGAAAGTCCTTTAGAAATCAAAGAAGTTACAGATGGGTTGCCTGGGTGTGACTGATGGCAGGATATGGCCTATTAACTCTGCATTAAAGAAAGGAATAATCTGAATACCTCTAATTAGTGTGGCTGCTGAGAAAGCCTCAGCTGCTGCTGTGGAGTATAAAATCCATATTTCTGGGTTTAAATCCACCTCTGCTTAACAAAAATACAGGAGGAAAGCCAATTTTCTTCCTGAAAGGAATAAAGCAACATCAATTTTGATCAAACTTTAGTTCCCATTTGCAAAGAAACTGATATTTCAGGCCCAAGCAATAGAAATAAATACATATTTACTTAGAGATATTACCAAGGTCTTAACCCTAAAAATATGGGCCTTTCAGGAAACAGCAGACCTCCCCATAAGCTATGACAATGGAGGTTTGGGGGTTGTTTTGCAATATTACAGGCCTCAGAGGTACTGCAGGTTCTGAAGCAAAGCATCAAGAGAAACTATTAATCAAAAATAAACCCTAATATGGCTGTAATGAAAGGACTTCTTTTTCTCAGTTTTAATGTATGCTGCAATTTGAGACCTGTTTTAAGTCTTTTCAAAATAAGCCTTACAGGTTTACCAGTCTGAGATACATTCAACAAAATAATTTGGTTACCCACAAGGACTCTTCTGGGTGGTTTTTTTTGAATATCAATATTATATCTCTTCATCATGGGATGAATTTATGTTTTAGATTAGAAGTTGAAGTGTATATAAACTGTGAAACAAATGGATCTTAGAGTTTCATAATTCAATGTTTTGATGTGGTCACATGCAATAATTCAGAGGAACACTGGAAAGAGTATTGCTCAAGCATCTTTTATGGAGAGTCATGTCTTGAATTTCCAACTTGTTAGGAAACATAGTTTCTTAAAGGTGGTAGTTAGAAAAATAGGTCACAACATGCATTTATCCCTTGTATGGGAAAATAGTATTAATGATATTTCACAGATATTCATATGGTTTTCTCTATCATCTGATTTATTTTTTAAAAAAGCCTCCGAAGCTTCCGTAGGAATGAATTAAAATGATAAGCAGATCTCTTCTAATCATCAGGGTAATCTAATGTATCTTGTAATCAGTGGCATTCAGACTGACTGATATTTGAACAACAAAGCATGGAGTAGCATTCACTTTTAAGGAATTCTATAGTTATTTATGGTTTATGTACAGAATTAGCTGTTACTAACAGTTGTCTTTGCAAGACTGCACGTTTTACGCATCTATGCGTTAGATCTTTACCTGGCTAGCTGGCAGAAACAAAATACAATTTAAGCCTGGTTCAAGTTATCCAGGCAGTTGCAGGTTTCTGTTCAGAGAAGGTTTTCTAGTGGTATCTGGCTCTTTGGAAGTTCCAATTTTGCAGTAGCATTTACATTTGGTGTGGGTTCCTCCTGCCACCTTCTTCATTTGCTCTTTGCTCCTCGGTTTTGTAACAGGCAGGATCACGGGAAAAAACAGCCAGCCAAGCCCTGCCAGGAGCATCAGGAGCCAACAAGGTCATATGGTCAACCGTGATAGCCCCACAAATGACAGTATTCTACCCCAAATTGGATACTCAGGGAAAATACGGCAGTTTACACTGGGGATGGAAAAAATCCTTTATTTGAGGAAAAACCTTGTCACAGTTTCTGCTGGAGAATGGTTTGCAGTTTGAAAATGCTGGAGCCCTTCTATTTTTCTGGCAAAATAAACAAAATTTACTGTCTGTATTGTGGACTGGTTTATTACAGCTGACTCTTACAGAGTATTCCTTATGGATCTAAATATTTATTGAACACCGTCTGGCTTCAGTGTGCTGTTCTTCCAGGTTAGGGGGTTTTCCTGGTTTCTGTTTTGTATCTGCTTGATTAGATGCACGCGTTTTCTTCCACTTCCTACTTACTGGACATAGCTGAGGCCTGTTCAGTCTTTCTTTGTGTGGTTTATTTCATACTGCTCTTTTTCTCCCAAATGTCTGTCTAGCATTTGGCATTTAACGTCTTTACTTTTGATGGTAACTCAAGATGAGATGATGTTTTTATTGCAAATTAGTTGTGTAAGGGTAAAAGGAAAGGGTGAGGTGTAGAACTGGGAAGGAACGTTGTTGTCAGCTCAGATTTCATTGACTGGAGGAAAAAACATGGTTATGTATCACCTCTTAAAACCACTCACACAGTATCACAGTATCAGAGTATCATAAGGTTGGAAAAGACCTTTGAGATCATTGAGTCTAACCTATGACCCAACACGTACACCTACTCCTACTTGTCAACTACTCCATAGCACTAAGAGCCTCATCCAATCTCTCCCTAAACACCTCCAGGGATGGAGGACTCATCTCGGACAAGAAGCTTACATAGCAGAAATGCTTGTGTATGGTAACAGTCATATTGCAACCTAAAAATCATTTTATTATGTAGGCAGCAACCTTAATTTCTTGTAACTTCTAATGCCACCTAATACCTTTGAATATCTGAGCAGAACGTGAGCATTACAGGTTTCCTTATATTTTGTTAAATATTCCTACTGAATAGTAACTTCAGGCTTTGGTACTGTGAGAGATGGGAACCCTGAGCTCTGGCAAAAGTAGGTGGAGGAGGATGAGGATTCGAAGAAAAATGCTAAATTCTGGAATGAAAATCAGTAATGCAAAAGGAATGAACAGAAAAATCTATTTTGATCGTACGGCTGGACAAGACTTTGCGTCATTGAAATACGAGATGTACTAATTGCAGTAAAGAAATCACATTGAGAGTTTTTTAGTTTGCTGCAAAACTAATTATAAAACAGCTCTCAATAAAATATCCTGTGGCAAAGCCCATGTATTTTATATTGTCCTTGTTACAAAATGAATAATCTCGTGCCATGGTTTTAAATTCTTAATCACATTCTCCATCTATACTCTAGGAAAGAAATGAAGATGTTAAATGCAGCTGCCTCTTTGACTGAGTTTTCTTTATAAATACTCCAGGGAGGCGATTAAACGTTTTCTTTAATGTAGCCTGAGTGACAATATAGAAGCCTTTTCTCCACAGTGGGGTCAGTTTAACTGTGATGTTACTGGATGTCTGCCTGTGGCATGCCATAAACTCTAATTCAGAGATATTTTACTGACGTTCCATTGAGCCTTGTCTCTAATTTTGTTCATCCCTATCAAGTCCCCAGATTCACCAGTTCTCAGGGTAAGCTACAGTCTAGCAGACTCTTAAAAATAATCTCTAAGATAGAGCATTTTTCTACTGACCAAACCAAAGAGGTAGAAAAGAGGCAATTTCAGCTTCAACTTCTTAACGTAAAACTTGAAAAAAACCCCCCCAAAACTTAAAAGTTGTGTTGATTTAATTACTGCAACTCCACAGCTTTTAATGGGATCTGTATGCATATATAAAATCCTTCCCCAGCCTTTGTGACAAAATAAAAAAGAAAAAGAAATGTAGGAATGTATGTAAGTCGTGTGTGTTTCTCTCTCAGGCTAAGGTGAATATGAGTACATGTTGGAGAAGCCAGTCAGAGACGCTGTAGGGCATGAAATATTCAGAAAACATCAAATAGAAACTTTTTGAAAATAATTTGTTTGTGGGTTTGTTTGGGTTTTTTTTTAGCAGGTCTTAAAATTAAGTTTCCTAAGTAATTTGAATATACGCCAAGAATTGTGCTTGCTCCTGTGCAACTCTAAAAATATTCCATATCCTGAAGAACTCGCACAGCAGGTAGTTTGGGCCATGTTATGTGATGTCATGCCATTGTCAACCCTGATGATAACTTCACTTGGCAAGCAGCCTCACTAATTTCAGTAGAGTAAGATGTTACTCCAAGTGGGTCACATTGTCTGAACCTAGAAGAGACGAAGTCCTGTAAGAATAAGCTGTTTTGCTAGAGCATCTGATTTTGGCTGATAATTCTTGAAGTCTGTTAGTATCTTGAAAACAACCTACAGATGCCTCTTGCTTCAGATGGGCTGCATTTGCCAGGCTGACTCACATGGACTGACGTGTTGTTGTAGTGTCGTGTACAAAAATAGGCAGTTCTTGCACCACTGGAACACTGTATTGTGTACCAGCCCTAAGGAGAATCTCTCCAAGGACGTTGTACCTGTGCAGGGAAATGGAAGAGGGACATCCGTGTGCAGAAGGGGTTAACTGGGGAGGTGTGTTCTGTGAGACAGCCCTAGGAGGAGAGGAAACAGCCACAAGTTGCCCCAGCGCAGTTTTAGAGTGGACCTTGGGAAGAATTTCTTCACTGGAAGGGTGGTCAGGGATTGGCACAGCTGCCCAGGAAGGGGGTGGAGTCGCCATCCCTGGAGGGGTTTAAAAGATGGGTGGATGAGTTCCTTAGGGACAGGGTTTAGTGGGGAGACAGGTATGGTTGGACTCGATGATCTCAGAGGTCACTTCCAACCTTCTGATTCTGTGATTCTATCATTCTATCCTTTGACTGTTCAAATGTGGAATTCCCCTGCAGCCACACAGGCACAGCAGCTGCCCTCTGGTCTTGCTGGTTTAAGTTCCTTCTGAAGTGCCTGTGATTTTAAGGAGCCATTCTGATGCACTTGGTGACAGTAACGGAGTCCCGTAGGCCTGATGGACGTGTCAAGCTCATGCTGTCAGGGTCAAATTGCTCACCACGCTCAAGGCGAGGCAGGAATTTTTGCCAGGTAAACATATGTTTTTACCTCAATGGCTTCTGATCTTTGATCCTCTCGATATTGTAGTTTGTCTAGGAACAATATATTGGCAAGTATATGGGAAAATAATTCAATATATGGGGAAATCTGATGATCAAACCTTAAGGCAAGCAAGTAAGATATAGAGAAATGACCTTATGGTGCCCTCTGACCTGAAGATCTGTGAAATCATTTTACATGGAGTTGCGAAGTAGAAGCGAGTGTATATAAATATCTTGTAATACAACTCATGTACCTGAGGCGGAGAGAGTTTTCCAAAGGAAGAGGCAGAGGAGAGGATGATGGTGTGTAGGACAGCCAAAAGGTGAAGGCCCAGTTGAGGCCGTGTTGTGTGTGAGGAGGATGAGGGGGTGAGAATTGCAGCACAGGAGATCAGCAGAGCCCTGTCACTAAGAGTTAATGGTGGTTCCCACCGAGGCTGTCGGATGAGAGAGGTACAGGAAAACGGATTGTGGAAACGTGAGGTAAACCCGCATGAAGTGAGGGCAGTGCAACTGAACGAACAACGATGACTGAGAAACAAAGGTCAGCAATTAAAGCTGTGGTTGGTGTGTGACATGACAAAGAAAAGACACCTACCAGATCATTAATGCAATCTCTCAGAGCGAGTAACTCAGAGTGGCGGATGGGGGCTGAGGTGGGGGCGCCCAGTGGCACCACGGCTGCATAGAAGGGTGTGGGGGAAGTGGCGGGCGCCGCATGCAGGCTCTGCAGCTGGGAGGTTGCTTTTCTCCCTGCAACTTCTTTCGTGGAATCCCTTACTTTCCAACTCACAAAGACAACTTGAGATGAGATTGGGAAACATTTCAGCTGACGGTACAGTATGACAAGTGCTTGATTTCTTCAACGCAAGGCTGGTGTTAACTTAGTCAGATTTACGTGTACAAGCAGTTAAATGGTAGTTGTGCCACTCAGCCCTTGCTACTAAGCAGCTGGAGGCTTTTGCTTTGAAATTTTTGCTTTGTGTCCATTTTTTTCTGGCAAGGCATGAGGTTTCTACAAAATTCTGATTGACTTCATTGTTTTTAAAGGTCTGGTAGCTGTCAGTAGAAGCAAAGCAGAAACCTTGTTCTGTTTCAGAATCTGCCTGGGCGGTTGGCCATTCCAGCAACACGACACCTACTCTGATTTCAAAAAACCTTGTTGGTTTTAGCTTTCAAACTTACTTCAATTCAGAAAAAATGGGTGTTTAGGGATGAGCTATGTGTCCTTATCTGTCTGCAACATCAGAGCAAAACTGGTTTCCTGCTATCTACTTTAAACGGGAGTTTTGCATTCGCTGTAAAGCTGGATTTGAACTGCTGGTGAGTAAATAGGCACCACCCAGCCTTTGGGTGATTTGCAAGTACCAGGTTAGCGCAGCAGGAATAACCATAGTGGGCTAGGGGTGCGACGGACTCCTGTTCAGACATCATTGGCAAAGCCAATCAACACTTCTTAAGTTATGAATACTGAACACTTGTCACAATCTGCAGCTGAAAACTTATTTGCTGAAATTCTATAGTGAAATAATTGAAGCAGTACCTTTGAGAAAATTGTGTTTTGCAAGTGGTTTGTGAAGTGGTAAAGTGAAATTAACTGAATGAATGATTTGTTATCAACTATTCTCCCAGTAATAATTAAGAAGCAGGAAGGTTATATTCTTCCTTTTTCTGATTTCACTAAATAAAGTTTGAGATGTTCACTCATACAGCCTGCCATAGAAATATAATCCCAGTCTTGGCCAGTCTTTTCACCTTCTTTAACACCTGACTGTGTTGTAGGGATCACTGACAGCTGACATGAAGCAACCCACAGCTGAAATGCAGTAGGAGTTTCTTTAATGATTATTTTGTAATTAGAAATAGAAACTGTCCACTTTACTATTTTTGTTCAGTTTCCCAGCTGTACCTCATTTACATTATCTACCATATAGTGCAAGGAGGTAGAATTTAATTTATATATATAACACTTTGAAGCAGTAATTTAATGCAGATTTCTGCCTGGTATCTGAAGGAATTCTGCCTGTGAGAGGTCATTGACAGCTGGCTTACACTTCTAGAAAAGAGAAATGAAGCAGTCTACATCTTTTTCACTCTGTCTTTAGTACTTAGCATGAATTTTTCATTTCCACAAGGTAATGTGTTGTGGATTTGCCTCAGAAAACTGTTGTTCAGTCTTTATTAATCAACAATTTTATTTAGACTTAACGAATTTGTCAAAACTGTAACACAGTCTGACTTGACTAGATTGAAAGCGAATGCCACATACCTCCCAGATGTACCCTCTTCTGATTGTGGAGGTACTTCCATTGTGTCATCTTGGGTTTTTGCATGTGAAATATGTCTGAAATGTAAAACAAAGTCCTGTTTTCTTATACCTCTGTAAGCTATCTGTTAAGATGTCACCTTTTCAGGGATGCTAAGTGTGATTGTGTCACCTGACAACTTTTCAATCTGCCTCTAAGCTCCTGCCCCTCTGCTGTGGGTAATGCCAGGTAGCTCAAGCAGTCTCCTGCCTGAGGAGATTTTGCTATAATTAATGCATTCCTCCATCGCCGATGTTTTCATACACTGTGTATGAGCTATGGGATACATTTTCAAAAGTAGCTGTAGTCTTCTTCCCTCTGAAATCACTAGAAATGTTACTTCCCTCTCTGAGTCGGGCTAAAGTGAAGTCTTTTGAAAATCCCATTCTACTTGTCTATGCAGGAAAAAAAAAAAAAAGATTGTGGGCTACAAAGATAAAAGCTTTCTCAGAGAACATTGGCATCTTGATATCACACTTGGGGAATTCTTATTAGCTCTTTATTATACGGTTTTGGAGAGCAAAACCAGGTTGGTTTGCTGTCTCTGCCAAACTATCTGAGGACTCCTTGAGCAGCGTAGAATAAATATCCTTAGGGCTTTTGAAGAGATCAGAGATACCATGACTGAGACTTGAGACTGCAGCTTCCTAATATCTTGGTTCTTGAAGCTCAAATTTACATTATTTAAACTAGAAGCTTCCTTCTTTGGTGAGAACAGTTTTGATTTGTTACAATAATGCTATGGAACAGTTTATTGAGGAACAATTAAACATCCTCTTCCCTCGCTCCTCCCACTCCCAGGATCCTGTGAGTTACAGGTCTCCTAAATAATTACAGCTTCGACTTATAGTTTCAACATGATCGAAGGTCAAAGGAAAACTTTTTAAATAGATTTCCAACCAAACAGTCCAAATTCCCTTCCTCAGAGTCTAAAAATACTTATCTTTATTGACATAAGCAATGTGAATCAAAGAGAAACACCAGCATTTGTTAACAATCCCTTTGTTTCCGCTGCAGCTTCTGACTGAATTGACATTATTCATTACAGCTGTCACTTCCCTTAGAGACAGCAAGGTAGGCTTAGACAGGGGACCACACTGCGATTTGTATACCTGTTTTGTGGATTAATTTTTTCTGCTATCATGGGGGAAGAAAAAGAGTCAGGCAGTGCTAAACTAAAAGCAGAATGGATTTCGTTTCCTTCCTAACCTTGGAGTTAATCTGGGAAAGGCAGAGGAGATTGTTGTTCCCACTTACTCTCAAGGCAGCACACCAGGTGGGTGTGTGTAGCTAAGGCAGGTAAGCCAGCTGGTGTGAAGTCTGGGCTGGCTGGAACAGTCTGCTGTCTGTTCTGCCACACGACTTGCCCGTTGCCTGACTGCCCTCTGGAGAGTGAGGGTGTCCTGCCGGTCTGTGTGTGGCCTGGCTGCTGCTGGGTGGTTGCTTCAGCCCTGTGCTCGCAGATACCCAAGCTGAAGTTTTGGTTCGGCTTTTCTCAGCTCTGGGATTTGTGCAAAGATGAAGATTTCTTTACTCTTTAATTTTATTCCCATGTGGATTGCTTTGACAGAGCCAAAATACTTTGTCCCCTGAACTAAATGTGATTCATACAATTGTTTAAGCTGGAAATGACCTTCAAGATCATCAAGTTCAACCCTTAACTTAGCACTGCAAAATCCATCACTAAACCATGTCCCTAAGCACCCCCTCTACCTGTCTTTTAAATCCTTCCAGGGGTGGTGACTTCACTGCTTCCCCGGGTGCCTCTGCCAGTGCCTGAGAACCCTTTCAGTGAAGTAATATTTCCTAATATCCAGTCTAACCTTCCCAGCTGTTGTGTCCTTGCTGACTTCATCACATTCAAGATGGGTGGGGGAGCTGTGGCTCCTGGCCCTGGGACGCTGCTGAGGTTGTCAGGAGCTCACACTGGGTACTGCCCCAAGGATCATTCAGCCTGGCAGATCTGCTCTGAAGCCAGGAACGTCCCATAGTGAGGAACTGCTCCATAAATCCATGTGTGGTTCTGTGACAGCTAGGTAGCTGTCCAAAGTTCATCAGTACTGAGAATTTTCAGTTAACTTACTTGCATTTACTCCATTCCTGTTTTCTGCAGAAATCTCTACAGAAAATATTCAATAGCAGTGGTAGCATCACTATCTGCTTTGATGATACTGCATTAGAGAAGTCTACGCAGTTTTAATTTCCCCACTGTGTATCTGCAGGAAACACAAACAAGTCAGTGCATTTGGGTTTGGGTTTTGAATTTAAACCAAGTCAGCTCTAGTTGCCTTGAGTTTTGTTTCACATCAATGGAATTGATACAGTATTTGAGAAGTACATATTGGACAACAGAGACCAACTTAAATTAGTAAACTTCTTTTTTTCTAAGAGAAGGGGTCTTTGGGGACCTGTGGAAATGCTGGAGCTAGATAAATGTGGCTTGTGTTTAACTGAGTTAAAAGATATTTTGCTTTTTCTGAGGTGCACTTCCTTCTGAGTCCATGTTTTTCCCTTCAGGCTCGAAACAATGTTGCCACAATGAGGTGAATGGATCGGCAACAGTGTGTGAATGCAGTGGGGGTTCATACTCGTAAAACTATGGGTGTATCACTAGGAGCCTGATAAATAGCTTGAAAGCAGTTCCACCAGCTGTAACCTTGAAATACACTGAATTTTTAATTGCCTAGATTTATTTAAAGCTTTCAAATTTGTAGATTCAAAGGAAAATATACAATAATTTCAAGTCCAAATATGCTATAGGATGTGATTTAAGAATATTTTGCATGCATAACCCAGTTCTGCAATGCTTCCCACTGACTGAGGTAGAACAAAAGAGGAAAGGCTGGCTTTGCCATTATGCATTAGCTTCCAGCTTTGTTAGACACAGGACCATATCTCCAGGATAGGCCAACATCATATTATTCCAGGACAAGCTAACGCCACAACCCTCATCAAATTTCATGTCTCACTGCTAGTGAGAATATAATCAAAAACCAGGCTTCAGCTCTGCAGTAGCATGAAATGTGTTTTCCTGTTTATGTACGCAAGTCCACAATCTGTTTGTGATCATTCAGATATTTAGTCCTTGTGGTGTCCTGTTAGTTCCTATTAAGAGGTACGATTTCAGCACAGGTACTGTGTGCTTTCAAAATGCAGTAGGCAGCATACAAGGTCATCCATGTGGTGCATTGCCAGTCGGCTGTATATGAACAGCACGAGGGTCTCTTTAGACGTAGCAAGTCACCAAACGCTTAAACTTTTTATGTGCTTTGCCACGGTCTTAATTATTCTTTTTCAGAACAAAATAAAGGTTTGCTGATTATGTTTTCGTGCAGGTGAAAAGCTTTGAGGTGGAAATACTGTTAAGTCTCTTTTATAGGTGCAATTAACTGATATTGAGCTCTGGTTCTCAAAATCAAACATGATTTTTTAAAGTGTAAGTCAAGATTTTCCAAGAACACTTGTTCAGTTTTCTGGTGAAGAAATAAAGCAGGCTTTGTGAAAAAGGCTGTCTCTCAATTCACCTGTACTGCTATTTTACCACCTGGGTGCCATCACCGTCAAATGCAAAGATGATGGGGTAATGCACTAATGATAGCTGCAATGCAGCTGTGAAAATGTACGGATCAATTTTACCATATGCAATGAGTGGAAAGGAAACTGTCAATAAACCTTTAAATGTGTTTGGAAGCAAAATGAAAGACTAACATGAAGAAGTTCATTACCAAGGGCAAATTCAGCTCTTGGTCACATACACGAAACAAAGGCTGTGTGCAAGGTGGCATGTTGCTAGGTGTTGAGAGGAGTTGCCATAATTTCTCGGGAAGCAGTGATAGCCAGGAATATTCAGTACACTAAGTCATCATCTAATTGTAGCAGAGCTCATTGCTTTAGACAAAGATTGTCTCTGAGGTAGAAAACATGAGGGTGGGACGTAGATGATTTTGTAGTTCCTAAGAAGTATTTATAAACTCAATTTTTCAAGACCTTTGGCTTATGTCAGATGCCGATTCCAAATGTTGGAGTTCCTTCTTGTGATCTGCCTCTGGCTTTCGTGTCAGGCCACCCAAGAGGATGCTTTATATGGAGGGATTTTCCTGCCCTCTGAGTGGGGGTTTCAATGCTGAACTCGGGCTGCTCTGTACCGGAATGCAGCTCTGCATCTGCCAAGTGAGTGCCAGAACGTACCCCAAAGAGCCCACTTCTTTCAGTGATTCTCTTTGAACGCACCTTTAAGAAATCTTTATCTATTGAAACAAATTATCTTGATAGATTTCACTAGGTGTATTAATCATTATATATTGGAATGTCATGTAAAATTTACTAGCCAGGTGGACTTGCTTCCATGAGAGATTTACTCAGATTGCTAGATTTTTTCAGTATTTTTAATTTTGATACTGCCTTCCACTCAAATAGTGTGTACTCATTGAGTATCTAAGGCATTCAGGACACTGAAGATCTAAGCCATGCAAATTACAAGGCAATTAATTTTTGATTTAGTTGGTAGCTTCAATGAGAGTGACTAAATGATGTATGTAATTGCTTCACTATATGCAAATATGTATTTGTGAAGTAATTACTGAGCATTACATGTGCCAGGTAAATAGTGAAGAGAGGAAGAGTCCACATGCATGAATTTCACTGAAGAAAAAAAAACACGTCCCAGACAGAGGGAGGCAGCTTACAATTGTCTTGTGCTCCATCTGGGGGTCAGAATTTCAGTTCATACTGTGGATTTTCTTTTTTTCCAGAACTGGTGGACATGTCATCTACAGGGATATGATTGAGCCACTCTGCTTTCTGCTGCTTTGTTTTCTAAAAGAACTGTTCTCATGTCTTCCCTATCCAGACTGTACTGTAAATTAACTGGGTACAGTTAATGAGAAACTTGAGTTTTGGCAGTTCCCATGTTAGAAGGATACGAGCTTTACCAGTTAGTAGCAATAGTTTGAAATTTACTGCCCTCATTTTGATCCCTCTTGGTATTACAGAACTGAGTTTGTTTTGGAATTACCTCATCTCATGATAGGCTTTGCCACAAGAGCAAGGGAGCAGGATGAAACCCAGGTGTTTGATAGGAAATGTTACTGCGTGCTCTGTTGTGGGGATCCTTGGCCTCTTTGTTTCCTCTGCCTGGGGTTTCAGTTATAGAAAAAGCATGTGATAGTGACTGGTATGCTGTGATGATGGAGGGATCGCTCTAGAGGGAAAATGACTGAAGGCTGGGTTTAAGGAGGCTTAATGATTTTTGTTATCCAGGTGAATACAGGACAAATCCCACAACTCATGCTGGGATGAGCTCTGCGCAGTTCTGCCCTTCCTGGGAATTTTAAGGAAGGTTATAGAAGTGACTGTCAATTCACTGCCATTCCCAGTACTGGAATGCTGTGTCCAAGGCAGAGAGTGTTTGTGTGAGACAGAGTGTGAGAACTTCTTTCCTCGCCTCCCTTTAGGACCACTGATGGGCCCTTATGAATTTTAGAGCATCACATCTTGCAGAAATACTGTGAGAGTTAAGAAACTCATCATATAAACAGAGAGCCCTAGGCTGGAGCAATCGAGAGCCCCTTTTGCCCAGAAGCCAGCTGATAGATTGCGTTGCAGATCCCATTAAACCTTGCTCCCCAAAAACTTTCTGGGAGGAATCTCAAGAGACAAGATTTACATAATCCTCTCATTCTGTGCTGCTTCTGACTATTCCTTTCAGAGGTGTTTTTATTCCAACCTATTAATTGTGTTGTAACCTACAAGCACATATTTAAAGAACACCTTGTTTCTGCCAAGGATTCAAGGCAACTGAGCGTGTCGACCTGCTGGTCCACAGGAGGATTAAATGGTCAAAGCCTGCAGAAATACTGGGCAGCTTTTAATGGAGAGGCTGAGAGGCTCTAGACTTCTTTTGTGCCTGTCCTAATACAGAAAGAAATTATAATCAGAGCACTTTTCAGAATTGGCATCGAGTTTCCTACTTGGAAAAGCACTTATCGGCAAAAGCAAATGCTTTCTTTACTACTTCAAACTGTAGAGCCTTGTGAAATGTAAATTAGGGGAATGGAGGTCTGGGGCCTGGGAGAGCTCTGATGATTCTTTTGTGGTGATGTACCTTCCCCGCTGGGCCGTACCTAAAGCCACACAATGGGGCTGCCCTGCACAGCTCAGCTGCATCAAACAAGGAGGTGCCACATTTAAAAGATTAAGCTACAGGAATACATCTGAAAATGCCACCTCTGCCAGCCACCGCTATTGGCTCTTTCTCTTCCCTCTGCTTTTAAGTTACAAACGAATGAGCGTGCCAAGGAATCCACCCAAGGAACCAGGCCAGTTTTTGATGAATGTAGATGCGGAGGTAAATGTGCAGAGAAACTTGGCAATGCTCTGTCAGAGATGAGAGAAGAGAGATAAAATAAAATGATGAGGAATGATTTGAGACTGAGCCCAGCACTTGTATGGAGCTCCGAACACGTGGTCGTGTTGTGTGACTGGGTCACGGTCATTAGTGAGCTGGTGATACATGTCTCAAACTAGAAATGCTTTGGTTTTAAACTATCAGAAAGTCACAAAAATTATTGTTTCTCTAGGAAAGCATTGGTCGGTCCTTTTAACTTCACTTTTACAGGTGGAAGTAAGCTAACAATTTTTTGAAACAAAATAACAGCTGTTGTGGCAATTGTTCTGTTTAGTGCAGCATAACTGAACATATTATTCCTAAATTGAAGAAAGCATCCACACAGAACTGGAAAAATGACACTGGGAAATGAAATGTTGTTCCTTGAAGGTTGTCCTGAGGCTTGCAAATGGCAGCAAACACTGTTCTACAGAGATGCTGTGGTGGGTTGACCCTGGCTGGACAGCAGGTGCCCACAAAAGCTGCTCTGTTGCTGCCCCTTCTCAGCTGGACAGAAGAGAGAAAATATATTGCAGGGCTTGTGGGTTGAGATAAAGGCAGGTAGACATCACTCACAAGTTACTGGCACAGGCAAACCAGACTTGACTTGGGGCATTTAGTTCCGTTTCTTATCAATCAAATCAGAGTAGGGTAATGAGAAATAAAAAACCCAACCAACTGAATCTCAAAACACTTTCCCCCTACTCCTCCGTTCTTCCTGGGCTTAACTTCATTCCTGATTTTACCTGCCTCCTCCCCACCGACGGCACAGGGGGACAGGGAATGCTGTCAGGTCACGCAGTGTCTCAGCAGCTCCTTCCTTCTCAGGGGGTGGATTCCTCACACTCTTACCCTGCCCCGGCATGGAGACCCTCCCATGGGAGGCAGTTCTCCACGAGCTTCTCCAGTGTGAGTCCTTCCTACAGACTGCTCCAGCACGGGTCCCCCTTGGGTCCACAGGACCTGCCCACTCCAGTGCAGGCTTCCCTTGGAGTTCATAGCCTGCTTTGGACACCCACCTGCTCCAACCTGGAGTCCTCCGTGGGCTGCAGGTGGGTATCTGCTCCAGCATGGAGATTTCCATGGGCTGCAGGTGGGTATCTGCTCCAGCCTGGACATCTCCATGGGCTCCAGGGCACAGGCTGCCTCACTGTGGTCTTCACCATGGGCTGCAGGGGGATCTCTGCTTGGGTGCCTGGAGCACCTTCTCCCCCTCCTTCTTCACTGACTTTGGTGTCTGCAGGGCTGTTTCTCTCACACATTCTCACTCTCCTCAGCTGCAGTTGTGCGGGCTTTCCCTCCCTCCCCCTTCTTCCATAAGTTGTCCCAAGGGTGCTACCACTGTTGCTGATGGGCACAGCCTTGGCCGGGGTGGGCCCGCCTCGGAGTTGGCTGGCAGTGGCTCAATTGGACATGGGGGCAGCTTCCAGCAGCTTCTCACAGGATCCACCCCTGTGGCCCCCCACTGTCAAAACGCTGCCACGCAAACCCAATGCAGACACATTTGTAAATGCATCCCTCTTTTTTTTGGCGTGTTCTGTGGCGATGCACACCAGGCTGCAGGGAGCAGTGTTGGGGCAGGATAAACATTCTCCTCGCCAGGCACCTCACTGCGCATCACACCGCACAACTCTGCCGCAGGACAGTTTGTGCTGATTCTAATCTTGCATGATGACTTTGTGATAGGAGCACGGGGCAAACCATTGACTTCAAACATTGCCTTAGGATGAGATTTCCTTGCTAACAGTGGGTGGAAGAGGCATTTTTGGTTAAATCTCTACTAGCATTTAGCTAATAAGGAATCCTTGGTACCTTTTTGGGATCGGATAGCTTAATAACTAGACTCGTTTTATCGAGGTATTTTTCTGTCCCTCAGTTCAAACCAGTGTTATTCTAGGTTACTGTTGCATTAAATAATCTTGCAGAATGGGCCAAGAAAATTATTGGATAGTGCTGTGGGAGCAAGGGTGGATTTGGTTTTTGCGCAGATTTTCTCATCCCTGCCTACACTGCTGGTGTCTGGTAGGTGATACTGCGAAAAGCAACCGCAGTATTGAGGACAGCCAAAACTGTTCTCTCACTTTTGGCCTCATCCATGCCTACAGGCATTTTTTAAATCTGGAAATTGCCACACCTTGATGCAAACACAATATATTTAGAAAGTAATTAGCAGCGTTACCGTTATAAAGCTGCATGTGTTTGAGAAGAGGCAATCTTTCTTTTCATGGAGGAGGTGATATTTCAGTGTTTTCAGTGAGGCTCTCAAGCACTTTCAGCAGTTGCGTGGCCAAATGGGAAGCTCGCCAGTATCAACGTGTCTGATGTGCGGGAGAAGATCCTGAAGTGGCAAAGTCTTGGGTGATAAAACCAGGACATTACATCAAGTGACCAAACTGATTACTTTGGAGCAGTGAAGGGGTCCTGCACCAGCAGTACACAATGTCTTGAATTTTGAGGTCGCAAGGCAGGGACTATTGTACTTCTGCCTCTAAGAAATGGAAGGTAACAAAATTAAGCAAGTTTGGAGGTGAACTTTGCAGACATAAATAGCAAGCGTTAGTGTAATACAGTTCCGGCGCTTTGTTGGTGTTGATGAACACTCTTCCTTTGAGCACTTAGTTAAAACCACCATTTCTCAGACTTGTGAGAGCTGATTCAAGGCTATGAATGTCATGTGCACTATTGCTCCTCCCAACACTGTTTTTAAACTCCTTTTCTCTTTGCAACTATAAAAAGTACTTCTACAAGTAAAGGACAAGCTTAAAATCCTGCTATTTTAATGTTAATGCTGTGCCTCTGGAGTTATATTCTTCCATATATGTATGTGCCTTAGTCATATACGCACCAGTCCCCCCTCATTCATCAAAACATGAAAGGACATACAAAAAGGCCGATAACAAAAGAACCATGCATGTTTGTAATGCCAATCTATAACCTGAGTTATTTCTTGGACTGGTCCGTTTCTGTGACTCTCAATCTGAAAACCAGTTTCTTTGCCTTCTCTGAATAACTGAGTGGGTACCTGATTCTCCATCACTGTCAGATGCCCCCCCAGTTTTTTTATTTTTATGGGTCCTGGATTCTGTCCTTCACTACTGCGATTTCTCCTGCATTTGCAGGTTTTTGATAATGGCTGAATTATCAGAGAGAGACAATGAAAGCCAGGAAGGTTACGTATGGCTGGAATTTCCTAGTAGGGCTCAGTCCCCCAGTTGTTTCATTGTAGGTTGTTTGCTGTGTGGCACAAACAGATTGAAGAACTTGGAGCTGATTTTCAGTGGCTGCAGTTTGGTTTTTGAAGCTCATCTGTTAAAGATCACATAATCACACAGGGACACAGAATGGCAGGAGTTAGAGGGGACCTCTGGACATCATCCAGTCCAATCCCTCTGCTAAAGCAGGGTCCCCTAGAGCACCGGAATGCATCCGGGCAGGTTTGGATGTCTCCAGAGAAGGAGACTGCACAGCCTCTCTGGGCAGCCGGTTCCAGGGCTCCGGCACCCTCACAGTAAAGGTTTTCCTCATGTTCAGCTGGAACTTTGTGTTCCAGTTTGTGCCCATTGCCCCTTGTCCTGTCGCTGGGCACCAGTGAGCGGAGTCTGGCCCCACCCTCTTGACACTCACCCTTTAGATATATATATAAGAGTTGATTAGGTCCCCTTCCAGTCCTCTCTTCTCCAGGCTAAACAGACCCAGGTTTCTCCTCATGAAAGATACACGAGTAGAGAGGAGAAATGAGCCTTTTTTTCCTTTTTACCCCTCAAGATTTGATGATACATTAGATCATTACAGTGCAGGCGCTTTTATTAATAGTTTGAAGCGTGAGATGGCTAAGTGCAGGACAGAGGTAATGTCTTTGAAGTATCTATCACTATTCCTTATTCCCTGTGAGATGTTTTTTGGAGGATTTACCATAAATCCCTTACTTTTTAAGATCAGAAAAACACTGAAGCAATGCTAAGTCCACTAAACCCTTTTCAAATTCAGTGGGTTCTGGATAATAGTAAGTGGCTTACTACCTGTGACTGGACCTCTGAGGTTGCTGCTTTTGGGGTAAGGTAGACGGCTCAGTCAGTGGTATTGCTGTATTTTTACAAAATGCACATTTCTAAAAAATTCGAGGTGAGCTGTTGTGTTTGTGCCATGTTCATTGGTTCTTAGTTCTAGTTCATTAATTTTTTCTGACTAGGTACAGCTGAAGTGTTAATCATAAAATCCATAAGCCACTGAGAGCGACAGGAGAGTTTCCAGTACTCTCCTACGTAATAATTTAAATGGTCTGTCTGACTGTTACTGCCCAGGAGAAACTGCTGCAGAGGCTTGCAGAGATGCCTACAACACTGTTCTGCCTGACCAGAATCTGCCCCGTCAATTAACACTCAGCACAGCAGATCCTGCCAGGGACAAAGCTAATGCACTGTGGTGTGATTATTGTACAACTCTGAGCATAAATTGAGTGGGGAATGGTTGGTAATTAGCCAAATAGACTCTACACTTGTCTTCTTTTGTCATTAAAGTCCGGGCCGATAACAAAAGAAGCTCTGGCAATTAGCACAAACCCATGCAAGAGGCCAGACAGTGCTTCAAGAACTCTTTCACACACACTTTTTTTCCTAATGAAAATTCGACTTCAGCAAACACTGGGCAATGATAATTGTAAATTAATAAGCAATATTTTTTTTAAGAAATAATTAAATTTTTAAGAATTAATTAAATTTAAGGATCCTTTCTCTTAATCGCAAAGAATAATTAATAAAACAATTCTATACAGGTTTGTGGATATAGATATGCAGTCGAATACAGGTATGCATGCAGCTCTGCCCTCAAACTCTCACCGGCAGAAGCTGGGTTTGAATTTTGCTAATATTCCACACTCCCAGCAAAAAGATTTGCAGAACTTGCATTTTGTACAGTGTTTAAGAGGAAAAGCTACCCTTTGAATGTGTTTCCTTCTTTGTTTTGATTTAAAGAGTGTAGGAAACACTAAGGAGTTCAGTGCAAGTAAATAATTGGATTTTTAATATATTGTATACAAATATATGTATATATTTATGTTGTTCTGCCTGAAAATGTGGTATTACACTTGTGTTCCTCGATTAATTTTTTCACAAGGTACACAGTACATATTTCAAACCCTAAAAAGTGCATAATATATCTTTTTCCTACATGACAATGTCGTAACGGTGAGATCAAACTCCCATCAGGATGAGAGGCTTAGGTGCTGGCAGGGTGTGTGTGCCTTCCTGCAGGTGTGGATACCTGAGATTTGGACCTCAGACCTGCTGCTGGTGCTGGGCAGAACATGTTTGTTGTCATTTTTTTTGATAATGAGCTAATTTAATTTTAGAAAAGTGAGATGCTCATGTTAACATTCAGCACATCAAAAATTAGGTTGACACCGATGTGTTGCTGAACCCTCGTCCATTTTACAGCCATCTCCATAAAATGCCCTTGGTTTCCCATGTTCTCTGTTGGATGCCCATACCTGACGTGCAGAAGCAGTCTCTCCTTTCCCCAGTGTGCCTCAGTGTTGGGGAATGGCTCAAGGAACAGGGACATGGGTCCCTGGACGAGTTAGTTTGCAGCATGTAACAGCATCAAGTCTGAGCTGGTGTGCCTAGGCCTCCGTTAGCATAAGCGAGCTCGGTTAGCATAAGGGAGCTATGCAGAAGGCCCATGAAGATTACGATAACCTTGAGCAAGGAGTAAGCAACATTCCTGGTAACGAGCCAGCATAGAAAGGATAAACGGCCTGGAAACAAACTGCGGCCGGGAAACTAACTAACTGCGGCTGGGAGACAAGCTACGGCCGAGAGATGAAGTCACCAGTAGCCAGTAATGTTATAATACGAATGCATAATTAAAGTAAAGGTAGCCAATTATGTTATAACACATGTGCATAATTAAAGCAAAGGAGCATAAAAGAAGCTGTGTCACATCAATAAACTTGAAGCTTGCTTATCACTCATATTGAGTTGGCCGCATTCTTCCACCACCGTCCGGGACTCGTGCCGCGTCGATTCTCGCGCTGCGACAAATGGTGACCCCGACGTGATGCTGATACCGACGTGATCCGAAGAAGTCCGACGTGATACGCTGACACGAGACCATGAGACGATGGTAAGGACGAGGCTCTGGGGGCAGTGACCAGAGGGCAAGAGCGACCGAACACTACGTGCTGGTGTGTCGACTCAGGACGCCTGACTGCGCGAATTGCGTACGATCGCCTCGACAAGGGCTACAGGATAGGGCTGCAAGGATATTGCTTCGGGCAGGTATTTTATTTCGGATAAAGGTTTAATTATGTCGGATAAAGGTTTAAATATAGAAGTAGCCCTTGACTTATTACAGCGCTTTTTAGAAAAGCGGGGAGTAGAGCAAGGTTGCATTAAACAACTAGCTGGTCTAGTGACAACCGGAAAGCTCAAAGGTTTTTTCAGAGACGCAAAAAAAAAAAAAAAAAAAAAAAAAAAACAAAAAAAAAACAAAAAAAAAACAAAACACACGAGGAGGGACGCGGTAAAACTACGCGGTGAGACGCGGTGCGGAGAGACGCGGAGATAATGGAATTAAGCCATGTATCGAGGCTAATAGCCTTTAGGACTGCACAAGGGTTTTTTGTGAAACCTGACTCTTACTTTCAAGAAAGTGAATGGAGAGCGTTTGGAGACCATCTGTGGGACTGTACTATATCAGGAAAAGGCAAGGATATGGCAGCTTTTGGTCCAATTTGGGGAACTGTGATTAATACCCTAAAATCGATAAGAGCTGAGGTGCAAACAAATCCATCTCTAAGTACTCCTTTACTGGATAGTGACTCTGAGGAAAGTGATACTGTGGCAGAAGACTCTCTGGAATACACACAGTCTGGCCCAGAGACGGCAACAAAAGGGGACGATTACCGCGACCAGTTTGTTAACTATTTGGGGACTGGTGATTACTGATTCCTTACGGGACTTAGGAACTGAACACAAGGTAGCGACGGGGGCAGCGGCAGCTTTGCGAGCCCGACCATCGGCACCGCCGCCCCCTGATCAGGAGGAGTCATCACTGGTGCCCACGGAGCGGGCAGCAGATACTATGGCAAAGGATGACGGTGAGAGCGAGGAACCACCTGACAGAGACACTGTTGTATCCACTTGTTTACCGGTTCTCATTTTCGCACCGACTCAGAAAGCGGTGTTTGATCAAAATCCCCCTGGCAGCACCGAGGGGCCAACAAACGGATCTGGAGGGGGCAGCCGGGGGGCGGGGGGCAACAAAGGGATCCCGAGAGTCGCAGCCCGGCCCGGGCGCAGCGAGTGCTCCCCCCACCCCCCCCATGCCCCGCAAGGGAATTGCGCGCTGGAACAACGGGTCAGCGCAGAAGCGGCCCTGCCCGCAGGCACAGCGGGCTTGTTAACCCCTACAGTTCGCTTTGTTCCTCCAGGGGTTCAACCGCCCGTCTTTGAAATGGGAATTCATTCACAGCTGTTTCACACCCTTCACCAGGGGTGTTTGAACAGGATGGATGGAGAGCGGCGCTGGTGTTACTGGGACAGCAGCATCTGTGCTCCAGCGCAGAGCAGGAACCAGCACGAGAGATCCAACGCCATTTAGTAACTGCGTTTGTAACACTGGGGGTTTCTGCGACTCTAAAAACAGATAATGGTCCGGCATATGTTTCTGGTAAAATGAAATCCTTTTTACAGTTATGGGGGGTGACACATGTCACGGGACTTTCCCACTCTCCTACAGGCAGGCCATTGTGGAACGTGCCCGTGGCACCTTAAAGCGCTTTTTAAAAAAAAAAAAAAAAAAAAAAAAAAAAAAAAAAAAAAAAAAAAAAAAAAAAAGAAAAAGGAGTGGAAAAAAGTGAAAAAAAAAGAGTGAAAAAAAAAGTGAAAAAAAAGAGTGAAAAAAGTGAAAAAAAAAAAGGAGGGGGGGAAATGGTGGATGAACCTCCAGAGGCACGTTTGAATAAGGTAACTTATGTATTGAATTTCTTGCATATCACTGATGATCTACAGGAACTCCCAATTTTACGACATTTTGGGTCCAGGAGTGAAAGTCATGATGCGAGACTTACAGACAGGTCAGTGCTCGGTTCCCTGTGATTTGCTAACCTGGGGAAGAGGGTGTGCTTGTGTTTCCACAGATCGTGGACCTCAATGGATACCGGCACGCAATGTTCAGCCAGTACTATCATCATCCTGACTTGGGCCATGACTGCAGCATTCTGGATGCTCGCAGAACAGAGAACAAATGTGTGGATCACCCTAACCAACATAACGGGACGAACTTGATATGTCTGGCTACAGCATCCCTGGAAAACCTATTTTTACCTGTCTGATTGACTGGCCTGCAGACCAATGGCTCGTGCTGACATTGCTGCAGAAAGTGTTCTTCCAATGTCAATAATAGTGTTGTTAGGATTAATAAAATGGATGATTGTGTGGTGTTTAGTTATAAGTAGCAGGATAGAAAAATCTTTTGTGTAAAATCTAAGTTCATCTTTAGGGATATTTAGAAATAGTAATAAGTGGTCCAATAGTACAACAGCATACATATCAAAATCAAACAATGCACCATTTGGCTTTACTATCAGGGGTATTCCTTTTTCATTTGTGGGGACAAAACATGAGGAGAATATTCCATTCAATATAAGGAAAGAGCCCTGCAGTTAATGCCCTACTAACCCTACTAACACTAATACTAACATTAAGCCTAACTTCACCTGTCATCACTTTAATAGAAGCAAGCAAACAGCACATGTTTTATAATGGATGGAATATTCTTGGAAGACAGTTTAATGATTTAAGAATTTTGGGTGAAGTGCCCTTTTGGATTTATTAGTTTTTATATGTTTTGAGATGTATGCTGTGTGTCATATAATGTATACAGAGAATGAGAGAAACATAGAAAGGGGCTTAAAGTGACCCTGCTTGCACAAAAAAAAAAAAAAAAAAAAAAAAAAAAAAAAAAAATAAATTGTTGGGAAGCTAACTATGTTTACCCCCTCTTATCGGAATTTAATTCACAATACATATAACATGACTCGAAGCCCACGAAAGCGACGATCTATCAGTAATATTGGTCCTGATTGTGACCCCCATGTTCGAATCTCGTCTCTTGGATCCGCCATAGATTTTTTATTGTTAGCCCAAGGTCATGGATGTAACGAATTTGAAGGGATGTGTTGTTTAAATCTTTCGGATCACGGTAGCAGCATTTATAGACAAATTAAGCAATTGCGCGACAATTTTAAGGATATAACAATTAACAACGGCTGGCTTGACCACTTTTTATCTAACTGGGGCTTAACGGGTTGGTTACGGGATCTCATTAAACAATTAATTGTTGTAGGCATAATAATCCTTTTATTAATCATTTGTATTCCTTGTATTTTGCAATGTATGCAGGATTGTATCGAAAAGAGTGTTCAATCGGTGTTTCACAAAGCCTATCCTGTATTAAAAGAAAAAGGGGGAATTGTTGGGGAATGGCTCAAGGAACAGGGACATGGGTCCCTGGACGAGTTAGTTTGCAGCATGTAACAGCATCAAGTCTGAGCTGGTGTGCCTAGGCCTCCGTTAGCATAAGCGAGCTCGGTTAGCATAAGGGAGCTATGCAGAAGGCCCATGAAGATTACGATAACCTTGAGCAAGGAGTAAGCAACATTCCTGGTAACGAGCCAGCATAGAAAGGATAAGCGGCCTGGAAACAAACTGCGGCCGGGAAACTAACTAACTGCGGCTGGGAGACAAGCTACGGCCGAGAGATGAAGTCACCAGTAGCCAGTAATGTTATAATACGAATGCATAATTAAAGTAAAGGTAGCCAATTATGTTATAACACATGTGCATAATTAAAGCAAAGGAGCATAAAAGAAGCTGTGTCACATCAATAAACTTGAAGCTTGCTTATCACTCATATTGAGTTGGCCGCATTCTTCCACCACCGTCCGGGACTCGTGCCGCGTCGATTCTCGCGCTGCGACACGTCAGTGTCCAGAGGAATGAAGCGTGTGCTTGAGGTTTGCTCCTAAATTGATCAGGATTAGTGCTTAGTCATGTCTGAACAAATCCCTGCCTTGCACCAAGAACTTATGCCTCTATGTACCTTGCCGCCTGTTGCATAATCTCACCAAGGACTCTGTTTTCTGGGTCTTGATTGGGATTTTTTTACAACACTGAGATATTTTTTACAGTATTTATTTTTTTTTACAATATTTGGGATTTTTTTACAATAAAATACAAAGATGCCTGTTTAGCTTCTCTCTTGGTCCTGTGTAGAGCAAGATTCAAAGAGAATGAAGGACATTTTATGCATATAGTCCTTTTTCCTGTCAAAAGCTGGGCAAACGGAGCTGAACGGTAGCTCCAGAGTTTTGATGGAATTAATAACAGTGAAATACTCAAGGGTTTAGCTGACTTCTGTATGATTCTGAACTATGGAGTCATGACTAGAGTTGCTTTTACCCAGCTGCCCAGGTGCTTTAGTGTACGCTTTGTGATTTAGGATCTAGCTCATGTTTACTACTTGTTTATTCAGTACCTGGTAGCTTTTGGGCTTCACCACAAATTAGAATCTAGACCATTAAAGCAACACAGAAAACTTTTATAAACTGCTTAGCACTTGTTGACCCCATCGAGGCTTGTAGAAACAGAGAGACACTGAAATTCACAAGACATTTAGATCCAGGTTGCTCAAACACCAAAATGCTTCTGATTTTCGACTGTAACCACTTTATTTATTTCAGGGAACTGTTTCGGTTTTTAACCTGTATAAGAAAAATCTATTAAGATCGTTTTTGGGAGAATCTGTCCGTGCTTCCCGGGGCTGTAATAGAATTAAACATTGCCCTCCTTGTGCGTTATAACCACTGCATCCCAAACTAATGGGAAAGAACGTGATGCAAATTTTTGGAGATATATTTTCCTTTCTGTGCCTTGAAGCCATTCCACTTGGTTCTTCACTCTGATGGCAGTGTTTACGCTTAAGATTGCAACCACCAATGCTCAAACACACCAAGTGCACTTGTGCAGGGAATGCAGCAGTTTATCTAGTTTTACTGCTCTACTATATTCCTCTTTTCCCCCCCCCGAAGATGCTACCTAAGCACATTTTCCCAGAGAGATCAATAGCAACTTCACGTGTGTAAACTGATGTGTACGGTTTGCAAGAAAGCTATGATAGAGAAAGACTCTGGAATTGCTGATATAGACAAATTCATTAAGATAACAGTCTGTTTATCTAATTTTATTGATATGTTGTAGTTATAGATCATCTATTATTATAGCAATTAATTTACATTCAGGTGATTTTTATCATTAGTTTTATCCCTACATTGATGGCACTAAATCACTTTTCTCAAGATTTAAACATATTTCAAGTTTAAAAGACAAAATACTTCTGTCAGTTATGAAGATAAAAACACAGAGGCCATTGGCCAATAATGTGAGGTCTTCAAGAAAAGCAGTAAAAGAAATCAGGATGCTCAAAAAGACCTCGTGTGATCCTGTTGAAGATGAAGTGAAGGACTTAGCAGCTTCTGAGCTGGCTGTTGGGGTAACAGAGCTGTGATCTCCAGGCTGTCGATGAGCATTTGCTCCAACCCAGTAAAGCTGAGAAATCATGGGGATCAAGGGGCTCCCTCAGGGTGCCTGTGAGATGGGCGTGGGGTGGAATCCCCTTTGTGGAGAACGCAGGACAGGGCTGCTGCTTTGATTGCTTACATTGACCAACGGCATGATATGCCCATACCAGGACACTCCGTATCCAGCGTGGGATCCACGGGAGTGATGCCATTCATTGTATTGGCAACTTGCTCTTTTGAGCACATTTGTGTTCTAAAATTTTATTCACTGATGTGTTTGGAAAGGAAATTTGATGGAGCTCATGTCATAATTTTTTAGTCCTGGCTTGAAAGGATTCCTTATTTGCTGCCCTGTGGTGCCATGGGAAGGAGTGAAATTCTTAATTCCGGTGACAGAGGAGACATTTGCTTTGGTGAGTCCTGGGCCCCTCCTGCCTGCTCTGGCTCTGGGAAATGCCTGCTCTGCTGAGGGGGTAACTGCTTCAGTATGAGAATGCTCTCCATCAGCCAACGATGCACCATGGATGTAAAAACTTCTGGCACAACTTTTGAGCGGCGCTGGGAACTCCCTTGCACAGTTGTGCAATCTGCACTCTTAGATGTAACGCTTTTTTCTTACTGCTTAGGAAACTTGATGAAAAAGTAAGAGTCTTCCTTAGATTGTATCTTGAGTTTAATAATCTGTTCACACAGTAAATGCAAACAACAGCAGAAAATTGTGATAGGTATTTCCAACGCTTTTATTGTGCAGTTAAAAACTACATTAAACCAAATCTGTTTCTAGTACATCACAGTGAGTAGCTCTTCAGCACAAATGATTTTCTGGTCACCATGTCACTTGCCAAAATTTTATTTGGGTAAATAGCTGGTGGTACCAAACCCTTCAAATCAGATAGGAAATCATAACTGACATTGTTTTAAAGCAAGTGATTTTTCCACACAGCCTGGATTATATTTTCACTGCTTAGATGATACATATTTATGTTTAAACATGAAACAATGTTTGGGCACTTTGAGTGGAAATAAGTGAGTGCTGATGGAGTTCCATAGTTTGTGAGAAAATATTTTAATATTTAGCACTTTCTCAGTTGTGTTCCCTAAAAGAACTGACCACTTTTTTTTTCTTTTTAATTGCTTGACCATTTGACCAAAGCCACTGGAAGCAGCAGCCCAGTGATGGGAGTTGTGATGATGGGGGCTGTTGCTGTCTAAGAATGTGTACCCCTAACATAGGACACGTTGTGGTGTCTCACATCAATTCTCTGGGGAATCAGTTGAGTTGGAGATTAGATTTTAATTTGACAACATTGTATTTGAACAAGTAAATGGTGACAAAACCTGTTGCCTTCCCACACTGATTCACGATTTGGAGCAGAGCCAGTATACATTGCAGAGGATCGTACACCAACACTAGCTGAGAAGACAGAGCATCAAAACTGCCAGCTCCAGAGCAGCAGGAAACTCCTCAATTTCCCCTCATGCCTTCACAAACCTGGATTACAGTAGCTCTACAATAGGCCAATCAAGGAGAAATAATGGCACTTCTGACAGCATTGCAACCTTTTATTATCTCTGCCTGTACCACAACTTCTGCTAGAAAATATGGGATAGTGTTCAAAGAACAGGAGTCCACAGTAGGCTCTGTTATTCCATGCAATTACGGAAGTACCTCCCGAAGCAAGTTTTCAATCTTATGGAGCTTTTCACCTGGCAATGGGAAAGTTAGCGCTAAGGTCTGGGTGAAAGTTAAGCGACTCATTGCCGTAGGGATGGAGTTTGGGTCTTCAAAATAGCTGTATGAACATGTGGATAAACCTCAACGATAAACTCCTGGTAGAGTTCTCTCTGCCTGGGCTTGGTCAAGCCGGGTGTCCCAGGTGTTTCATCACGGGAACTTGCAAACTAGCTTACGTTTCCCTCCAGCAAACTGCAGTGTGGGGTTGGACATGTCTTGACTCACACTATTGATTTCATTAATATCGCTCACAATCTTCAGGGAGAGAGCAGAGTGTGACCCTTGCACTATCCAGTCCTTAGCAACTTCTTGCTGGATGCTCAGTTTGTATGAATGAATCTTTCAGTTCACCAAAGCAGTGTACATTTAACAGCTGATGAGTGTATTGCTTCTTGATCTTGGCGAGGCAAAGGGGAATTCCTAAGGCTACTATATTAATCAACAGATTTGCATGATCTTCTGTCACATTTGCTTCAGAACGTATGCAACAGGGCGTACAATGAGGAGAAACCAGGTCCTGGTTCTTCTGCCAGTTAGAGCCGTATAAAGTCAGCCTTAACAGCATTACTTTTATTGGAGCATCTGTATCCGTAGACAGGAGAGCAAAATCTCTCATTTGATATATTGGATCTGAGTGTTAAAATAGAACATCACAATTAAGCTAGAGAAGACATGGGGTATGAAAGGAAAAGCAGAGGGGAGTCATCAACATTTTTTCCTTCTGATGTTATAAAGTGCTACAGCCATTTTCAATTTGTACTGAGCCAAAAATAACTTACTATAAAGATTTCAAAACTCTTCTCTGTTTTTATCACTATCATATTAAGAGAAGAAATAAAGAGAGCAGTAAGCTTAATGCAAAAATGGAAGTGAGTGATGTTGAAATTGCTGTTTTAATATGCTTTTGGTCCTCATTTTTATTATCCAGTCCTCTTTGTGTTACCTGTCTCTCTGGTTACAGCAGGGAGTTTATATTTCTTCAGACTTATTTAAAATATATCCATTGCCTTAATTGAAGCCAAGCCTTGTATGTAATGGCTTTCATCAGTATCAGGCCAGATTTTGCTCTCACTTTATTTACAGCACAGTCTGAGCAACTCAGTTGAGCTCACTGAAATGTTCCAAAAGTCCAGCAGTCTGAAACTGTCTCTTCTTCTCCGTCCTGGTGAAACTCATATCACTGGTGCTTATTGCAGTGTGCAGACTTGAAAACAGCATTTGTATTAGGGGAACAGCACTAAAAAAACCTAGTGAGATTTGCTTATTATAGCTTGAATCTTTATTTGGTTTGTCTGAACACTTGAGAGAGAATCTGAGAAAGAAAACAGATGAAGAAACTCTCCACTGAGACTTTTGCTGGCCTTCTCAGAAGTTTGCCTACTGGATCACAAACTCCAGGCATAAAGATGACATTTTCTTGAGGATCTGGGCATAATTACCAGCTGCTGTGATGCTGAATCGCATACAAATTTTAAGCAGACCCTCCTCTTTCCAGGGCTCTGGGGTGAGAAGAGACTTTCGCTTGCAGCGCTATCTTGTAGGGCAGGAAATTTCTATCCCTCCTTTAGTTCTTTAATCTGTAGCTATTTTTTGTATGTACAGAGGGTTATGGGAAACAGAAGAGCAGACGACCAATATCTTTTCCCATTTGTTACAGAAGAGGAGAAATCCGAGCTTATCAAGGGGGATATGCATTAAGAACCATTAAAATAACCACAGATATCATTTTGATATAACCATGTCTGGAGGTCTCCATTGAATTAATGCTGGTGTGTAAATGTGACTGAAATGGATGCTGGGCCCTAGAACTGCCTGAAAGATACACATAGAGACTTTTAGGGAGCTAATTTGAGAATTCATGTCTAATTGGGACGAATGAATCTCTGTTGTGGAACACTTTGTCTAAGAATTATTTCTGCTCTTCTCGTGGGAAGAGGTGGCATTTCTGTCACTTGGGCAACGTTAAAGCAGAATGGAAGAAACCCACTTAGAACAGCATCCTGGTGGGAACAACTCCACTCTGGCAGCTTGGGACATTCTCTACCGTTACAGGTTCTCCATATTCTTTTAGTTTTTATGTCAATAAAGCTATCACCACCTGGGAAGTTAATGCTGGGCTGAGATGTGCCCTAAGAAGAATATACCACACCACTGAATTCACTGAGAATGACAAAGAGTAGAATTGGCCTGATTTGATTCAAGTTGTGAACACAGTAGAAGCAAAAATGTCAGGCTTGAATCTTACATGAACTTCTGTATTGAGATTTTATGCCAGCTTTTATTTTCACTTCTGTCAGTGCAATTTTAGCGGACATTGAACTGATAATAATAAACAAAGATATTGACTCTTTTAAATTGATACAGAATTGAATCTGGAAGACAGCAAAATCCTAAGATTATATTGGGGCAACAGCTCCAAACCTAAATAGCTGAAAGCTTTCCTTAAGATAGAATGCCTACTAACCATAGGCTTTTGTTCTTAAACTGATAAAATAATTGAGAACAGCAGTAATAAAAAAATCAAAATGGAAATAATGCAAAGAATTAATAGGAAGAGCAATCCATTCCATCACAATGGGAACTTACTGAAGAATTATCTGAGCTCCAGAGGCAACTGTGTGCAACTTCAAGTGTCTGAATGACAGGCATTGTGAAGAAATGAAAATGAAAACTAAGCAGGAATCTATTCAGTTTAGCAGATGTAGGATTTGGAGGGTACTGGGACTTCCAGAAGAGTCTGGTCCTTAGGGGATTTGTTCTTCAGCATGGTTTTGCTATGGAACAAAAATTCAATTTAAATAACTCAATAGATGCATCATTTTCATTTATAAACTACTCTCTGAATTTCTTTAACAGAATACTACTGAGTATGCCGTGACAGTCTTTCATGCTGAAAAGAGAATTACTAACCTGCACAACTAAGTTTCTGGCCTTTAGAGGGTAAGTTTCAAGAACAATAACTTGATAAAAACTTGTCAGGTCTGTTGATGAACATGGGAATATGTGCCGGCTAAATTGTGTCTGGGTTTTTAATAGTGATGGAATCAACAATAAGAATGTGCACAGACACAGAGAGATCAGCAGAGAATCATAGAATCACCCGAGCTGGAAGGGAACCAAAAGGATCATCATGTCCCACTCCTGTCCCTACACAAGACACCCCCAACACTCACACCGTGTGACCAAGGGCATTGGCCAAACGCTTCTGGAATGCTGGCAGACTGGGTGCCGTGACTGCTTCTCTGGGAGCTGTTCCAGTGCTCCACCACCCTCTGGGGGAAGAACCTCTTCCCAATGTCCAATCTAAACCTCCCCTGGCATCTTCCTGCCATTCCCTCGGGTCCCATCCTTGGTCCCCAGAGAGAAGAGCTCAGCACCTGTGTCACCTCCCTCCCCTGTGAGAAGGCAGCAAACAGCTCTGAGATCCCCTCTCAGTCTCCTCTTCTCCAGGCTGAACAGACCCAGTGACTTCAGCTGCTCCTTATACAACTTTCCCTCCCCCTTCCCCAGCCTTGTGGCCTCCTCTGGACACTCTCCAGTGGTTTGATGTCCTTTTTATCCTGTAGCGCCCAGAACTGCCCCCAGTGCTCGAGGCGGGGCTGCACCAGTGCGGAGCAGAGCAGGACAATCCCCTCCCTCGCCCAGCTGGCGATGCCATGCTGTATGCCCCCCAGGACACAGTTGCCACTCCTGGCTGCCAGGGCACTGTTGGCTCCTGTCCAACTTGCCATCGATCAGGACCCCCAGGTCCCTCTGCAGGGCTGCTCTCCAGCCTCTCACACCCCAGTCTGTCCATGTATCCAGGGCTGCCGCGTCCCAGGTGCAGAACCCGGCGCTCATCTTTCTTAGATTTCACACTGTTGGTCATTGCCCAGCTCTCCAATCTGTCCAGATCCTTCTGCAGGACCTCTTTGGCCCCAAGAATGTCAACGGCTCCCCTCAGTTTTGTGTCATCAGCAAACTTTGTCAACCTGCATCCGGGTCCTTTATGAGGATATTGAAGAGCACTGGCCCCAGGATGGATCCCCGTGGGACCCCAGTGGTGACTGGGCACCAGTTTGATGTGGATCTGTTCACTGTGACCCTTTGAGCCTGACCCATCAGCCAGTTGTGCACCCCTTGTATGATGTGTTTATCCAACTGGGTGCTGGACATCGTGTTGAAGAGAGTCCTGTGAGAGACAGGATCAAAGCATGTCCAGATCCCCCAAAACAGAAAAAAAGGGACACAAGGTGGAAGGAATTCAGAACCATCCTGCTTCTCTGCTGCTTTTCCACAATTCTTTATGAAGGAATCTTGTTTCACCCTGCCAGAGGGATTAGGTACACAAGAAAAAGTGTGTTCACATTCTAGGGAACAGTACACTTCCTGGTTTCAAATGACATAACTGTTTATAAACAATATGTTCAATAAAGGCTGATGAAACTTGCCTAGAATTGCCAGCAATGTTTTCCTCAACTTTTTGACCACAGTTATCAAAGTGGAACTTTCAGTAGTTTTTATTGTTCGAAACCGTGTATAAAATTAAACGTGATCTCAGAAAGCTGGTTCGCTAACTAAAAAATCCTATCTTGTTCAGGTCAGCCTTCAGCTGTGATTTTGTTGAAGGATTGATGTTACGCTTCTTTTTTTTAAATTTAGTGAGAAGCCAAAAGAGTATTGCTGTGAAATGATCCCAGCTTCTATGAACAGGATCAACAGATTGCTGAGAGCGAATGCAGTAGCGGTGCTTTACATAACAGAGGAAATATCTACTCTGTTGGTGTTTTGATTGCTGGCAGGACATGTGAAATGGACTGTTGTGTTATTACTGGCAGATAATACACAGATCACTGCCAATATAATACAACTAAACTGACTATCGTCCACACATTCGTTTTTTCCTGAGGTTTGGGAAGCAAACTCTTGACCAGCATTGTTTATTAAAGCCTCTGCATTCAAATGCTGCTCTAAATCCTTCCCTTCCAGTTGCAGTGTTGCTGGACCACTCTTTCTGTTGAAATGGTCCACTTGCTCTAACGGGTGCCGGTGCTGTTTTGCTTTTGGGGAGTTTTGAACCCAACAGATTCATTTCCTGCTCTATAGCAAACCGACCAAATTTTAAATTTGTACTGGCAGTGGTTGCACAGCCTGGGACACAAACTGTGTGTACGGATTGTTTTTCCCCTCCCATATGATCCTGACTGGGGAGCAGGATGTTCTTTAGAGCCATGATTTCAGTCCCTTTCCCCAGTCTGTGGTTAAAATGGTTGCTATAATTTTCTTGCCCTTCTACCTCATTCATAGGGTCTGCCCAGCCAATGAAGACTTATTCAATTAAATTGATTAGAATTTATAGTGGGAGCTTTGTTGGCATCTGTTAGCAAATACAGCTCATCTTCTAAATGCGTAGACTGCCAGAAAAGGCATTTTGCTGCTTCAGTGAGTATGAGAAATTTGCAATAGAAAATAGGTTGTTGTAGCATTTTTGCTTTCAATATGCAAGTCAAACATTTTTCACAAGTTTCAGAGAATCCTTCAAATAATATGTGAAAAAACTGCTAATGTAAAACTTGTCTTTCACTGAATCCCTGGAAAAACTTTCAAGTCTTGTGTTAGCATAAGGGAAGTTGCTTCTAATGTGTTTTGGTCCATCATTTATGTAAGTTGTAAGCACAGAGTAAATAAGTGCCTGACACGTGACAGATACCACTGCTGAGTTTTGTGGGAACAAGACTGAAAGCAGTGATTCTGGCTTTTGTTCATAAGAAACAGAGCGGATGATCTGCTGTCTCTGAGCTCCCCCATCGCTTCGGTAAGAGGACTGGGTGACCAAGTCTGAGTTTTTCAAAATGAAGTAATACTTCCATATTATCTTTGCATGAAACTTCGTGTGTCTCTCGCAGAGCCTCCCTTGTGGAGCAGCTTCACTAAAATGTGTAGAAGTGGGCGTCACCTTAAAGCTTGTGGTTCAGTTAGTCGTTGTATTCCAGGGAATTATTGCTTCCTATCTCCCCTTCCTCCTTCAGTCAAGCAAGCTCAGGGGTTCAAAGGGGAACAGCAGTGCTGTGAAGGGGATAAGAGGGGATGAGAGGAGCTCTAATATCTTATATCAATCATAAGGCAAGACTTACTTTCTTCCCTCTGCCTAAACCCATCCAACAGTGAGCTCATCCATCTGGAGTTTGGTCATGTTAGAAGATTGGGCTGTATATCTTCTACAAAAGTTGTAATCTCTTTATCTGTTGTTGTTTGCCTTCCTAATTTCCTTTCCATTTTCTTTGTGCTAAAAAAAAAAAAAGGGAGAGAATTGCTCTTTTACTCTTAGTTCTCTGGATTAATAATGCAGAAAAATCATAAAATAATGCTTAGGGTATTGCATTTTCTTCCTAGCGGCACGTGGCAGTGTCACAACAGAGGGCTCTGATGCTCGCTGAGTGAGTTCCCAGAGAACCAGAAGCCAGTGAGCTGGGAATTTTTACTTGCAAATAAATTGAATGAGTGAATAAAGAAAATCATTAAGGCTTCATCTATAAATATTCTCTAATTTAAATTCACATAAGCATGAATTTTAAAGATTTATTTCCATAATTTGAAGTAAAAGATATTTGTTTTAGGGGTGGTTAATTCACACACTGCCTTATGGGTAAGGGAAAATTGCAGGATCAGGGTGTTATAAATTATTGGTGGAGTACGTGTGCTAAAAGTGTGAGAAAAGATTCCAGTCAAGCTTTTTTCTGGTTCCTTCTTCTTATTAGCATAGAGGTTGTAGAATTTCCTGATTCATCAGCTTTGAACAGGTACTGGTTTTATCACCAGAGTATATAAAATTATCATCACAGTGGTTAAACAGAATTACCCACATGAGAAAAAAGATGGATAAGAACAAAGAAACAGGAAGAATTTAATACCTGTTTTAGAGTGGGAGGCAGTTAGAACAGCTGCGTTGCTCGATGTTTTTTAATTCGTAAGGAAAAATATTTTAAGAAAATAAAATATTTTGAGTTATGATCATGCTGAAAATTTAGATGTACAGCAGGCAGAGTTAGGGCACCGGACTCCTTTACCCAGACATCATCCTGCAAACCCCTCAGAGTGGCTCCGCTGCTCTGGCCGCCCAGCAAGCGGAGTTCTGAGGGTGAGTGATTAGGGGCACAGCTGCTGATGGCAGATGTCTGGGCAGGGCCAGGGCTGTGCAAGCTCATGTTTTGTTTACAAAGCAATTGTTTTGGAGGGTTTGAACATGTGTGGGATAACTCCCCTTCTGCAGCCTTTCTTTTTGACACACAGGCCTGTGCCTGGGTCTCTAATAATTCTTATACAGTTCAGTGTTCCTAATAATTACTTTAATAAATTAAACACATGGGGGTTTTTAAGGTTTTCTTTCTTCCCTGTGCTATTAGCGAGTTGCCCGGTTTCCCTGCAAGGCTGTTTAGTGTCTGGAGTGGAAAGCCCCTCTTAATACTATTTTTTTTAATTTGGGAAAAAAAAGTGGTATTTATGAGGAGGATGATATCAGGTTGGATGGGGCTCTGTGCAGCCTGATCCGGTTAAAAGTGTCCTTGCTCCAGCAGTGGAGATGGACTGGATGACCTGTAAAGGTCCCTTCCAACCCAGAGAATATCTGTTGTCCTTTGTCACTCCCTGTTTCCAACCCAGGCTTGAGGTCCTGTTTCCATGGAGGCAATGCTTGTTATTAAAGATATTTCTTCTACAAACAGACTTGTCAATTCTTATGCCTTTGGTTCAAGCTTTATAGTTTTAAGCCTTATCTGAAGCTTTTATGTTCTATCTTCTTTGATCGTCTGCCAGAAGGCTTTACATTGCAGACTAAGGTTATGATGTTTGCATGCTTTACTTCTCAGTTGCTCTGTGAACTGCAAACAAGAGATGAAAAATGTACACCACAATTGCTTCCTTCACACGGCAGGGTTACAAGTCCTTGAACATGGACAAAGAGTGGTTTCATTTCATTGCTCTTGTTATTTGCACCTTTTTCAAACATGAATATCTATTGGCAAATATCTTAAGTGACAGCTAGTTGTGCTCTGCCTCAACACAAACCAGAGGTGTGGAAGACTGGAACTGGGAATGTTTCTCTTTGAACCGTTTTCCCATGAATCCTGTTGATTTGTCCTTATTTTTTCAGTAAGGATTTAACATTTCTGTGCTTTGGGTGGAGGTCTACAGTATAAAATCTTAGACCAGAAGACCAACATAGGATTTCATCCCATTTATCTCTTCGAGTTGTGGGAAGTATACACATCAATTTTGTTGCCAGAATCATAGAATTCCAGCAGACTTTCAGGTTTTGACAGATGGGAATCCAACAATGCTAATGATAAATTGTTACAGTGTCTCTGTGTTACTCTCTGTGCTTATCCTTCTTGTTCTGCCTTATAGAGGCTGTGTGTTTTCTTCCTGCAAACATGCTTATATATCGTGTTCTGGGCACCATTCAGTCTTTCCTGATAAATGAAACAGGTTGAACTCTTTAAGCCTCTTACTGTAAAGCTTTTTCAATACCCTACCCTAGAATCATTACTGTTGTTCTTTGTATATTCTTTTCTATAATTGTACCAATCACAATCAAGTGAATTGTGCAGCAAGTTGTTCTTCAGACAAACACACTTTCACTTTTCCTTATAGAGCCTTGATAAGTCTTTGACAATAGCTTTAAAACTTTCAATGAAATTTATTCTTGCTGGGGCACAACTTAATGGTGTTTAAATACAAGGAGCCCTATAAATTTTTTAGTTGCAAGAGAAAAATCTATCTCTAAAATTAATGGACATTTTGAAATAGAAATGCAAAACTAATAGACATTTTGAAAGCAAAATTTGGAATGGAAAGGATTACCAGAAGAATCATATAAAGAAATAGGTATTTATGCAATTACTCTGTTAAGTAATTGGAAGAAACTTTTCTTTTTGTTTGCTGTGCAAAGGTTATAGATACATGGAATTGCAATAAGGATAAGTTAGGATACATTGGGAAAGCTTTCTGATAACAAATACTCTTAAGTACATGCAAGAGTTTTAACAGAGATTGTGGAATTCCTGTCGTTGAAGGATTTACGTACTGATTTGCCAGAAATAGTTCAGTGTAGTTGATCATGGTTTGGATTTGGGGGATGAGGGAGCAGAAGGCATTGAAGTTACTTTTAATGTTTCTTTCAAATTCATTTGATAATAGATATTTCTGAAGATTTCTGTGAAAATGTGATCCTATCAAAATCAGTGTCTTCCATTGAATTCACTGAGTGGGAAGTTGAAACTCGAAGCTGTCAAAAAATCTGGTGGTCACCAATCCCCTCTTTATTTTCCTTATTGTATTCATAGCAGTCTCATTAAAAATGTCCATACATAGAAAGGTCTCATAAAGGATAGCCCATGGTAGGGAATGGATTAGCAAGCCCTGTAACGTCTTATTGCTTCTTTGGAGATTCTACTCATAAGTGTGACCAGGTGTTGCCCTTGCCACGCTATATCTGTATCTCCTCCGAACCTCAATTTCTCTTACACCCAGTTTAGAATAATGCTTTTTTTGTCTCTTAAGAAGAGCAGAACCAGATCATTTTGCAGTCAGATGGCCTTAATTCATTCAGGCTCTTGGTTAGCAGGAAGACCCTTCTGATAAAAAGAAGCACTTTGGAGCCACCCAGTATCATTAAAGTGACCAAGAAAAGAAAGGTTAAGTTTTGGGCAGAGTAAGCAATGAAAGCTTACAGGCGGGGAGAGCTTGATTCATTGATAGATGTAGCAGAAACGATCTTTTGGATCAAGTGTCTGAGTGGCGTGAGTTGTTTGAATGAGAAGAAATCGTGCTGGCCTTTCTCGTGGATTGCCAGTTCTGTTGAGAAGTTGTCACGATGCATTGACTTCTGAACTGGAGGGTTTTTTCAGTGTGAGTTAAACTTGAGATTTCTTATGTAAGCGTGGAAGCTTGGCTGTGCTTCAGTTTCCTTTAATTTCCAAAATTAGAGTGTTATTTGCCTGCGTCAAAGTCGCTATGCAGCAAATCAAGATCCTTTTAATGAAGTTACTGTAATCTCTGATGTATCACAATGGCAAAGGTGTGAAACTGTGCCCGCAGAGGGTTTGGGGGTTGAATTTTCAAACCAGTTAAAGTGACACATACGAGAGCGTACACCTGGTTTTGCTTTGCAAATACAGCCTCAAGGCGATAGAAAGATTAACAAAAAGCAGTGCCTGTGTGGTTCGTAGGATCTGTATGGGTTTGGCTTTGCAAGTGAGAAGCAGAGATATTCTTTCTTCGGGAAGTTAGTATATATCTAGGTAACTATATACTAGTATATAACTAGTAGTAACTAGTCCTGTTGTTTGAGGAATAGGAACTTGGCAAGGGAAGTTCACATGAGGATACTCAGCTTCAGACAGCCCCGTCTAAGCAGACTGTGGAGTGTATTTGTACTCTCCAGAACACAGAGCAGTTCATTGCAGGATTTCTGGAAGCCTCAAGACATATTCCCTGGGAAGGATTAGGTGATCTTAGACTCAACTCTAACCTCAGAAAAGGGGGACAAGCAGGTCAGAGCAAGTTACTGCTTGCTAGCTTGACCATCATAGTTGTCTTTGTAAATGATATTTTATCCATTGTGGGCTAAAATATCTCGTATTAGCCCTCAGCGACGAGGATGGTGAAGGGGCTGGAGCACAAGCCCTGTGAGGAGCTACTGAGGGAGCTGGGGTTGTTTAGCCTGGAGAAGAGGAGGCTCAGGGGAGACCTTACTGCTCTCTACAACTGCCTGAAAGGAGGTTGTAGTCAGGCAGGGGTTGGTCTCTTCTCTCAGGCGACCAGCGACAGAACAAGAGGACACAGTCTCAAGCTTCGCCAGAGGAGGTTTAGGCTTGACATTAGGAAGAAGTTCTTTACTGAGGGGGTGATTGGCCATTGGAATGCGCTGCCCGGGGAGGTGGTGGAGTCACCGTCCCTGGAGGTGTTTAAGGAGAGATTGGATGAGGCTCTTAGTGCCATGGTGTAGTTGACGAGTAGGAGTAGGTGTAGGTGTTGTGTCATAGCTTGGACTCAATGATCTCAAAGGTCTTTTCCAAACTTATGATACTCTGATACTGTGATACTAACATCAAGGTGTCTGAGGAGTTCAGGCACAGACAGTTATGACTCTGCTGCTAAACGCTATCTTGATTACATTCAGTTCTGAAATTCTGTTACCTCAGAAATCTTCAGCCAGAATATGTTACCTGTAATTCAAGTTATTGATCCAAAGGTGCACCTTCTTGTGTTTTAGAGAATTATTCATGGTCAGAACCAGTTTGGTGCTGCCTTTTTTTTACTTCTCCAAAGTAAACAAGATTTCTTTCCTTCTTCATTTGCAGGATCTGAGATAGATTCTCTGCTTTGTCTTTGTTCTTTAGTAAACATTGCTGTTTGGAAGCTGAAGTTGGAGATTCAGTGATTGGAGCTCAATTATTGAAAAATAATTTGCAAAAAGAAGGACAGAACTATCACCCCCTTTTGCTTTCCTGCTGCTGTTTGCCTGTGAGATGCTGCCTAGGCTGGATCCCTATTGATCTGGATGGACAGATTGACTGCCTGTGTGAGGATTAAGGATTTGGACCTGTGAAAAGGTAGCAAATCATTTCAAGGCTGGCCTTTCCCAAACCTCTATTAAAGTTATTCGATATTTAAAGAAATTCTATAGGCGTTGATTGCCCTTTTAAGCATCAAAACATTTTATCCAAAGACCACAAGTCAAATTTTTTAGACAGTTTACTTGTTGTGAAAGGACAAATAATTCAAATATATTTCTTTGCTTCTATTTCTCTCCTTGCAAAAAATAATTGCTTTAATTTTGTTTTACTTTTACTTTACAACAGGAGAACTGCAAATGATTTTACATTGTTCAGAGAAGAAAATGTACAAACTGGTAGGCTCTAAGAGCCTGAATCTTTGAGACCATTTATACACACACTATATCATAAAGATAAAGAGAACAGTGAGTAAAGCTTAGATAAAAATTATTTCTAGGTGTAGATAAATATGTAAAATTTCTAAATGTTTCCCACGGTAGAATAACCCAGGCCATCTGCCTGTATTTAAAGCTAATGCTGTAGAGATGTAGAAACAGAAATATAGGATTAAATAGGATCTCCTTAAGAAAAGTAATTCAATATCTTCCTAAAAACTGAACTGGGGATTTAATTACCCATTTTTTGTGTGTAATTCCCCAAGCTGGGAGGCAATACCTTCTGCCCTGGGCTTTCTCTCTTCAAAGTTCACAATACACCAAACTGAGAAGAAAGGGAAATAGAAGAAAGGGAAATATAATTGAATTTGCAGGTAGTTTCTGTCAGATTTTTCATTTTAATAGTTTATAAAACTAATCTCAAAAAAATAAAATTTAAACTGGCAAAACAGAGAACTGAAAGCTTTAGGAACCCCTTCCACTGACACTAGTAAATCAATGCCTAAACCTAATTATAAACTCACCTTTGATACTTTGAAGTAAGTGTTCAGTGCTCTCTGCTGTCATCCTTCCACGGATGTTCTACTCATTCACAATGTTGCTGTTCCCCTGTGGATCTCAAATTATTTCAATAAATAGCTTTTGTGCCACCCAAAATACATCACTTTTTAAAAGAAAAAAAATGTCCTTGAACATGCTCAATATAATATTAGTAGGGGTAACATTTATCTGTGGTTTCGGTCTGATGGATCAAAGTATTTTGCCAGATTTTAAGTCGATTCTGAATTTACTACATCAGTTCAGCTGAGGCCAGTCCTTTGAGCACTTCTAGTAACACTGGAAACTTCCTGTCCCTGGATTCCTCTCTCTGTTTTGGATTGCTGGGGAAAGTTACTCATTCAAGTGTTCCACAGACACTGCGAGGCGAAACAAATGCGCGCGTGCTCATACCAGATTCTAGGAAAACTGCTGGGTATTAGGAGAAAGAATTTCTGCAAAGAAGCAAGAAGAAAAGAAAATATTACTAAAAATAGCACTTCTATGACTTAGGACTAGGTTCTAGGTGTCCTCTGATGGAATAATTAAACAGAAGTGTGGGGGATGGTGCATATTAGAAAGATTTTCGGGAGAGGAAGATGCTGGAAGGAATGGGGTTGGTAGATTTGGAGAGAACTTCAGAAGATCTTCAAATTAAGCTCTTCATAACCTAAAAATCCATCTTCACTGCTCCCTCAGAACAGGAAAGTTATTTAGGCTATTGGTGAAATGAGATGATAATTTGGAAAGCTGTAACAATCTTTTAAGCATTTAATTCTGAGTAGATTTGTAGAATAATCATTGATGGCAGAATAGATCATTAACCCTTTCTGGTATGACTTCTGCTGAAATAACAAATGACACAAGAACAGATCTAAAAAGCTGAGCTAATGCTGAACTACACTGCCTCGAGTAAGTGGTCCAATACCATCATTTCTTGGTTTTGCTGAGTATGTTCTGAACTAGAATTTGTTTTCTTCCTTTTCAAAGTGCAGACTGGTTTACAATGTTAAAATAATCATTGTAACACTCTTGCTGAGGTCTATGAAATTCAATATCTTTTTTAAACATGGACAGTAGACCTGAATGCCACAGTCCACCAAAAGCCTCATTACCATCCTGGTGCAGAGTTAAAACTGGCCTGACCCCTACTCTATCTTTCTGTATTTAGTTTTTCAGATCCATGTTAACTCAGAGGCTTATCTTGTGTAATTTTATCTCTGCTGTCATGCTGGAATCCTTTTAAATAGCACAGATTTTTTTCTTAAGCATCACCTCTGCTCTTTGTTTCTGTCTGTACAGCTTTTTATCTAACTATTTTAAAATAAAACTAGTTAGAATAAATACTTTCTTGCTACAGTGTTTTATGGAGATCAGAGCTCAAAAATCTGTAAAACACAGCTTATCAATTTTTTGGGGCAATCACAGTTAAAGGGACAAGGATAAAAACCATTAAACTTAAGAATTTCTTGTGTCTTCAGCATAACACAAACGGTAGCTGACAAACCCTGGAAAGAATGGACACTGCAGGAACAGGATAAAAGTAAATCTATTTGAAGCATAGTCTGACATCATCATCACTAAGGATAAGTGCGTGAAGATTTAACCTCTTGCTCTCCCACCCCACTTGGGTGCTGTAAAGGTGTTTCTAAACTACTTCTGCTTTTTGCAAGGTTAAAAAATGTATTTGCAAATGTGCATTCTGTTGAAAAAATATCCCATTTACATTTTAAATTTTACATGAAAATGAATGCTTTTTATCAGAAAATAAATATGAAAATAAATTTATCTTTCCCCCTAGAGGAACATATTTGACAAAGCTTAGAAATGGTTTTGCTTTCAACAAAAATATGCGTATCGTATGTTTTTAACCCATTCTAAAAGAGAGATTCTGTTCCCATTGCACCAACTGTAACATTCTTGGAAGTTTATTTTTGAGGAAATAACAATAGAATTGGAATATTCTCAGCTGGAGAAGAAAACCTGCTCCCCAAGGCAGTTCACATTGCTGGATGACTTTTTGTAAGCTCACTAGATCGTATGCACTTCTTGCCACGCCATGGAAGTGGAATACTCAGAAACCTACTTCAGTGTCAATGTTGCCTTTGAATACACCACTCATGGTAAAATACCTGCTCTGACACTGGTTCTCTAGAGCCTCTAATTTATGGCATAAAATATCATTATTTTTAACAGAGCAGAAAGATTTCTTACTTTAGCCATTAGATTTTTTTTTTGTATCATATTGAGCATTTCTAGCTGAATGTATACCTTCAAGCATTTCCATTTTATTCACTACCTCTTCCCATTCATGGACCGTAAGTGTGCAATTTAACATCAAATTTCTCTGCCATGGGTTTAATAGCACTTAGTTTGGTACTTATGGAAATTTCATAGGTAGAACCAATCTTTGTCAGCTTCCCCAGGGTGGAAATTACAGGGCATGAGAGAGAACATGGAGCTACTGAGAGAGAACTCCCTGGAGTGATCTCCCTATCTTCCTCTGCAAAGCATATTAAGAATAATTTCTGAAGCGAGACAGCTGTATATGGAGGGTTTTTTCCTGACAAATACAAGAAAAGAAGATAAAATCTTTTGCAAGATCTCCCAAGCTAAAAGCTTTGTCCTCCAAAATCCTCTTGCTGGATGTGTCAGCTGTGCTTGCAATTATGAGCGGCTCCACTGAAGATAATAAGATGCCACTGTATGCAATAGTGTTCACAGCAGTGGAGTTCAAATTACAAAATTACACTATTGAAGAAGAACAGTCCTTTTGCCACAGCTGTGAAATTATCAACTCTCAGAAAATGGCAGACTTTTTTATTATTATTATTTCCCTGCTTTTAAATTAATACCACCACTGCTCATTAAACTTGAGGTTTACAGAAAGTAGTCTCAGATTCTATGGTTGCTGGTTTCTGTGGCAACATAATTCATATCAAAAAAGCTTAATTTTATTGTGAAAGTTAGTGATGCTTTTAGTGCCATAAACCTTGGCAGTTTGTTTTGAAATTACCTTTTATCCTTTTTATACAGTAAAGTATGGTGTAGAATTTTTCCTTTAACAAAACATAAATGCTTGAAAGAAGTTACTAATAAAATGCTTGGGCTGATGGATTATCACTGCCAGTAAAACATCAAACGTATGTTAATCAGCCGTTATTGCCCGTGACCTCGATAGCGTAGCGGGGGTAGTGTTCGCTGTTGGATTTCACTTCCTTTGAAATGAACTGGGTGCTTTCACAAGTACAAACCTAAAACAAACACCACCAACCCCGGCTATCGTACACGTGTATGGAGATAGAAATATAGATCCTTCAGGCACTAGGTGATATTGATTTTGAAGCTATAAGGATGATACCTTAAGTAACAGTCATGCCAAAATGGAGTTACTGTTCCTCACACAATTTCTCTCCAAATTCATGGGGCACCTGCAGGTTGGAACGAAATCCCAGCAAAGTGAAGGTTTCTGTTCTCCATGCTGGGGATGGGTTCTTCCCCCGTGGGTTTCAGTGGGTGTTTCTAATTGTGAGACTAGCTGACAGTAGGTGAATGGAAGTAGGTTCATGCAAATAAACTTTCCTGAAGATAATGGTAAAATTCTGCAGAAGTTGGTATTTGCTCTCTTCTTCTAAGCGAAGCTCACGTGGTATTGAATTCACACTTATTTTACACATTCATAATTTTGTTTAACCACAAGAGTATCCATCCCTTTTTCTGCACTGGCCTTTTTTTTGGCAGTTAATACTCTAACTTGTATGTTTTTGATATCTTTAAAGTCTTGTCCAACCTACCTGAGCTACACTGAGTGTTCTGAACCTGCAGCCTTACTGAGCATTCCATTCTAGCACTGGCTGCGTTGAGGAGGGCTGTGCTGGGAAACTGGAAATAGCTAAAGAAGCTTTTTTCCATTTACTTGTTTTGCATTGGGAAAGTGTGACCCGTGCTCCTAAGTGAGTGAGATTGGCAGTAAAATACAAAGTAAAAGATTTATACTCCTCTTTCTGAGGCAAATGCTGGGCACTATTTCATCCGAGTTGTCCCTTTGAAGGACGTAGCTAAGGCTCTTCCAATCTGAATGGCACAGGATCCGTCTAAGCTCTTCTCTGGGTAATATCCATATTGGAGGTCATCACTGAAATCAGCCAAAACCGAGATTTTTTCAGTGGACATTCGATACAAACTACAAAATCACCCTTAAACACAGCACAGCTGGAAGCCTGAGCCCGATGTCTGCCTCTTCTGTCAGGAGATCAGGTAAGAGGAAGCAGCTGTCAGAAATTGCTAATGGTAGAGCTGTGTGAACACTATGTGAAGCCCAGTGCAAGCTGAGATGTCATTATGCTAAATTATTGAACATTTTTATGTGATTTTATATTCAGACCCATTAAATATAATTCGGTATGGGATAGTTCCAGAGATGATTACAGCTTCTTACTACCCCAGGACTGTGGCCATTCAGTGAAAACATGACCTCCTGCCCCAAGTGCCATTGCCAGGTTTCATTATGCCCTCGGAGAAGGCACGGAAGAATGTGTTTTCCCCAGATGCAGCCTGAAGCTGAAGTCACTGTATTCTAAGGTTCTGTGGAAAACATTCTTGAAAACCTTCTGAGCAACGTTCTACAGAAGAAAGAAAGCCAGAAAACTAATATAACACTAGCCTTGTATTCTGGTGCTCTGGTAGTACAGAAGCACAAGCCCTAGTGATGTTTCCTGTTGATCAGACCACTTGCAGACAGCTCCTCCTATTTTTCTCTCTCCGTTTCTTCCTTACTCTCATGAAACGTTACTGGTGATCTTCTTTACTACATCAAAATACAGATACAAAATGTAAATTGTCATGGTTACAATATTTTTTAACGTGGCACTACAGGAGAACCAGATTAGTTTAAGGAATCCACAATTCATCATCTGGATGGCAGTGATGTTGCTGAAGATTGACAACATTCTATTCATCTTTTTTTCCTAGCTAATTGAGGTTTCTGTGCCCTTTTCATGAAAGAATATCCTATTCATAAATCTAGTACATCCAGGACTTAGGTTACATTGCTTTTATTGTTATTGTACCACTGTTTCAGTAGTTCAATTTTAGAACTGCAGACATAACTGTCAAGGAGATTTACGACTGGCTGTTATCCCAGCATTTTATAGCTCAGACTGCACTACAGTTCCTGTAAAGACTTTAACACTTATCCTGTGATTTCGCTTTAAAAATACGATTTGCGTCTTTCTGTTGATAACAGCTGTTGGTACCATGAGCTACTGGAACCTATTGCCCACAATACTTTTTACTTATTTTGGATACAATTCTGAGCTTCCAACAATAATGATTTGTTGCTAAACTAGAAGTTCATTAAGAAAATACACTTCTCTCCATGGACATTTTTCCTGCCCAGTCTGGCTCATTAGCTACTTCTGTTCCTCTCTACATTCAACAAAAACACATGGAGAAAAAGCATTCCAGAAACTGAGAGCAATAAGGGAAAACCTACAAAAGAAAACTTGCTGTTTCCTTTCCCTCATTTTTATGGGTTTCTAGAGAGAATAATGAAACCAATACAAGAGCTCTGCTTTGCCAGGGGTCATCTATCGCTGCCTTCAGTTTTTTTTACCAATATCCTGCACTTCACTGAATATTTTACTTCCCCAACTGTTTATGTTCATTTTTTTCTACTTGAAAATATCCAAATTCACCCATTCCATTTTTTCTCATCACTGTTACTAGTCTGAAAAATCTGATGTTTCCCTTCACTCTGCCTATCTGCTCTCAAAAAGGAAATATCCATGTGGCTTATCCTTTGTGCCTTGAAAAATATTTACTACTTACTGTTCTCCTTGATATGCAGTTCACCTGCTGTTTTTTTCTGGTGCGATCTTTCTTTGATAAGTCTCTCACTGAATAGGTTACCAGTTCAAAATCTCATTTAGTGAATACCTGTGTGTGTGTGGTCAAGCTCTGTGAAGATCAAAGAAGGAAAAATAAAAGAGGTAAAACACACACCTCTATGTTTCTGTAAATTACTCCTTTTACTACTCAGTTGTGTGTAGATTATACATACATATGTATAAAATAACTTAGAATTGCAGTTATAGAGCAAAAAGTTGTTAAGAAAGAGAATAAAATTTCATTATGAACAGTAGAATTAATGAGACCTGGATTCCCAAGGATTTATGTCCTTTGTCTCCTAAATCCTCTCTTCTGACTACATTACTCCCAGTTCCTTCACAAGTCTCCTGTGATGACACCACTGCCAAGAAACAGCACTTTCTGCACTTAACATGCAGCTGCCAGAGAAGTCTATAATGGCTGAATCCTGTCTGCTTTTCCCTCTGCTGGAGCACTAATTTGTTTCTTTCCCGTCCAGCTGCTGATTTCCAGAATGTATACAGGAATTTTTGTCTTTCACATTTGTCCCTAGCTGGCCAGTGTTTCCTGTGGGAAAGGAAATGAACAGACATGTAGCATTATTAAAGATGTCTTGCTCCTCAAGCACCAAATTGAAAATGAGATAAAATTAAAATATAGAGTTTGTGTGGAATAAAGTAATTTTGTAGCATCAGTTATTATTCCAAGAGAGTCTTTTACTCTTGTTATAATAATTACCGAGTTTATTGAAATAATGAAGTGTTAGAAAAAGGATGTACAACTCTAAGGATATTAACCCACATGTATTATTTTATTGAGTTGTCTGAGCATCAAGTACTGAACAACCACGTCAGCGACTGTCCTGCATAAAGAAACTATCAGAATTCATGGCCGCTAATCGGTAGGACAGCAATCGCCCTCATCAGTACTAGGCCAGTGGAAGCAAACAACCAGTGAGCAAGGGAATAAACAGCCAGAAACAATCCTTCCTCAGCCACAGAGGGAGAGCTGTAATATATTGACAAAAGATAATCTGAGAATTGAACTCCAACCAGATGATAAAAGTCTTGGCCTCAATAGAGATACTATTTTATGGCACATCATGACTTTCCACATTTTCCATCCCACGTAACTTTTCTGCATTCTAGAAATGGCCATTTTCTCTTTCCATCTCAAAGGAAGTAAAGATTTCATCATTCCTCTTACTCCCTTTTTCCTGGTGTTCACCTTTCCTTCTCTTCCCACCATCCCCACTGTCCATATACAGGGCTGTCATGCCCTCTTCCAGCAGACCAAACAAGCCAAGTTTTTCCATTTGGGGTGGTCTGACATTTAGGTAGTCCTTCTGTGCACCTGTGTCAGACTCATATTCCACATTAAGAAAAAACGGAGCCTAATATTGCTAAACATCCAGTCTGGAATTCAAAAAGAATCAAGCGTTGTGTAACAATGCCTACAAAATATGTACTCAGCACCTCAAAGATTTCAGAACATCATCTCTCCGGTTGGATCAGTATGTGCGATGGTTCATGTGTGCCAAGTAGCTGGATAAATGTTGTATAATAAAATAACTCTCTAAAGAACCCAGGCAGATATGGTATAGAAATGGAACTTGAAAGGAAGCATAAAAGTTCACTAGCTGAGTATTTGCCTCTATTTGCTATTTCAAATAAATAATGTTGAAGTATAAGCCCTGAATCCATACAAAAATAGCCTTGAAATGGTAAAAGGAGTTTGCAATATTAATGCATTAGAAATAATTCATCATTCTAGCATATTTTTGAGTGCTGTGTCAATTTATTTAAACTGTTTCAGTGCCTAAGGTTCTCTAAATCACTGTAAGTATTGTAACTTCTTTTGATGATGGTTTTGATTCACATTAGTTAAAGGCAGGGGATTTCAAGGTGTTTATTAGATTATTCATAATTAAACAGAGCTATAAATATAAAACTTGAAACAAGTAAAGGGATGGGAATAGGATAAAGTGCTGTGGAGAAGATGTGTGGAAGTATGGACACAAGTACATTTGAAGGCCTAGAGCCTTGTGGTATTGAAGCCACAAAACTCCTCATGAAGAAATGACAGGAAAGTTAATGTTAAACATGATTTACTAAGTTGGAAATACCTTGAAAATACTATTATAAACCTGAATCTAAAGTCTTCTCAGTGAAGCAGGTGAAAACACAAATCTCTGGCATAACTCAAAAGTAAGAATAAAATCATCTGCGGTTTTAACTGGGGTTTTTTTGGTAGGTTGAGTTTTCTTTTTCTTTCTTTCTTTCTTTCTTTCTTTCTTTCTTTCTTTCTTTCTTTCTTTCTTTCTTTCTTTCTTTCTTTCTTTCTTTCTTTCTTTCTTTCTTTTTCTCTTTCTTTCTTTCTTTCTTTCTTTCTTTCTTTCTTTCTTTTTCTCTTTCTTTCTTTTTCTCTTTCTTTCTTTCTTTCTTTCTTTCTTTCTTTCTTTCTTTCTTTCTTTCTTTCTTTCTTTCTTTCTTTCTTTCTTTCTTTCTTTCTTTTTCTCTTTCTTTCTTTTTCTCTTTCTTTCTTTCTTTCTTTCTTTCTTTCTTTCTTTCTTTCTTTCTTTCTTTCTTTCTTTCTTTCTTTCTTTCTTTCTTTCTTTCCTGGAAAATGTTGTGGCTTTTTAACCGATTCTCAACACTGGAAACAGAAGACATTTGTAAATACTTGAGGTAAAACACATTATGGGGAATGTATTAACATTTCCTTTGCAAAGGCCTCATGGCAGAAGCAGTTTCAAGAAACTTCATGAACATTTACTGAGTTTTCTAACTTGGGGATAGGAGCGGAAAAGACTGAGATGCTGTGGGTAGCTTATTGTATCATATACTTCCTTTGATTATTGATTAGTGAGACTTTGGTTGAGGTTGGTACTGATGAATCTTTATTGTAATTGATAGTAAACATGCAAGGAATCTGTGAGAGTGGAGAGGGAGAGGTATGTGTGGTTTTCAAGTATCTTCAAGCTGGTGTCAGAACTGTATGGCTTAGAAGATACGTCATCTAAAAAACTGGAAACTGGGTGGTGACTGGGCGGAAACCAGACCAAGCAGAAGTTCCTCCAGTATTTCTCCCAGGGTCTCCAGAGGGTCAGAACGGTTTTGTTTCCCAGGCAGGTTGCTTCCAGCCTTTGAAGACGCCTTCCAAAATGCAGTCTCCTCACCTTGGCATTTCTGCCTGGGTTGGTCTATCACAGTAGTGATACTTTTCAACTCTGAAATTTCAGCCTTTAGGAATTTTATTCTTCTCCAAAGCCATGGATTCAGATTTGTATTGCAAGCAGGAGGCTGCTGCCAAATTCTGCTGTTCATTAATTCCTGCCAGAGGCAGGCTCTTTGCTCAGCACCCTGCTGGACGAACAGGCTCTCAGAGACTGGCTGTCCCACTACTTGTATTTCCTTCAGGCATTGCTGGACGGTTGGCAATGCCTCCTGGCACAAATGTCATTGCTCTCTTATTGCCATTGCAAAAGTCAGTTAATGATCTTGTCCATGAACATCTCGAAGGAGTGGAATTTTCGAGATATTCTCCCCTCTGCATCAGGTGGTAAAAACCAAAGGGGATTCCACAGAAATTAAAAGAACCCCAACAGCTGTAGCTTGATCCAGGGTGTCTGATCACAAAGCAGCATTTGCTGTAACAGCTCAGACAGCGTCCTGCTCCCTCTGCTTCTTTGGTCCTTTCCTGGTAGGTCAGACAGACTCTGTTGGTATTCCCAGGCAGATTGCAAACGGGCTCTGCCGTGGTCAAGTGTCTGTGATCGTGTGGCATGTTTTGCCTCGTGTTGTTTTGTAGGACGTAGGGTTATTATGGCATCCCAGCATCTAATACTTCTGCCTTTGGGAAGTGATGCATTGATATGTGGAACACCTTGCTGCTCCAGCTTGACGAGATTCTGGAAATTTTCCTTTTCGATGGGCTATACAGAGAGAGCCAGTGTGCAATGTGGTGCCTATTATCTCTTCTCCTGCTGCCAGAGGTTTTCCACTCTAGCAGATAGTAAATGTCCCCTAAACTTATTTGATGTGCCCTTCCGTGTCCTCTGACCCTCTATGCTGCACATACTCAACCATGGCAAGAGGCAGGGCTGTTCCAGAAGTACATTCTTTTTCCATTGGGAACATTTACAGAATGCTGGGAGATGTAGGGAATGAGAGGGGTTGCGGCTGTAGAGGGGGTTGCGGCTGTTTTGGAGCAGTGAGGTTGGCTGGGGGAGGAGTGGTTCAGAACAGAGGCACTGAAATGAAATCGTGCTCACATCCTTGTCCTTTCTCTAGTTCTTTCCTTTAACATCCTTTATGGTAGTTATAGCATTGAAAAGTCTCCTCAGATTTGTGTCAGAACTCTTTTTTTGTTATTTCAAGTCATGTAAGAAGCCCTCACAGCACTGGAGATGAAGTAGTTGCCAGGGAAAAAACAAACCAAACCAAACCAGTTTTGAAACAAAAAAAAAGAGAAGCAAAGGTGTTTTGAAAAAGAAATGTGATTTTAAATTTTACTGCAATCCCAGGTGGTATTTGTAAAGATTCAAATAAGAAGTAGCCTTAACTGAAAAATTGTTTTAAAATATTGAATTGAATAACATCTCACTAACATTAAGTAAAGGCTACAAGTATGATAAGTGAGTGGAAAAGGTTTTGCGAGACTAGCAAAGCTTTGTTTATTTTAGTACAATAAAAAAGAAGAGAGGAGCTGAGACAGGATATATTTGCTCTTTTTAAGGGGATTTAATTAAATCACCTCAAATTGTTTATTTAAAATTAATTTAATTAAACTTAATTTAAAGGAAGAAGAGAAAGTGGAGAAACATCAAGGAGGAGAAAGAACCATTTAAGTGAAAAGATAACATTTGACACAGCGATAACGCTGTATAAATTACTGATGAATAAATATATAACTCATACAGGAAATGGTAGGAATTAATCAGTTCCAGCCCAGTTCAGCAATAGTAACCGTGTGGTTAAATCAACAAGCCAGATCTCAAGATAGACTATATAAATCACTTCAAATTAGGACCTTAGGACTTAACTGTGTTCAGAACTAGGAAGGACAGGAACTGTAGCTATATTCAAATTCCGCATTCTTGTGCCACCAAGTTTACTGATTAACTTGAAGCACGAAGTCAGGATAGGTCAGTCCCCAGGACAGGGGGGTTGTGCTGCCCCTGCCCCCAAAAAGGTACCTTAGCTTCATTTACTGTTTGTTCTTTCTCTTTCATGATTTTACAGACCTTTCAGTGAATTACTGTGCAAAAGATTATAGAATATTATTGTTACCATTGCTTTGAGGCTTTTCAAGCTGGAAGTTTTACTTTTGTTGTATAGATAGAGCTGGAAAAATATTTGTATTCTTGGTCATTCAGGGTTGAGGTTCACCTGAAGGACCAATTTCGTGCTACAAGGAGACAGAATCTGCTTCAGTGCCTTTCTTTGCATTCAAAGTGAGAGTCTGATACCCCAGGAAATGTTTTTCTGTGCATGCAGTTTCATGTGACTGATGAAAGCCCCATTGAAGATTAATTTTGTATTATTTTGAATTATTTTTCATTGCTGGCAAAGATGTGAACATTTATCTGTATGTAAAATAGAAACCCAATATGCGTTGAAAAAGTTATCACGAAAATGTCAGAGGAAATTTTTAAAACTATAACTTATTTTTGCAGTCAGATAAAATAACGTACATTTGGATTTGGATATTATTCTCTGTGGAGGATGGAAATGATTATTTGTTTCTTTCTAGACCTACCTTTTCATTATGTGATTGTACAGGCGGGAATGCAAAGGATGTGAACTGTAATCCCTCATTATTTGACAGCAAAAATTAATATAAATCAAATTACTAAACAATGTATGAAAACTCAGCAATAACAAAAATCCTCTGAATAATTTTTCTTGAAAGAGAAAATTTTACCTTTCTTCATGGCTCTGGGCACACGCTGTTGATTTAGAACTCCTGCAAGAGAAGCAGCCACCTTGACCAATATTGCGCCATTGGCAAGCTATTTAGCAGAACTTTCTCTCCAGCCCACATTATGACAGGTCTCACACTGCTAAGCAAAACCCAGTTATTACCAATTCATTATTAGTTTTCATTGAAGACTTAGGTCAGGGCACAAACCTTTTTGCAAAGACCCTGTGACTATTGCTTTCTCTTACAGAGATAAATAAGGAAATGATGTATGAAACTTACTTATCACAGTAAAATTATTGGTAGAAAACTCATCAACTAGTCCAGCAGGGTAAAGAAATGTCATAAATTCAATAACCCCCCCAGCTGTATAATGAGTGTATGTATATATCTGAGATGCAAGAAACGCTGAGTTCAACCAAGCTGATCAGGAAGACAGAAACACATTAAAATGTGTGGCTGGGAATCTGGAGGAGGCTGTTTGGTGTGGATGAGCTTCACACCGTTTGGCTGTGCTGGCGGCGAAGAGCTGGAGATTTGACGAGGACAACCCTGTAGGTGCTGGCAGCAACGGGCTGGCAGGGAAGTCAAAAGAGACAAGCCAAGGACTCTGCATTTTATTTCTCCCAGGCCTTATTGGCTTTCGTTGCCGGTAATAATGAGCAAGGACTTTCCCAAATTATGTTAAAGACTCTCTGAAAGAAATACATTTATTTAACGGGCAATGTTTCTCAGCCAGTTTCTGATATTGCTGAGTGTGGCACACAAGTAATTCCTTACTTGTCCATCAGTTCTATCGATTTTACTTGGACTGTTTGCAGGTGCCTCAGAACAACAAACATTTAAGACTATATTTGAAGTTAAAGAGCTGCTGGATGCTGGACCTAGTCCAGAGCGAGGTGTTAGTCTGTCCAATGACAGACTCTGACTGTCAGGGCCACTTGCTATGTTAGCATCAACTTCAGCCTGGGGCAAGAAAAAGAAGTGTTAATTCCTATGCCGAGTGCAAAAGTTGAGAAAGATTTGCTCTTTCTTAGGACCAATTGCTTAGAGTGTGACTTGGGTATGTTTTGTCTGCTTCTTTGCTGAGTATTAGCCTGATAATTTCCTTTACATACACATAACTTGCAACCATCTTTGGATGTACTAAATGCTTGTTATATACCCACATCTTTTTTTTCCCCTCACAGTCTACTCATGCTTTTCTCCCTTCTGTCTCAATTCACTATTTTAGGAACACTGGAAGGAGGGAAGAAGCCCATGATAGAAACAAAGAACGTTTTATAGAGAGGAGATGTGAGTTTTTCTGTGATATTTTTGTCTCGAGCGTTTGTCACATTCTGTCTGCCTGCTGTGCTGATAATTGGTGTTCTGTTTCTGCTCGGAAGTAGTGCTGAATCGGTACTGTGTGTATATGGCTTTTTAGGCTTTCCATTTTTTTAATACAATAATATGTTACTCCTGAAAGTTATTCTCATAGATGTTACCAAAGAGATACATCTAGATCCCACCACAAACTGAGAGCCTGTTCTGCAGATACTTCTGTGTTGTTCGAACACAGAGCTGCTACGTGCTGTTAGACCTGTCTGTAAAGGATCACTGATGTGCAGTAGAATAAAGTGGAGTAGACATTGGAATAGAATAAAGTGGAATATTGCGTCCAGTTCCAGAATCCCCAACTTAAAAAGGACATGGAACTGTTGCAGCGAGTCCAGAGGAGGCTACAAAGATGATCCAAGGGCTGGAGTGCCTCTGCTGTGAGGTCAGGCTGTGAGAGCTGGAGAGGAGAAGGCTCCGGGGGGGGGAATGTTATAGTGGCCTCCCAGTACTGAATGGGGCTTCAGTAAAGCTGGGGAGGGGCTTTGCACAAGGGCCTGGAGTGACAGGATGAGGGGGAACGGCTTTAAACTGGAAGGGGGAAGGTTTAGATTGGACATTGGGAAGGAATTTTTCCTGATGAGAGTGGGGAGGCCCTGGCCCAGGTTGCCCAGGGAAGTGGTGGCTGCCCCATCCCTGGAGGTGTTGGATGGATCTTGGAGCCCACAGACCCAGTGGGAGGTGTCCCTGCCCATGGCAGGGGTGGCACTGGATGGGCTTTGGGGTCCCTTCCAAACCAAACCATTCTGTTATTCTATGAAATAATATATATGTTATCTGTATGTATAGAATGTATTTGTAGATAACAAGAAATAGCACTACTCCAACTTTACTATGTGCCGTCACTTGCTGAAGGTACCTAATACTTTAAAGAGGACTGAACGTGGTAGTTTTTCACAGGCTCATTTGGGATCATTTAAGCACTTACCTTCTCTGCTGTACCCAGTTTTCTGCTGGGAGAACAAATTGGAGGCTGAATGACAAAACCTAATAACAAATATGCTGCATGTAGGGACATGCATGTATATACTTATGTTCAACAGCTAGTTAACTTTAAATGGATTGGTTTGGCTAAGGCCAAGGGAGACCAAGTTTTGCCTTGGGATACCACTAACTGTCCTTAGGGAAGCCATACTCCTTTTGTTCCAAAAATATTCATTAAAAATGAATGGGAAAATTCCTTCTTTTCCTTAGTTCAACTGGTAAAGTAGTATTAAAACAATTTATTTTAAAAATAACTAGTTCGACATTACGGTATAAAATAGATGAAATCGACGAGCTAGATAAAAATGAGGAAATATCTGGGTGCAGATGAAAAGAAGAGCCTTATTGCAGGATTGCTGCTTGCCGGCAATTCTGCTTTGCCACCTGTGGAGGCTTGGAAAGGAGCCCAACATTTGTACAGTACAACTCATCTGGTACTCGAAGCATAGAATACTGCATTGGTTTTTTTCTGGACACGTGATTTTGACTTGAATACAAAGAGGCATCTTGAGATTTGTGTCTGATGATCAGTAGATAAGGTATTGTTCATTAGCTGTATCGTATTTTCTGTGCTTTAAAATGACATTTCTCCAGAATAATGAAAGAAACGTTTGCATGTAGTTTTATCTTTCCCCCTTTCCCCCAATGCACAGATATATTGTGTTATGGAGAGTTAGATTTGTGTTGCATACAGAAATATTCTTTAACATCAAATAAAAACAAGGTAAATCCATTGAAAATTATTAACAAAAACATTAATGAGATCCTTCCAAGGACTCCAATTGTTTTGGTTGACAAAATCAATTATTAGACAGCACACAAAGACAATTTTCAAATGCAAATGTACAAGTGCATTTCAGTAAGTGTAAAAAAACATAGAAGTTTTTTAAAGAAAACAGATTCAAAGAGGATTAGAAAGGAAAAAGAAATGCGAAAATAAACTCATCTTTGTTGCAGTGCTGCTAGCAAATCTACTTTGTCAGCATTCTGTACAGAGTCTTTTTAAAGTTTTTCTATCAAACTTCTGCGTCAAAAACTACAGGACGAAGGGAAACTACGCAGAGCTCAACGGTAAAGTACACGACACAGCTCTTTTGTGGACTTCAAACGCGTGATGCTGTGGAGCACACAGTTCAGAGAGGTACTTTACTGCTTGAATGATGAAGGTTTTTCAATCTGCACAAAGCTGCTGATGGAGCATTAGCGATCAGCCCGAGACCTCTTTCAAAATGTGACCCTGAGGAATTTTACACATGGAAGAATATGAAGATTCCAATTATCATCCCAGGAATCAACACGTCAGAAAGTGGGAAGGGATGTGATGGGGTAAGGGTGAGTGCAGCAAACAGACCCTGTTAACAGGATCTGCGAACCGGCACTTGTGGGCAGTCGGTTGGATGCCAACATCCACGAGTGCCCCAGTGTCTCCCTGCCCTTAGACTTTACAGGATCACGAAATCCTCATGTTCCTCTCAGATCTACATCTCAGTGCATGTAGAAGGATTAAAAAAAAGACGCTTGATTGGCACCTGTGATGTTCTTTCTCTCTCTCACTCTTTTTTTTTATTATTTTAATTTGTTTAACTGCAAACAAACAATGTGAATTAATTAGTGTAGGGTAGAACACATAATGAGCCTAATCCTCTCCAGTTAACACAAGGCACAGCAGACTGGTAACAATACCTGCAGTCCTGTTACTTTTGGAGTACAATTGGAGTTTATTTTCTGACTCTATTTATTTAGGTGGTAACTACCCAGAAGAGATGCCACTGAGAACCTTCGTTACTGCTGCCTTTCTCAGTCACTCAAGAAAGCACAAATCTATTGCTCTTTGCGTAAGATACCATTCACATAAAAGTCATCAGCTGAGCTCCTGTTTATTTGAGGAGATTAAGATATTATTTTCTGAGTCATCTTTTGCATGTCAGCAAAGACAGTACTTAATTTTCTAGTAAGTTCTCCATTTTTACTAGTTTTGTTTATTATTATTGCAGTAAGATTGGTTCTATTCATTATTTAAAAAAATAAATTGGCTGCAACATGCAGCATTTTATTTCTGTCACATTGCTTGCTCTTGTAACCCACAGCACCGCAGAAAACAGGGAATTGCTAAGGGTCATCTGTATAATGAAATTGGGCAGATCAGACTAAAGGCTGCTCCCAAAGGAACACATTTTTTTTGCAAGAAAGGTGAAATGCTCAGTTTCCAGTAGAGCTGTGTGTCATAAAAAGAGGATGGCAGGTGACCACAGCAATGTAAATTTGCCTAATAACTTAATGTATATCTTTCAGTTGCTTTTAAGTTTCTTGAATTGTAAAAGATCAGATTCAAATTGTTTGAGCTTATTTCCATTCAGAGCATTATTTGAAGTGGTCCAAAATGGTGTTTAGAGAGAACTGAATGATTCTACCCTTTTTTAGACCTATTAAGGGAGAAGATGGCTGTTGGAATGTTGTCCTAGGTTGGTATTGGTTTTGTTTGCTTGCTTGTTTGGGTTTTTTTCTGGAATATTGTTTACTGTTAAGAGTTTGTGGCAGAAATTCGAGATTTGACAGAGGGAATAATGTTATGTACCAAACACCACATTTTAATGTTTTCATGAGAGTCCTTCAGGCCTACTATTATCAATTTGAACAAATTTACATTAATGCCTATGTAGTAAAAATCATTAACTGGTTGCTGCTAAATCTGCAGCTGCTTTGCCTGCAGGAAGCATGTTTCATTGTTGTGGTGTAGATACAGCTCCTACCGAATGGACACAGAAAAATGTGCACTGCTGCCTGTCTTGTCCTCCCTCCCTTGTTCCTCTGAGGTGAAGTTGCCCGAAGTGATCTTTAGATGCGTAGCTTTAGCCCACAGAGTGTGACCTTGATGGCAGTCTCAGTCAGTGACTGTGATTTTTCCCCAGTAACCACACCTCATAGCTTAGGTTTGTATTTTGCAGTCAATTTGACCCCTCTGGTTTTTTACGATTATAGTAGAAACACCATCCTTTTATTAGAGGCAGCTTCTGGAGATCTTATGGAGTTCAGGTACAGAGACTAGGACTGGAGTGAAAAAAAATTGTTCTGCTATGTTGAATTTTAGAAACTTTACAGTATCAGAGTATCACAGTATCATAAGGTTGGAAAAGACCTTTGAGATCATCGAGTCCAACCTATGAACCAACACCTACACCTACTCCTACTTGTCAACTACACCATGGCACTAAGAGCCTCATCCAGTCTCTCCTTAAACACCTCCAGGGACGGTGACTTCACCACCTCCCCGGGCAGTGCATTCCAATGGCCAATAACCCTCTCAGTAAAGAACTTCTTCCTAATGTCAAGCCTTTATTAGCTTTCTCTTCAAAATATAACACAGGTTTGCTGCTGGCAGTCCCGTTTGTTCATCCTGACTTCTGCAAAATGTGTTAGGGCTCTGTTCTAACCATGGTGTTTGCTGTCTTTACTTGGAAGGCTCAGCTATTGAGAACTCTGCATTTGAAAGGCAGCCAGAGGTATGAACGTGCCTGATTGACTCTTACTCGCGGTTTCACTGTCTCATAGGTAAATTGAACGGATTCCATGAAATCCCTGTCCCCAGAGATATGATTTCAGTGGGAGCATCTCTTAGTGTCACTTCCACTGAGATCAAAATTTCTTAGAGGAGAAAAAGTAACTGTGCCGTTACCACCCTATTGCACCTGCAGGGCTCGGGGCGGGGGGCGGAGCACAGTGTCAACGTAAAGCACCAGAGGTATTTTTTCTTTCTTTAAAAGTGTAAATAGCAAGGATTTTGCTTTTGAAAAGAAACTGCTTTCATGAATACATTGCAGTTACTGTAAATAGTGTTTTCGTTGTATCAAAGGTGTGTTGAATTTCTTCTATTAAAGACCTGTCTCTTGAGACACAGTTTCAGTAGGAGCATCTCGTACTGTCACTTCTGTTGAGATCATGATTGCTTCGAAGGCAAAAAGTGTGTCATTAAAGTCATCCCATATCTGTAGGGCTTGGAAGGACTACAGTGTTGATGGAAAATGTCACATGCACTTTGCTTTTCTTTAACTTGCAGGGTTTTAAATGAAAAAATATGTATATATAAATGTTGAACATAATATCCATTTTAGTCCCATTAATTCTGGTCTCATGATGCAGTGTGTAAGCCAATAAGTACTGCTGAGCAGCATTTGAACACCGAGACAGACCTATGTACATATTTGAAAGCAAAATGTAAATGGAAAAGAACAAAATCTGCATTTGTGTTGTGTCAGTCACCAATAAAGATGAGCTCAGTACAAGGGGCCAAATGCAACTGTGAATCTTGAATGTCAAGCCATAAAGAGGCTGAGCCCATTCGAGGTGGTAAAAGCCATTTCCTTGACTTTGCTGGGTTTTGTGCTGAGCTCAGGAGAGCAGTTCAGAAGCTGTAGCACAGGGATATGGACGATACTCGTGACATGAAGGACTCTTCCAGTGATGCACATTTTTGTGAATGGCAATACCAACTGCTTCTGTCGCTGCCCAGAAGATTTAAAAAAGGGGTGCATAAGCCTCAAAGATCTATCTGAAGAAAGAAAAGATGTCTTGTTACCCAGCCTCTTGGCTCACAGTGACACAATATATGCCTCTCTGTCCTGAGCTCAGTGCTTGGCCAAGGTCCCAATTCTCTGAATTAATTGACAAGTGATTATAGTACTGAGTTACAATACGCATTTTTTTATGTCTGATTTCTGATGTCACAGGTACTTAGTCAACAGAAATCTGTTGCTCTTTTTGCTACGTGGTTTTGTACTTCGTGGAAAACATGATTATGTTAAGCGGATTGAGAAAAACTAATTTGACTTTTTAACTTATATGGATTTACTTGTTTATTTATTCACAAAATGGAGTGAAATAGCAGTACCAGCAGAGAATCTGACAATAACTTCAGCTGCAAGCCCCCTCTCCCTTCTGCTCACATCTCATTAGCAATACTGTTCTCATAGAAGAAAAATAATTAACTTGTACATCTTCACAGATGAGCCAAACAGCCTCAAGTGAAAAGAAGTTTTGATAATTTACAGTTTCACACTTCCTGTGATTTAAATCAGGAGCATGGTGATGTCTAGCCTAGAAAATCTTAGGTCTAAGCAGGTGAAATAAGTTACTTGAGTGGCTGGAATTAGCAAGTCCCACATACTGTTGTCTTTTTTAATTTTCCACCTCATTAACATCTGCAAATGAATATGTAAGGCTGAGCCTACAGAAGTCATACTCTTTTGTCATTAAACGTGCTTCCTGCTAGCAATAACTGACTCTCCTAATGCTATTTTGCAGATATGTGGGTATTTACCCCTAAGATACAACTATATGGACAACTTAGAGCTGTACAATCAGTACGTGTCCTAAATTTGTAGCACATTTATAGATAACCTTTTCACCTCAGTGGCATCTGTCTTAACGACTCTAAGTTTTAAGCAGTTTCTAATAAGTAAAATGTAGCTAAAAGGATCAGTTAACCACCGAAAGACAGACATTTCTTACTACAAACTAATAATGACCAAACCTCAAGAGAAGATTCTCCTTGAGCCAAGCACCTCTGTTAAGCTTTGTACCAGACACCACGCAGGTAGGCAGTGTTTCTGCAGTGCTCTCCCAAGTGGTGTGGTGTGAAAGCAAATGTAAAACAGCTTCCTTTGCAGGTCCCATCTTCTCAGTGAGATTTGTCCATAGAGAGCTAAAGGTGGGGCGTGATCTTTTAATAACTCCAAGTACCAACTACATATAGTCTGTATAACATCGTTGCACCATGTGTGCAATATCATCCCGGATAACCATGAATGGATTACACTGGGATTGTTAATTTAAACCTTGTATTTCAAACTACCATTAGCTTTCGTTTGAACTAATGCACAGCTGAGTTGTGTTCCTGTGGAAGCGCAAAAGGGCCATTTCTCAAAGCAGTCCAAATTTATAGACACTTCATTTAAACTGAACCCAGGCATTTTGTTGATGTGCCTAACTGGGCCCTCCTGCCGTACTCATCCTCGCTAACTGCTGGTAACCTACGATCGCAAATGCAGCATTATATAAATCCTTAATGGTTCTTATAACATGACTTTCTTTGTTGTCCTGTGATCAATAAATTTTGCTTTCTCCAAAAGGTTTTTCAATCAGAAAAGGTTTTCAGTTCTCTTAAAAGTGCTGTCATCCACATATTTTCCAAAATCCAAATCCTTTGGAAGAAGAAGATTAAACAGCCTGACAAACCAGAAGGAACAACTTGACCTTTATGGTTTTGACAGCTCTTTCTTAATGCCATCACAAACCAAAAATAAACAGTATCTGATGATGCCCTCGTATCAGAAAAGGCTGGAAAAGGACATTCCTTAGGCCTGACATTTTGAATGACACATGGGATAACAAATAATTTTTCCCCATCTTTTCTTGTCAATATTTAATTTAAAGCACTGAAGCTGATAGATATAACGCATTTTAGTTCCACAAAATATAAATATCAATATGCTTTTCTGGCCTAATTGCTGATATGTTGACAAGAAATTAATCATAATTGGACAGGAAAACAGAAAACAGACCTTCATTTTGTATTGTGATACAGTGAGCATAGTGTATTATCATGCTGATAAAAATTAATATCGTATTGTCAAATATTATCTGTGATGATTCCAAAACATCCAATATTTGGAGAAGTGTCTCGCTGAAGAGTTGAGCACCCTGCGAATCAATGGCACCAAATATTTCGTGGTTCGAAGTTAATTGCACTGACTTATGAACTCCAAGTGTTTTCAGTTTTAATTCAAACATTGCTGAAGTCAATACCAAGCCTATACAGGATGTGTATGACCTAGGTAAGTATGAACCAGTTAGCTGTGCCTATGTTGTTCTAATTCTAGTAGCTGCATAGATCTATGTCATCGCTTATTCCTGCTAACGAGACTTGCTCTTTCTATCAGTCTATGGATTTTCAACAGGGCTGATCACTATACAATTAAATTCCCTGCCATCTCCCAAGGGTCTTCCAGTAGGTTTTGGAAGTGATACGCTCTGTGTTCTGGGTGTAAAGCTGTATGGAATAGGCTTTGCTGTTAGTTAAGTTAAGTGGCATCTCTGAAGCTCTGAAGGCAAACACTAGAAAAAGGATATGGATTTGCCTTGATGTGAAGATCAGCTGATGCTGGGGCCATAGGCAGTTCTTAGAAGTGTTTTAAGCACCAAAAACTGAAAAGAGGCTTATAGCAGATTTTAAGAACTCCCACTAGGAGTATTTAAGCACAACTTAAACCCCACAAATTCCACATCCTGTTTTTAACCGGGTGGCAACCTGGAGTGCCTACCGGAAAATTACATCTTGTATCAGTAACGGCTACAATAATAGAGTTGTGGTTGATGTATAATTGATCCAAAGCTTGCCTTCAGCCATGGTTTGCTAGGAGCATTTTACTTCGGTCTTTCTTTACCAGTAATTTCATGGAGTATAAATATATGAAATAAAATGAATATATGGACCATTAGAGTGTTATGGTTCACATGCCTGTGACTGAAACTTCCTGGGAGCCTTCAGGGAAAGCTGAGCAAAATCTTTGCTATGTTTCCATATAGTTCTTTTTTTTCTTCAGTCTCTACAGACAAAAATTAATTCAGGTTAAAGGGATTACAGATGTTATAACAAGCTACTTAGGAAAACAACATGTAAAATACATTTTGGTATTGCTGTTTCTGGTAGACTGTAAAAAATGTTATTTTTTTAATTATCATTATATTTCTTCTAAGTTGTATTAAATTACCACATTGGTCTCCTGGTTACTATTTCAGTGTCATATAAGATCACAAATGTGTGACTCAGGATAACTCTCATATGACATGCTAATTTTTTCACTCTTTAAAGTGTTGCTTCTACAATACATTTCCTTTGTTAGAACTATGAAAGCTATTTGTTGCTTTGGAAACTGATTTTTAAAAGCATATTTATTTTACAGTCCATTTTCTCTTTAAGTAGGTGCATGTCTAGCCTTTTCTACCCTAATGGACGGGTAAAATACCTTCAGGAATTTTTCATGTAATCTCCATAAAAGTTGCAAGTTTTAGACAACCAAATCACCTGTGCATCCCCTAGATACTACGTGGCAGCAGTGTTGGTTAATCCTTTTCTTTACAAGCATTCCCGATACATTTGCGCCTGCCCATGATGAGGGATAATTCTTCTCAGTTAGAACCTTATGCTGACTGTCATTTCTGTCAGTCAGCTCTGAGAACTACTTGTAAAGGAAGGACCCAACACCTGTGCTTGTGAGATGTGTAACTGAGAGCTTTTTGAAGAGGGAAGATGCCAGCGGACTCTTTTCTACATATTTGCTGTTGGATTTCCCTGGTAGAACCAGCTCTGGCTGACTTCACATTTTTAAGGACTGATAGGAGGGACGCAACGGTTCCCAAACTTCTCAACTAGTTTTAAAGATTCACTAGAGCGAGGGGGGTGGTTGTGGAGATGAAGAATTCATAGGGTTATATGTTAGTATGAAACCAGTTCCTTCTTGCTGGTATTTTTATGCATATTTTCTCAGAACTCTCAAAATCAACCCCCTTTTTTTCTTCTGTGTAACACTGCCGAGTAAAGTGCAAACAGTAGTTACTATCCCGCCACTAACAGCTTCTGTCTCCACAGTAAATCGCTGAGGAGACTCCCTGATTGTATTTTTAATGCAAAATTAGTCTGTAAGATTTCTGCTGAAGACAGCTTCTTCTGGTATTCTTCTTTAGGCTGAGGGGAGACCTCATCCCTGTCTACGCCTGCCTGACAGGAGGCTGTGACGGGGTGGGTGCTGGGCTCTTCTCACAGTGACAGCAAGGGGACGAGAGGAAATGGCAGCAAGTTGTGCCGGGGGACGTTTAGACTGGACATGAGGAAGAATTTCTTCACTGAAAGGGTGGTCAGGGATTGACACAGCTGCCCAGGGAGGGGGTGGAGTTGCCATCCTTGGAGGTGTTTAAAAGACGGGTGGATGAGTTCCTTAGGGACAGGGTTTAGTGGGGAGACAGGCAAGGTTGGACTCAGTGATCTCAGAGGTCTCTTCCAACCTTCTGATTCTGTGATTCTATGATTCTGTACTCTGAGTGCACCTCCATTCATTGCTTCCACCAGTCCTGGGCTGCAGGAGAGATGGTGCTGTCTGTGAGAGTTTTAGCTGCTAACACTGGAAATATATACTGGGTGATAAATGAACTCCTAAGCCAAAATACAGTCAGGAATATACTGTGTCCCAGGTAAAGAACCGATGCTCAAACTGTCAAGCCACACTTTTGTGTCTCTTAAAAATATATACAGACATCTTAAAATATTTACAGGTATCTTAATACCTATATATCGCTATCATTACCTCAAACACTCAGATAATGAAATGCATTTTCCTCACTTTAAGGAAAAAAGAAATAAGAGCTTCTTTGCTTTCTAAACCAGACATGCTTTCTATATGTGGAGCAGCTTTTCTCCTCTGTATCCTCTCAGTGTACAAACATATTACAATTGTAAATGTTAAACTTGACATGAGGTTTGAGTGGGGACCTGTCTGCAAATTCTGTTTTCAGTTTGCCAGCAATTTACCCTGCTCAGTTGCTTGCACCTTATCAAGAAGCAGAATAATTTAAGGCACTTCTCATACAGTCATTAATTGGTTGTTTCTAGTGGGATCTCTTCACTGAGCACACGTTAATGTTCATGGTGTGGGTCACAACTCTGCATTGGTGTTTTCTCTAATTGCCATCCTTCAGTGGTTTTTTCCCTCAGCTGGAACATTGTGTTCTCCCAGGCACAGTGTATGCAAAAGCGGAGATATCACAAAATGAGAGGAAAAAATAACCTAATTATCTTCATGGTCCAGGAAGGTCCAATTAGCAATTAGAGAAATGTGTTGAAATAAAAATTATACATTACTTCTTTTGACTCTGTTTCTAAATTGTTAAGTTCACCGCTCAGATTTATCATGGGATTAACTAACTGCTGATAAGAGCGCTTTAAACACCGGGGCTTTAATGTTTCTGAACACAGATGGTTTGAGGTGTTTGAAACTGCATGATTTACTGAACTATAGTATCATTGCAGGTTGTTAATTGTTAATTGTTCATTGAGCCTTGACTGGAAATGTACTTTAATACATGCTGCACCATCACTGGATGTGCAATCGTCATAAATGAACGTGCACAGATATCATAGATGCAAGAAAGTGTCCTCAGGCATTGATTGATGTGAGAATGTGCAGGCTCTGCTCCTTCCTGCTCCTTGCATCGGTGCACAAAACTGATCACGTTACAGAACCTACAGAAAGAGTAAGGTAACGACATTTCTTTGTTCTGAGGTTTCACAGTTTATACCCAAATTAAGGGGAGGAGGAATGACTGGTGTGGAAGGGGAATGCTTTATGGCAGGGTGGCTGACTGCAGCGATGACCCGTTTTTCCTGTGAACTTGGCTTCCCCCTCCTTCGGTATGAACTGCACCTGAATTACTACAAAAAATTGGTTACATTTGAGAAGAAAGTGGAAAAAGGTGATGCTGTATCCAATCCATAGGTAAATCCACAATTTATATTCCAAGGGTTTGTGTGATTATGTAATCGTCTTAATTTATCATTTACACTCTTATGCATCTACTTTGGAAGGTGTCTACCTCAATCTTAGCAATCTGTCTCTAGGAAGCCCTAAGGGCAGAGGCAGATTCCTACTAGCGTGCAACCTGAGCTTCGAAGTCTACTTGGTGGAATATTATTTATTAAAACCTCTGGAACTGGAAGAGATCAATGTAAGCACACAGGAAACAAAGAATTCTAACACTTCTTACTCCGCAGGATCACGTTTATTTTTCTTTTGTCCAGATAGCTTCACATTTCTGCAGTTGGAAGCTTTAAAGTTGATAGCTGAGGGGAACACAGACATGGTTCTTTCAGAGAAGCAATGTGCTGTACTCGGTGGTGGGGTAAGCCATAATGAAGTATCGTAAGGCTCGAGTGCTTGGAATTCCAGATTGCTGTATGTAAGCATTTAAATACGAGTGCTTGCGGGAGTGTATGAAATGTACTGGAATGCCTTGTTATTACTTAGATGCATTCAGAAAAATATTTTTAGTAGTTTTGCCTTGTAACAAAATTGCAAAAAAATTGTATCTATCTTTACTCCCACTGGGTGTTTGGGCTTCATTCCCTGTGCATAGGATACTTTACAACAAGATTCATTGCCTCGTGTTAGAGGTTTGTCAGGGGACACTGGGCCGTATTGCTTCAGGGTACAGAGGTCATTAATAAGTTCTAGGCTAGGAAACAGTTTCTGTTTTTCCATTCCCTGCGTACCAAGAAGGAGTTGGACAACATGGAGAAAGTCAAATGGAAAGTAAAGAGAAAGAATAGGGATGTAGAAAATGAGGTGTGAGAGTGGGGGTTTATTTATTCCAGAAAGAGAGAGCCACGTCCCCTCTGTCCAGGGAAAGGAATGGAAGGCCACACTGGAAAGGAAGGGAATAGCCTGAATAACCCAATAGATAAGACAAAAGTAAAGAGGAGAAGATTTCAGTTAGGATAGAAAAATAACAGTTGGGAAAGTGGAACACAGCACAGACTGCATGTGGAAATCTGGCGTTTCTGCCATTGGTACTTTTAAAGAACAAGTGAAATAAGCATCTGTCAGCAATACCAAGGAGCAGCTAACCCTTCCTTGGGGCGGGAGAATGTTTTTGGTCATGTCTTAAAATTCCCTTCAGAACTAATTTTTCATTGAGTTTATTAAGCTTTTACAGAGAGGCTTTGAGTCCAAAGGGGATGCACTAGGAAGTCCTGTGCTGTTTTGTCTGAGAATTTTCAGATGTTTTTTCTTCCAGGAGTAAATGGAAAATGTCACATGGGGAATGTCTGGTCAAAAAAATGAATGCTCAGAATTAGAGTGTTTTACAGATGTGAGCAAGCCTGTAAAGCAGATTCCTGTGGTTGCTACAATCAATGTCACAAATCCTGTTGACTTAAGTGGTTAGAGGTGCAAACCTTAAGCCACTGGGAAGATATCAGTTAATCAATTCAAATAAAATTCTTCTGCTGTGTGTGTTGAACCAAGCAATAGTTTTCCATTCTGCTGAGAGGTGACAATCTATCATGCCATCCCCATCCCCCAACCATTCTCAGGCATTCATTTTAATGAATATTAATTAAATTTGCCTTAAGCAAGTTATTTTGCTGTCCAGATTTTGAGAAAGATTTTTCATTCTTGCTGCTTGCCTGCTTGATCACCTTGGTCCATCCATCTACAAAAGATATAGACATGATATAAAATATTCATACACCAATTTACTGAGGTTAAAACAGCCTTTCCCCCCTTCCCCCCCAGTTGTTTGGGCAGAGCTGTTGGAGGGTGGCTCAGGGTGAGCTGGACTTTCTTCAAAGGGTTGGCAGAGGGCACTGCCAGGTGTCTCAGGGCACCGAGAGGAGCCCGGGACAGATGAAGCTGGGTGGGAGCCGTTTCTGGGGACTGCCCATGAATTTTTCATTTCTCATGTTGTTCTCTACTTCTACATATGTTCGTCTGTAACTTAAGCCTTTTATTTTTTTTCCATTTGGTGTGCAATTGAATATTGCTTTGTTAAAGTGGACATACTTGTCTGTAGTAAAGTCATGTAACTATGGAAATGTGCTTTCATTGTCCTGTGGTTTGTATCACTGCAGACGTACATGCTGTAGGAGAATCCAAATTAATTTCCTTTGTGCTTACAAAGCTAAGAAAGGATTTTTATTTTTTTTTTATTTCTATGAATTGAGGATAAATTCAGGCTTTTAGAAATTCTAGAAAAAAGTCTTTTAACAAACTGCTTAACTGATTATTTTTTTAAAATGCGATATACTCTTTAATATGGAAGTATTATGCTCTTTGAGGAAGCCCAAGGCTAATGTTTTATTAATCAGTTTAATCTTTAGTGTAGCAAAAGAGACAACTGTAAAACTTGTATCAATCGCCAATTGTACAACAAGCGGTTTTTCCAAGTGTGGAAATGTCTTATTTAAACTGACCTGTTTTTCTCAAAAAATGTTTTCTCAAAAAAATTAATACTTTGATCATCTAGTTTGCAAATCCCTGGAGGAATTTAGCTGCCTTACAGACAGTGAGAGCACTATTGATCTGGGGGAAGGCAGGCTTTCTCCTGACGCTTTCTCACAGGGAGGTAGGACTGAAGGGGATCTTCAGAGTCCTGAAAAACAATCACCTGCTATTGGAAGCAGCTGTTGCATCTGGTTCTGCTCAGAATTTCACGTTACTCGCTCAGATGCACGTCTTCCCATGGCCTCACTGTTCTGATGGCTGAAATCCTCCTCTGCTTCCGTCGTTCACTTCCAGATAAAACCTGCCAATCTTGAGTCTATTTTTGTCTCTTCTCCCTTGTTGGTTGTCTCCTTTCCCTAGATCCTTACTAACAACAGTCATCCTTTCCGTTCTCTCTTACTCCATGGAACATTTTAGGAACGGGGCATTAATTTGGTTGGGCAGTCACTGTTAATCAGCTGCTGTAATGCCCTTTTCCCGGGCAGCGGGTGGGCGACTGCAGACATGCCTGGCAGTGAACCGAGGGTGCGTGGGGAGGGAACGCTGCTGGCAATATTATCCCAGGCTAAGACTGCTTTCTTTGCCTTCATTTTTCTGTACTTCTCCAGTCTCTCCACAATGTAGTGTGTCTGGCTGTCTCTCTTCCCCCTCCGCTGTCCTTTCCAGCAGCCACTGGTGGCCCTACCAGCGGCTGTGCCCCATAGCCATGGTTCCCCATGCCCCCTGCCTCGCTAGGCTGCGCACACTTGCCTGAGGTGTCCCAGGTGGCTGCCAGGTCTGCGGAGGCAGGAGCAGGTGACTTTACAGCTGCTGTTTCTGATGTTTATGGCTGAGGAAACGGGGCCAGCCAAACACTATATTTTATCCAGAGTGCGGCAGGCCAACGAATTGGCTTAGTGGAACACATCCAGCCGAAGAGCCGTATGTCACGCAGCCCTGGTACAACTTGGAGACTTTGTGCAATCCTTTGAAGGCAGTTAATCCTCAAAGACTGCAAATACCTCTCTGCTGAGATCTGCCTGCCTAAACTAATGTCAGCCAGGGGCTTGTTGGGAACCACTGGGGCTGCAACCGTGAGCACAGCTATTCCAAAGCACCTTTTTTTGCTGGAAACATTTCTGCTCAGTGTATTTATTATCCCTTAAGCTGTCCACATAAACGTTACATGAGCAGATTGAATAGGGGTTTTTTTAAGGACTGTTATCTGCCATGGACACCATTGTGTGACCGTGGGTACGTGTCTCTTAAATCTTGCTATGACCAGAAGGAAACTAATTGTATTCACAAGTCTTACGAATAGTTGTTTGTCCTGCCCTTTCTTACTCTGCATAACACGTACCAAAACTTCAAATATTTGGCTTCACTGCAGCATACATGAAAGCTTCTGTTTTGGTGTTGTAACTTTTAAAAGCCATTGGCAATAGTTTTGAAAAAGGGGCTACAGTGGATAATAAGTAGGGTATAGCTGAAAGGTCAACGCATCCTTGCTGCTGCTTGATCATATCCTAAGATTAGAGTGGACTCATGTTTAGCTTGTTTCCTCTGCAGTGTTTTGCTTTCAGAGATTTTATTTGCTTTTCAGATTTTTTTTTAACATGTGACTATTCCAAAGTGAGGTTTTGTACAATGTTATTCATTTTGGAGATACTTAATCATGTTTGATTCCTTATGAGCGGTTATTCCCAAAGTTCGTGCAAGCACATCGTGTGAAACGGGCCTAAATTTTAGCTGATAATAATTATTTTGCTTTGGGGGAGCAAGGGACACCCCAGCAAGGTATTTGCAAAGGTATATTTTTATCAGCTGGACCACTACTTGAAAATTAAGTGAACAGGTAAAACCAACTCAATGAAAACCTGAAGGAATCTGATAACTGTGTATTTCTGTGTAAGTGTATGTGTACATTCTGTGCTCCGTAGTTCCAGAGACAGCAATAGTTACTGCCAGGTATTGCTAGAGTGGAAAGAAGTCTGAAGACAGCTGAGGTTCTGTTAGAGGGAAGAGTAAGAGAGGTACTCGATGACCCCAGAAATCTGTACTGGGTCTGGAGATGCAAGCACGTTTTGGATGTGTGAGGGACTCCTAGTTGCTACAACATGATGGTTATTACTTGCTTAGAGGTATTTATTAGGAAACATTTATGTTTATTGCGTAGAAAACTATAAAGGTGATTTTTATATATCACTACAACTGGAAGAAAAAATAAGCAAACATTTCCAGGTCCTAGACTTGATTCATCTTTTAGTGTGTCTCCGTAACGTGTGAACTATGTATTTTATTATGGAGCAGTACAGTTGTGTGCAGCCAGTTTAAAGCAGATACATCTGTCAAAGAACAGGGCACGGAGAAGTGCCGGATGCAACTATGCAGGACGTCCCTATGTGGAAGCAATGCTCTTCCTCCACCACCCTCCGCTGCACTTCCTGGTGGTGCTGTGGCTGTGCAAGGCTCTCTGCCTTTCCTCACACTCTGTGTTTTTCTCCTTTTGCTGAGCTTGCCCGAATGCGTCTCACTTGGAGTTTAGTGTTAACTTCAGGGCTGCCCCTTAGTCCTTGGTCAAAGGCCTCAGTTTTGGAAGTCTTACTGGTCTGTTACCATGGTGTTTCTTCATTTACATTCCTTTGTGGAAGGCGCCCTAGTTCATCTGAAGCTTACAAAACACATTGTCAGTTAAATGGTATTCTGCAGGACCTGCGCATATATTTTTGCTAAACTGATTTTCTTTTGGGTTCATTGATTTCTTTAATGAAAGTCTAAGCATTTTATTACGCTGGACAGAGGTTGTACTTTAAACCTATCTGTTCCGTTACTGTACATTTTAATAAAACTTTATTAGATTTTTCTTCTGACGAAAGACAGCAGGAAATGTTTCCTTCATTAGACAACGGGAGGTGCTAGGAATCTTAACATTTCAGTCTTATTTTCAGATTAATTATGGGTTTTGTTATACGTGGTTAGTGGGTCTTCTGTGAAAGGAATTAAATTTAAATTATCCCATAGGAGATAACTGCATTCACATCAAGATTATCTTTATGGATCTGATCACATGGCTTCTTTTAAATGAATAATATTTTTTTCAGTCTTGGATTTAAGTTTTTTGTGTTGTAAATGAGTATGGTACACATTTATAACAAGGTATTTTATCTCAATTCTGCTTCTACCAGTGATACTTCACCTTGCTACAGCAGCAGATGCACATCTACTGCAAATATAAAACTACTGAGATGTATTTTCTTCCTTTTAGTGAAGAGTTCTTTTTCTTTTAAGTGCTTTTCTGTGTAAAGTCTGATACAGTAAACGGCAGAGATATTAGGTTGTCTGAATAGGATGAAATTAAATTCCTATTTCATGGGAATGAAAGCATTTTTATGTAACTTAATTTTCTAAAATCCTGAGTAGCATCTGGAGGGAAGAGAATGATGGGGAATTAAAAACTCCAGGGATTTACTCAATATGTTGAATCTGCTCCAATATCTTATTTTCCCTTCTATGACTACTGCACATGTGTTTGGGCTGCTACTGAGAGCAGGAGAAAATGCTTAACTTAAAGCTGCGAGAAGGGGTTTTTTTGTGTAGATGTAAGCCACTTTTAGCTCTTTTTTATATTAGTAGTGTACTGGCTTAAGTAAGAGATGTTAAAAAACGTTTGCATTTTCTTTTTCTGCTGCTACTACTCTGGAAGGATATAAACAAGAAAAAGTTTTACATTCAGTGTCATCTGTTCCTGAATCATTCCTGTGGTCCTAACTCTGTTGGATTGATTGATTGCTTGATTGATTTTTAAACCCAGGATAATATAAGAAAACACCAACCAAAAAATCCCGTTTTTAACCCGTAAGAGTCACCAACACGAAACATCTTGCATATTTTTCTCCTTAAAGAGGGAAATCTGTGATAAGGTTGCCTCTTACAGACCTGTTTATTTGAAAGCAGTTTACTCAAATGCCTCAGCACAAACAAGATCCAAACCTAAGTGTTTATTTCTCATAATTGTATCTTTTATTCTCCTATTTCTTAGCTGATGCTGGATCAAAAAAACGTCTTCTTTTGTTTCCTGTCAGTCAGGCTGTGCGTCGGACGATTCAGGGCCTTCTTTGATTTCTTGTCCAGCTTGCATCTCCATTCCAACAGCCCCGGAGTGTGGGCCTCAGCCAAAAAGGTCCTGGCTCTCAGTGACCTGTGCTTTGTTATCCACAAAAATACATGTCTCCCAAGAAGAGCAGTGGGATACAAACTCAACCAGTTTCAGTAAGAGTGTCCAGCAATGTGAATATACTCAGAGCCCACGTGGTGGGTTGACTTTGGGCTGCAGCCAAAACCCCAACCAGACGTTTCTTGCACTGTTTTTCCCTTGGTGCTGACTGGTGTTTCAGCCTTCTTCATGAACACTTCCCCAGAGGTGCCAGCAGTGGTGGTCTCAGCCCTGCCCTGTGATGGAGCCACCAGAACCATATGGAACTATGCCCAGGGAGCCATGGCCTGTGGAGCTGCCCATGCCTGTGCTGGGCCATGCTGCTGCTCAAGGTGCCTCCTCCCTCAGTAGTGAGTCTTTATTGATAAACCATATGTGGATATCAAAATTATCCCTGCACAGCTTCTTCCTTGTTTCTGTTGGTGTCTTACTGATCTGAGAGCCCCGCAGCTGAACAAAGATGTGCAGGGAAGAATGCAGCTCCCCAGCACTGATGGGGCTGCAGGGGCTCTGGGACCTGGGAGACATGGTGGCAAACAGTCATCCAGCAGAGAAAGGAGTGGAAAGGAGGTAGGAAATCTACAGGAAGAGCCAGTTTATGGCTGAGTTCACCTCAGCCCATCAGAGCAGTAAATAGCTGTAATTGTCCAATGTGTGCAGTGACTGGCTATTCACTCCTGAAGGGTCACAACAGGTGCCAATCCTGAGTCAGCCCAAGCGTGCTGACCTCGGAGGCTTTCATCTCTGAACATGCGTGTTCAAATATATGGCTTACTAAGCAGAGAGGATGGCACTGACTTCAGCCAGTTTCAGATAACTGGCATGTCTTGGATTAACTGCTGAAACTGAGGGCTCTCTTAGTACGCAAAGCAGAGCAATAGGAATGTTGTCAGTGCTGAGGCAGTGAATGATTCAGCATCATCTTCCTAATAATGTGTATGAAATAGCTTGAGTTATATAAATAGTGTTTGCATTATTATTTTGGCTTTTGATGATTGAACTTCATGCTTTATTTGCGTTTCCTTAGCATTAATATAAAATAGGATACAGGGCTGTTGGCTGCAGGTCATCAAGAAAATGATTTGCAGTGATTTGCCCTCTGAGCAGCACATTCAAAGGGAAGTTGTGGAAGCATGAGGCACCTCCAACTCTTCCCAGCCCCCTCTTGACTTTCTTCTGGCTGTGAGCAGGTCATGTTTTACAGGCTGAGAAATGCTCTGAGTTTGTGACTGTCTACCCTAATATTTCTGTGAGAGCTCTCAAAAGTTCATCATTAGTGAGCTGAACTGATGTCAAGCTGACTTAATGTCTTGTAGTCAACATTCAGATATAAGTTTTTACTTATCCGAGTGCTTGAACCTAGAAAGTGCTCTTGTACTTCGTCATGTTTGGCCAACCTGAGATTTCTTTGGTGGTCTCATGTGTGCCATAGTGTGCTTCTTGTAGTGAAACAGCACAACTCAGACATGCAATTTTCTACTTAGTATTTTCTTATTCAGTGAAAAGGTTAGTGCAACAGCCCCCACCCCACCCCCACCCCCAAATCTGAGCAAATGTGTCAGTCAGGCGGAAAGCTCCAAACACTGCTGTGAGCCTCTGAGGCTTGGATCAGAGCTCTGATCCAAGTGATGTGATGTGGCTTTTGCACAGGAGATGCTGCTTTTGCACCCTGTGGCAGCCAAGATCCTGTGGAGACATGGATTTGTCCAGAAAAAAACCTGCCTCTTTCAAAGGCTCCTGCTGACTCCCGGCTCAGTCGTTTCCTTATTGTTGCAGTATCAAGGTATCAAGAATTGCGTGCTCTCTTGGTTGAACTTTAAATTACAATAAGAGGAACATTGTACACAGATCTAATAGTCTGGTTCTTATATTAAAAGTGATGAGGTTTTTCCAGCTTCCATATTTGGGAATTCCCCCCCCCTCCCCCGCGTCAGTTCTTGTTTAAGCATGTCCATTTAGCCTTTATTTTTACTACTGTTTGACTTAGAGTTACATTTGGAAACATAGCAAATGCTTGACAATTAGTGTTTAATTAGTAAAATCTAAGAAGTTCTGCAGTTTTGGATCTCTTCTAGACTTGTTCTGCCAGTCCAAAAACTCTTTGAAATGCCTATGGTGAGATAATATTGCAGTGAGCATCAGAAGCATGCTCCTTGACCCTTTTTCACTCATCGATAGCTCTTAATACTGTTCAATGTTCCATATGAATGAGAATCAGCTGGTGAAGTCTTGCAGGTTGAGTGGTTCAATGGATCAATATTGACCTTTACCATTACAACTGCAATTAAAGCTGCATATGAACTGAAATGAGGGTAGGAGTTTCAGCACAAATGCAGATGGTGGGGGTGTTTGCAGGAAGATGTTTTCATCTAACAGTATTCTGTGCCATTTTAGATGTCTCTGAAAATGTCACAGAATTGAAAATAAAGATATATGGAGAATACAATGAGGATATGGATAGTTTTAAACCAAGACTATGTTGCGTGAGGTTTTTCCTTGACAGTAGAAAAACTCTTAGTAGTAAGTTTGAGCTATCTTCATTAAAAACCAGCTATGAATCCATCTGGTATTTGATTTTACTCACTTGATTTCTCTTACTTCATTTGCTGTGTGTTTTGGATGAAGAAATGACATTTAGCTCTAGGAGTTCTCGCACACAGTGGGCATCCCAGGTTAACAGCACAGCACTGCTCGGGGGCCATGGCAGCATGAAGCCAGAACACACTTGTTCCCTGCCAGTATGCTTCCTTTCAAAGTAGCCTTTGACTGCCAGTGCAATAGCCTTTGAGCACCCTTTGGCTGTGCTTTCACATCTTGTGTGACCACTGATGCCCGGCCATCTGAGTGATGATGAGGGAACCTGTCTTCGGCAGGTAGGAAACGTGCTTATTAAAATATGACTCCTTGGGCATCTCAAAAAAAAAAAAAAAGCATCATCAGAGGCATCTGAATTTTTTGTTGTGCATAATATTCTTATTTAAGCTCATGTCTATGCTATTTATTGTTTTGATGGTGGGATTTGGGGGGACAGTAGCACTATGTACGTTAGGGGCAAAAATTAATTTTCACACACTTAGCATCAATATAGCTTGAAAATGAGAATCCAGAACAAGGAAAAAAGGTGTGTTGGTGGAAGGGCTCAAGGACGGTCTATCTCATTCAGAATATGTTCGGTGTTTTTAAAAGATTGGACATTAAAGCAAACAAAAAAATAATCGCTTTTCCCCTGTGCATCAAATCATGGTTATCTTATAGTATGAAATACAGAAATACAGGAGGGTCTACTTTGAGAAGCAAGGGGAGATGCCAAACTGCTGAAGTCTCCTATAATTTTGACCAGCTTTGATTATAAACTCAAAAAGGCTCCATAACTACAGAAAGGGAAACAGAAATACACATTAATTTCCACATCTTGCCTGACAAAGCAGTAGGAGTAGAAAGCATAAAGTGAACTGGGGAAATGAGAATGAAAAACTTTAAAGGAAGTTTAAAAGTAGCCTGGAGACATTAAGTGAATGGATGAAGAACAGCACAATTTAATCACTGACTAGTGCCAGATTTTGCAAAGAGTTAAAAGTATTCTCTACTCATGCTGGAAGAACCACTGCCAACACTGAAACCTAAGTTTTTAATTCGTCCACAGACACTTGCATGCGTGGAAACAGAGTAAAGAAAACTCTGGGTTGGACTGCATAGTATTCCCTTCTCCAGAAAAAAAATATCCTTTTTGACCAAGAGTGGCAATGGATGGGACGTGCAGGATCCCTGTCTTGTCTCCAGCACTCCTGCTAGCTGGATGGCCAAGCCCCTGCTGAGACAGGGTGAGAAGGAAGCTGAAAGGGCCCAGGGGATGGATTGTCTTGGATGGGTTCAAGTGCAGAGCTCTCCCCAATGTATCAAGGAGAAGCGTAGTATTGATCTGTTCTGTGGGAACGCTAATCTTGCACTGGACAGGAAAATCTCATTAAAGCTCCCCAAGATGCCCTTTTTTTAAACATTTTCTGTACAACAGTTTTCTTTAGACTTCAAATGGCCTCGCGTGTAGCAGGATCAATGCAGCCATCTAGAGACTTACTTGTGGTAAATAAAAATAATTGTAATAGGGAAAGCAAAACCTATTTGCCATATTATTTTCTAGAAAGTAGGGCAGAATCTTTAATTCATTCTGAAGCACTGAAAATCTATAATTCTAGCTCTTTGGGCGATTCTTCTCTCCTTCCTGTATTGAAACATGTTCTCAATGTGGCAAAAAATCTTGCTAGTCAAAGATTTTGTACTTATTTCTTTTATTGTTTTAAAAAAAGGCTAATTCACTCATTTGAAAGCAATTGTAGGTGAAGTGGGACAGTAACTATTACAATATGTCACCTCTATTTAAACTAATCCCTCTTTTTTGTTTCCTTGAATTATTACAGAGGTTATCATATAAAACATGTATACTTTGATGCCCTGAGACTGCTGCAAGTAACGTTAAAAAATACAATAGTTGTTGTTTCCTTCCCTTTTTACCTGCCCTGTTTATAGATGTCTCTCTCTCTCTCTCGAGTAGACATCTAAGTGTGATTTAGTCTCTCATCTTGATTAATGGTTTCGTCCTAAATTGTTTCTGAAAACAGAAGTTCAGGTAGAGTTTGATATATCTCACACAAGTGATAACTTCTGGTTGCACTGCTCTTTTTATCTGAAGAGCTTTGGAAATGTGTTATTTATTGTGTACTTGGAGTATTGTGTTGGGGAGCTTTATGAAACTTGTGGCCTGTAAAACCATGGATACAGGCAAATCCTATGTGTGAAAGACTATTCAGAAAGGAGACCCTCTGCACTCCTGGTCTTAAGTTGTGGGGGGAGAAGCTCCCTCTGAGCAGGAGTTGTCTCACAAGACTGTCTTTGTGCTGAGTTCAACAATGATAGGCAATCCCAAGTAACTTGCATCTCTTCCCTGCACCTTTCTGTTCCTCAGTTTGCCTGGTGTACAGACCTGTGCAAATGCAGTCGGCCAAATTTAATTCTGCTTTTGAGTTACAGAAACATTGGTGGTGGTCCAGCACCCAGGAAAAGGGTAGCTTGATTCCAAAGCGAGTACAACAGAGGGATGTGGCCTCTGTTGAACCAGCATATCTGAAAAGATAAGGAATAAGAAAAGATCAAGGCTCTCTTGTTTAATCTAGTTTCATTTTTCTGTGAATATGGCAAGCTTCTAGTAGTATAATCCCTCAGACCGTCACTCTTACTTGTCAGCAGCTAATTGCTCACATTTTTATCAACTTCCTGACCTTTAAATGGTGCCACTTTTGACAGCACTTGAAAACGGTGACTGCTTTTAGAGGAAGCAAAAAGAAACAAGGCATGCAATTCCACTTTAATTAGGATTTGTAGTACATTAATGACAATCATGTTGTCAAAAAACTTTACAGACTTGTAAAGCTGTCTAATTGGCAGTTGTTATGACTTGTCATCTTCCTTTCATTTTCCTATCTGTGAAAGCGAAGACCGTCCCTAAGGGTACTGTGACTTGGTGCACGGTGCAGAGGTGTATTTTCAAGGGAGGGCTGTTAGTGAAATAAGGGAGGATCTCCGTCTGCCGTCTGCCAGGCCACGCAGACAGAGAAACTGATGGGGAAAGGTGATGTGACAATCCCCAAGTCGTGTTAATTCAGTAAGTCGCATAGTGTGTCCGAGCACCTGCTACTTGCTGCATCTTCTGGATAAACAACTTCTGAAGGCAGGAGAGATGCACATATTTCAGGTTTCTGTGTTAGACTTTCTGGAGGACCGGAGTGTGCACAGTGGTGCCACCTCTGGCCTGCGCTGTAGGTCCGGCCTTACCACAGAGTGACAGCTCACGGAGGGCTGTCTTGAATCCTGCCCCATTCCAAAGGAGGAGGCAGATTGGAGCTGATGATTGCTGGCAGAACTCCTGGCTTTCTGTTTTACAGACCTCCTCAAATGATGAGCCCCCATTCCTGTCGTATGACTGCACGGGTACTTGCCCTATCTCGTGGGGAAAAGGTGCAGCGACATCCTCACCGTCAGGATAATTCGCTGAGCTTGTAGTTAGCTTTTGATGTTGCAACTGCAAAAGAGAGCCTCTGGAACAGTGTTGAACACTTGTTTTACCATTACTTAGTGTAACAGTTGTCTATAATTTTAGATTTGTACATATAAACAACCTTCATGTCTGTCTTTTCTGGCTCATGCACTGAAACCACAGCACCCAGTAAACAACTGCCGCAGGGTTGTCTCTGCTACACTTGTAGTGAGGACTGTACAAGTCCTGTGAGACCAGTCATCTTTTCTTTGAAAGAAGCTTTATTTAAAGTTAAGATCACTGAGAAAGAAATGAAATACACAGGAAAATGTGAGTGCCTATTTAAAGATATGATAAACTTGATTTTTCTCTAAGACTCTTACTAGCAGGTTATTGAAAAAACAGAATATAAACAATAACTGTTGGCTGTATTTTTGTTTGGTTTTTATAGCAAAGATTCTTCTCGGACCCATTCTTTAGAAGTTTGACCTGTGCCTGTCTTATACTCTTAATATTCAGCTGTGGCCATCTTACATGAAGCAGACTTCTTGTGATTCCTAGGAGAACTATTTACTCTCTTTTCCTATATAGATGTTTGTTTCAGAAGTTATTACTAGCTGAACTCTTTACTGTCAAAATAGGTGAATCTGAACTGAACTCGGGTGTTACATTCATAAAACAACTTGTTCTAGGAGGGTAACCCTGAATCAGTGGGTGCTCGAAGAAAGGTTTCCTATCATTTTAGGAAAAGTTTCGTCTGACTTAATATGAATACAAATATTTGTAGACCTTAGAATTGTCACTACAGAGTGATAAATGTAACAGCACAGAGAAGCAGTCAAATAGGACAGCTAATGTCACCAACATTCCACCTTCACAACAGCAAAACCAAGACCCTTCTAGGAGAGAGGGGTCAGGTGACGTGGCTGTAGGCAAGCTTTTGTCGCAAGCGCTGTGGGTTCTTCTGGTCACGTTCTGAGCTTCTCTTGTCTATTTGTTATTTATAGAAAGCAAAGGTCTGACCCTTCAATTACAGATAAATGTGCCCTGTCCACTCCTCAGGGACATGTGAAAGGAAGAATTCTGCCATATTTCATCTTGAGTTTACTGAGTTTGTTGTTCAAATAGCTCTTTTAACTTGAAACCTTTTTTTTAACTTGAAAATATACTTACATAAAAGAAAGACCTCAGATGAAAAGTGTCAGGAGTTCATTGGTTTGTTATAAATCCTGAAAATAAGTTCTTCAGCTACAAGCCATGAATATTTTTAGACCAGTGCACATATTCATAGTATGTCTCCTAGTAGAATAGTGACTGTAATTGGAGCATGAAATGTAAAGAAATTCTCTTTTCATCCTGTTCTGCACCTTCTGATAAAATTCTCAGAGCAGCATCCTGTATCCAGATGGCTTATTCTGTGACCTTATTGACTAAGATCTCACAAAGCCACTAGTTCCTAGCTCTTGGGTCTGTACATTAGAATTTAGACCTGCAGAGAGGATACACTGAACTTCAACTTGTAGGCACAATCTTGAAATGTTGTTTGTTAATGCGTTCTAATAGGGCAATCTAAGTACGTGCACAGACTCAATAGGATAAGGTGGTTGTTTCATTTTGATGAAAACTTAAGGAAAAATCTTTCGTCCTCTCCCCTGCCTATAGTTCTGTAGAGGTTTACTGCTTATTTGCCTTTGCTACCTATGCATCTAGCCTTTAATATGAATGAAAAGAATGAGAACACTCATTACAAAGTTTATAGATAATTTAAAAATGCTGAAAAAATTCTCTTACTGAAAAAGACACGCTGAGATCTGCACGCAATTTGCAATTCCTACTTTTCCTGCAGAATTCTGTATGACACTTAATATCATGTATTTGTAGACAAATACTTTTTCTGGTTTTCACAGGAAAGAAAAGAAATATTGAAAATACTGAGCTGAATGTGATGTATTTTTTCAGGAAAAGTGTGGTGACCTGTTGGTGTTGCCATGGCATGCTCTGACGAAAGTGTCACCTTGTTTTAGAGTACTTTATGTGAGCTGTTTATGCTGGGCTCAATGTGCCTTTTGAGAGTGTGCACAGCAGTTCTCTTTTGCCTAAAAGCTGCATAACCAACTTGAAATACAGAGAAAATGGCTTTCTTTAAAAATGATAATGCTCAAAATTTTGCTGAAGACTCTAGAACAGGGAACCATTTAGCTGTCTCTCACAGTGTAGTTTATTGAGGTTTCGTCTCTCACAGTGTAGTTTATTGAGGTTTTGACATGTGTTTAAGTACTGCGGAATCAGAGCCTCAATTATTTTTCAGGCTTGTAAGTGATTTTTTTTTAAGTAGGTTTCAGAAATATATTGTCGGTTAAAGAAGAAAATAATAGGGCACACCATGACAAAAACAAGCTTCAGCTCTGTTTTTGACGTGCTCGCGCCTGTTCCACTCTCTCTGCATGGGGCCAGAATCCTGTGGTGCAGATGTTTGCCCAATCTGTTGCTCATGTCTTTTTTTTAGATACTGCTTTCCAGAATGCAGTCCCCGGTTCTGAATTCCTATACCAAATGTCTGACCTTGTGTTTGTCTGTGAATAGCTCTGATTCGCCAGCTGAGCTGGTTTGCTCTTTATGGTTATCCTGCCCCTCTCAATGTTTCGTACGACTCCAGTTGCTCAGTCACCTATGTGTTTTATCAGCACTGACTTTCCTGCTTCTTTCTTTCCTAACTAACAAAAAACTGACCTGGAGAAAGAATTGCTTATAAAATTTGTGGATTAAGTGTCTTGGAAACATAACTAGTATTGAAAATGGAGCAAAAATGGTGCAGATCAATCTGGCCAGATTTGGGGTTTGCATTAAGGACACAGCTTGTCTACTGACTGTAGTAATTTCTCTCTCTGTGAACTCTGCTCTCACTCAGTGGTGGCAGGAAGGGATGAAACCCCCATTTATGCGCAGGAGAAATGGTTTAATTTATCCCTAAGTACACAAATCCCTGTAGTCTCCTGCTGTAGCCCAGCAAAATCACAGTGTATGGAAGGACACTCACTGAATAAATACCAAAGGTTATCTGCATCTGGGAGATATCAGATATGTACTTTCTTATCTTAGAGGGTCATGGACTTGACAATTGCTTGTTCTGGGGTTTGCAAAGCAAGGCGAAAGAGTTCCTGTAAATAATGACAGGACTGAAAGGTTCTTAAAACTTTAACTGCTGGATTGACTTAAGGTTGTAAAAAATGTGCCCAATAGAAGTTACCCCACTGCGACCCCTTAGCTTTCACTGGATTTTCTCACTATCTTCTAGAGTGTTTCTTGTCTAATAAAATCTCACATGGGATTACTCTGTAAAGATGTATGCTGCAGGCACTCAAATGTAGAATAATGGTTTTATTTTTCATTCCTTTCTGCAAGGAAAGTGGAAAAAAAAATTTTTTTTTCTTGTGACAGTGATTCTTTGTGACTCAGTGAATCATCCTTTGTATTTTTCTCCCTCCTTCCTCTCTTTATTCTAGGAAAAATTCCCATAACCGCAAAGTCCTTGGTGGCTGTACTCAATCTATCATCTTCATTTCAGTAGGCAATGCTTGGAATTCTGAGCCATAATTAAAGTCCGTAGAGAGCTTTAATAGGTGTGAGAGATCCATGTGTGTCAGGATAGTCCTTTTCAAAAACTGAATTGTGAGCTCTTTTCCAAGAGGCTGAGCCTCCAGGCAGGGGTATGTGATTGCAAGAAATGATTTACAGATCTGCAAAATACTTGTGTACAGCCAAGTGCAATTATCAAGATGGTTCATGTTGCTCTTAAATCTGCTAGAATTTTGGCATGTTTCTGCAGGTATTTATGCAAGCAATGGATTGAACACAGTCAGGCTGTTACTTCATTACGCATCGAAGCTTGTTTATTGCCATTAATTTAAAAAGTTGCCCTTTCTCTGCGTTGTATGTCTGTATTTGTATCTGCAAGTGTTCATTAACAGTGCAGTCTGTGGATTTCGGAAGCTTGACTTTAAACCTATAGCTGGTTTTGCCTGAATGTCACAAATCCCTTCAGCCTTGCGTCTTATATAGTTGTGAGAAAGGAATAACCCTTGATAATACACTGTGTTTTTTTCTCTTCCTTCACTTGGTAGAGTGGTACCTGTTTAGAGGAATGCGATAGAAATTCTCAGTGAAGTGGCTTGGTGGGCAGACAGTGGGTGAGTAGGTCAAGGTGACGACATTAAAATATACAGTTCAAAAACCGCTTGCAAACTAAAACTTCCTTTGTGTTTTGAGATTACAACTGCAGTCATCCCTGTGTGGTTTTTGTATTTCGAAGTACTGGAGGATTCTTCACGTTATAGTGTGCTCGTAGTGATAAGTAGAATTACCTTTTAGAAGGCGGCCAACACTCACCCCATTGTGACTAAAGGCAATGAATTTTTTTCCAGTACTGAATTTGGAAAGATAACTGATATCTAATAACCATCTCTTAACAATGGCTACTCTGCCGTTGTAGGAAACTTGGCACAATTAATGATGAATTAATTCCACTGCTTTGATCTGTCTCTTTGATAAATATCTGTGGACAGATAATGATTTCTTTGAATGGATTTGCTGTTCATTTTCTCTTAAAGCCTTTTCTGTACTGCGGGTGCGTTAAGCTTTTCCTCTCTTGGCAAAAGCTCCAGTAGAGTATTGTATTTTTAAGAACAATTACTGCTTAGCCCAATAACTTCAGTTTACATACTTTGTAGACTGATGCACACTGTAGTGACAAAAATACTGCTATGTCAGTAAAGGCTTTGTATTCTTACAACTGTACCAGAAAATTTTTACATGGTGCCCTACTGCTCCCTTCTCATTTAGGGACTTCTGTAGTCGCTTCCTTCATGTCTGTGGTCTTCCACTCATCTCTTCTTTTCTCTCTTGGCAAGGTTTCCCAGTCATTTCTATGTCAATAAATACAGCTTTGATTTATTTCTGTTGCACAACATAATATTTTGCATGCAGATTGTGGTAGCTGAAATGATTACAACTGCTTGTCATCCTGGTGGTATATTGCTCCTCTTTGGCTGCATCTGAACTTGCAATATGGCAGTTACAAAACTCAAATCATTTCTGTTTGAAATCTGCTAGCCCAAATACAAATGAAGAGTCTTGTGAACCACTAATATTAGATTTTCAGATATTTTATAATATATTTCTTCTTTTAGGAAAAAAACCCAAAACACTTAGAGCAAGAAAAAGCACAAATTCTGCCTTTATTTGACATGATTAACAACTGAGAAGAGCTGTGGTGGATCAGGGTCCCATTGCTCTACTGCTGTGCTGGCACAAAGCAGAAAGAAATAGAAATATATAGAAAAGAATTTTTTTGGTGGGTGCTCAAGGATTTTTTTTTGGTGGAAGCTCTTCTGCCTTTCACACTTGTAAGAGCCTGCAGAAATTGTGGAGTAACTGTGACAACAGATGTTCTTGGTTTTGCATCTTTTGTTAGTATGAAAATATGATCTTGATGCATTTCTAGGTTTGGCTAGGTTTTGGAGAAGTTAATGGTCTGGGAAGAGTGGGCAACAATTCCTGCACTAATTAGCAAGGTTAATGGCAGAGGATATGGAATATACAGAGTGCCTGAAAGTGAGCTTAGATCTCCAGACATCACTGAGGAAGAGAACAAAACCTGATGTATGGTAGAAAAGTCAGAAAAGGGAAGGCTGACAGAAAGGCTGAGGTTAAGTGAATCCGGGGGAAAGTGAGCTTTGGGAGGTATTGAGACCGCCGCACCTTTATTGTTCCTCCTGACTCTCTTGGTTTGCAGTTTTTTGGGGGTTTTCTTGTTGCCTCACCTTCACAAAGCTAATCCATTTGGTTCAGAAACGCAAGCTGAGTTTTAGCAAAGTACTCTAAATATTTTGGTGTATAACTATGCCAACTGAAGTGTATCGTGATCGTTGGTCTCTATAGTTCTGTGATCCAATATAGGTACAAATACTTCTGCATTTTTTTAAGTTGATGCTAATGGCGTAACCTTTGTTTGTTTTACTCACTTCTGTTCTTGTGTAATTATTTTATAGAACGTGAAAGAAAATGCACAATACAAAATAGTTCTGACTCTCTTTTGTTTGTTTTTAATAAGCTGCATCTAACTACATTTAACTGCTTCTAACTGTGTTCAGGTCTGGAAACTTGAAAGATTAGCCCTAATTTTACTGCATATTTCCCAATGGAAGAGAATTGTATCAGCATTGTACAAATCGTGTACAAATCTTCATTAGTACTGGAGTGCACCCGCATGTTTAAACAGTGTTGTGGAAAGACCATTTTATGGAAGACACCGCAATTAGTAGTATTCCTTAAAAGTGAATGTTGATAAATGAACCAAGACAATCAACCAGGAAGCAATCTTCGGGGGGGTAATGACAGAGTTTTCAGCTTTCTCTGGGATGAACCAGCAGCCTGCAGGCAAATATCGAGGCCCACTACCAATCACCTGGGCTAAACCGGCTGCCAATATCCACTCAGCACAAACACGTTTTTCAAGAAAAGGACCTACTGCTTTTTTCCTTATTCATGCAGCTCCCATTAATGTCAAAGGGAACCATGTGTTTGTGAAAAGAAAATAGATCCCCTGAGGGTGTCAAGTATTGTTAGGCAATGTTCTTCTATTACGTTTTATGCTCTGCTTATTTTTATGAGTTGTAATTGTTTGGTGCATACGATTGCTGTAGGGCCTGCTGTCAGGTGGGCTCACGAATGAAATATCGAGAATACAGAAATGCAACCTCATCTTTTTAATGTCAGCAAAGCAAATGTGTAAGTTCCTGGTTGGAATATTATAGAAAGAACAGCACAAACTAAGCTACTTGAGACCTAAGAAAATGCATGGTCCTCCTGCCTACAGTTATTGACATTTCAGTAGTTTAAGGTCTGTATCAGTTCTGAAGCAGCTGATCTGCAGGGATGGAGAGCTTATAAAGGCAGCACTGATTAAATACACTGAACCTGAGAGACTAGATTAGTGGTCATGGTCCTAATGTCTAAATCAAGTACATTTACAATCTAAACTAAATTTTTATTCTTTTTTTTGAGGAAAACTTCTGACATCAACTTGGAAGTGCTGTTACCCAAGCTAAACAGATTGTTCCAAAGTCATTGTGAACATTTTTGTCTTGGTTTGTATCATTAGTCAGAGAAAACTAGATATTCTTTGGCAATGATCAATTATTTTTTTTGATCCGTAATAATTGGAGCTTTTCTTCATGCAAGAAACTTGTGTTACTACTTCTACCACTCTTTGAAAACTGATGGATGTATTTCTTTGATGATACTGACAGAGTAAACAATAAAGATTCCACTTGAGTAAGAGCTGTCCTGAATGGGAATTAGGGATCAATAAAGATGACGCCTCTTATATTTTGCAAAAAAGTTTTTTATAAACACAGACTTTTTGGTTTTTATTTTTTGTGTGTGTGTGTGTGTGTGTATGTGTCATGTGAAGTTCTTAATTCAGAGAATTTTTACATAGGTTGAAGGATATTTTAAGCTACATAGGTTGAAGGATTTTACATAGGTTGATTGATTTTACATAGGTTGAAGGATATTTTAAGAGGGTGGGAGTCCTCTGCTTCCTGGAACTTTAGTGCTTTTCTGTATTTCTGTTCACCATCAAGGTGAAAAGTTGTTACCAATACTGAAATCCTCTTCCAATATTATGTTCCACAGAACTGTAGCAATGGCTGTAGTTGTTCCTTTTATTAAGGTGAAGAACAATAATTGCCTTGTCTCCTGTGTTTCAACTTGATAGTTGTCTTTGCCAACCTGCTTATTTGGAGTTTGGTCCATTAAACTCTGTGGTTCTACGGGGTAAAGAGTGCATTCGCAGAAAAACTTTAAATAATGAAAGTCACTTCATTATTCACATACAGTTTTCTTCCCAGTCCTTGGCCATGGGACTTGACTTAGCACCACCATGTCTGATTTGGGCTCAAGTGAGGAATGATGAATTAAATCTGCAGACAAGTTCACTCTATGTATCAGTTTTGTGACTGATGTGGATTATGACCAGAATATGGGGACAACCCATACGTGCTGACTTGTAGACCCAGTTGTTGATTTCTTACTGACTATGTAAACTGTCTTATAGCTCCAAGTCAAACCCAGTCTTCAGAAATGTTCCTGAAGCAGCATTTTCAGAACATTTTTCTACCCTGGGAAAGCATAAACCGTACTAGCTTGACGCTTTTGGTCTACTTCCAATATGTTCTTGACAAAAGCCAGTACTGGTTACTTCAATGCTGCTGTTTTTAACAACAAAATATGTTCTTTTTCCCCGGAAAATGCAGTGCTTCCCTTTTTCCTTCAAGTGGATCTATGATACTGTAACTAGGTTACCACACTTGTAGAGAAGCCAAGCCAGCTGGCTGGCCAAGCCTGTGTATCTGGCAGGGCAGCTCTGCAGGTGCAGGAATAAAATACTTGTATTCAACAACAATTATCTGTGTCTGATTCCTGTCCTTGAACTTCTTGCAAAAGACAGATATTTTTTCTTCTTAATACACAGCTGAAGACCAAAATTGCATTAATCTGCTTATCCCTAACTTTCTATTCTGGAAACTGATTCTATTAGAAGCCATTTTCACATCCCCTTTCATACCAAACTTCTTCCCTGTTTCTCCCCAGTAGTGAGGGCAATGCCTGGATTGCAGGTGATCTTGTGAATTAACTTCAAATCTACTTCAGTGGCCACTTGGGTTCTTCACAATGGTACTTTTCAATGTTTAATTCAAAATAGAATTCTGTAAAATTCAAATTGTGTTTAAGCCTTTCTTTGGGGAACAGGAATAGGAAATTAAAATGGGGTATGTGAGAGTAATTTTTTTTCAGTAGAATACTGAAACAAGTTTTCAGCTTGAGACAAATGCATTTAAAATATTTTACATACATTGGCTTGATTCTGAGAGTTCCATATTCAGGTATACTAAATTCTTGCATTGCCGTTGAGCTGGCCTTGGTGCACAAGAGCTCATCTTGCTAATTAAGACTAAGTGCTGAATTAGGCAAACTCTGGAGGCTTAGCTTCTCTAGCATGGTTGTTAACCATACAGCTGTGAAATGAGGGTCACGATGCTGTGAGGTTGTTCTGGCAGTCTTGGGACAGCACGTGGCCCTGGAGCCTCAGGAAAAGTAGCATCTCCGTGAATGGTGAATGTGGACTCTGCTGTCCTGGCAAAGGCACCGGTCACGCTGACGAAGGGCACTGGCTGTGTTCAGCCGCGCTTTGCAAAGTCTTCCAAGGCTGATGGTAAGGCACAAGCAAAAATACAGCAGGAGGTGGTTTAAGGTGGAAAGAGACTGTTCACTAAACAATATTTCAATGTGTCAGCTTGCCTTATGGTATGACGTTATTTTTAAAGTCCAAGACTGGAAAGGTTTTGGCCTACCTCTTCCTCCTGGCCACAGGAATTTCTTACTAAATTGTAAGAGGATTTCAGTTAGTTTGGTCCAAAGCAGTTTTGAAATTTTACTCAATAATACTTCTTAAGAATCAGATTTCTGTCATTTTAGGGTACAGTTTAACTTATTTTTAGCATTGATGGAAAATTATTAATTGTTCATTTTAGCACATTTGCTGGGGCATCTTTCATTTGAATGTTGTTTATCAAAACAATCAAGATAACCTATTCTAGCTGTTTGTTTGAAAATGTGCTTTTATCTTGAAATGCAAGAGGAAATGTCTTTTTTTTTTTTTTTTAATGTCTTAAGCATAGTGTGTCCTTATTGTGGATAACACATTCTAAAAGCACGGGGTGGAAATGGTTACAAGATCCAGCTGTCTCTCCTGGGCTGGCATACTAAGGTTTTCCAGTTAATTTTCAGCTCCACTCCTCAGTTGATCAGGGAAAGAAATATCTAAATAGTGCATTTGAGCTCTGTGGGCTTGTGTCAAAGTGTGTATTGAAGATGAGTATGATAAAGTAGGGAATAATTTAAGTGAAATTACATATAGCAAAGCAAGCGTGTACACAGGAAAGTAAAGACGGCCTACACTGTGACTGGTGAAGTTTGTGAGTATTGATTAAGTGATCAGCATAACAACTGGTCCCCTGAAGGACCCGCGTGATGCCCAGATCTTCATGAAGCTGAATTTTCCAGCTCTGCTTTGGTTCTCTATATATGAACTCTGTTCTCTTCCCACCACTTTTTTCCCTTGGTGTGCTATTAAATAAATAGGGTCATCTCCCACTTTGAATCTTTCCTTGCTTTTATTAAATGTGTCACAGAGTGAGATGGGTGAGATTGTTTTGATTTTTTTGATTGCTTGTTTGGGGTTTTTTTGGTTTTGTTTTTTTTTCCTATGAAAAAGGAGGAAAGAAGGCTGAAATATGTTTCTCAAACACTCTTAAAACACAGAGTGATCTGGTTTGTTATGTTTGCCAGTGACATGGGGTTTACAATTCTATGATTTTACTAAATTCAAAGGGATCAGAATGCAAGTCAGCAGGGTTGTAACACTATAAAACCACTGTTGGTGGAAGATAATCAAAACCTAATGTCTTTCTCAGTAGATTTATTCGTCTTTTCTGTGTTGTCAAGAGAGGGGGAAGACGTGACTGATACGAAGCAGTGTCTTTACAGCCTTAAAAAATGGAAAGAAGAGGATGAGAGCAAACTGTCCTTGGTTTCCAGTATTTGTAAACCCTTTCTCTTTTTTATGAACTTGCTCTACAACAGCTTGAAACCCTGAAGATCTATGTTAGTTCTCAAACACAATTGTAGGTAATGATAACTGGATACCATTGTATTCTAAGGCAAACCAAGTCCTTGTAAAATCAAACCCTCCTAAATTATGTCATGCACACAATACTTGCATGCTTGCCCTTCACCGATCTTATGAAGAAGTTTTCAGGCCATCTTCAACATCCAGGTGCCTCCAACAGGTGTGGAGTAGTTCAAATTCTTGTCTTGACATGATTTTTTTTTTTTGTTTTAGGCTTGAAAGGCTGAGTAGCCCAGATCCTGAAGGTGCAGTTTGCTTCTGCCACTTGCCTGCCCAGACTGGACTAAGATGAGTGCACAACAGAAAACTGTCCAGTGAGAAAATTGCTCTTTAATGCATCAAATTGGCTCGGCAAAAGGACTGACTCCAGAGTGAGTGCAGAGTGGCTGGCAGGAGGACACCCTTTCAGTGTTGGTGAACTCAGTCATCTTGTACAACATCCTGCTTCCTGGAGAACAGCTACAGCTGAATCTCAAAGCCTCTTTGAAGCCTCATTGCCCAAGTGGAACATAGAGGACCAGGTACTACTTTATACTCACTCTCTTCAGACCTGAGTCTTAGCTGCCTGTAGCAATTCAAAGTGATGACTTCTAAATTAACTCCTGAAGAGCCACCAACTTTAGCTGCTTCGGGGCAAGGGGAACGGAGTCTTAAATCCATCAGGTTCACCCCAACTAGTGTTCTATCTAGTATTGTGTAAACAAAATGTAGAGGTATTAAATGCTTGCCAGAGGGGATGTAATAGAGGCTCTTACAGCGTACATATTACTGTAATAATGGTACTAGGACTTGATTGCCCATTAAAAAAGAAAATATTCAGATCATATTATGAAATACAGTGAGCAATGAACATGTTGCACTGCGTATTACACTTTCTCTATTGGATTTCCTAACTTTCTGCCATATTTTGAATTTGTCTGTGGGTCTAACAGTCATTAGTGCTAATTAAAACCTCCTAATGGTGGTTTTATGTAAATGAAATTGTCAATTCATGTGGTGAATTTGACTTGCAACATATGTCACTCTTTGTTTGCCTGCTCCCCCTTTTTGGAGTAAGGTATATAAAATAGGAGATATCTTGAGTTTCAAGGCTGATGGCCTTTGAGGACCCTTTGCTTGTGCTGTATTTCTTACACCGAACATCACTCACAGAATCCTGTGGAAGTCTGCATAGCATTTTGTCTGTGTAGAGATAGGTTATTTAAATTCTAGTCCAAACAGTGTTGTCGTAAGAACTCTGTGTTTTCAAAGGAAAGTTAAATCTTAGAGGTGTTTTTTCCTTAGATGTTTGTGCATAGATCCCATGGCTGCTTAGTGCCCTTGCAATATTACACCACTGTTTGGAACTTACTCTTTCAACTTCTATGTAGAAAATAGTATTTCTCTTGGCATTTCTGAGTCACTACAAATGTTCGCTGCTATTGGTATGGCTGTAAGTGGATTTCTCTCTATTGAACAGATCTTTGCATGTGAGGGATATGCCATTGTTTTTAGATTGTATTTAAAATGCACCTCATGTAAAGAAATGGGAGGGATGTATGCCCCCAAAGGGATCTGTTATTCTCTTCTGATGACTTATAAAAATCCTTACCCTGTACTTAAAAAGCTGCGGTATGCTTACAGTCACCCGATCACAGGTATACTAAATTCCCTCCCAAATATGCACATAAAAAAATACTTTTTTGTACTTTAAGCTGAATGGAGATAGTGATCTCTCTGACTTGGGAAGTCTGAAAGCTCCAGACTGCTATTATGTGAGGCAGACAAACCTGGCCCCGTGATTTTCTCTCGGACCTGAATATATTTATTTATACAGAACTTTTCCAAACAGGCAGGAAGATACTGAGATTGTGGAGAATCTCGTTTTCTGAAACACTTCAAAGATCTTGACATGAATATTTCATTGCTAAAATATGCTCTGTGTGTGTGAAGCAGTAGTGTTAGATATGTCAGGCGAGTTCAACTTAGGTCTATCATTCCTGACAACCTTTAGCAGCAGCTTGGGCTTTAAACTCCTGTGAGATATTTGAAAATATAAACTGAGACAAGGGGATTTGTTATCTTCGACTTTAGATGTTAATCTTGGTTAATGGTAAACCAGAACAGGAACAAAGCACAGAGCATCTGTTGATTGTATTAAGACAGAGACAAAAGAAGCCATCCAAAGGTGTGGGTGTGCTCTGCTCTCTGCTAAGGTAGGAAGTCAAGGATCAGACACCCTGTGGAAGAAGAGTAAACAAAGGATCACAGATAGACAGAATTAGTAAATCAAACACAAGATAATATGTAATTAGTTTCAGGAATAGGAGGGGAATAGTTAAATAATATCAGGGAAATGTGATGAGTATGTATGTATTTAGTAAATACAAAGGGGAGACTTACGTGCACCCTTTGGGAGCACTGATGGAGGATAACGCCAAGGCTGCCCCGGCCACAAGTATGGAGTATGGGCTTAACAGTATTTCAAGCTGTTGAGTTATTTTCTTTGTTTCAAAACTCTGTGGAAATTTTAGCTGGTTTTCCACAGCATCTGAGAAGAGTCAGAAGTATGGAAGAGTACTTTGCCTTCATTGCGACCTGAGAAAAACAAAATAAACGAAAGTTTTGACATAATTTCCATTATGAATGGAAGATTAAGTTAGAGTTATATATTAAATCTGCTTCTAGGCCTATGCACTACACTATTTTTTTGGGCAGCTGGCTGCACAGGAACATCACAACCTGTCCTGCTCACGCTCATGTCTGTGGGGATTTAATCTGATCCTAAAAAAAAAAAAAAAAATCACCAGCTTTTGCATTCAGGGATTCAGAAACGCATTTTCAAAGACAGGCTTTCATTTGTTCCTAGACTACTTCGATTATTTAAGGATGCTATCTCTATGGATTTCTACCACCCCAGATTTTTTAGAAAAAGCTCTGAAATGCATGATTTTGTTTGTGAGGTATGTTGTAAATTATGTCTTTATTTTTGTCTCAACTCTTATTCACTTTGTAACACAGCAATAACAGATAACTTCTCATTGTTCTCTATTAGGTCCTAAGATAGCAGCAGCTGGTACATTTATTATTAAGATATCTCTGGATGCATGTTATTTAGCAAACATTTATGAATTGCAAGGATTCTAGATATTCCAGTGCAATCTGTTACAAAGACATATCTTGCATATTTGCATATTTCCCTCTTAGACTGAAGAGGGAAAAGGGGTAGGAGGGGAGTGGGGTGTCCCAGCATTTAAGCAGTAATTACCAAGGTGGTGCTTTGAGCACCCGTAGCACTTTCCTGAGAGTGGTGGATGTTCAGCTTTCTCTGAGTATTAATGGAATTTAGATAACCAAATTCGTTACTGTGCCTTGCCTGCTCTACTGTTGGTTGTATCCAATGATGCATCACATTCAGAAGATGCAGATTTATGGATTTCCCTTTGCTAATCCAGTGTGTTCTCCTGTTTGGCTTTTAAATAACCAAGACTGCCCAACTTCTTGTATTTGCACTTACTCTGAGGGAACGTACCTAGGCTGGGCAATGCATGTTCCGAGGCTTTCTAAGACAGTAAAACCTAATAGCAGATTTTATGTATTCAGGCATGAGCCACTAGTGAAAGTGCTGAGGTTCCCTGCCACTTTCTGCATCCTCCCAGGTGCTAACCCATCCTTTCTTGCACTTCCTACCACATTCTACGTCTTCCCTCAGCTGTGGTGCAGGGGGAATGCACCAGGAAGCTGTTTGAGTGACTCATGCGCTGCTGTCAGTGCTGCAGGTGCAGCAATAGCTCGGGAATGCTCTATTCATTAGCACTTCGAGGCTGGAGAGGAAGTTGTTACGTTAATCCATTCTCACATCGTGGTTTGGAATGGCTTTAAAAATACAGCATCTGATTATGCAAATACATCAGCTTGTGTTTTATCAGTTGCTTGCAATCATTGGACCAGTGTTATCAGGTGTTACTGTTCTGTTTGTGTTAATAATAAAATCAGCAATTAGGACTTGCTGAAAAAAATACCAGTTGTTTTTGTTAGAATTACTGTGATTTTTAGGAATTCTAAGGGAAAATATTGCTGTGCTATGAAGGACAGTCAATAAAAAAAAGCTGTTCATGGTAATCGATGCACTGTACCTATGCAGAGACAACTTCCCTGAAGTGACTATGCTCTAAAGGCCCCTGTTAGAATATGAATCTGCCCACTCAACATAGCTGCATTAGAGCACAGACAAACCTCTTCAGTTATTAAATTATAAATGAAATTAACTTGATGTGTTTCGTACTTGCAAGAAGACCAGGATTCTTTTCCAAAGTGTATGCTTTACAGTGAATTACAAGGAATCTGGTTTTAACCCCCTTATCTGTTTATTTTGGGTTCTTTGGCTTGATTGTTCCTTCCATGGTTTCTAATAGTTTAAAATATTCAGTTGACCTGATCCTTTACAGTGTCTGAAGCTCAGCTCTGGTGAAGAGGCAGCTGAGAACAGCTGGTTGTTGCTTCCTCTTGTGAAGGGAGGTTTCTGAGCAGCCACATCAAGCCTGCCTCAGGGTTTTGCAGTCCACCTGGATCTGAGCTTCATTGCTCTGCTTTACATGGGCTATTGCAGGCTGCTCTGCAGAAATCGGAAAATGTGTCAAATCCAGTGCAATATACTCTGTTATCAAGTGTCTCTTTGGTTATTCTGCCTTGGAGCCGAAGAGAGGTGGTGTAGTAGCTCATAGACTGTAGGCATTTAGTTCATCCTCTGAGAGCAAGATTGATATCTTAGTGTTACTCCATAAACTATCAGGTAGTAAGTTGCATAGATGGTTCACCAGCCTGTCAGGGGGTAACTGGTAATTAATGAGAGAGGGATCATCACTTTCGCTGGCCTCTGCTCAAGGCCAGTCTGGGCATGTTCTCCCTAGAAAGACCAGTGACCCTCCCATGTCAGCACTGTTTGTCACCCAGGGGATGGAGGCTGGACTGGAGCTTGAGGGATTAGAACAGTCTTCGTCATCCTAATTTTGTCAGTACTTTAAATTGAATCAAAGTTTTGATGTTTAACTGAAGGAAAATTGTACAACAGATTTCAACAGGAAAAATACAATTAATCGTTGTTTAACCCTTTAGCCAGTGGGCTGCTTCTGTTGTTATTGCCATGCAGTTTCTTAGACCATCCAGCAGAGCTGCCCTCTGCCTCGGCATCGTTAAGGTTCTGGTAATACTTGCTATTGTTTCTCTTCAGAAGCTGTGTGTGGTTGCATGGTTATGGAGGGGGTGGTGAGGAGACTTCCATCCTACAATGTCTCATCCAAGAAGGGTGTTTTATCCACCTCCGGTCCTCCCTTTGGATAAACCAAGGTTTAGGGCTCAGTACAGAGAGTATGCAAGGAAAATTAATTGGTTCTGCTAGATAAAGGAGAGCTTTGGGTTTAATGGAGAATTCTAGCAGTACCTTCAAAGCCTAGATTTGTGTGCATGTATGAGCCTTCCTGATAAAATGGAGATGGATGGAGGGTAATAGCTCTCAGGTGCTCTGTTTGATTATAGCTGCAGCAGGAATCTAAGCAAGCAAATGTCTACAAATGAAAAAAATAAAAACTACGATATGTTAACCAAAGTCTGAGTCACACTGTTGTGTCTGTGATTTGTCTTCTAGCGAAGCAATTGGGGCTTGTCTCTTTTCAATGCCTTCTTATGATCATGTTTCTTACAGTCTAATAACCCAGTCTTTATATAACTGTGAGCCCACCTGTTCTCTTCTTCCTGCTCCTCTGTGTCTTGCTGTCAGCACGCAGAACCGCAATGAAAAGTTCCCTTAGCTTCTTTTTAAGTCTCTAACAATATGTATTTGTCTGACAGAGTTCAACCATTGTCCAACTCTTCCGTTCAAAATTGCTTTCTTTCTTCCTTGCGCACAACCTGTACCATTTAAAGTAATCTGATCTTACTGAGGTCTATCAAGGAAAAAAAGAAATTACCAAACAATCAATTTGTATATCCTTTTGTACAAAGAAAAAAGGTATTGCTGATAAGATGTTACTAATGCTGCCTAATCCACTGATATTTATCATATTTCTTTTTCACTCTTAGAAGTTGGCTGTCAGTGGCTATCTTGTTGCATTCATTAATTGTAAGTAAGCAAATTGGAATGTCACATTTTCTAAATTGAATTTACACTTGCACCAGTGTGAAGTGATTTCTAATTGGTTTTAAATGACAGTGGTCATTAAAAAGACTATTTGCTGTGTCTGAAAAACATTTTGAGTATTCACTTCATAAAAATCTGCATCTGCCACCGAGGTGCGTATCAAAATCTTACAGATACATTATCAGTAAAACAAATTCCAAGTCCTATTCCAGATTTTCCTCCAAGCTTTTCAGCATTATTTATTCAGTCATCATTTATTCAGACATTAGCCGTGTAGTTATTGAACCTCAGTCTATGGCTCATTTTTTTGGTGTAATTTTATTGCAGTATAACTCAGTTACACAGATGGCTTTGGTGCTTCCAAATAGACTGTTCTTTTATCCTCTTTATAAGAATGAGGGAATAAACACAAGAATTTTTCTTTGTATCTCACTGGTATTTCATCATGGTCAGTGAAGCATATCCTGAGTTTCTGCCTGACTATTGCATTGCTCTACTACAAGAGACCCGTGGTCTTGAATGCCTGACCCGGTGCTGCTCAGAGGAGGAGATGCTGCTTTCCATTCTCATTCTGCTCCTCTCATTTACGGTTTATTATCTGTCTTGCAGAGCTATGGGGAGTAGCATTTTTGTGGCCTGAAAGAGATGAGTCAGCTAGAAAGTGTTGTAAAGCCTGAGGAGAAGAAGCTCCATGATGTCTCTTTGAGCTGTGGGCTATACACATCGGGCATGTGTGTGTGTAGAGAAATACGTTGCTGCTCGGTACTTTGTGCTCCTGCAGCAACATGTTAAATCAGGAACACTCCTAATGGACCCCAGTAGGAGCACAGAGAAGGGTATTTCCCTGACAGGATACTTTGCTTCCTTAACAAGCACTTCACGATTACAAAACACCGATATTTAGTCAGTTTATAATGTTTCTCAGAACATCTGGTTTCTAACACAAGAGGACACTTTATGTTGTTTCTCTGCTTTTCATGTGTCCTAGCTTTGTTCAGGTTGCTGTTCCAGGCACTGGGAACGTTAGTGCCACTCCAAGGGATGCAGTAAGCCTGCTGGTAACACGGTAATTGAAACAACTGAAGGACGTTGCATCATTTGGAAGATTACACAAAACCTTGTTATTGCTAGGCAAATACAGGAGCAAAACCAATGACCTCCTATGGCCACATCTTGCTCTCAGCTGGGATGACTTAGGCCTGCTCAGGGCAGTGATTTAGCACAGAACAGCTTTGGTCCATGCTGCTGGTGGAGGCTGGCGCTGATCGTCCATCTGCTCTTTCTCAAGCCCGTTGTTTTGGCTCATGCTGTTGCTGCCACACGTTAGCACAGCACAGGAGCATCCTGTGAGGGGTTTCATTGCATTTAGGCAGAGGTAGGTCTCTGAAATCAGCCACTTTTTTCACTGTAACTGGCAATAAGAGTATTAAATGAAAGTATGCAAGATAAAATGTTTCTGCTGGTCTAGTGCCAGCGTCTTTCGTTTGAAGTAGCTCAGTGTCTTGGACAGGGCTCATGTCCCTGCTGGATGTCCCTAGACATTAGAGCCACAGTGGCCCTTCTCAGCAGTGGGTGCTGTGGGTATTAATGTGAGATGAAGGAGTAAAAGGACCGTTGCTCACTCGGAGAAGTGGAGTCTGGGTATGTGCTTGTGGGGTAGATTTTCCAGTTAGCATTGGGGTCTGTATGAAGAGCCAACTGATTTTCCTGGGATAAAGATAAAAGCTTAGTTATGCCTTATGATCCTTCTGTATACATGCAGGGGGCCTGCAATAAGCTTTGTTACTATTTCAGTTTGATTTTTAAGACCAGGTTTGAAGCTTCTGTGTTAAACTAAGGTTTTCTGGCTAGCTACTTGCACTGATGGGGATGAAAAGCATCCTTACTCTGCCTTCTGCAAGGTTCTCTGAGAGAACGAATATTGGGCTTACTGATTTCTCCAAGTCACGTAAAGTGGGCTTCTTTGTGTTTACAGCATCACTTTCATGTGCAAAACCAGTAGTTGTTTCTGTCCTGGATGTGAAGTGCCTCAGAAATGACTGAAGTAGTAATTTTCAATGCTTTACGCACATTTTTGTAAAAATCAAATAAATAGTCTTTCACTCTTCAGTGCTACAGAATTGGAATGTTCTATAACGTTATTGAAATACAATGTTGTTTGTCGATGTAAAAATGGTTCTGAGAATTAAAAGAAAATAAATAAGGACTAAAAAGTACATGCAGGGATGAGTTGGATGCGGAGATGATGAGGGCAGCATGTGAACAGAAAAAAAAAAAGGACATTTTTTTAACACTGGCTTTATACATTCTCATCACAGGACAGGTATTTGAGAAATCTTATGTTTCTCAAACCAAGGTAATTGCAAAGAGAACATTAGCTCTTCCTGCAGCGTCTCTGTTACTCCTCTGTCTCCTGGATACACCATACCCAGTGCTCTTCCCAGGTCCCTGTCTCCCAGTCCTACTTGCTTTGAGCCTGGGCAGGCTGCTGGAGAGCTCGTTAAAGCTGTGGCAGGAAGGGAAGGTTGAGAGCTAATAAAACCACTCTCTTGTATTGCCTTTCGCCCTTTTTGCAAAGTCTTTATAGTTTCAAAATTATGTGCGGACTAATGTGGTTGGATGGAGCGTGGGCTGAGCAATGGGGCCCTTTCAGCTCACTAGGCTGTGCTGATAAATCAGGAGATCTGCTGTAATGTTCATGCTACCTGAGCTGGCATCAGTGGGTCGTTGTTTCGCAGCTGAGTCATAAAGTGCTGTTTGAAGCATGGGCAGAACAGGCTGCAAGTGCAGTATAACTCGTGGGGGGGCTGTGCAGGAGAGTTCTGCTTTGAGGCCGATCACATGAAAACAGTAGTCATCGTCAAATTGCAGCGTTTCTCTCCTTAAGTGCTGACATGAAATAAAACTTATAAAATATGGTTTTGTGTAATCTCTGCCTACTGTCTCCAACTTGGTCTGTGAGAGAGTGGTAGGTTTAAGTATTTGAAGGTGTAATTTCCATCCTAAATGCATACAATCTGGTTCCTGCTAGGAAGGCAGATTGTGGCAGAGGATTTTCTGGTGCCAGTTCTGGACATTTTTCCATTTTCACAGATTTAGCCGAATTTTACATATGACTGGTCAGGTACACAACCTTTGGAGTGACTGAATTCTGAGCCCAGAATGATTAATCTAATACAAATAGTCTTGTGGCCAAAGATCCTTCACAGATCTGCAATTGTGCATTGAAAAAGATGTTACTGCGGGTGCCCACTCTTTGTTTCTCCAGAAAAAGACTTGGAAAAAAGAGCCCTTACAATTTGTGTTCAGAAAACAATGAGTTATTTCCAGTCTTTGTTCTCATTGCTAGAAGCTGAACTTCCATTTAATATCTGTCCTTACACATTGTAGATGATGAAACTGGAAAATGTATTTCAGGAGAAGCTGTGGTCAAGCAAGAGATCTCAGTGCAATTTCAAGAAAGCCGTAGTGTGAATCTGTCAGCGTTTAAGAGAGCTGTCAGAAGCTTTTGGCCCAGGACCGATGATGACTGACTTGTGTCAGGAGCCACCAAAGTTTGGGCGTCTAACCATGTCACTTAAATTAGGAGCACTTGCTAAATTAGTAGAGGATGGTAGGTGCTTTCAGAGGCTTTCAGATCTTCCGGCGACTGAAACACACTCTGCAGTTGCTCGTCTGCCTCCAGTGGTTACGGAGATGGATGGGGATGTTTGTTGTAAGTTGAGCATTGTACGGTTCGATCCTCCCTGCCCCTCCCCAGCATTAGCTGTGCTAGGAGCAAGGCGTGGCGTGCCGGGTGGCTTTCACTGCATTTTGGAATAATGGAAAGGAGGTCCGGGATAACTTTAAATTATAAACGCAAAAGCCCAACTTTATTTGAAAACAGCCTTATTTGTTTTCTCTGCAAATGTGAGAAGTTAATAGAAAAAGCCTTTTTCAAAAACATGAGTTTTAACATTATTTACACTTCTCTCGAAGCCTCACCAATTATTTTTGAGACCTCTAAGCTTAGTAGTGCTATTTGGCGTGGATCAGATTATTGGCTTGCCAAGCCCAAAAATAGCACTCTGTTTATCTTGTTCTAGATGTCACACTGATAATTCCTGCTCCATTCACTGTCACGTCTTCCTACCACACATCTGATGTTTTGAACCTTATTGTAAATGCACATCTCACTGTTCAGGTAAACTTGTTTTACTTCCTAAGTTCTCTATCTATTCTCCATAGCAACTGAATAAGCAAGGTGGTACCAGGAAGCATCCAGGATAAGCAGAATTAAATAGTAAAATATAATTCCCTAATAGGTTTGCAACAATGAAATCACAATTACTGGTTTGCTGTTAAACAAAATTGCGGATCGTGGTACAGGAGAGAGTTTATAGAATATAAACATTTCTGATCCAAAGGGGGGAAGCACATGATACATAATTACGTGTTCTTAGCATATGGCAGTAACAAGTCAGGTGAATTTACTGATTCATGATAATGAATTCCAGCCGCTGAAGTTCAGTTCTCATATTAGCAGACACAGATAACCGGTATCCAAGGGATTTAGACAATTGCCGAAGGAGCCCTCTGGAACTAAATGTTCGTGGTGGCGTTGGTGTGGTTTGGAGGGGATTTCTTTGCGTTTCTTTCCCCCAGAGGTCTTGGGTCAGTAGAATTTCGGAGTTCTGGAAAAAGGGCAAACAGGATGATTCACCCAAATATTGGAATCAGTGTGGCTGTGGAAATAATGAGCCATGTAATGTGGTCCTTGACGAACACAGTTAAGAGGAGTATAGATCTGAGAACTAGCATGACTTTTTGATGGACAGGCGTGTTAAGCTAACTTCATAAGATATTCTCACTCAGTTTTAAGTTTGGTGAATTGATTAAAAATAGTACCAAAAAAAGCTAGAACCTAGACAGAAGGGATTTTTAACACTGACTGTAGCACAATTTAAATAAATAAAGGAATAAATAGTGTGAAATCAACTGAGCTTGTGTTAAGTCAATATGTAACAGCCTAAGGTGATCTCAAAATGTAAATTTACAGAGAAAGAGATGATGGGGTCTTGAGCAGCCTGGTCTGGTGGGAGGTGTCCCTGCCTGTGGCAGAGGGGTGAACTGGATGGGCTTTGAGATCCCTTCCAACACAAACCATTCTACGGTTCTATGACTCTACAATTGTACTTGAATAGTTCTAGATTCCAGCAAATATTGGTCTCAGTGATTTAGAACAACGGTGAAATTAGTATTTAATGATTACTTGCGTTTCCAGATGTTTGATGAAGAAATTGGAGAATACTAGATAACCAACACAGGTCCAAGGCATTCTGCACCTTTTGGGCAGCTGAATTCAATTGACCACATGCAGTCTTTGTTTTCAGGCTTTCAATTTGGTCACGCTCCAATAGAAGTTAAACTTTTGAGAAAGGGAACTGAGTGCTGTGAAATAAAATGAAAAAAGCAAGAGGGTGATGATGATGGCTAATTAACAATTGACGTTCTTGCAGGATGGAATTGCCCTGAAAACCCTAATTCTATTATTAGATTTGTAAAAAGGGGACTATTTATTTGTACCACTAGTTTCTGTATTTGACATTAGTACTTGGTATGAGAGCTGCCGGGATCATCTTAACCTGAATCCCAAATGGAAGCAGGAAACTAGAAAATTGGTAAAGATTTGTAAAAATGGTTAAACAATCAAATATACATTTAGAGTGAGTGAGTCCTGCCTATTTATCTTAAGGAGCTGCTTTAGGTGTTTATGTAACTTTTTTTTTTAAGCAATATAATCAAACTTTAGTTTGATACTACTTTTGTTCTGTCAAATTTGCTTTCAAGATGAAGTGACAAGCAAAAATCAGGTGTTTATTTCAGGTTATAGGTCTTCTTTCCATCAGGAAAATGGGCATAGAAATACTGGAAGAAATGGCATCCATAGGTGAACCATGTCGATGTAATTCATTGGAGCCGATAATGATGCATTGTCACTAATCTGCTTTTCAGCAGATACCTACTGCATTTACTTATTGCTTTTTTAATGAAGAAGAAGAAGAGCAGACTAACAACAAAAATTATTCACTAAAATTGAGCCAATCAATACAGAAAAATGACTAAGTGATTCTTGCTATAAAACTATTCCAGTTAAAATAAAGGCTTCATGGTAACTGTGTTTTGCTGAACATAACCATTCGGTGGCAGTGCTCCCAGCTTAGATGTGACTACAGCCTACAGGAACTAATTGACTACGTTGTTTTGGCCTGGCCAAAACATGAATGTTGTCATATTTGTCGAGTAGAAGAGAAAAAGCTCTTCTGTTTTGTGCAAACTGTGGCACGGTATGTATCATAAACAAGACGATGATGTAAGGGTTTTTGGCTTCTTCACCGTGGCGATGAAAGTCACCACTTCAGTGAGCATCAAACTGCTTTGATTTCAGTTTCAAATAATCCATAAAGGTCAAATTTTGTTACTGTTTAAAATTTCCTATTGTTGTTTGATGTTTACTTTGATTAAAAGACTAATGACAAAATGTGTTTAACATAAAAAAGAAATAATTTTTAAACTTATGTGTGTAATCCCCACAATACTGGTTCAGCTCAAACATTTTTGTGATGAAACATCTTGTTTATTTGCAGATAAACATTCAGAGGAGGTGAAAACTTCCGGTGCATTATTATGCAAAGAAAATCTAGTTCCACAGTTAGATGCTCATAAATGCACTGAAAATAGCATTTATGTAAAGAAAAGGAACAAAGACTATGCTTCATTGGCCTCTGGTTTAAGCTTTTAATCTCCTGAGGGCCACAAGCCATGAACTGGCCCTTTGGATGGAAGGATAATGTAATTTGTCCTCAAGAAGTCAAAATGTAAATTAAAGACTAAATTTTGCCCCAAATTGTGGCAATTGATGTAATGTTGATAATGCACCATGACCAAAATCATGTACTGAAAAAAGTGCATCATAAAACACAGCAGAGATATCACCTGTTCTTCTCTTGGTGGAAGATCTCATTGCCCATGAAAGATGTGGAGGAGTGTGTTCCACGTAGTTTGTTGGTCATTGAACTTCCTTATGAAAACCTAATAAACATTAAAAAAAAAAGAAAAAAATAGTTCACCCAAGAGGCTCAAAAATGAGCATAAGAAAAACTAGAAATAAGTCACTACTTTTCAGCAGGTTGTGAAAACAAAAGTTCTGCTTCAAACAAGAGCACAGGATGGTCAGAATGCCTGGTTTTGGTACCAGTAACGTGGTCATTTATATCAGCACAAACATACCCCATTTGTGGAGACTCTGAAGCGACATTCTAAAGCAGCCGCCAGCTGCTTTTCTGCTTTGAAATTTGAAAATGTAATTGCTAGTTTTGTTTTCAAGCTGATCAATATGAATGTGGCAATCAGTCTCTCACCTTTGCATTCCAACATCATTCCTAATCAAGTTCTCATTAAAAAAAACCCAAACTGAAAACAAAAAGCCCTGCCTGAAGAAAAAAATAAAGTACTATTGTTAAACATCGTACACATCACTGCACTAGAGCTATTTTGTTAAGGAATTAAATCTGTTTCTGCCGAATGATTCAATCACCTAAGTGGGTATTTTGTATTGCCATGGAAATGAAATCGTAAAGAGTACTTGTCAGGTCTGAAGAGTCGAATGCACAATATGGTGAATTTTTTCTTCTTTCATTCACTTTCTCATTTCTTACCAATTAATTTTCTGATAAAAACCTGAGCAATAAACTTGATTTGTTTTCAAAGAAGGATGCTAACATAGAGAGCGGAGTCATAGAGGTGAAACAGATCATTTTTTAAAGTCGTACAAAGCTGGTTGTTTTCTTTTTATTTCATTATTCTGGGGAAATCTGGATCATTTATTTTACTTTGTTTGTTGTGACTCAAAGACAGAAGGCTTATTTCGCTGGGCTGCAAATATTTCATATTAAGAGCAGAAACACCACCGAACAGCCTTCAGGGCTGCAGCTACTGATAATGGAAAGAAAGAGTGTCTTATTTCGCTATTACATCATCCTCCAGATCCACACTTCCTGGTTTTCTCTACTTTTTCTAGGTGATTGCAATTAAATTGTAGTACATGACTATTTGCTGTAAGGCAAAGAACTGTCTACTGGGTACTTGGTGCTCTTCTAGACATTTATGATCTCCGGGTTTCAGGGTTCGTAGCAATTATCCACATTTAGATCCACCTCTAAAATGAGACAATTCCTGTTTTTATTCTGTATCCACTGCTTCATATAAAAAGCAGTAATTTCGCTATGGTCTCTCTTATCAGACATACCATTTACACAGCTTTTTATTTGGTGATTACAGTGCCTGACTTCCAACTAAGATTGAGTTAAATTTTATTCTTGGAGCTGTGTTCTCTACATTTTTTTTCCCTCTCTTTGAAGACTTGGTTCATAACCCCTTACTTCTCTCATTTTACAAAAAAAAAAAAAAAGTAGTAAGCTACAAGGCCAGGGGAAGTAAATAAATTAAGTCCATTTTTCATGGAGATTTGACTGATTCTTGAGCTTGTATTCCTCCAGGCACTTGGATCCGGTAAAGGAGAGGCTTCTAAGAATATTGCTGTACATCTCTGGGCAGAAAAGAGGGAGGTCGTTATCTTGCCTAGTCCAACTTGAAATGTTGGCAAGTTGTGCCAGAGGAGGTTCAGACAGGACATTAGGAAGAATTTCTTCACTGAAAGGGTGGTCAGGGATTGGCGCAGCTGCCCAGGGAGGGGGTGGAGTTGCCATCCCTGGAGGTGTTTAAAAGATGGGTGGATGAGTTCCTTAGGGACAGGGTTTAGTGGGGAGACAGGCACGGTTGGACTCGATCTCAGAGGTCTCTTCCAACCTTCTGATTCTATGATTCTGTGATTCTGTGATCTTGCTCCTCAACAAAGATAGTCTATATTCAGTGGTGATCTCTTTAGTGTCAAACCTCTTGCAGTTTAGAATACGTAATGGCATTAAAAACCCAAGATACATGAATCACAAATACATAAGCTGTTGTTTTTCAGTACTATAAACAGAAAGACATTTTCTCAAGTTGTTTCACTGAAAAAAAAGTATGAAATAAAACTTCCTTGGTCTCAGGAAGGGGGCAGCAAACCCAGCTTTCTCAAGAAGCTACTCAGGGTACAGTGGGGCTTCACATGGGAATATTCTGCCCACACCAGAATAAAGTAAATGCAAGATAGATGTGGGTTTATACTTTTGCAGTTACAGTTCTCCCAAATGTCAGAAAAAAAATATTTTCAGGTTATGGGGAATGAAACGAATTTACTGGTTTTGTAACAAGATTTCTCTTGATGTAGAGTTGAACTATACCCCAGAGTCATGCATTTTGTCTGTCATAGGCCTATGCTACTTTCATTCCTTATGTTGATATTTCCTGGAATTACTTTCACGATGTATATTTTACTGGAATGGTGTCATTCGCTAAGCCCTTAGCTTTCAACACGGCACTTCACAAAAAAAACAAGGGAAGGGGAGCAGACAAATCAATGCTGAGAACAGAGATACCGTGAGTCACCTTTTATGAAATAGTCAGACTTTCTCATGTACTCCAGTTGTTTGGGTTTTTTTGAAAAGAGGGCAATGAGACTGTTGACTGTGTGCTCACAATGGAGCTTAGATCTTAGAGGGCGTTGCACCTGAGCATGACTCAGTTGCTTCTGTGGTTTGCCTGACACATTAGTGGTGGATCAGTTCACACTAGTTCATAGCACTTCTGAAATCTTTGAGTCAGCTCTCGCTGCTGCCCACGGCAGGCTGGGGCATGGCGACGAGTTATGGGTCCTAATGGGGTAAATCTGGTGTCTACTCATCAGCTAAACAACAGCCCAGAAGTTGAAGCGTTTCCAGCTTCAGTTCTCACCACAAATCAGTGTGATCCGTGTTGATTATGCAACTGCAAATTGCTGGTTAACAGCTTGCTTTTCAAAAAGCCTAATGTAATATTCAGTAATGCAATTAACTTGAATTTCCTTTAGTTTCAGGCTAACAATTACATAAAAAGGGATAACTTTTCCCTCCACCCTGCTGACCTAGAGGTCTGTGGAAAGGTTCTGAATTGACTTCTGTCAGCTCTTGGTTCTAAATTGCTTTTAGCTTATAGACAAGTTACACAGCCTTCTCCTCACGTCCTGTGTCTGAGACAGACCAAGGTCACTGGTGCGCTGCATTGAAAAGAACTCTTTATAGAGAAAAGCAAGATAGAAGGCATAATAGCAATATTATGCAGGTTTATACCTTTAAATACAGATGGGCTTTTTTTCAACTGACTGGTCGATTCCAAAAGCATTTGGTAAATGTGCACTTGTGTGACTTTTATTTAAACCCTTCTAAAGATAGCCTTCCTTAACCGTGTTTGCTGTTGCAAGGAGACGGATAGCGTGGCCCTTGGATGACCTTGTGGTTTAATAATCTGTACATTATAGCATTACTACTTAATTAGTTAACATTACCTCGATCAAGTTAGATAAATGGATTGGAACAATGCTGTGTTAAATTAATTTTCATTTTCAACTAATTAGTATTGCTTCTAATGCCCATAATTCAAGATGTGGTTTTGTGTTGTGATATCTTATTCATTTCTATTTTAAACAGGAAAGCTAGATCTTTCCAAACTCAAATGCATTTATTACACTGAGTGTGATTACATTTAAACTTGTTAATTGGTGGCATTGCGTAGGTATTTTTCTCCCTCAGTGCTTGTGTAATCTGCACGCTGGGACAAGATTTGCATCAGCCATGTGAGTCTGATAGTGTAGGTGTCCTGCATCAGCTTCGTCGAGAGTTGCAGGGAGCTGACAGGGAATGGGCTCGAAGGGATTGGGAGAGAGAAACTTACTTTGTCGGGTTGTTGCTCTGCCTAGCTTCTGGCTCTTTGCTAGACTACAAGAACTCCAGAAAAACTTCATTGCTTTTGTCTCCTCTCTGTAACTGATTTAAAAGTGCCTGGATTAATCATGTTTTACAAAACCCCAATAAAGGTACTATTGCAGCCTCGAATCCCTGCTGGAGACGACGTCCAGTCAAGAATCCTTATTTATTGTTTTTATTCTCTTCCATAAGATAGAAAAAGTTGTGTGCTGTTCTGTTGGGGGGAGGCAGGGTAGAAAGTGAATTCCATTTCATAGAGAATTTTAGTGTGTCAAAGTCTGGTTTCTTTCTGGACTGGAGTGAGGATTGAGCACTTAGAAAATGTTTTAGTTTGGGATGGTGCATCTGATAAGGAGCAGGATGAGAAGTGGTGGAGCTTAGGTGCCTGTGTCTTCAAGCTGGCTTGAAAGTGCAGCCAGAAAGTCTTCTGTTTGCAGCAGAGCTCAGGACATGGAAAGCTGCTGTTAAAGGGTAGTCCAGATCCTGCACTTCCCATGGTTGCTGGGGGACTGCTGAAGAGTAGAAAGCTGTGCTGGCTCAGGCTGTGCTGAAGCTGCTGCTGGGCAGGCAGCCAAGCTGGCAGCAAACCCAGTGGGTTTTGAAGCCTTGCTGTCAGGCAGTTTTCACTGGAGCTGTGACATATATCTCTCCAAGATATCATTAAAATTACGAACTTCCTTAATAAAATGTTTGATTTTCAGTTTAGGTATGTTATTCTTCAAGAAATTTTAAAATATAAAGTTTTGTTAGATGGGGAAGACTGAAAATGACATCAATGAAAAGTCCATGTGCTACAGAGCTTACCGTGAATTACAGTAATTTGCTTGCTTTTAATTGCAAAAATGACAAACTTAAGTTAAAAGCCACTTCTTGGATGTGGTGTTTGGGCTGAGGAGTGGTCTTAGTCTCTCAACAAAACAGCCTCTGCCAGTACCGGCTTTATTTAGATTTTTTCATGCAATTGCTACCAATGGCAAGTTGCAAGTGGAAGAAACCCATAAGAAAAGACCAATTTGTACCATCTGTTCCAGGAATGCAAGCTGAGGTGATACCATAAAGAGGGAAGACAAACAGTTATGCCAGAAAAGGTGATTTGTGGCTGTTTTACATTAATGTTAAAATCATTATTCTCTTTATACTATTTCTGGAAATAACAATTATTTTATGTAGTTAAAGGAACTCTATTAGACTTCACCTAAATGGCTGAGAAGGCAGTTTAGCTCTGTATACAGTGTAACTTACGTGGATAACTGCAGGGGGCTTGTCGAAAGTGATATCGTGCTTGAACAACACTATTTTTATGTTGATATGCTGTAATGTTTCAACGTAAGATTTGGAGTGTCGGAATTCTCAGAAGTTGTCTGAAGAGTCTGTTGACAATCAGTGGGGTTTTAGTTTGCAAAATAAGGTTGCAGCTTGTAATCCAATCAGTCTTTCCAATGCTATGGGCTTTTCAAATTTTAAAGACTGCTTGGTCTATTATGGTTGAGGTAACAATCATGTGGTTTTTGTTTGCTGTAATCTTCCTCAGCATTTGCAGTAATCTCGGGAAACGCTGCCACAAATCATGCTTAAACCATGACCCCAATCTCACTTCTTGAAATGCACGATGTGTGGTCTTCTCAGAGCACTTTCATCATAACAATGTGGACTTCATTAGTGTCTTCTAAACTGTTCAGTGAGGAAAGACTAGGTTGTACACAGAAGTCCAGTTAGTCAAGTCTAATAACTGTAATATGGATTTTTCATTGCGATCACAGTATCACAGTATCATAAGTTTGGAAAAGACCTTTGAGATCATCAAGTCCAACCTATGACCCAACACCTACACCTACTCCTACTTGTCAACTACACCATGGCACTAAGAGCTTCATCCAATCTCTCCTTAAACACCTCCAGGGACGGTGACTCCACCACCTCCCCGGGCAGTGCATTCCAATGGCCAATCACCCTCTCAGTAAAGAACTTCTTCCCAATGTCGAGCCTAAACCTCCCCTGGCGAAGCTTGAGACTGTGTCCTCTTTTTCTGTCACTGGTCGCCTGAGAGAAGAGACCAACCCCTGCCTGACTACAACCTCCTTTCAGGCAGTTGTAGAGAGCAATAAGGTCTCCCCTGAGCCTCCTCTTCTCCAGGCTAAACAACTCCAGCTCCCTCAGTCGCTCCTCACAGGGCTTGTGCTCCAGCCCCTTCCCCATCCTCGTCACTCTCCTCTGGACGCACTCCAGCATCTCCACATCTTTCTCAAACTGAGGGCCCAGAACTGGACACAGCAGTCAAGGTGCGGCCTGACCAGTGCCGAGTGTAAGGGGATGATGACCTCCCTAGTCCTGCTGGCCACACTGTTGCTGATGCAGTGTGGAGTTGTGTGAGCTGCTTTGTCATCCTACAAAACCTTAAAATATACAAATAATCGAAATACAGGGCTGTATTTCAAGTTTAGTAAGTCAGTGTGGGCCTCTGCTCCTTACTGAAGGTAGCGTGAAAAATTTGGATGTTAGACCCATTATTCCTTGTCTCAATAAGAAATTTTATGACAGAACTTATTCTAGCAGATAAAGTGCTAATTTCTGTTGGAGAAGGGCTTCCTAGTTTTGTATGTGAGGAATTAATTTCTACTTGTTGAACAGCTGACAGCGTTGTGATTATTGCAGCTGGTCTATTAGTTGTTTTTCCTCTCTGCATAGGTTAATACTAAACTTAATTTCAGCTTTCATTCCAGAGGCAACTTTTCATTGTTACGAGTCTATATCTAATTTGCAAAGATATCAATGTTAAAACATTGCCTAGTCCAGAGAGCAGGCAAATATGGATAAGATGCAAAGACACAATGTTTTTTTTTTATTACTTTTATGGAAGACATAATTTTACTAAATATTCATGTGCCCGAGTCTCCTTTACATCACATTGATTTAATTTTAATAGCTCTTGTGAAATGACCTGTGAATTTGGATGCCCCAGTGGTTCTGAAGTAATTTGAACTTTTCATCATGAAGTACCTCAACTTGCTCCTTGTAACAAGCCCTTTTCTTTCTTTCTTCCTCCCTTCCCCTAAATGATTGCAGCAGGACTGGGGGGCTGGGTAAAAAATTCTGTCACTGCTCCATTATTTGTGCGCACCTGGAGAGTGTTGAGGAAAAAGGGATAAATTGAATTAGATCTGCCTGTCTCAGCATTTTGGACTTGTGTGTAAAGGCCAGGAGGTACAATGGTGCGCCAGAGCCGAACAAAGCTCATAAACATGTTATTACTATTCTTCATGGTGTTCCACTCAGATAATTTATACTGTAACTCTTCAGATATTTCCAAAGATGTCAGAATTATGACAGAGCCTGTCACGCAGTTGACAGTCAGCATTTCTTCATTAAAAAAGTGCATGTTATGTCAAATGTGATACAAAATTCACTGATGACAAGTACTTTTTATTTTAATAGTAATAATGGTCTGATACAACAATAAAACATCTGTTTACCATTTTCCTTAGAATTTTGATCTCATCTGCTTTAAGTGTTGAGTAGAAACCGTAAAGAAGATCCTTCTAAGAAAAAAAAGCAGCACCAAACCCCGGGTACTGGAGACATTGAGGGACACTCATCATGCCTTTTTCCCATTTGGCGTGTCTTGCAACTCAGTCTTGGTGTGTTTTCCGTGTAGGGAACTGCTGGAGATGTGATTCACCTGGTGAGTCCTATGTGGTTTTGCAGGGTGACCAAATGGTTGGGGGAACTTGAAGATATCCATGTTCACCCACCACTGGATATAGCGTTCCCGCAGCAGTGCTTTGTAAGCTATTTGTGTGAGCTTAGTCCTCAGAAACCCAGACGTCATTAAGAGCTGATGACAATTAGGTGACTTCTGAAGCTGCAACTGAAGAGTGAAGACAAATATGCTCATACAGTCGTAACGGGAGTGGACTGACAACACCATCTGTAGTGAGACTCCAGATGTGAAGCAGTAATGGTTTCCACAGTGCGTCACCTCTGGGATGACTTAGACTTTTGTGTGTAAACAGGTACAAAAGGGTTTATACAGTCACTCTGGCTGTGGGAAGAGCTGTGTTAATTCTGCAGTTTGGGTTGTGATTTTTCTCTGTGTAGATTTTCTTCTTATCCTGTGAAGGTTAGTAAGGTTGTACTTAAGTGTCAAGTAAATCTCGAATACATGTAATATCATTATTGAAAAGAACAAAGAACTTAATGGTACTGATACTGATGATAGATTTTTTTTAATGGTATTGTCTGGAAATATTTGCCTGTACTGTTGTGGTTTAGCTCAGACAGCAGCAAAGAACCATGTGGCTGCTTGCTCACTCCTCCTCTCTCGCCCTGGTGGATGAGGAGCAGGATCAGACACAAAGAAAGTGAACATTGTGGGTTGGGATAAAAAATGTTTAACAGGTCAGCCAGGGAAGAGAAAATACAACACCAATAATAACAATGAAAGAATATACAAAATGGGTGATACACAATGCAAATCTCTCACTGCCTGGAAAGCGATGCTCGGTGAGATTCCTGAACTGCAAACCCTGTCACCAGCTCTGCCCCCTGGCTAACCACCCCCCTTTTATATTTTATATTAAGCATGACATTATGGTATCGAATAGCCCTTTGACCAGTTTGCGTCAGCTGCCCTGGCTGTGCCCCCTCCCACCTGCTTGTGAAAATTCCAGCGGAACCCAGGATGCTTGATAACTGAAACATTTCATTGTCTTGATAGGAAATAAATGGACTAATCATAATTATTTTTGTAGCCCTTGTTATATAAAATTTAAGACTAAAATGTATATGGCTTAAATAGTGTAAGTTCTTCCCAAATATTTAATTGTCTTATTTGACTCTTTCTTTATATTCTCTGCCTGCTTTACAACACCCAACCACACCAACAATAGTCTGTTTTTATTATAATGCATGTTATGTAGCTCTAGTAAAATAAACATTTGCATTTTGAATTGTCATTTTTTTTTCTTTTGTACTTAGACAATAAAAGTTTTTAGAAATGCAAGGCATTCTCATCACAATCTTATTAAATAAGCAAAGTAGTACACTCAGTGTATTTGTATCAAGCTCATACAGTCAACATATTTTAAAGCTCTGTAGCTCAACCCCCGTTTCCTACAAGCAGTGACCTTATATCAAAAATGTCACTTCAAAGTTTTGAAAAAATCTGACATGTTGTAGCTGTAAAGAGTCGGGAAGCAATGGGATGGGCTGAGGAGAATCAACTGCTTCACAGGCCAGTAACAAGCTGAAATTCAAACTGAGGTGAAGATACGTTTGTCAGTCAGCTATGCAGGTTTAAAAACCAACTCAAAACCCTCTAACTCAGAGATGCCCATCTTGTGCAGTGGCTTCCTTTTTGGTGAGCGTGAAAGATTTAAGAATTAAAATTATGGTCCTGCTTTTGCTCCTAATCTGGGAGAAAGGAAGACGCCCCACCCACCCCCCCACTCCAACTACTAATGCATTAATTACAAGAACATTCATAAAAATAATATTTCTGGTTCTCTGTGGGAACATTTGCATCTAGATGAGCCTTCCTGCCATGGACAAGAAAGAATGCTTAGCAATTAAGTAAAAGCTAATGTTATGGATGTGTCCAATTTTCTTTTAATTGCAAGATTTTCACTATGTAAAGGCTATTTATCTTTGATGTTGGAGATTGCCATTATGATATCAACTTCTGAAAGACAGGAATAAATGACCTAGAACTAAAAATGCCTGGTTAATTATGCTGTGCATTCTGTCCATTACTGCATAAAATCTGGAGAGAGTGATAGACTATAAACAAAAGATAGCTGAAAATTCAGTCCAAAAGTAAACTGTGACTGGTTACGAACTGGATCCACACTTGTTTGTGAGATGATAATTATGAATTTTCTGAACTGAATGTCTTCTAAACAGTTTGTTCCAGTACCAGCTGACAGTTGTATTGACTGCATTTAAGATTTTTTCAGGAGTCTCTAATTCTTTTGCATAAATATGGGTAGCACCAGCATGCCAGGAAGTGTGCATCTGCTTTGTAAATGGCTTTGGTCTTCCTGTTCAGCTCGAAGGCTTTTGGTCAGCAGGTGGTGATAATGTGAGCAAAAAGCAGATGAGCGCATGAAGTACTCATGGAGTGCATCAGATCCCCGTTCAGGTGGCTGTTGTGCAGTACCACTTGCTCAAGGCCAGTGAGTGTCACCAGCACATTGGGCATTCCAAGGCTAAATACGGTACTGTATGAGAGCAGGGTGAGGTCTGTTGCATGCAATACAGCTTCCAGAGATGGAGCTCCCATTCTTGAGCTCATAAAAAATTATTGGACCTGAGAACTTCCCAACCCCACCCTCCTTCTGGAGAGTTGTTAACATCTTAATTTGATAGATAAATTTGGGTTCTGACCTGAAGTTTGATGTCATCCATTGGTTGGGTTTTCTTGAACTAGAAGATGACAGTAGTGCCCTTCCCTAGAGCTTGCACCTGTAGATTGAGTGTGTCTCTTCCTACATTCCATATTCCTACTGTTTCCCCCAGCTAATCCTGTGGTGGCCCTACCTGAAAGTGGTAGAACTGATCTGAGCTGTCCCTCTGCTTTGTTGTCTCACTTGTGTCAGAATTCAGTACTTTAGCTTAAGGCTTGTACCAGGCTGAAGCTCCTCAGCAGGGCCAGGAAGAATCCATGTCAGAGCGGCACAGCTTGCAGAGCAACGTGGTGTCTTCGCTTTGTGCAACAATATGCTTTTTCAAAGAAAAAGATAAAAGAATTCAAACATCTTTGTTTATGTACCGTCTAAAGAAAACTTTCTTCTGAATGTATGCTTCTTGAAATTATGGCTGTGTGATTACTTTTAAGGAACCTATGATAGAGTTTGAGACAATCACTCCTTACATACATTTAGATATGAGTTGGTTAATTTGATTGTCATCATGGTGCATTCTTCCTTCGATAGGAAGCTATGGGAGTAATTTCTGATCCTAGAAGTTTACCAGCAATTATTTTGATAATCGCTTGTATTTTAAAATTTTTCTGTAGGTCAATGACGTGATAACTAATTTATTTTCTCAGAGTTGTGTGACATTTTTAATATTTCAGCACAAAAAACCCCCTGTAAAACAGAAGATTATTCGTACTTACATCTGTAACAATCTTCCTCACAGAAGCAGCCTGCAGCCCTGCAATGTGACCTTTTCAGAGCCCAATTACTAGTAGGATTTGCAGGAATAATTTTTTTTCCTTCCCAAAATTCTGATCTTGTTCTAAGCTGACAGGTAAAACCTAGCTGGAAAAACTCAAGCAGACATGAACAATGGTAGATTATTCATCTCCGTATCTTTAGATTTTAACTGGAGAAAAGGATCGGTAGGGAAAGCACACACACACTTTTTAAAAGTTTGTCAGAGAGCTGTCGCACCATAACCAAAGGTGTCCCCCTGCAGTTCTCCAAACACTAGGGGAGACGAGGCTTAGAGTCAAAGTTAGTGCTATTGATACAATGTAGGTGTCCCTGTTTGAATATAATATTTGTGGAGACGCTTTGTTTAACCTTGAAACCAGTCAGATATTATTGAATGCCTAAAGAAGAGTATATAGAGAAGATACACAATCTAAATAAAACCCCAATATTAATATCTCAAATATGACAAAGCTCCATTTCTTGGTGTGATGGATAGCTTAAGAAGTAGTCGAGGAGAGTAAGGATTACTGACAGCTGTAAGCATGTGTTTGTGTGAAGGTGTTTGTACTGTGTTGTACATATATAAGTTCAGAAAGGGGACCTAAAAGGTTTCTTTCTCCTAAGACCATTTCTCCCTGAAAGAACAACACTTATTCTAGGTGATCACTTCAGTTTTCTTTAAAAACTATTATTGCGTAATCCAGTCAAGTGAGTTTGAACTGCTTCCTCCTCTCAACTCTGCAGTTAACTATAAATTGATTTGCCACCCTCCTATCTCCAAACCGAAGTGCTGCAGAAGGATGCGTTCAGCCAGCCAGTCAGCCAACAGCTCATATTTGAGTCCAGTTGTCTGAATAGGAGTGCTTGAGTTGTAGGCTTTAATAATTATTATTTTTCCCCCAGTAATGCCACTTCATGCATCATAATATCTTTATAGGACTCAAAATGCCAAGGGTTTTAGATGGCCAAGACTAAGGTATAAGGAAATAATGCTAAAGTTCTTGAGTATAGGACAAAGACAATTTAAAGTGTTTCACATTGAATATGAGATAATATATTATGCAATATAAATATTAAAAGAATATTACATAAATATCAATAACTCTTAAATTGTATAATATCTCTCAATCATCCACTTCATAATTAGAGTGAAATGTATTTGAAGAAGAGTATGGTGTTTATTGTTACAGTCAATCCAATATGTGAGTACACTCAGAGCACTGTCTTACAGAATGCAACTTTAAAAATCTACCTAGATCAGATTTATTCTCCTCAGACTGTTACAGCTTTTTTTATTTAATAAGGTTTAATAAGACTTGTTTCTGATTTTATCTGTAAAAGTTTGGGTAATTTGGTTACAGATCAGTTACTCTAATGAAAGCCAAAGTAAATAAAATAAAGCTCAAGGCTTCAGACATAGAGCTGTATACCGAAAGTATCCAGTTCTTGGCTATTGTCAATGCATATTGTGCTGGATAACATGTTGGAAGATGTATAAAATGTTCTGCCCTCCCTAAAAGTGCCTGAGGTGGACTCCTCCCATGTGGGAATTGCAGCTTTTGAAGTATTCCTTAGTGATCCTCTTCTGCACCGTACTTTCACCACTGTTGAAGAATGTGTTCATCAGCACATGTATTAAATAATGAAATAACGTTACGTGGTTAATGATAGAGTATAACTCAACGTGAGCACTTTTCTCAAAGAGCTTCAGCACCTCAGCACTTCAGTCAGGCGGAAAGGGACTTGGGAGTGCTGGTGGACAGGAAACTCAACATGAGCCAGCAGTGTGCTCAAGTAGCCAAGAAGGCCAGTGGTATCCTGGCCAGCAGGACTAGGGAGGTCATCATCCCCTTACACTCGGCACTGGTCAGGCCGCACCTCAAGTGCTGTGTCCAGTTCTGAGCCCTCAGTTTGAGAAAGATGTGGAGATGCTGGAGCGCGTCCAGAGGAGAGTGACGAGGATGGGGAAGGGGCTGGAGCACGAGCCCTGTGAGGAGCGACTGAGGGAGCTGGGGTTGTTCAGCCTGGAGAAGAGGAGGCTCAGGGGAGACCTTATTGCTCTCTACAACTGCCTGAAAGGAGGTTGTAGTCAGGCAGGGGTTGGTCTCTTCTCTCAGGGGACCGTTGACAGAACAAGAGGACACAGTCTCAAGCTTCACCAGGGGAGGTTTAGGCTTGACATTAGGAAGTTCTTTACTGAGAGGGTGATTGGCCATTGGAATGCACTGCCCGGGGAGGTGGTGGAGTCACCGTCCCTGGAGGTGTTTAAGGAGAGATTGGATGAGGCACTTAGTGCCATGGTGTAGTTGACAAGTAGGAGTAGGTGTAGGTGTTGGGTCATAGGTTGGACTTGATGATCTCAAAGGTCTTTTCCAGTCTTGTGATACTGTGACACTGTGATAGGTGTGCTGTGGCATGTGAGTATTTTTAACATTGAATAGACTGATACAACGGCTGAAAGAAGTTCAAGAGTGTATGCTCTGACTTTCCCTAGAATGAAAGCTGGATGCAGTAAACCAAGCAGAGTTTGTCTGGATGTGGTCGTCGGATCTCATTATGAAGAGAGGAGACAAGTAGATTAGTTGCTAAAAGTAGTGTGCAGGGGAAAACATGAAGAAATCTGCTTCACGTGCGTAGAACATCCATTGCAAATGAGACAGTAAAGAAATTTATGAAGAACATATTTTTAGGTGAACTTTATTGGAGAAGGGGATAATTTTAAGACATCTTAGAAAACTGTGTTAGCTGTAGGTGCAAAGGGATGCACTAAGGGGAATACAATGAAAAGAAAATATTTCTTAAAAAGAAAAAGAATTTGAACTAAAAATGTACAGTGTACCCTAAAACAGGAGCAGTCTCTTGTAGAAGAATTTAGTAAGACCAAAAATGTTTGTTCTGAGTTTTGAAATATTAGTGGAAAGAAATTGCCTTTTCTGGGGTTTAGAGGGGGATTTTTTGGTTTTTCTTTAGGATTTAGCAGCTGTTTAGCACTACATACTGTGCTTAAAATGAAACCACAAATTGCCATGTAGCTTCTAACTTTTTTATTTAGCTATTCTAAGAAAATCAATTTAGATGAGTAACAGTGATAAGATCTCCAGCTATTATCGCCTAATCATTAATTTCCCCTAGATTCTGTTTAATACAACAGCAGAATGTTTAATAAATTATTAAAATATCTTGGATTTAACTGAAAAATATATTATTTAAAACTGTAATTTCAACCTATTTTCCCACTCCCAACTCCCCAGACCCTTTTCACTTATTAAAGCATAAGTGAACAAAAACACAATAAAACAACAAATCTGTGAATCTACAGCTTTTTATTAAAAAGAAATGAAGTGAATAAATGCAGATAGTCTCTCGTGATCGATGATACTTGCAGATCTCATGGTCATATTTCATAAGGTACCGACTGCCTCCAGTGTTCACACTGCGATTGTCTGATATAGAGTTAAGATATTCCTGTCTTTGTGATTATCACTGCGTTATTTTATCCAAAGCTTCAGAAAGACCTTCAGCACCATCAGATTTAACAGTGACTTGGCTGGTGCCTTGCAGCGGTGACTCCAGCCTTGGCTGACAAATCAGGGCATGAAGTGAGAGGTCTGACTGCACAGTAGGCTCAACCCTGAAGCACCTGAATGATGAGGACCACCAACCCATAAGTGTTTTGCACCTCTGAGTAGGTTCCCTGGGACACACATAATCCAGCACCTCGGCACAGTAAAGTTTTGTTTTTCCTTTTGACTAAATTTGGCAGCTGGTTTTCTCTTTGAACATCAGACCCTTGTGATAAATGACAGACGGAGTTCCGAAGAACCTCTTAAAAATTTTCTTAAAAATTTTCTTAATAAGGGCAAGCAAAGCAGCGCTGGGTGTGCCAGGAGTCTCCGCTCCACACACACCATTACATCCCGAATTCTCATTAAATGCAACAGGTTCATACATATTCGTAGTTTTCCCGAGAAGAGGATTGGGATATGTTAATCATTTCTTGGAAAGGGTGGTCCACATACTTCAGTTCCTTACTTGGGTCTTTCTTGATGAATTCAGTGCTTCTCGCCGAAACTGCAGATCTGGCTTAAACCAGCTTCTACAGGATGTTGGCTGTTATAGTTGAAGTTGAATTAAGACAAAGTCTCAATTGATTTGCTAAAAGTTTATTTAAGATAGGAAAGCAAATGCAGCGCTGGGCGGCCGGGAAGTGGCAGCTTCACCAAGGCTCGCAAAGTTTGGGTAGCTCAAGCAGTCTTTTATACCCTTTTTTTCTCTGACTTGCTGATTTCAGCAGTTACACAAGCAGGATAGCAAAGAGGATAACACCACCTGTTAATTTTGAGCAAAAGCAAAAAGCAAAGGCAAAGACATAATATATCATTAAGCAGACAACTCTGTAACCTTGAGATAATGCTGTGCCTCATTCCTTCTTGAACAGGGCGTTTTGTGCCTGGAACAGTGAGGCCGCTTTCTCCTTGCATTCTTTGGTTTAAGCAGCAAATTGATCTCTTATTTCTCACATTGGCCAAGCTGCTTCTTAAAGAGATAAGTACCATTCCCTCCCCCCCTGGGCCTCCTGTTGTTCAAACTAGGTAACTGAGGGATTCCCATTCACCCTGTGGTTCTGTTATCATCCCGCATTTGCAGGAATCAGGGATACTAGTACCAATTTACAAAACAGGTTTGACAGAAACTGATACAGAAACTGGTAATGTTTAACAAAAGGACACTGTGGCTTGACATTTCACATGGTTACCCAAGCTCAACGTTCCTGCCTTGCACAATTCAGCAAATTAATACATACATTTATTACACCCTGGTGGCACGGAAGTACTAAAAAGAAGAGCAGAAGAAACTTGCAGCTGGTATAAAAGGAAATAGTGAACTGCTACCTCCGGCTCCATGTCTTCGGGACTGGATAGATGCCAATTTTGGACTTTTTCTTTAAAGGAACTGAATAGTCTCATTAGGTTAAACAGATTCCTTTTCTAGGATTAAAGGGAGAAAGGTAATGAAAAATAATTAATTTGATCTGCTAGTAAAAAGTTCAACACTTTCTGTCTTTCTTAGAGTGAATTTAAAATATAAATCTGTATTTACTAAGTGGCAAATCTAAAAGCAGATGTTTAGCAAGAGAGCTTACGAGTACACTATTGCTTTCAGTACAAGTCACTTTTTTAATAGCAAAAAACTCAAAGGAATTATTCCCTTGTCTTCCTAAAAGGCTTTTGAAGTCAATTTAAAAGAACAGTTAACTCTTCCTGAAAACTTCTTTATTTTCCTGGAAACGGGGGGGGAGGGGGAAGTAATGTAGTCAAATTCTTATAAAAAGTAAAACTAACCCAAAGCAGTTATTTAGAGCAAGGGGAACTACTAGTTCTCTTCTTCAAAGGGGTCTTCTCGTCTTGCGGTATAATAAACAATTCTAGCAATACACTGTGGGAAATTATGCTATATGATGTTGCTCACACTGATGCTGAATAAGAGGAAAAATCACACTATCTGGTTGCGTGTGTGGGCTTTGCATAACCAGCTGGTGAGTGCCTGGTATTGAGGATCGAGAGGAAGAGATGTGTTTGTTATCCTCTGCCGCAAATAGTGGCTGGACCCGTTTATTACAGAAAGTGAATAGAAAAAGCGTGATTTGTCTGGGATTTTTCAAAAAGGAAGAGAAAACTCCCTTGTGCAGAGACTTAACGCGGGTCCACAGGTGTCTGTGTACGTAACACTTTTATTTGCTCTATTTCTTTCCTTTTCAGAATCCTGTTCCAGACAGAAAACCGGATGGATCCGGATTGCTTAAATTGATACCTACTTACAGGACCTATTTTCAGCACAGGGGATCTGAATCCTAAGTGGTGCTGAGAAGTGCAGGGAGGAAATGGCAGGGACAGACAGGGGGCATTAAGGAACAGTTAACGCTGAGCACTCGCAAATCTTCCTTAACAGCCGTGCTTGATTTGAAATAGTTCAGCAAAGTTACCCCGGGCTCTGCTTCTCAGCAGCCAGAAAAGAGAGCAGATACATCCTCCCCAGAAGAGAAGTAACAACTGTGTTCCCTAGGAAGTAGAGATTTGCAGCATTTTTGGAGCTCTCCACTTTTGCTAATAAATCCTCTGTTTATAGTTCAAAGAGAACTACTGCGGTAGCTCGGTAAAAAAAACAACTAACTCCCCCCGTCCCCCCCCCCCCCCCCCCCCCCCCCAATTCACCACTAAACCCACCCTGCCCAAAATTTTTAGCTGCTTGTAGAAGTGAATATCACCTATAGGGCTGACTTTGTCTAAATGCCTTAACGATTTTACATATAAAGCCTCATAATAAACCACGGAGGGAGTAAACTTCTTATTTTAAAGAAAATAACAGTCTTATTATTCTTATAAAACTCAAAATATTAACGGGGCCACTTAATATTCTCAAACTTTGCAGTAATAGCAGCAACTCTGCAGATGAGGAAGAGCAAGCAGAAACCTTCATGCTCTCCTTTGATACTGAAAATGTCAGCAAATAAACGCTCTAAGACTTGTTTTGGAGTTTTAGAACACAGTATCCTTTATTTCAGCGCTGGGCTGATTTCCATCAGTCACGCGCATGGAGACAAGAGCTGGGGATGGAATATATATCCAATTTACATGCATATATAGAAACTCTCCCAGCAATTTCATGCAGATTCTGCTACTTTCCGAGGACTAATCTTAATTTTATCACAGTATCATAAGGTTGGAAAAGACCTTTGAGATCATCGAGTCCAACTGATGACCCAACACCTACACCTACACCTGCTCCTACTTTTATTATGAACTCCACAACAGCCAAGTCTCTGCTCATTAGAGCTTTGAAGCCAGTTCTCTGTCCGGCCTTGAGCTCTTTAGATAAGTGAAGAAATATGGTCTGGGTATTGCACTATTTTAGAAAACCATACTATCAAAAGAACAGTCTGTGTCTGTCTAACTTTCACAATTACTGCCACTTAGATACTGCTTCACCGAAGTGCATTAGCAAACTAATCCTACAGAAAAACAACTCAAGTCAAAATATTCCACACTCTGCAGTAACAGCCACTTCATGTGTCACCTTCTGTTCTTTTCTTTCTGTATCCTGCCCTGAAGATGAGAGGTTTGCAGACTTGGGATTACTGAGGCTCTTTGGAGAGAGTGGTGTTTCTCAAGTTTGCCAAGTGCACAAAAGATATGTCTTGTGGCTGTATTTCCCTCCCCCCCCCAGGCACTGATTACGGCTGTCCCAGGGCAGCCTGGTGCTTCCTGGGAGGAGGAGAGGAAGAGAAAGTGTCTGCCAGCTTCCAACCCCTGTGCTTTACGCTTGAATACTGGATGGAACAGAGGATAAGGCAAACCACAACTAATATTTTTCTGCTTCATAGCATCATCTGATTGGAAAAGGCCTCTGAGATCATCGAGTCCAGCCGTACCTGTCCCTTTACTAAACCATGTCCCCAAGAAACGTATCTACCTGTCTTTTAAACACCTCCAGCCATGGTGAATCAGCCACCTCCCTGCTTTGTTGCATAGAGGCAAGAAAACAGAATTTTTAGGCATTTGTAGCCATCATTAATCTATGCAATTGCAACCTTTGTAATTTTCTCCTTTCAAAGTGTGGAAGACACTGAAACAACATCCTAAGAATGTTTGGAGACTGGGACTTGGCACTGAAAGCCTAGTCAGCTTGCCTGCATTGTGTGATAATTGCTAGTTAATGTAATAGCAAAACCATTATGGTGACAACATCTTGGAGTGTATTTCTCTTTTGATGTGTAAATTAAGACTGTCAGAAAGCAGCCCCAATACTAAATAGGCCCCCTCATCCATTCTGGTCTGAAAATACTTTGCTTAATGGCTGGCGGCACATATGCACTCCTTTTCTTTTACCTATGGTGTTCACCAGTATCATCTTTCATGCAGACCAAGGGGAAAGGTTTAAAGGAGCTGTGAAGTGTTTGAGAGATCTTCTGTCTGAACATGTTATCTGTTTGGGAGAAAGAAGCAATGATTTTAAAGACCAATTCTGCTCAAGTTTTTTTATCAAACTATGCAAAACTCAAGCTTCTTAAGCCTGAATATTTTTGTATGTTATTTATTTTCAAATAACAGTGCAGGGTTAAAGAAGTTCAGGAAAGATAACGCTTCTCCAGGGAATCAGAGAGAATTTTTGAGATAAGCTGCTAGCCTATTTGTAGAAATTACAGAAACGTCAATAAAACTCAAACAGCAACCATCTGTTTGTTCCATTCTGTAAATCTTATTTGTTTTTATTGTGGTTGAGACATCAAAATATAAATCTGTAATTTATTTTTAGCTACTACATAGAAATGGTGAAACAAACTTTCCCATATAGCTTTCTCACTTTAGCAGAGTTCTTCATAGGTGTGTGTCTTCTACCAAAGATCTCAAATGGTTCTGTGAATTACCAAGAAAAAGTCAATGCTGTATTTCTTCATGGAAGAGTGAAATTCTAATGACTGTCGCTGCTTCCCCTCGTATGTCTGGTTGAACATCTCTGTGCTTTTATTTCCTCCTCTTCTGTTCCTGCCAAACTCTTTAAACAATAATTGTAGCTCACTCACAGTGACTCTGTTTGGGGTGGTTTGAGTGTAAATTGTGTATCTTATCTTTAGTTAGGGTGCAGTGAGGACCTTGGGATGACTGGTGTTACTGTGACCCATCTCAGGGTCACTCAGCTAGCTCCTGTCTTGTCATATTTAGCTTTTTTCCTTTAACTGAATAAAGGTTGCAAGTTATTTCTGGGGAGGTTTCCACTGACTTTTGTAGTCTCCTAAACTGTTTGCTGTGAAAGTAGTAGTTTGATGGGATTTATGTTTGCTGATTATTCATTACTTCTAGGGAAGGGAGTGGAAAAAAGATGCAACCAGAACTCTGCACTGCAGTGCATTTACCAAAGCCAGCAGTCTTGCAGTATTAATAGTTCAATGCCATGGAGGAAATAAGCAATTAAGCAGCTAACACGAGATGTTACATCAAACGAGACTTCAGCTGAGATCAACAAATGAGTTCGGAACTGCAGCTCATCCTTCTCCCCCAGCACATCTCTGCTTTGTTGCTCTGCTGAAGGCTCCATCTTAGATGAGACCCAAGACTTCTGCATCGACCCAGAGCGCCTCGCTGACAAGGAGACATCTTGCCTGGGAGTTGCTGCTTTGTGACCGCTCTAGAGCCGTGCTATAGGCACAGTGTGCTGTGTCATGGATATAACTAATCTTCATCTCAAAGCCCAAGATGCAAAATGGTTTCTCTGCCGTGGGCTAAACTGTTGTTCCCTCTGTCCTGTGTTAAGCATGAACAGGTGGTTTGTCATTGTTGTGTTGCTTAATGTTGAGGAAGATTTCTAATGCCTCTTTGATCAATGCATGTGAGGTAGTTGCTGTGAGGCAATTAAAAAAGGGACACTTTGAAGTTGCTGATAGAGAAAGGAATTCTTCCTTGGAGACTGTTTTCCTATTCTGTGCAGTAGAGGAACTTAAAGTTTGAATAATAATAATTATGCTAATATAATAGTCATTAGAAGGTCATTTCTCCTCCTACTTGGGAATAAACAGGTTGTTCATGACCTGGTCTGAACTCTGAGATGCAAGGAAAGGTAGAATCAATAGAATCAATTTTTTTATCTTATGTTAAAAAGAAACCAGAAGTAGTCTTCAACTTCCAGTATACCTGCAGTCATGTAACTAGTAAACCAAGTAATTGTAATTCCTTGAAAGGTCAGGAAAGGAACCTCAGAAGTATGCTCAACAAGAATGAAAGGAAGATTGTTCAGTAGTACTTTTTTGTTACTTTTTAATAATTTTTCCTCCCTTACTTTTTTTAGGGGTAGAAAATTTATACCACAGGGGCTGAAGAACCATAATGAAAAGAAATTTAAAGAATTTCATAGTGCAAAAGCCTTATTTTGTTTCTTAGACTGAGAGCCTGATGATGTTGAAGGGGAACCTACAGCATTTCTTATGAAAGTGGGTTGGTTTTAATACTACTTTTTGGTGCTTTGGCACTTGACTGAGGTGTCAGGTACTTACCTCCCTGCCCCAGTAATTGTAGCCTGAAACAGTGGGTAGATAACAACAGCCTCTTATTCACAAACTTGACTATGGCCGTGTTTTCCCTCTCCTCAATAGAAAGCAGAAATGTAAGGTGGTTGTGCTCATTTTGGAGACTAATTTTTTTTTTTTAAATATTATACTGATAAAAGCATTCACTAAGGATGGGGAAGACTGTGATTCAGTGTCGCTTTCTACTTTCCTAGGTAAAATGAGTTTCAGTGCTTAAGAATATACTCTGGATAAGAAGGACCTTGTACTGCTTGAGGTTGACGTGGTACTGCTGAACCTAAGTCTTGCAACAAACAATACAGAATAATTTGGTGCCATAGGGTGTAAACTGGCATTTCTGCCATCCTGATGAGCTGAGCGGAGCGAAGCCTTTTTATCATCATGTTGATTTGTTCTCTGCCTCTCCTCCCTTTCTTAAATGCCCAGGTCCTTTAGTAGCTTGCTGAAGAAACCCAGCGTAATTGGAGTCAAAAAGAAAAAAAGCAAAAGAAAACATTGAATTCCCTGAGAAGAGTGAATGGCAGCACCTGGGGCGATTGCACTGACTTGTGTGCATTTCTGCTGCTGCTGTCACAGACGGATTGACATAGTTTTAAGTTTTATCAGCAGCTTTGTCAACCAAGTGATACCATCTGATACAGGATAAGAACTAAGATACAAGTACTATTCAACGTTGAACTCTGTAAAAAGGCCTCCCAGTAAATTTTCATGGCATAGAAGTGTTCAGGAAACATCCAGGAGGCTGTGCTACTGTTTGCTGCAGCCTGTGCCAACGGCACCCTGGAAGTACGGAGCTGCTCGCTTTGAGCGGCTTATCTGACTGACCTGCAATTGATCTGCCTTGCCAGCGATATCTGCCTTATTCCCCTGGCTGGACTTTACATCAGGCTGCCACTTCTGGCCTCAGCAATACTTATTCCTCAGCTCTCAGTCCTGAGCACAACAGCCTGCGTGTGCCCTTGCAGGGACGGGAGTGGCAACAGCCTTCCTCTGGCTGCGGGCTTGGCCGCAAACGCCGACTCGGAGTGTTCAGCAGGGTCTGCTGGTTGTTCTGCAAATAAGGAGGAAGGCCCTTTATTATTTGCTTTCAAAACAAAACTGACCCGCCCCCCTCATAATTCCAGATCCTTCCAACTTAGTGACCAAGGAAAAAAAGAACAAAATTGGAGGCATTTGACTCTGCTGCTTCAGAGCCGCACCTACAACTTGACCTCTCTGCACCCATACTGCTCTGCATGAGCTTTCCAGTCCCAAATACTGAGAAGCGGTGACACTTTCTGTGGTTTCTAGATCCCATTCTATCCTGTCTGTTAGTTGAAATCATCTTGACAGTCCTTCTTGGCCAGAGTACCTCGCTGGACTTTATTCTGTTTAGTATTGTATTTTCTAGGCAATCTATTGTGAACTGTTAAACTAATGCATCATTGGGAAGAGCTGTCACTTTAATGATGTATCAGTGTCACAGGTCATCAAGGTGAAATGTGAGGTAAAAAAATATAACAAAAATTATGATCACCTCTATGGAGCAAAATATCTGGAGGGCAGACACATTAAAAATAAAAAAAAACAGATCCAGACAACTCTAATTATTATTGATTGTTCTTCAATGCCAGCTAGACTGATTTTAATTTACCAATATATAGTGCATGTGGAATGCAGCATTTCTATATTTGAGCGTTGTAAGTAAAGCAAGAGAAGATTTATTACAATAGGGTGTTTTTAAACATAACTTTTTTTTTTTTCCCTATAGAATTTTAGCCCGCTTCAATAGAATGAATCTACAGAGTGACTGGATGGACAAACAGCTTGATGTGGTTCTGCCTCCTGGTTCAGGTATTATTCTACTGTGGGAAAGAGCCTCCCCGGGCAGCGCATTCCGATGGCCAGTCACCCTCTCAGTAAAGAACTTCTTCCTAATGTCAAGCCTAAACCTCCCCTGGTGAAGCCTGAGATGTTTGAAAGGGGGGTGTGTAGTGTGTTGGTGGCTGTTGGTGACTGTTAAATGGAGAGTGTTACTCCTGAGATCCTGAAGTGTCATAGAAGATGGAGGAGTCTGGGTTTGGTTTGGTTTGTTTTTCCTCTACATGTATGGTAGATGTTGTCAGCCTTTCTTTCTATGGGTGAAACTCACCCTCTGTCAGTGCTGTATCAGAGTCTTGGATGTTTTTTTGCGTTCTGACAAGCACTGCAGAAATCTGGTTCCATGTGGCCTCTAGGGGATTATGTGCTTTGGTGCTGTGATTTTTCTATCTTTCTGTTCAGCACTGGACTGCAGAATGTACTGGTCTAACAAAATATGGAGAAAAGATCACTATGGGTGAGTTAAAGCATTGCGTTCAGTCGTGTTTCTGACAGCTCTTCTTGGGCTTTTCATCTTGTTTATCCCTTGTACAGTAAAAGGATGTCTGAGCTCACCGTGGCTGCTTGCAAAAGCGTGCTTTAATCCAAATCATAACATCCTGACAGAACTAACCCTGGAACTGTCGAATAACACACGCTCTCTTGTCTGCTCGGACCCCTGAAAGTAGAGAAGAGCTGTCCTTAACTGCAGCCCAGCTGAGGCAGAGGGTTATGGTCATTAATCTGTGTCTATGCTAACACACGTAAATAAATGCACACAAGTGTGTGACTTGGAAAGAACGTCTGAGGGAAGATGAGCCAATCCAAGTTATCTAATAGGATAACTTAAAATTGCTATTGTTTTATAAACCAGAGAATCCTAATAATGATGCAGAAACTTATGTACAGTTAGAAGGCTTAGAAATTTAGAGTCGTTAGCAGTGGTCTACCCCCCCCTTCAGCTTTAGAGAGACAGGCTGATGGTTTGTTACTCATAAAGGAGGAAGAAAAGAAAAAGGAAGAAAGAATATATAATTGTGTTTATCAAAAGAAATAGTCAGAAACTGATTAGTGTGGGAGGAATTAATTATTAAATCTACCCACACTCTCCATTTTTAATTTTTCGCTATTCAATTATGCATCAGTAAATGTTATCATGCAATCACTGGCAAGATGCTAATTAGTATTTATGAATTGCTTTTTATGTCTGACCTTTTGATAATCTCCCTTTGTGGAGATGATCTTAGGTATACAGTGATCTCTGAAAACTATGCCTCCTTTTTCCCCTCAGTTCTTGAATTTTTGATACGCTGTTGCTGTAGTGATGACTTTCAACTCCCTTTTATCTTTGCTAATAATAACAACAGAAACTTTAATGCACAGAAAGGTGAACCTGTAAATCACTGAATTACATTAAAAGAATTTTTAAAGTCAGGTAAGAAAATGCGTGTGAATCGATGATCAGTGAAAGGGAGTAAACAGATGCCTTTTAAAATCAAGCTTTTTATTAGGTGCCTAAATTGGCTTTAGATGCCTGTGTTTAACCAGACACTCACTAAGATTCTATTTTTTAATTATTTATGAAGCCTTGAACATAGCAGAAGTCACTGGTGTCATCTTTACTGGCTAATCATACCCACCAGTATGACTTCATTCTGAAAACCACCGGTTTTACTCCTTGTGAAACAGAAATCTACTGTTCCAAATTGCCCAAGCACTGATTTTGTAAATGTCCAGAGGAGACTAAAGAGGATGGTAGGAGTGGGATCATGGCAGGTCAAAACAACTGAGGGGACTGTGGTCAGGGCTTCCAAAACACAGGTCCAAGTGAAGGTTTCAGCTGTAGAAGAAAAGCCCATTATTGCTCTGATCCCCTTCTTGTCCTGCTCACACACTTTGAGCTTCTTCTAGAATGAGTGTTTCTGTGGGTGCAGCCATGTCAGAATGTGTTCAAACGGTCTTCACTTGGTGGGGTGGGGAGGGAACGGAGGGATGTTTAACTAAGGATTGGAAAGAGGACTCATTTAATCTCTTAGTATACAAAATTCTATATTGTTGTGCACCTTAGATTTGTGTAAAGTATTTGGATTTAATATTGAAACACTCTTTCTTGATGCTAAGGATTCATTGCTAGTCGGAGCGCTCCACTGTGCCTCATGGGCAGTATTTCAGAGCACTTGTTCTCTTGAGGAAACAAGCTTGTCTGGGTAAGTATTGCGAATCTTAAAATTGAATTATCACCACCCATGCCTCTTACATTTTGAGTTATATTGCTTATCTATGGGGCTGGGGATTACATTCAGGTCGGCTGATTTAAAGCCTGTTTTGGCACAAAAAGAACATTTTTTTCTTCTTTTAGCAAATCTAAGAAGAGTTTTGTTATTTCAGAAAATTCTACTTTATCAAAACAGATTAAGACTCTGGTGGCACAGTACGATGTAATGCTCTTCTGGAGTGCAGAGTCGCCTTGTGTGCTAGGAGCAGTGTGATTCCTTCATGGTATCATCCATTCTCAATGAGCAGCCCGTAAGTAGAATAAATAAGCCATGTCTAGAGACTGGGCTTTTTTGTTTGTGTTTTGGGGGTGGGTTTTGTGAGCTTTTATGACTGAGTTAAGCTGGACATATACATATAGTCTTGACTGCCAAGGACATGTTATACTAGTACTGTACTAATGTGATTTAACTAAACACAGCAATTCTTTGAGCAGCAACATAATTAAGAACTCTAATTTTACTTAAAAATTACCCCTGAATAAAATAAGAAATTTTAAGTCTCCAAGGAAAGAATTGATCTCTGGTTGTTTCTGAGAAGAAAGTACTGTTTCCATTGCTATTTATGTGGCATTAATGAGTAGTTACTGTTCAACAAAGCAAATGCAGAGATTTCTTAAGGCAGTGGTGACAAGAGCAACATCTTAGGATAGTTATGAATTCTTTCAGAACTGATCCCTTTTGACTAAATTCAAGTTCATTTTTGGGTTCATTTTAGCCCCCTCAATGTCTGTGGTATTTGCATCATTTATACACTGCCCAAATACAGCTGATCATTTAAATGGTAACTTGTATTTTGGCATTTGTGAGATGAGAAGTTTTGTAGCTGGTTTAATTTTGTGATTGTAAGCAGGAAAAGCCAGTCATCTTTAATTTATTTATCTTTTTCTTTATTTACATTCAGGTCAATCTGCATTGATTTCAGGTTCTACTTTCATAGGAATCTGAATGTAAAACTGCTCTGAGAAAAGTTCTATTAAAAACAAAGCCCTGTGTTGCACATACAGAGCCAAATATGCCTTTTTACTTGGTCTTATTTTGCATTTAAGTAGAATATAACACCTGTATAATTTCAGTGGGTCTGGTCCCTAATGTTCAGCTGAGAGCTGAACAGAGATCCTTAATAAGCAGGGACTTCAGTTCAAGTCATTACTTCTTACATCTGCAAAAGAACTAAGTAATACTAAGGAGTTGTGGGAAGAGATGTAAAGGTGCCCTTTATTAATGATTTATGTGAGTTCATGGTTTTTCAAACACAGCCAAAATAGATTAATGCTAATGATCTACATTTTGATCTTCGGAAATATAGCAGTGATGTTGTCTCACTAAATGCTATATTTAAGAAGCGGAAATCTGTTGTATTTAAACTACTTATAAGGAATTTCTCCTATATTAGGAGAAAAATCTGTTAGAGTAGGAGATGCTGTATTCGTTACCATCTTTTGATTTCTGTAGTCTCTATTTAAAATCCTATAACAGTGTTCATACTTCCTGTAGAGTATCTAAGTCTCTTGACCAGTGCCTTGTAAAAGGCAAATAGAGTGATCTGCAGGACTTCGGTTATGAAAGATAGTAGGAGAAATGCCTCTTAGCATTTGGAAGGCAAGTCCTTTTGCATGACATCCTCCCTGAAGTTCATATTTAGGCTGATTAAAATTGCCTCCTTTTGCCTTCAGCCCCAATGACTTCCACACAAACCTTAAACTCTAATAATAATCTAGTCTGTCTAATGTTGATGATGTAATAATTAGTGATGTCCCGTTGTTGGTAATTTTCCCTGAGACACTAAAACAAGATATGAAAGTTATTCCCATTGAATAGTTTTTCAATTCACTTTCCAGATGCTGTGCAATCATTCTGCTGTTCTGTGGTGCTTCATCAAGTTATAAATCTGAGAGGTGCCTGTGCTGATTCACATGAGCTGCAGTCAGCATCTGTCAACCAAGAACTGTCAGATGCAACTTCATCTAGAAGAAACCCAGAGCAGTTAGAAGGAAATGCTTCTCAGAGGTTAGACAGCTTACTCTTTTTTTTATTCTCTCCTCTATAGAGACAAACTCTGCCAATTTGGGTCTGTGCACTGAAGTTTGTTGCAGGAAAGCAGCAAAAATAAAGAGGAAAAGAAAGCAGCTCTTCAACGTTGGGTTCTGAATTTCTCCCTTAAGGTTTATTATCAGTTTTCAAATAAAGATTTTGCTCTAGTTAGGGTAGTTCTGTTTGCTAGAGAATTTGTATGAGGTTCTTCCACTTACACTCAGAAAATGGAAAGATAGGACCTGAGAGCTGAAGTGCTTCTCATATGCCTTTTAATCTGCTGCAGAAGTGCAATTAGCAAATTAATATACATTTCTGGGTTATGTTCCTTTCCCATTTATGGAAGTTAGATGCCTTCACATTTTTGTACAATTAAGTGTGGAGTCAAGCAATTGAGAAAGCAGTACAGTACATCTACCAGGAGGCAGAGACTGGAAATGAATTATGAGCAATGTGTAGAAAAGCCTGATTTGAAGTGCTTCCACAGGGAAAACAGAGAACGGGCTTTGTTGTGGACAATTTGGGGATGGCTCTTACAGGTCTTGCTGTGCAAAGTCCTTGTTACAGCCATTCATATTAAGCTGCACCCTAGAGAGATTAGTCGTCTGTAGACGGGCAAGAGGGAGGTGACTGCTTGTATGAGTGTAGTAAAGAGACTGTAAGTTTGGAAGAAATGTCATGGTTTGGATTTGACCTCTGCAGCAAATGAGCTGTGGAAATCCTTGAAACGCTCACACTGGAAAAGAGAAGCATGCGTTTTCCTCATCAAATGACCTTCAGTAGTTTAACTTATTCTTTTATTTCTATCAGGGCAAAAGCCCTTCTATATCCATGCCTCTTGGTCTTGCTTTTTATTATTTCTTAATAGTTTTAGCTGAGGCACGACACACTTGTCATGCTGGAGTTTATGATTTTCTTCATGAGTGTGATTATAGTGAAAAATATTAGACAAAGGAGGAGGGGAGGGTAAAGCTTTTGGAGCTGTGTATGTGGGCTGTAGCTAGATCCCCACAGGTACGTTAATTAGCATGGTGAAAGCCTGCCCACTCAGCTTATTAGTACTTAGCATTGCTGCATTGGTGCTTCGAAAATACTCTCAAAATGCAGGCTGCTCACAGAGCACAAAGATGATGGATTGTGTTACTGTCTGTACCTTTTGTTGTAGCATTTCCTACTTTGAGGAGACTGCTAACAGTGTTATGCGGGTTCATGCTGTTGCTGTAGTATTTTTTTAAACATAATTATCTCAAAAACTACAAAAAAAAGCCTGAAACATTAGGAAGATGAAGGCAAGTAATGGTTTGTTTCATTTGTTTCATTAATGATTGAACCCCCTTTTTAAACATTTGTTGCAATGCACACTTTGTCTCTTAGTAATTGAGTAAATTTGTAGAAGTTGGAGTCTTCACTGATCAGCTTCTAGGACACTGCAGTGACACAGGAGGCACAGAACAAAGGACTATGTCTTTCTTTTTCTGCCTCATATGTCTGCAATGGTTTGAGATGTGTATTTTGCCCTCTCTTGTAAAATACCCTCTTTCACATCAAAAACGGCAGAAATAACACGTAATCCACTCAACACATCACATTTCTTGTACCCCACCAACTAAACTCACACTGGCTGTGACGCTGAAAGCTTTTTCCCATCTTTCCTGTAAAATAAGTGCATGGCTTGCCTGCAGATATGAGGTTCCAAAGCCACTGAAACCTGTTATTTAGGTAATCTGTCAAAGATTTCAAATTCTGGGAAAGTCTTTCAGGATCTTTTTATGATCTTGACTTTTTCCAAAGTCTCCATAATCGTTGCACAGAGAACAATATAGTTCTCAGCTTTTCTGCCTTAGTTTCTCTATGAGAATGTCTAATCACTTGCTTTATGTGCTGCAGTTCTTCATTTAACTGAGTGAGAATCTAGTGTTAGATTCAGTTCAATCTTGATTGTCTGAATCTAATTTACTTCCTGCCTTCAGGTAACGACATGGTGGTGTTGGCCTCTTGGTTGGACTTGATGATCTTAGAGGTCTTTTCCAACATTAATGACTCGATGATTCTATAATACTTTACTAGGAAATTTTTGGTACCTTCACTCATAAATATTTTCTCTCCTTATCCCTTTGTGTATGGATTTGTTGTGTAAAGTTGAATTGATGCATGGAGTCTCTCTAGTACAAGTTTAGCTAGCCAAAGCCTTCACTTTTCGCTAAGTGTATTGGAAGAAGGGTGCTCACTCATAGCAAATACTGAAAGCTGTGTCAAAGGAAAGCAAGAGGGCAGAGTTGTTATTTTTTGTCTTACGGAAGTAAAGTAGTTGTGGTATTGAAAATCAAAAGGTGAGCTGAAAGAATAGTAAAAAACATCAGAAAAAGAAGAAATATTGTAAGCTCTAAGAACTTTTGAAAAAGCAAAAAGTTTTACCTAATGTTCTTTAGATTCTGATACAGACTTTAGAAATCCACACACAAACAAGAAGTGTAAGCTGATAATATTCAGGCAGTCCAATACTGAAGTATTTAGTCTCTTTGTAGGAATTTAAACTACTACTGAATTATTAGGCTTCACTAATAAACTGCCTAATTTCACCTGCAATGATTTTACAAAAGTGGGAATCACAAGAAACAAATGATTCTTAATTTTGGGCAAAAGATTTGTTACTTTATTATTCTTTCTGGGTTTGCATTATGGTTGAGCCCTATAAAGGCAGAAGATTTTTTCTGGACCCTGTCAGAAAAAGACACGTAATTAATATTATCCAGAAGCCTATGTCAACACATTCTCTACAGGTTTTCTTTAGCAGCATAGATTAAGTATCATAGTCTTCAAAGCAAAGAACCAGAACTTTATTTTGAGATGAAATATTCAAAGTTTTGAGGCTTATTTCCAGAGCAGCAATGAGGGAGCTCTGGGAGCAAGATGCAAAACTCATAAATAAATAGTTATGTTATACAGTAAAATCTGAAGGGGAATACATTATGATTTTTGTATTGAAAATACTTTCTAAGTAACTGGGAGCGTATTTCAGATGTATTTCTGTAGTTTCACAGAGCATATAATTTTCACAATGCAATGCAATGAAGCTGTTGAGTTGTGGCACGTGGCACGAATCAGATGGAAGTTTAGGCAACTTTTTGCTTTCAGTATGGACATTTTTCTAAAGGGAATGTCACATGATATCGACTGGCATTTTCAGCATACTTGTAAAAACTGTATCTCTTCTTTCTTCTTCACCCCTTTTCTCTCTGTTCCAAGTACATTTTCACTTAATTTCCTTTAGATTTATAAAACTTGCCCTTTCCTAAATTAGCTGTTGTGGAGATGAGAAGAAATTGTCTCCTGTTTGGTCTGGTGCAAATTGTTATCATTGAAGTTTTTTCCTTGTTGTATTATATGAATTGGATGTTGAATGGAAATTCAGAGCACAAGCCCTATGAAGAGCGACTGAGGGAGCTGGGGTTGTTCAGCCTGGAGAAGAGGAGGCTCAGGGGACACGTTATTGCTCTCTACAACTGCCTGAAAGGAGGCTGTAGTCAGGCAAGGGTTGGTCTCTTCTCTCAGGTGACCGGCAACAGAACAAGAGGACACGGTCTCAAGCTTCGCCAGGGGAGGTTTAGGCTCGATATTAGGAAGAAGTTCTTTACTGAGAGGGTGATTGGCCATTGGAATGTGCTGCCCAGGGAGGTGGTGGAGTCACCGTCCCTGGAGGTGTTTAAGGAGAGACTGGTTGAGGCACTTAGTGCCATGGTGTAGTTGGCAAGTAGGAGTAGGTGTAGGTGTTGGGTCATAGGTTGAACTCGATGATCTCAAAGGTCTTTTCCAACCTTACGATACTGTGATACTGTGAGATGTACAACGCGGGCATCCTAGGTAATGGGGAAAAGTATGAATATTTTTGCTACCTGTTAGCTGCTCAGGGAGAAAGGGATACCTATTGTAGTATTTTCATTCTTTTGCATAAACAAGATTCCATGCTTTATGAACTTGCTCTCATCATGTTAACGTGCTGTCGAACCAGCAAGGCATCAGGGTGTCATTGTGACTGTTTACACAGAAGATCCCATTAATCTTGACTCTGGCTGTGCACACATTCAGGACTCTATGTGCCCTTGGATCACAGTTAGTCTGTTCAGCACCAGACTGCAGCGTGAAACCCTGAGTGTCTGGGTGTGTGGCGGCAGTTCCGGCACGTGCACAGGCACACGGCACACGGCACACGCGACAATTCATTGTCTGTATGAAGGTGCTTAATAGGAACAGAGGATGCCTGCTAGAGATTACAAAACATTCAGGAGAAAAGTGTTTCTACATCACAATGTGTAACTGGGGTGAATTACTTATAAAACTAAAGGGAGGGACTTTTTCCACAATTGGATTGTTAACATAGACATAATTCAGGGGTTTTTTTGGTTATGAGTCACAGAATTTTTCTGCTTCCTCACTACCTGTATTGGCAGTGCTTCAGAGTTTTCCCAAACAAAAGCTTAAAAATACAAAATAAGAAGAGGCCATTATTGCTGCTGCTGCTGTGGGAGGATATGAAGTGAAAATACTTACAGTTGATAAATTCCTGTTGACTTCGATATAACTAGGATTAGATAAGAAACTACTTCTTTTCCACTGCTTTTTTAGCCTTATTGAACTTGACTAATGACCCCTCGATTTTATTTCTCTCCTTTGAAATCTTAAAGGGGGAAGGGGAAGAAAAAAAGGAGGAAGGGGAAGTAAAAAGATTAATCTTCCTGGCAATAACAGAGCAGCAATAACGTTGGTTTTATAGCCTTGTTGTTCTGCACTGCGGTATGGGAAGTGGCTTAGATCTGAATCGTCTCATTGTGAAAGGTTTAAATGATAATTTTCTGCTCTCCCATGCTGGCGAGGGAAATTCTAACATGTTCGTGCCATTTTGCCAGTCTAATTGAGCCTCGTGTGAAAAAAGCTTGTTAAAGCTAATTCAGGTACGGGATAAATATAATTAACCATGAACTGCCATGAGAAAGCTGGTTTGCAATTATTTCTTGAAGGGATAGGTCTTGGGGTTATTTATTTTTGTTGGATACTGTACTGGGTACTTTGGCCTGCTTTTCACCCAGTGTAAGGACTGGTTTATTCTGGTAATGTAACAATTTAATTAGGAAATTGTGCAATGAAAATAACACTTCTATAAAGAAAATACTTTTGCTTTAAAGATTCTATGTGGTGGATGTAAGTTAATGCTGTTTTCATTAAAAGTTTTTATTGAGTGCCATCTGTTCGAATGTAGAACAATGATCAATTATTAATGTGCAGTCCTGTAGGAAAATAGTGCGCTACCGACAGAAAACAGCATTTGGTTTAGTAGAAGAAATTAAATTGCTTTATGCTTGTGAGGCTTGTTAATTATATCTGATATAAAGGATTTTAATTGGTATCGATATTGTTGTACAAAATAATTTTCTTCACTTGAATGTGAAAGACTGCGTATCCATTTTTATATTTTTTGTATTTAATATTATTTAATAAATTTGCTTCTTAAATAAAACACCAAAACACAATCATGGTTTTCAACAGCTGATAACAACTTGGTATAAACTTAACTTACAATCAATTCAACTTTCCAGTTAATGAATGGAAAAAAAAAGCAACAAAGAAACCTAAACCCCGGAGCAACTCCAAGCCCACAATCCTTAACTTTAATATATTGGCCTGCATGAGAAAATGGTTGTTAACCTCTAGGTGTAGCCTCCATTCAAACTGGTGAAGAGAGGTGCCATTTCCTGGCAGTAGGGGCTCAACAAGCACGGTCCCTCTCAGAAAAATTAATATTATCAAAAGATATCCAGAAGCCTATGTCAACGCATTCTGTACAGGTTTTAATTTAGAAGCGTAGATTAAGTATCATAGTCTTCAAAGCAAAGAACCAGAACTTTATTTTGAGATGAAATATTCACAGTCTTCGCACACCACAGTTTTGGGTAGCAATTCTCCTGAAAAGTGTATCACAATGTTTGCCTTAGAGTTTGTAGATGTTTAGTAAGCAGAGCTCTGTCCTGCTATCTGCAAAGACAGCCTCCTGAAGCATGTGATGGCGGGAAATGTGATGGATTTTAAAAAACCCTAACAGTTATGTAAGGAAATTATGTATACCAATATTTAAGAACTGTCATAAAAAAGGGAAATGTGTGCAAGGGCTTAAGATACCCACAGGAACACAATTTAAATACCTACATGTGGGACATGGAGTGAGGGATGCAGAAGCAGGAACAATGTCACCGAATGGGGGAAATGGCTTTTGAAACTGATCATTCTTCTGAAATCTCAGCTGTTTGATCCATTTGAGTGAACAGGTCCCCATCACCCCATTTATTTGCCTTTCATAGATGAGTTATCTGGGATTTTTCAGCTTCCATTGAAAGCAAAAAAAATTATGGTGGTTAGCAGAATGGCATTGATTTATTGATGGTGAAGGTCTGAAACAGTGGATGGAAAAATGATGCTAATATGAGGTTGTATTTGTTCATGGAAACAAAGTGTAAATACAGTTGTGCAAGCACTGATATGAAAGCTCATGTTTAGGTGGTGAACAGGCGCGTACTTGTAACGGCGCTCTCTGAATGGCAAACTTAACATATCCTGTCTTTTTTCTTGAAATGAACACTATCTGGAGGCAGCAAAGTGGTTTTGGATTCTAGCAAGCTGTGGAGGACAAATGAGGGCTGAATTTTTTTGGTTGGTGCTTTTTGTTTTTTGTTTTTTGGGGGGGTGTTGGGTTTCCGCCCCCCACACACACACACCTTGTCAGAGCTGCCTGAAATGACAGCTTTATTTCCTGAATAGAGAAATTCTGAGTCAATGATTTTTTTTTTCCAATGATTATATTTACATTTGTTTATTCTTCCCACTAGCTATCTATTGTCTTCTCCCAAAACTATGTAGGTACCACTGTCTCGCAGTAGTTGTTATTCAGCATCAGAAAGGTAATATAGTGGACCTGATCTCCAAAAATAACCATTATCATTTGGAGGGGTTTGGTTGGTTGGTTGGGGTTTTTTTCCAGTTTGCTTTATTGTTTCTTTCTGGCAAAATGTTATCTGAGTAGTTTTTTATGTTACCTTGGTTGAAACAGGGGACATGTTTCATGAAACAGGAACTGTGTGGTTGAGAAGCAGCTTTTAGCACACTTATCCCATCGATTCCCTAGCACAAATGCTACATTTAGGTTTTTATTCTTAGCAAAGGGAAATTCTGCTTCCCAGTGGAAAGCATCCTTGAAGGATCATTCTCAAGTACCTGTTTAGACTATTTCAGACCATTTAAGCTCTGCTCTGGTGATAATGACTTACAAAATCATGCATTCTTTTGTGTCAGGCAATGTTCAGAATCCACATCAAAAGTTAATATCCAAACTGTTGATTTAACAACCAAGAGGAAAACAATAATAACTGTTATTGTAAAATTTTATTATATATCGGTTTTTGTCAGCAGCGAAAAAACATTGAAGGAGAACAGTGGCCGTTCCAATCTCAGGGATTCTTTGTCTGTTACTCTATCACAGATCAGAACGAGGAATCAAAACAAATGTTTGAAGGAAGTGTTTATGTTTTATAGTGATTTTTGCCGAGACTGAAGACATATGCCTCATGTACTTTCTAGTTGTGATAGATTTCGTGCGATATTTGTTACTGTGAAAGAATGCAATAGATGAATCTTTGTCACATGAGTTCAAGTATTTGTCATAATTTCTTTAAGTCCCTGTTCCAGCCAGCTGACCTATACCAGTGAGAAATCCAAAGCCTATTGAGGCCATACGAGAGACACTGGCAGACAAAGCTTTTGCTGTGCCTGGCTTGAGATAAAAAAAAACAAACCTTCCTGTATTTTCTGGAATCTTCTATGTGGGACACGCAGCAACTGTCGGTTGCAAGACCAGCAAAAAAATTTTGGTAAGCTGACAAACCTGCTAATCTGAAGAATCGATACCAAACCCTAGAATAATCATTTATAATGCCTCTTCCCAAAGTATTAAATAATTTCCAAATAATTTTGCCATCAAGTTATAAACTGCTGCAATCTTTCAGTACCTTGGCTCCTACATCCTATGCATCCTTGGTATAGATACAGTTTTCAAACTACTCTTGTGACTTGTCATGTATTAATTTTACAGTGTGTCTTATATCAGGGGAGAGAAGTTGTTATTCTTGAATCCTAGCAAAAACATACTTGCCAGAGTTCTTCTTTCACATGATGAAATTGTGATAACCAAGTTAGATGTTGTGCTATCAATTTTTAAAACAATAGTTCTGAAATAACAAAAAATTCCAGTAATTAATTCTGTTGCAATAAAGTTTAATTTATCAAAGCTAGGAAGAAATCCTACAAACCTTGTTTTGCAACTAAAGTGACATCACTAGAGAAATTTAGTTTATTATAATTGCAAAAATGGATACTATGAGAAGCAGATGTTTTGAGAAAGCTGAAAAGTGGAGTTAAGTTTTAATGAGAGCTATTGTTCTGGTTAAATAATGCATACCTCCAGCTACAATGATGCTTACTTTCAGAGATTCTAAAACCTTCAGGTGTGGGTACAATTAAAATGTCTTTTTATCACCAATTTAAGTAATGCTTCAAAACTAAGAGTTTCAAGTGTCTTACCTGAAGCAAGAAACTATTCAATAGCGATAACAATGGCTTATTCCCTATTGTACTGCGTGAGCTGCATTTTGCTGCAATAGCTTTTTGAAAAGAACGAACCTTGAGCAACCTGAATTGCTGAAATCTGGAAATGATGTTCTTTGGGACAGGAAAAAAGCAAAAATCTAAGCATTTCCTGGGACCGCTGTACAGTGTATGCGATTCAAATAATAATCTTTTGTACACTATTTTATATGCCAAGCTTGTTCTGTTGACCTCATTTGCGTTTACACCGCTTGTTGCAATAAACTCTCCCCTTACATTTTCACCTGTGTTCTAAGACGTGCTAGAAATTTAATTTCTGGAAGTTTCCTTTAAGTGTATTCTGGAATAAAATTCTGGAGAAAGATGTCAAAAATGTCTCTGAACCAGACTGGGCGAAGGGGGTGTAGTAAGAGCTATTTTTACTTTTTCTCTCAAGCGTGGGCCTTTCTGCCCTGTTCCACTGAAATGTGCCCATCTTGTCGTTCATCACCCTTTGAACCCCAGCTCAGGCTACTCGCTTCACCAGCCAGGTCCCAGGTTTCTTGTATCATTCCAAGGGTACGTTTCCTACAGTTCCTAATTTTGAGCAGTTTCTTCCTTTGCCCTGACTCTGGAGAGGGGCCGTGCTCTTTGGGCAGGCCAGAGGGGGAGTCGTCGTTGCTGAACTTCCACTGGGAAGAAACGCCAGCCCACCACAGGCAAACACATGGTCAGTGCAGAGCAAATCTTTGCTGTTTTCCAGGAATACTCAAGTAAAATCAAAATCAAGTCTCACAATAGTGTGTATGTATAGAAACTTTTCAGTTTAAGTGGGACTGTGCCATTAGTTAAGGTCTCCAGAAAATATCCGATTAAGTAGCGGATATATCAGAATGTCTTAATTATGGGCAAATCTACAAGCTTTACCTCAGTATACTCAATTCATTCATATTGTAGATTTATGTGGAATGAGTGGGGAAATAATTCAAACATCCTTGTTAGAAATGATGTGTTAAGAGACTTCAATGAATACCTCTCAATAAATAGTAAGTTTACAGTAAGTGATATGTAAAGATGGGATGTGTAAGTATGGTACTTGCTTAAAGTTTTGTGCAGAGAAGTGAAAAGTAGTTGTTAGACTGACATAATATCTTAACCTTTTTGGAATACACAAGGCATGTCATGGTGCTCTTTTGCATCGTTTGTACCATCGTTTCCTTTGATTGCTCTGCCCTTTTCTTTCTTTGTTATCTATTGCAGAAGTCTTGATGGAAAAACATCATAATAAAGATCTTAATTTTGCATGCAGCTAATCATAAGGAAAAAAGGCAGAACTCCTTAATTGTCTGGAAAAGCCAGCAATTCTTCAGGGACAAGGCAGTTTAATTTCCTTTCTTTGTATTTTGCGTGCATAATGCTATTAATCATGGGGATCATAAGCTCAGCATTCCTGAAAATGTGGTAGCTAAATAAATGCAACGTGCTTATGACATACCTTGTAAGAAATCTTTGGAGGGGTAAATATTTTGCCTTGCATAACAAATTGTTAGTATTCTTTCTGAATAAGCTGTTGAAATAGAGCAAAGACTTGGAACGTGCAGTCAGGCCTTCCCAGGGCCTGGAACAAATTAGGCGCCAATTCTCATTCCACAGTATGAAGTTTATGTATTAATTACGCTATCTTAGGATCTGCCTAAATATATTACTGGTGACTTGGTTGTTGTTGAAACATTATAATTTCATTACTGGCTGTGGATTTGGGAGTTAGGTCAGCTTGTGGCTAGATGTTAAATTTAAATTAAAAAACCCAACCAAAAAATTAGTATCTCTGTGTCTGGCATGTTGGTTACGTAACTCAGCATTTTACAAGTCTCAAGAATCCTAAAATCAGATTAAATAATTAAATTACCAGATGTAACAGTAAGTAAGTATGTGATTTTTTTTTTTCCCCACCTTATATGCCTGCCTTAATAATTTATTTTGGAATGTTATTGTCTGGATTAATTCGTCAGCCTAATTGTGTGACTGAAAAGGTCACAGAAATGTACTGCGACTGCTGAAGATCTAAACTGTATCAGAGCTCATAATTCATGAGTACCCATAAGGAAACAAAGACAGGGAATGTGACAGATGAGACTTTTCCAAATGGAAGAAAGAAACAGAGGTTTCTCCAGCACAAGCACTTATCACAGACCTTGACAATGTAGCAGACTTCCTTTTTCAGCTGCTTTCAATTAGCATTAACTGTACCTGAGTGTTTCGACCACCATCCAGCTGCTCTTTCTCCCTATGTAGTAATTCTTGTTCTCAACATTAGCATTTGTGTCTTATTTTAACTTTAATTGGTTTATTAATGAATAAGAAATATCCAAGCTAGAAAGTAAACACCAGTCTGATTACCTGTGTCTATATGCCACAAACCTCGACCAGCCCGTTAGCTCAGCTGAATGACAAGCTCCACCATCAGTCGTAGAAGAGAGCAGAATATACCTGTGTAGTCAGAGGAAGATATTTTTTCTTAAATTCATAATAACAATAAATCAATTAGTAAAACCATGCAATGCTCTTTCTGCGCTATATCACGACACATACAATGAACTTGGTGATAGTGTGGCATTCTGGTTTCTTTTTTTAAGGGGTTACACCCAGAAAGGGTTTTGAGGTCAATGTGTCTGAGATTTCCACAGTGAATTTCCTGCAGAAGGCCAGACAAAGCTAATTAATGCTGTAAAAAATGCAAGTGACTAGAGAAGAGAATGGTGTGTGAACTTTTTCTTGATCTGAACTAAAAAAGCGAAGAGAAAATTATGACAATTACACTTAATTTCTGTTCAGATCCTGCTGGTTAAAGTATTGGTCTAGAACTGGGAGCACTCAACTCCAGTCTCCTGAGAGAAGATCATGGCTTGAAATACCAGTTGGCTATTTCTGCCCATTTGGGTGTAGTGGGTGGCTTTAGCTGTGGAATGATCACAGAACATTTTAATTAGGACAGGAAGAAAAGTTTACAGTTAGACTTAATCTTAAAAGGTCTTTTCCAAGCTGTGATTCTCAGGGAAATACTCGGTAGCTCACTGTACCCGTTGTGCTGTCACTTCTGTCTCTCCAAACAAGTGCGGCTTTAGCAGAGTTGCCTTTGTCCCACACGAACCCACAAGCCCGGAGGCTGAGGCTCCTGGTGGGAAACGTTCCATGCTGATGGAGGGATCTGAACATTTACCACCAGCGTCCTGAGAAAGTTCTCAGGTCATGAAAATGACCCCCTACAAAGGTGGGAAACCATTGCTCTAGTCTAGTAAGCACCACTCGTGTGGTGCCTTCTGATTTATTTTGAGACCGACAAAGAAACGAAGCGATTGGTTTAAAGCAGAGTGGAAAGTTTCTCCAGCTCGGAAGGGTTTTCACTCTGCCTGTCTAAGAAAAGTGATTGTTGTTGCTCTGAAAAGGATGTTGTTGGTGTGTATTCCTGAATGTGGGAGGTAATTTAGGGTTTTTTTCTTTGTTTCCACCCATTCCCAGCCCTGCCTGGAGACGCACCCTTGTAAAGTGTCACCGGAACCCAGGACTGCACCTGGGATCCGTAACAGGGCAAGCAGGGACTGCGTTATCTGCTCTTACCCAAGGTATTAAAAGTGATGAAAGACTTTGAAAATCTCTAGCTTTTTCCTTAGTTTAGCTTCCTTTAATATCTAGGTTTTCCAAACCCGCTTACCCTACCTGTTAGTTTTAGTTTTAGTTCTTGATGTTTTGGGGCAGAATTGTCCTCTTCATTAACAATAGATCTGCCTTGTGTAAGTGTTTCATGCATGGCTTCATGCTGTGTTTGTTTATGTATGCAAAAAGGGCTTAGGGAAAGAGAAAAAGATACCACTGATTTTACTTTTAATTGCTTTAAATTAATTTTAATTATGGCTGCAATTTCTTTTTGTATTTGAACTGGAATATTTTAACTACTATACTTTTCAACAGAACAAAGGAAAGACACTATTGCTATAGTCTGAAAACCAACAGGAAATTCCAAAAATTTGGATTATTAACATAACCTTTTCCATTTTATTGTCATTTCATGTATGGATGTTAAATATTTAGTAGAAATATTTTATTTTCACTATACAAAATTCAGTGGTGATGTCAGCCATATTTTCAGTGACGTGGTAGGACTTCTTGGCTGTACCTCACTGCAGTAAAGGCTGTGTCGATCTTTCTGGGCAGTTTCCAAATACAATTCTGAGAGGAAACCAGTGAAGGTATAAATGAACACTAATTGTTTGTGATCTTAGCTAAGGCAGGAGATTCATAGATTTTCTTAACAGAGCTGGGCAGTGCCTAGCGGGACTGGGTTTAAATATTCAGAACTGCATTTTAAGACACAGAATAAATGGCAGTACTGTCAATAGCAAGCTTCATCAAAAGAAAGATATTAATTCTGAAATACTAACATTCACTTCAAATTAAAGCTATCAGACCATTTATATTATTAACATACACTAACATTTTCTCTGTAACTGATACAGGAGAGGAAGCTTTCTTTGTCATAAACCACTAGAAAATATTTAAGATTATATGGCTTAAAATAACTTCTAAACTTAGAGACACGAAGAGAGAGTAACAAGATATTGTTCCTCATTATAAACTGAGAGGGGTAAAGGGAGAAAAGGAAAGACTATTGAGACTTGACATCAGTACTGAAAAGCATTAGGAATATTTCAAACTTCATGTGTTCTAAATATGCAGGATATAATTCTTAATAACTAAACACTCTAAGAGTGTATTTTTAACTCCTGATGTGATCCTTTGCATTCTCAAGTGAAACCCGGATTTTTTTATTGATTTTTTAAAACTATATCCTATTTTGGAGAAAAAGTGATTATTTTTTTTGTTGCCTAGCAAAGCAGCATGCTGGGTCTGTCACTCTGTACTGTAACTCTTCAGCAGCAGTTACTGCATACAGTGGAGAACGTCGTGTTGCAGAGAGGAAGTGATGCATATATTGAACTGCGATAATGTTGTATTTAAATGTGATTTCTGTGTTGTAAATGCCTCAAAATGCAGGGGTAAATTTGATGGATTTTAGTGGAACTGAGGTTCTAAATAATTTTATGCATTGAGGCTCCAGTATTGTTTTGAGACATTTATAACAGAATTGATAGTTCAAATTGTTCCAAAATAAAGGGGAAAGTTTTTATTTAATTTAAAAAATTGCCTCTTCTTTCCCACAGAATATTTGCTGGGAAGCCTGAAGGATTCAATGTACAGTGAAAACTGAGGCAACAGTTTGCATTTAGACCTCTTACAGGAAGTTTGTTTGTTGCTGGCTAAAGTGGCATCTCGTTTAACTTGTTGGGTTTGTGACACCAGGGTTTGTGCAACTGACACACAGGTTCCTCCCTTTACTGCTGAATTTCAGTTTTCCTGGGGAGAAACACAAAGGATGCCAGAAAATACACAGTGCTGCCAAAACCCAGGTCAGGGCTGCAAAGAAAATTTTATTACATAGGGTTTTTTGTTTTCTAAAATTTAATTTTTAATTCCGAGAAGCCCATAATCTATTCGGATCACTTTTGTAAACATTGAGTTAGGAACTAAGGAAGAGACAGAAATGTGGGTTGTGCTTTGCTGGGGGAATTTGGCCTTGGCTACTGTGGTTGACAGTCACTCAGACAATATGGTGAGGACATATTGATGCTGACAAGTCCTGGCATGATCTTGTTCTTGAGATCTGATGAGATAATAGAATTAATTAATACGGCTGTAGATGACGTACGGTATCAATAAACTGAGATCTACAGCTCTCATTTCTCACTTAAAATTCAACCATCTTTTAAAAAACAAAGGGTAAATAATACAATAATCTGTCTCTGAGACTTATTTATAGCAAACCCATCAGTTTTTACATTTATAGGAAGTCAACTGTGACATCCTCCATAGCAAAAATAGTATTCCAAACATCAAAACTGACACTTCCCTTTCAGCTAGGCTGCAGATGAAGAAACCCCAATACCTGCTTAGAAGCTGATTTAGAGCTAACAGGGGGACAATTTTACTGAGCTACAGTAGATAAACATTCTGCACTGACAACATTTTGTAAGTGGTCACAGTGCTGATAAATGTTCTATGGACTATCTGCTTGTAATGTGCAAATAAACCCTTTTTATTTTGGGTTATTTTATTTTGTCATTTTAACAGACTTAGAATAAGCCCGATAGGCCATTAAGAACCAGCAAAATATAGTTAGCTTTTAGTTACACTGATGTAAATTACAGTTTGCTGTATTTGGTAAAGTTATTCCGCACTTGTAGAACAATTTGTGGATGCTTTATGCTATTAGAGATTTAAAATCAGAGCAAACGAAATTAGCATAAAATCTTTCTTGGAAATTTTTTTTTTTTTAACGTTGCATTTAAAAAACAAACCCACCATAAAACAACAAAAATAAAAAACCCTATATAAGGTTTTTGTGTTTATATTAAACTTCTATCTCCTGTAAGAGCAAAATTATCTTCTGATTAATAGGTGATTGCAATGATTGCCATAGACTGTTTAGTGTCTAAAGGCATTGAAATAGTGGGGCCGGTGCCTGGGGAGGGCTGGCTTCCTATATTTTAAGTTCCTTAAATGGTCATTCTGGCTTAACATATCATAAACACTGTGATCCTCCATTAGTTATTTTTGACCCCATTACTGTGCACATTACAAAAGGGAAACAGAGGACTATGAAACTCTGATCTTCCCCGTAAAGTCAGTGTGAGAAGTCCCACGACCCTTGTTTTTGTCTTGTGTTTTGTTTTGTTGGCTTTACCTGAGCAGCTGAAGAAGCTGTGAAATTAAGTTTCCAAATATCTCTCTTCAGCACTGCCAGGGAACCCAAGGGCAGCTTGAATTCTATCTAAATCACAGTATCACAGTATCATAAGGTTGGAAAAGAACTTTGAGATCATCGAGTCCAACCTATGATCCAACACCTACACCTACTCCTACTTGCCAACTACACCATGGCACTAAGTGCCTCAACCAGTCTCTCCTTAAACACCTCCAGGGACGGTGACTCCACCACCTCCCTGGGCAGCACATTCCAATGGCCAATCACTCTCTCAGTAAAGAACTTCTTCCTAATGTCAAGCCTAAACCTCCCCTGGCGAAGCTTGAGACCGTGTCCTCTTGTTCTGTCACCGGTCACCTGAGAGAAGAGACCAACCCCTGCCTGACTACAACCTCCTTTCAGGCAGTTGTAGAGAGCAATAAGGTCTCCCCTGAGCCTCCTCTTCTCCAGGCTGAACAACGCCAGCTCACTGCGAGACGTGCCTGGTCCCAAAGGGTGGCAACACTCCCAGGAAGCACCAGGGTGGGTGGGACACAGCTGTGAAGCTACTTTTCACAACTGTGCTGTTTGTGCAGAAGGCAAGGAAGAGGAATGGTAGAAAATGAGAGCTATTCTCTGATTCCTTACTCTTCTTTTATAGACCTGTCATTGTGTTGTGTTCTTAACAGCTGGTTTAATTTGTTTCAATGTCCTTTAGACTGTGGACAAGAAAATCCTGTTAGCAGCATAGGGGTATGTATGCTTTAACCTTCACGACTTGTGAAGGAGCAGGAACAGATCTGCAAATATCAGACCTGCCTTCCCAGGGAGCTCTGGCTGGGATTGTGCTGAAGGAAAATACCTCCTAAAACCTCATTAACGTCAATAGGAAACTACTGACACGGCTCTCAGAATTACCATGCTACAAAGTGTATGATGTTCTCTCTCTCCGTCAGACACGAAGATTTATTGAGATGTGCTGCTTAGAGTCCTACAGAACAGTGAAATCTGCAGTGGAATCTCACAGTCTGCTGAAATGTTTGCAAAAAAAAAGCTTGGGAAAGTGTTGTCCAAGGAATCACAGTATGCCAGTATCAGCTGCATGATGCCTTTGTTCAGTTTTGATGTCATGCCCTAATTGCTGTGGTTTCCTGTTGCAAGGGAGCTACCCTTGCTGAGCAATGCCTTAGCCAAGTTAGAAATAAAAACATAATATAACACTAATTGTCTTGATTCTTCTCTTTCAATATGCTACAGCGTAGTGAAGCTACAAGTGTTACAGTGATGCTTGCAATTTAGATTTTAGCACTGAATTGAGAGGATTTGTTTTGCTTCCATCTGTTTGCTTGTCCCTCAGAGTGCACCCAAGCATGATCAGTCTTAGGAAAGAATCTTACAGTTCCTCCTTTTGCTGCCGCGCACTTGGAAATGCTAGAACTATGAGCTGTCCGTCTACCTGAACACTCACCAGACACTCAGGTTTCCTGAAGAGAGAACCAGCACAGTAGTGATGATGCATGCGTGGGGATTTTAAAGCAATAGAAAACAAAGTGCAGATTTAATGTCAGCTAAGCTGCATGTTTCTTCCTCTGAAATAAGCCTGTTTTGCCTTAACAATTTCCTGTCTCTTTGATATACATCTGTCTAGCCTCCCAGTCTCGTCTCTTATGTTAAAACAAGATTCAGAATGTGCCAACAGGATTTCAATACATTAATATGAATTCATGAATTTTAACCATGCTATGGATCCCACCCCAGGGTCTGTAAACAGTCGCTAAGGTGGACGTGTGTGGGTTCAGTCACACACACCTGAGTGCCGTTGTGTTTTATGATGCTAGCATGATAGACCAGATAAGCGTGAAATAAATCTTTGTTGATTGCAGAGCAAGAACTAAAGAGACAAAACTGAGACATCTCGCTTTGGTATTGTCCCTTAAGAGCCCTTAAGCTTGAGCTTGCAGAGTGTTAATTTTTTGACTTATGTGGTAGCTGGATCCTTTTCCTTGTTACTTCAACTAACGGTTATGGTTTTTTATACCCTTATGGGTGTGTCTCTACTGTGATGATGGCTTTCCAGATCTGAGTGCTAAGAGAGTTTCTGTATTGGTAAGCACTCTGTGAAGCTGTGCCCTTTCCAACACTGTCGTCACCATTTTGCCTTTTTTTTGTCTGGTTGGAATTTACGTCACTGCCTTGTGCAGGCTTTTGTTTTGGTTTTGGTTTTCTTCTGAAAAAAGATGAGCCACACAGATTTTCTCACCATAAATTGTGGGAGAAGTCATCCATCCTCCAAGCAGTGGTAGAAGAATTATGGGTGGACAATGATAGTCTACAAGTACTTTACCTTCTTACATCTGCTGGAGAAGAACTGGCTAACATTCCAAACTGGAGGCGTTGCCTGAGCCAGGCAGAGTTAAAAGCACCATCGATTTCAGGTCAAATACTTCTTTATTTTGGCAGGGAAGAGGTCAGAAGCAACGGCTATGGAAGAGCCTGGATTTACTGTAGTGTGAATACAAGTATCAGTCTGTAACAACACAAGAGCAGACAGGTGATTTCAATGCGAAAATGCCAATAAAGCCTGCAACTTGACAGAGATTTTGCTAGTTTTGCACTGGTATTGAATTTGTATTGATTTGCATGTCAGAAGCTACGTAACGTTAATCTTGTATTTATTTGTATTGCAAACTGCAGTAGAAGAAAAAGCAGTGTGAAAAACCTTCTTTGTAACTGTCTGTGTGCTGATTGGCAAGTAACATTGCTGCGGTTACTCCCACTGAGTTTCAGGAACTGCAATTACTGCTATTTGTTGACAACTTTGTTGCTTAGAATGTAAAGAACTCACTCTTGCTGTTTACCTGTCGCTGTTCTGCTAGAGATACTTGCAGATTTTTTTAAAAGAAAACCCAATCAGTTCAGCTCTGAATACTTAAATCCTTATAGTGCTCCTTCTATCTGACATCTCTGACATCAGGAAGAAACAAAAATTTAATCATTGGAGAAGAATAAAATGATTTGGTTTGCTTTCTTCAGTGATCAGCTACACAGAGAGAAAAATGTGGGAAAGCCAAAAATACTAAGAAATACGCCTATAAGCACATTCATAAAGCTATGGCTTTTGAGAACCTTCATGGTACATGTGAAAATTAAGACTTCTCCTGATGTGGTCTTTTAATGACTTTTACAAACCAGGCATTGTATTTCTGAGATGTTCCTTTCAACAGAGCTGATGATACTTCGCTGTAGGTTTTTCTACCAGAAATATGTCTATAGTTGCAGTGTAATGATGCAATAAATCCACTCAGGAGCTTGTTACAGTTAAGAACCTGTAAAGGGCAAAGGTATTTCGACAATGCACATTAAATTAGACCTCTATCAATTGCTAATAGTGTAAGGTGTTTCTTCTTTTGTCCTTCAAAGAAATGTCATTTTGTAGAAAACAAATGGAGTCAAGTTATTTGCTACATGTTTAATTTTTACAGGCAGTGACTTCTTTGTGAATAAATAATATGCTTTGTTCAGAAGACAAGCATCAACTCTGAACAATTATCAAAGACGTTAGGATATAATGCTTCAAAACCTACAGCTGCCAGAAAATCATAGCAATCAATCAACATTTTCTTGCTGTTTTTCATATATTAGCAACGACCCAGGGGTAATAATTATGACCTGGTCTGCCCCCACCCTTTCAGATGGATTTACTGGTTATATCGATTCACTTTGTTCCTCTGCGGCCATTTCATAAGCAGGTACCATTTTTAGAAAAGAAGCTGCCTCATGTTCTTTTCTGTGTAGAAAGCTTAATATTTTTTCAGACAATTTAACACCTTTCTTTATGTTTCAAAAGAATTACCTTTTCTACCACTGTAATCTGTAAATTAGAAAGCTAAACAATAGAGCTGCGATAGATAAAGGCTTTGCCTTCCATAGCCTGTCAAGTCATTTTTGATTCTTTAATAACCTTGTCTGGTGATCACTGTGCAAGCCCCAGTGTAAAGTGCTCCGTAAGAAAGAACTGGCTCCATTTATTGGAACAAATGTTTGTGCGACTGAGGTCAGAAAGGTCTTTGGTGAATTCTTGCATACAGAGTGAATGATTTCAAACCTGGAAAGCCAAAGATGCAGGAGTTTTCTAGGTCAAGGCTTTTACTGCAGGCAGAAGTATTTGTATTAAAGGAATTTACATCGTGTACTGTTTCCATTTAGAAGGCTTAAGTTTCCAGTCCCATCTCTTTTGCTTGACCTTCACCCAGAACAGGCTGTAATGAAAACTATTTTTATAAATGACAAAAAGGAAGCCCGGGTGCTGCAGCTATAACAATGTAAGATTACCTTTGGATTTATGAGTAGTGTATGCTCCTTCTTTGGTTACCGCAATGAATCTCATTTGTGTTAATAAGCAGTATTGTCTCTGCTCTGCCGATGCCAGGGCAAAGTTGTCGTGATGCTGTCAGCCAGAGCGAGCGGCGCGCTGCGGCAATGGGCTGTTTTCTGTGTTTCATTCTAGATAAAATAGGGATCTATCTCAAAGAGAAAATGGAAATTACAAAATGCCCATTCATAACTTCGCCTTTGGTTTTTTCTGCCCTAAATTACTGCATCTACAAGTCATTTCAAAATTAGTTTCTCAGAAAAGGAGCCCTCATCTTTTGGGGTAAAATAAAAAAAAAAAAGACAACCAGGACATTGTGAATCTCCTGCCATTCCTCACTGTTTTTCAGATAGCAAGGGAATAATAGACTGAATAGATATTTCCCTTTAGAAGAAACTCACTGCACAAAGCTGCCTTCTTGCATATTCTCTTGCTTTATGTGATATTTGGGTTGAGAGGTGCCCTTGTGTCTCCCGTTTATGAAAGGAGGATGAGAGGAGTGGAAGGCTATTGGGATAAGATGGTGTGATACCTCTGCCATTTGCTTTATGCTCTGTGAAGTGAAAGAATAATAGATGAGTAAAAACTGTGTGTGGAGAAATTAGAATAGCCTGTTGCAAGTAGAAATCACGTTGTTAAAGTTATGGTCTGAAATGCAATATTATTTACTGGTATTATATGTTATCTTAATTTTGTGGTTATCGCTGTAGCAATTCCAGGCAAGATAGACCTGTACATTTGTAGATTTTAACAGTACTTCAAAGCTATTTTAACAGTTGACTACTTTTATGAGATCAGTAAAATCTTACTATAGATTTTGAAAGTTGGCCTGTGATATTAACGTGTGACTGACTCAGAATTTTTTTTTCTGATGTTGCAGAAGACTGGGGAGAAGCTAGTTCAGTGCTTTAAGTGCTGCAGGAGTAGGAGCGGGGTAATTTCTATTTTTATATAAATTCAGAGAATCTCACTTTGAATACCCATTTATAGTATTTAATGTGCAACTACGTTGAAGAATACAAGTTGAAGGGACTCATATTGTTATTAGAGGGTTGCTCGTGTTATTAGTATGTTTTTCTGTATGTATTGCAACTGCTTTCCTACAAAGACAGACCAATGTCTTTTGGTTTTGGGATACCTCAGGGATTTGTTTGTTGAAATACAATTGTATTCTAGGTAGATCTGTTGGATACGTACACTGACCTATGTTCAGTAGGTCTGAGACCGTGCCTACCGTTCCTTAGGTATTAAGTTAATAACATTTTTCAGAAAGATATCTAAACTTCCATTTACACAGAGCTTGGTGAATAATTTATTGCCCATTTCCTACAGCACTGCTGTCTGCGATGGCTGGTGAGTGATAGAGCAGCTGTGCCCTCGCTCAGGAGATGTGAAATGTCTCCGTGTGCTCTGAGCAATGAGGGATGATCTGTTTATCTGTGTATATGAAAGAAAAACTCCAATTCAAAAAAGGTAATGGAAAAAACCCCAAACCCTTCACAGCTGCATTGATATAACTAACTACAATTAAAAAAGCCCTTAACAACCACCAGCCAAACCCACAACATATTAGGTTTAATATAAAATTAATGAAGATGGAAGAGTTCTTGACTTCTGCTTTATAACTGCTTTGAAGGTCATGCTTCCTCACAGATAAAGTATGTAAACGAGAGAGTCCATTCATCTTCATATAGTGTCAAACAAAGTGGGATGAAACACGAAGGAGTCCCAAATATTTTTATTGTGCCTGAAAGAAAACGGCACACTTTCTTGAATACTTAGGAGGCTGCACGCAGTGACATTGTCTGTAATAATGAGAGATTCTGCTCCCTTTCTGCACGTAAGAGGATGAAACAGAATCTTGTTTTATAGCATCATCTTCTCAAGGTAAAGGTTCAGCAGCAGAGAAGGCATAAGGGTGATTGCATGTTCTGACTTGTGGAGTTCCACCTGTGTGCACCACCACTCACGGAAAGTGGAAGCCAAGAAGTTTTTCCAAGGTTTTTCCCTCTTTGAATTTGTGAGATTCTGCTTTTACCACATCTAGGGTTGAGTGAGAACTTTTAAAAATCTACCAACCTCCATTCAGTTCCTCAGTTACTTTTTAAGTTTTCGCTCTTTTAAAAAGGTGAGTGCTTTGGAGTGCTAAACGGTTTGATGGTGAAGCAGTGCTTTCAGGATTCCAGCCTGCCTTCTGCCTTAATTTGCAGAGTAAAAGCTTTTTGTTTATCTGGACATTCAGTGTGTGCAAGTGAGTCTGTAACGGATCCTAACTTTCTCGAGAATGAAAGCAGTATTTGACCTGATTCTCTCTCTCCCACCTTAATTTTTAAATTAACTTAAACTTGTAAGGTATCTTGGGGCAGGGTAGTTATTTTCTAGTGGTAAATTGTTGACGAATGTTAGAATTGTGGAAAATCAAGCATACATTCTTCGTGGATGTGCATATAAATAGCTGTGACATAAGCACAGGTAATTCTTTCTCCTGGGTGTTGGTAAGGCTTTCACCTGCAGTACTACTCAATTTTGGCATTGCACTTCAAGAAAGACATAGACCAAAGGCAGCAGCAGGGGTACAGGAATAATCTCAGGTCTGAAAATTTGCTGAAAAAAATAATCCAAGAAAGAAGGTTAAGGGAGAGGCAACACAAGACTCTGATATTTAAAAAAAATAATATGAAGCCAAAAAAATCCTCCCACTCCTCACCCCAAATCCAAACTCCACAGAAAGAACAGAACACACCCCAAACTCCAGTAAAAAACACTCCAGTTCCCCTCCCCAGAACTTTTTAGAGTGTAGGCTGGGACAATAAACCATGAAATTAGGTTTCAGCAGGAAGAAGTCTTAGGCCTGGTCAAGGATCCGTGTAGACCTTGCTCAGACTGGAGCCAGTACTACTGTGACTGAAGCTTTTGGGCTCAGCGCTTAAGGACAGCAAAGTCCAGGTTATGCATCATTAAAGATTAAAGAAGAAAGCAGAAAAGCTTGTGTCAAATGTTTCAATATCTGATGTGTTTTGGGATGGGAGATGGACCACAAGATCTCTTAAAATACTGTAAGGCTTTCTTATGGTTTATAAATGCTTGATTTTCCTTCAGAGTCCTTTAAGCCCAGGGCTGCTCGTGCTTACAACAGTGTTGTGACCTCGGTACTGCTGCGTTGTAACTTATCTCACAGGCCTGTAGATTCTTCTATGGTTTAGATTTCCTACCTGAAAAAAATCTTAATCAGAAGCTTAATGCCTGTCAGTGGTGAGTTAAAAGACAGTAGGGTGAATTTTTAAAGGGAGGAATATTAAAACCAACAAACAAGCCAGTATTTGGAATATAGAATCATAGAATCATAGAATCATAGAATCATAGAATCATAGAAACAGAAGGTTGGAAGAGACCTCTCAGATCACTGAGTCCAACCGTGCCTGTCTCCCCACTAAACCCTGTCCCTAAGGAACTCATCCACCCGTCTTTTAAACACCTCCAGGGATGGTGACTCAACCCCCTCCCTGGGCAGCTGTGCCCATCCCTGACCACCCTCTCAGTGAAGAAATTCTTCCTAATGTCCAGTCTAAACCTCCCCTGGCACAACTTGTGGCCATTTCCTCTCGTCCCATCACTGTCACTTGTGAGCAGAGCCCAGCACCCACCCTGTCACAGCCTCCTGTCAGGCAGTTGTAGACAGGGATGAGGTCTCCCCACAGCGTCCTCTTCTCCAGGCTAAACAACCCCAGGTCGCTCAGTCCCTCCTCGTAGGGCTTGTTCTCCAGCCCCTCCCCAGCCTCCTTGCCCTTCTCTGGATGCGCTCCAGCCCCTGAATGTCCTTCTTGGAGTGAGGGTCCCAAACTGACCCCAGCACTCGAGGTGCGGCCTCACCAGTGCTGAGCACAGGGACACAATTTCCTCCCTGGTAGTGGCACTTATTCAGTACAGAGTAGCACTTACAGATTTTTTTTATTTTTTTTTTTTTATTTTTTTTATATTGCTCTGAGATTAAGTCAAAACTTCTGGACTTTATTTTTGTTGAAAGTATTTTTATCTTTTTTTTTGACAAAGTATTAGTTGTATCCTTTGTTCTTTGTTCTTTCTTCTTTATCCTTACTTCTTACCTTTAGCAGCCTGTTTTTTCCACTAGCTGGAAGAAGTAGAATGAAGTGAAAAGATAACCGAAGAAAGGTAAAGAAAGGTAAGATAAAAGTAATAGACACAGTTCAGCTGTGAATTTGAAAAAAAAATAATAACCCACAGGGTACTTGCCCATCTGGTAAAAATGAAGGCATTCGAGAAATGTGACAGAGGGCAGAGAACAAAGCCACGCAGCAGTATAGTCAAATACAGATGGTGCAGTCTGTGATTTTTGTCTGATTCGCAGCCTCCCATTCCTTTCATGTGGTGATAGGGAAGCAATATAGGCTTTTAAACAAAAAGCACAGCTCTCGTAGGGCCCTAGAGTTCTGTGTACTTAATGATAAATACATTTCTATCTAGAAAGTATAAAGTGCTGCACTGAAGTCTTCCAGTTCACCCCAGAGAGTGTAGCTGCGTCACCTTAAGAGCACAGCTGGCTGGAGCAACAAGACTTCCCTCTCCTGCGGAGAACGGTGTTCGATGCCTGTTTTCTTGGCATGCACGTGGTCGGACTGGCCATAATGGTGAGGAAGGTGAATCCTAAAGAATTGCCCCCAAGATCTTTCTTGGATCCCATCTTCCTGAAGTTGGGGAGATGTCGGCTCTAGTTATACACCACCTGCCTGGTCTGAAGATGACATATGCTCCCCCCCGTGGGTATTCCTGAGGGTTCCAAGTGCTGGGTTCTACACTTTGGACACAACAACCCCATGCAGAGCTCTGGGCTGGGGACAGAGTGGCTGGAGAGCAGCCAGGTGGAAAGGGACTTGGGAGTGCTGGTGGACAGGAAACTCAACATGAGCCAGCAGTGTGACCAGGTGGCCAAGAAGGCCAATGGTGTCTTGGCCTGCATCAGGAATAGTGAGGCCAGCAGGACTAAGGAGGTCATCATTCCCTTATACTCGGCACTGGTCAGGCCGCACCTTGAGTCCTGTGTCCAGTTCTGGGTCCCTCAGTTTGACAAAGATGTGGAGATGCTGGAGTGTGTCCAGAGGAGAGCGACGAGGATGGGGAAGGGGCTGAAGCACAAGCCCTGTGAGGAGCGACTGAGGGAGTTGGGGTTGTTCAGCCTGGAGAAGAGGAGGCTCAGGGGAGACCTTATTGCTCTCTACAACTGCCTGAAAGGAGGTTGTAGTCAGGCAGGGGTTGGTCTCTTCTCTCAGGCGACCGGCGACAGAACAAGAGGACACGGTCTCAAGCTTCGCCAGGGGAGGTTTAGGCTTGACATTAGGAAGAAGTTTTTTACTGAGAGGGTGATTGGCCATTGGAATGTGCTGCCCAGGGAGGTGGTGGAGTCACCGTCCCTGGAGGTGTTTAAGGAGAGACTGGTTGAGGCACTTAGTGCCATGGTGTAGTTGGCAAGTAGGAGTAGGTGTAGGTGTTGTGTCATAGGTTGGACTCGATGATCTCAAAGGTCTTTTCCAAACTTATGATACTGTGATACTGACCCAGTCTGCTTTTTTCTCCTAGTAACCTGTCTGATAGGGATAACATACCCAGGGGTCTAGGTAGGTGTGCCTGGTGTTTCTGTTTCATGGTTCAAAGGGCCTGAAGAAGTGAATTTCTTTTCTGGTGGAGTCCCCATCCTGCATATCTGTGGTGGATTGGGTGGTTTGGACGGGGGTGTGACTAGGAACGTTAATTTTATGTTATCTTCTTTGTGTGATTTTGATAGAACTAACCCCAAACTTGGCAAAAGACCCATTTGCCTTGCTCTGAAATAATTCCTTAAATTTATTGTAGTAACTTCAGCAGTTGCTGCTCTGCAGTTAAGTTAAAGCTCCTCCTAGCATGATTATTCAGAAGGGGAGGAAACATAATTCTGTGCAAACTGCTATGAAAAAAACCAAATGCCTCCCCCGCAAAGTCCTTGCAGTGATTAAGCAGCATTTTATTCCTACGCTATGTTGTTATTATTTAAATACGTGAGCAATCCTTTCAGTGTGTTTGAGTAGCATTGACACAATTAGAAGTGTAAACAAAACGTATCGTTAGCAGCCTTCCAGCACCTGAAGGGGGCCTACAAGAAAGCTGGGGAGGGGCTTTTTACAGGGGCAAGAAGTGACAGGACGAGGGGGAACGGCTTTAAAGTTTTGATATGACATTGGGAAGAAATCCTTCACAATGACGGTGGGGAGGCCCTGGCCCAGGTTGCCCAAAGCAGTGGTGGCTGTCCCATCCCTGGAGGTGTTCAAGGCCAGGTTGGATGGGGCTTGGAGCCCCCTGATCCAGTGGGAGGTGTCCCTGCCCGTGGCAGGGGTTGGGACTGGATGGGTTTGAGGTCCCTTCCAACCCAACCCATTCTATGATTCCATTATTCTATGATCACAACAGGACAGCTGCAACCTTTCTTAGAGGGCAGTGCTTGCATCACTTGAGTAGGCTGGTCACACCTTGCTGGGACCAATATCCGCTCAAGTGGAAACATAGCCGTAAAGGTGAGCTTTCAGAAAAAGTCGTTCTTAGAAGCAAAACACAAAATATAGAGATTTTTTTTCCCCCCAAACTGTACTAATATTAGTCAAACCCCACTGCCTTTATTCTTTCAGTATTACTACTCTTGTATGTAATTATCATGCAGTTTAATAATGCAGTACAAGTTGTATAGGATTATACGTATTATACATTATTATCACTATTATGTCAGTAGCTTTCTTCTCATTTTACTTCTGAATCTTTATCTTGTTCATTTCTCCACATATTTCATAACAAATGAATAAACTATAATTGGGTAAAATGCTACTCCTGTTCATCTCATTTTATCCCATTGTGCCTCACCACTGTTTTCTGCTAGGTCGTAGCTACAGGTGGGCTCTCGGGTATGTATTATTTCAATAAATTCTCTGCAGTGATTGGTTTTTGTGTATGTGTCTTAAAATAATAGGCTTGCTGAAAGCATACCTTATGTCTGAAGCTGTGATATACAGTGATTCAGGCTTTTGTAGGCAACCTGAACAGCTAATCCTTAGCTCAAGCTTGATTTTAGGATTACAAATATTCTGGTTTTTGTAAAAGTAAAACCAAACAATGCAAGCCCCCCCCTCAAGCCCCAACCAAACTATAAACCAATCTCACCACCACTACCAAACTTACAGAAACAACTGGACCAAGACACTGCCTGTCATATGCACTTATGATTATGGCAGTTTTGATACTGCTTCGATTTTTAAAGCCAACAGAAACGTTTAAGGAATTGTATTTTTTTTAGGGATTAATGTACTTCTCAGTTTTCTCCACCAAGTGTTGGAATTACCATATTTCTAGTCATATATTACTCAATTATGTAACTGTTCTTCCGTTAAGATGACTCCTAAGTTTTATTATTAATGATAACATTTTTCATAACAGAAATAGACTTCTATGCTAACATATAAATATTCAGATTCTAAAGAAGTTTTATGTTGCAAGTGGTGACAAAAATTGTTCCTTTTCTGGACTAGAATGTTCATAAATTCTCCAGCACCGTGGAAGAAAAAGGACTAACTGTTTAGAGAGGAGAAAAAAAGCTTCCAGCATAGGACTAAAATGAGCCAAACAGTGGCTTTCAAGTCATGTGAATTATTGCCCTAATGTTGTCAGTATTAAAAATTTCAAGGTGGAAATGGGTACCTTAATTATGGGTCTTCACAAAGCTAACAACTTGCAACAGGTTGTGCAGCAGCTTTATGTGCCTACAAGTTTATTTAAGACTAAAACTTAACACAATTGACACATATCCAATTTAAAAATTTAAATCCAGAGGTTGGCTTTGCCCGTTAAAGTCTTTCCGGTAATGAAGCAGTGACAGGAGCTGTAAAGGAAGTGTACGTGTGAGTATTAAGAGGAAGTTTAGAAAAGAAACTGAAAGGAATTAACTACTTAAATTTATTTGGACAAGAATGAAATTTTAACCCTTTTTGCTGCATACAGAGTTTTGCCAAATCTGCCAAGCCACTAGCGAAGCGAATGAAGATTTACTTTGAGAAAGAATTTTTTAAGAACTTTTTATACTTTTCTGAAGACATCACTGTTAAATCATAGCAGTCTGAATCTTTGATTTGTGAAATAAAGTTTAGTCCTGAGTGGTTTTCTTTATAAGGTAGAATATGTTCAGAATACCTGGATCTGCATTAAAAATGCTTTGCTGTCAAAACCAAATAAAGACTGAAATGTAAACAGGGAACGATGGGAAATAGTTTTCTTTTAAAAGCATTAACAGCATCGTCCAACTGCCAGCACGATCTGCAGATATTTTAAATACAGATTAATTGGTGCAACAATAAAGACAAAAAGGAAACAAAGCACATGAAGAAACGTAAATCTGTGCTCTGCGCCAGTAATAAAAAATAATTTTGTGTAATTTTATATTTTATGTGCCATCTGAACCATCTCCCTCTATTTATGTGCTTGTAATTTAGTATAACCTGTACTTTCTGAACTCTTCAACATAAGAAGAATGCAGTGAATGAGCACCTATTACATGCAATATCTATGGCTTGGGGACAATTTTATTTTACTCATAAATTTTAATATCCTTTCTCTACTATAGGGAAAATAATGAGCCTGTAGTGGCTTTGTCCATCATTACAGATAACTTTTTTGTTAAAGCTGCATAAAGGATTTTTGACTGATTAGAATTGATCCACAAATCTGAGACCAGGCTTTTCATCATTTTTTTTGTTGTTGTTAAACGCGAAACAGTCTTTGAATAGCCTTAGCTTACATCTAACCATGCAAATGATCTTGCTCTTTTTCTGTTCATCATAAATACTTGATATTTTGCCTTAAAAAAAAGATTTTTCTTTCCCCATTTGAACAGCGAAGTATAAATTTGGCTTTCATCTTAAGTGAAATATTGGAATTTTTATCTGATCTTTGATCATGAATTCTATTAAAAAAATCCCCTCTAAAATTCTAAACTGTAATTTTCTAATGATCACTTGCAGAAGATAGTTTTAAGGTTTATCCAATCCACATAAATCCACGTATGGAAGACCCAGTGGAAGTCTGATGTCACAGAAATTCAGCAGTGCAGACTCTCTGTTACGTCTGTAGGGTCCTCTGCTAATATTCTGCGAATATGAATTCACTAGATAAACGCAGAGAAGTGAACACGCCTCTCTGAGTGGGAGGCATCTGCTGGTCAAGACAAGATCAATCAATGATTTGGGTTCTCAGGCCTCCAAAAATCGTGTCATTTACATCAATACTGACAATTTGGCTCCCAAGTTTTGAAATGCTGATTGTGTTCTTTCATGTTTAAGGAGAATTTTAGGGTCAAGTTGAAATGGACTTAGTGCCGAGGTGGCAAATATGTGTATTTATTTTAATTGCACAAATCACTCTAACGTGTGGATATTTCAAACAGTGTATTAAAGGAGTTGGAGAGTAGAAGACATCAGGAAAAGCACTTGTAGGCTTTCTCAAAATTAAAAGTGATTTTTTTTACAACATTGTGTAGAATAAATCCTTATTATAGGTTACCTAAGTTTACCTTACAGAAGGATTGTATTTTATCTGCTAAAAAAGCTTTCCTAATGATTTATGAATCTTGCTTTACTCTTTCCTATAAACCCTCAAGATTAATGTCACCTTCCAGCCTCATTCTTGTTCTCTAGAAATACTGGTCACTCTGGGTTTTGTGTTGTCTTGAATTCACCGCTGTTAATGCCTTCTGCCGCACCATGAAAGGGGTGAGCAAGGGGGTGATCAGGAAATCACACCAATCGCTGTAATTGAAACCGAAATACCCATGTTCTTAAAGCCGTGTCTTCTTTCATTCTACTCTGCTTTTTAAAGTTGTTCAGCAGTTCTCAGAGCGATGTGTTATGCCCAAAGGGGAAGGGTAAACAAAGTTGTTTATGGTGGAAAGCTGTGGGTTTGACTAGCCTTAATCTTCTTGGGCCCAGCCAAGGATGTCAGGCTGGTGTCTGCTGGGAGCATGGCCACGCACAGACCCGCTTCCCAGGCTTCATCGGACAATCACCGGAACCAGCTCTGTTCTGAGAATATGGATTAGTTACAGCAAAGCTTCCCTGTTCAGCCAAACGGTGTGAATTATTTTTATTGTTTCTCCTCACTCTGTACCTGCTCTGACCTTGACCTTCCTTTTCCGATTCCTGGATTCAAAATCATGGTCAACCTTTGTCGTCTGGGCACTCCCACCGGTTGCCGCAGTGTCCTTCGCGGGTGTCCCCAGTGCCAGGGCACTTTTAACAATGGGAACTGCCTTGCTCCAGTGGGCAGGATGCTGAGGATCTGCACCAGAGAGAACATTTCACCACGTTACACATTGAAAGTCTGCTCTCAAGCCTTGTATTTTAAACAAACACATCGTTCTGACAGGGTCTCAGGTTTTGGCGTGTGTGCACTTTTCCTAACACATCCGTGCAGTGCTTCTCACCCTAATTGACACATTCCTTCCTGGTCACCTACTGCTTTCTGTGTTTTGTCACTGCTTCTACAACAAGGCTGCTGATGCTTTTCTTTGTTCGTAGTTTTTGTGAAGGTCGCTTTCTGTGGAAAGGTATGCCAGTGCCCCCAACTGGGTCTTCAGACATTTATTTCTGGCTTGTTCCATCAACTATTTATTTTCTGTGGAAGGAAAACAATAAACAGAATTGTAATATAATAAGCTCTTTAAGTATCGGTCAGGATAGAAAAAAACAATTATCTCTTTATGAGTAGTAAAGGCCACTGGTTTAACATTGGTAATTATTAATTTTAATAACTAAGATTATTAGCTAATGTTACATGGGTCACATTGCTTGTTATATTAAATTGATTTGCAAAAATATCACAACTGGCATATGATCCCAAAATGATATTAAATTATTCTGTTTGCAAATCCTCCCCCCCCCAAAGCCTATCTCATATTTGCCAAAATATCACAGCAGTTTTCTTAATTCTTATTACCAGCTTAGAGGCAGCACATGAAACTGCTTTTACTTTGTTTTCCTGACAGACCTATTTTTTGAAGGGAATTTTAATATAAGTCAAATTCTTAAACTTTATTATGCATTACGGACAGCCATTTTGAATTTTGAGATTTAAATTATTGGGCTATTTTCTTTGATTTCCTTGATATCTGTACTTCTACTTTTAAGCACAACTTCTCTTGCCAGTGGGGATACTTAAGTTTAAACAAACAAATAAAAAACTCCTCTCAATTTTAAATAAGAAAATTGGAAAAAGATTAATAAATTCTTTCAAAAATTGTCTTAAAATTTTGTCTTTTTTCAAACATTTTTTCATACATTTTCAAACATACATTATGTTTGTAAGTAGATCATCACTAGATCATCAAAAATTTCCATTTGTAAAGTCTGATCTGAAAATTACAAATTTTACAATATTTTAGGAAATATTTTGAAAATTTAAAGGGTATATTTTTATGAACTCCATGAGTATTTGTTTCAGTAAATCAATTGCTTTCAGGAATGATATGAAAAGCAAGCTACCAACTTCTCAGCTGAGACTTGTGGGTGTGATTTTTAATGTGGGTCCTTCTTCCAGTTAAAGCTTCCTGATTTTCTCCATTTATTGTGTGCAATGACTCTTTCGGGACGTTGATTTCTGCTGTTTCATCACTGAGGAGGAAGAAAACCCCAAACGACCCAGAAAAGCTGGCAGTCCTTCTGAAGGGGAACAATAACGACTCATCGGCGTGGTGGGCTGGGGCAGCACAGAGCGCTGGGGCGGGCAGCGACGGTGGGCACTCTGGGGACCAGCAGCAGCTGTGCCGTTTCTAAGCGTGTGCTGAATTATCTCCAGAGCAATCTGTTACCTCGTACAACTGCTGGAGTTATTGTGCATATTTTTTCATGCCCTGTCAGAAATCTCTAAACCAGATTTTGCAGGAGGTGCAGATGGATATTATGAAGTAGGATTCATTATATGGAATCTTCCTTATATGTGTGATCTGTTTTCACGCTACAATGTTTTAGCTTCTATTTACAGTACTAATTCCTAGAGAAAGGCGGATGGTAGGTGGTCCTACGTCAAGGCACACAAGGGAGCCTGGTTGAAGGATTCGAGGAATACAGTCAAATTCTCTTTTCAATCCTCTTCCTGAATGTTTATGAGAAAGAGCCCGTGGCCAGGCACTGCTGCTCTCTGGTGCCCTGTACTTCCCAGGGGGAAAGAGGCAGGACAATGGGCAGCAGCTGGCAGGATTGATGGCTGAATAAGTAACACTCTTCTGCTCACCGTGTGTTCCTCTTCCTTCTTAAGGCAAGGGTGAAGCCGTACTGGATTTTGGAGTAGGTGATCAAAGGCTGTCGAGCCTCAGCTGGGAGGGGCAAGGCTGTGCACGCCCCCCAGCTCTTGGAAGCCGAGGATGACTTTGTGCTCGCTGTAGCTCAGGAGGCAAAGGGTCACAGGGATAGGACCGTCATGCCGGTCCCGGCCTTGGGCTAACGCTGTTCTCTGGGACAGCTCCCCGACCTGCTCACTTTGACAGTTTGTTTCCAGGTCTTTGTTTTGGTGCACTGGTTTTTGTGGGGTGGTTTGTAACTGAGGATGTGAAATCAAAGGTAGGTGTAAAGGGGATTTTAATGAGATTACACACAGTCTTAGGCAGAAATTTGATTACTTTATTCATTTGGGAAATTACTTGTAAACTTCCAGATATTTTCTGTTTCAAATAGCTGTTCTGTTTCCAGAACAAAGGGTAACAGTTCAAACACTCGCTAACAGAACAATTTCCCATAACATTCTCAGCATAGCAATTTCCCCTTTTGCTGCTGTTGGCTATGGACACAGTTGAGTGATCATTGTGCTCAGGTGAGATAGTTTTAATGTTATGTTTGAATTACGTTGAATAACCTTCAATGCAAAGCTGCAATGAAAGACAGTGGGTTTGTATCACAGTATCACAGTATCATAAGGTTGGAAAAGACCTTTGAGATCATCGAGTCCAACCTGAGTATTTCTCCTTGATGGCTGCTTTCACAGAGAAGCAGGCTTCTTTCTGACAAGCGCGTGCTGCTGCCGTTATGCTTTTGGACTGCAAGTATTGTTTTTACATTAAATTAGTGAAAACAGTAGGAGTTTACTATTTGTTTGCAATAGGGCCAGGATTTCTCTCTTGGGATTATAATTTCATCTCAATCAGTCTCATTAGTCTTTCAGGGATGTTTATTCTTTTCTGAGTTTCCTCCGAACGACAATCCTGCTGCTGAAGTAACTGGGATTCTAGACAGTATTCTAGATATTGCTTATATCCATAAATTGTACAAAAGATGTGAGTCAAGTCAGATTGTTCTTGTGGAATGTTGTAATGGATTTATTCTTTTATCTTCTAGTATTGCAAATATTTGTTTCCCCTTTTACTTCATTATGTTACACTGCTGCCAAAGATATACAAACATGCATTTTAAACAGTCTTTTTAGATCAAGACAAATGCTTAAATACACCAAAAGCGGATCAATATAAGCTTTTAGTGGCTATATACAAACCAGACATTTGGAAGTGAAAGCTCTCACTTCCATTCAGTCTCTAGCAGTGTAGTAAATTAGATTTATGTCTTTTAGTTTAATATGAGTTATGTTTAGACAAAACAGGCAAAAGAATATTAAAAACATATAGGTTCAAATTAGCAGGGATGTTTTTCCACTTCAGGTTTAGTGATATTTGAGGCTTCCAAAAAACATTATTAAAAGCACTTCAGAATTGCTCTCTAGCGGTTAAATAACCTTTCATTGCAAACATTTTCTGTAACTAAACCTGTGCAAGTACGAAGTCTTTTAATAATGGCGTTTTAAGACCTCTTCATTGATTTAAATTCTTTTGCTTTATGCAGCCGGAATCATGCACCTGCTCTAACCTTTTACAACTGCTGTAAGGAAAATCTGTGGTATTTTATATCTTTTTGTGTTGGTTTTTTTTTTACTTTCTCTTCACTAGAACTTTTTCAAGTACTTTTTTTAAGACTGTCTCCTTTTCGTATCTTCTAGTATTGTAGTACACTTTTCATAACGTGGTCATAAACCTATGACCTATCCATTTTCCTAGGACTTCAGTGAAAACAAGCAACAGCAGATCTGTCTCCCTTAGATTAATTCCATCCTTTTAAATTCCACCAGTTGTGGAAGTGCAATAACTCAGTAGTTCAGAACGGGTTTTTTTCCCTTCCTCTAAACACTGCAACTTTGAGATATGTTTAAAAAATGGTGTGTCAGTGTCAAGATCAAAGTATCATCTTTGAAATCTTTTTGGGAAAGAAGAGGAGGACTAACTTGTTTATCCGTCCTCCGGGTGATGCTAAAAAGCATGCAGGTTACTGTGGGAGGGAGACCTGAACCCAGGTCACTTTGTAGATGAATTTTCAACTTGCCGCAGTCTGGAACTGGAAGGGCAGTCCTGTCGGCATCTCAGACGTACCTGACCGGATTCATAAGTTAATTCAAATTCCCTTTGAAAGCACAGGGTGAAATACCTGTTCTCACTTCCTCTGGAAAGCTATACTCAATCAATTCCTCATGAATTTTTTGGCTGCAAAGTCACACTCCCCCACACAGTTCAATGTAGCAGAATAAACATTTAAGGAAGAGATTTCTCTGAGATTTCTCCTGTGGTGAATGTATTTCCCTGATAAGTTGATACTATGACACACAGATCTGTGGAATTATGGACTCTATCAACAGGATGTTAGTTGCATTTTAAAGAAAAAAAGAGAAAAGCAGAGCTATGCAGTGGGAGCCAGGTGAGCTGTGTATATCTATGAGATCCTCTGAAGGAAATATGTTATTGTCTGGAGTTAGAGGAAAAATTAATCCACACAAAAAGGTACACAGATGCACGGAAAGGGTGCCTGAAACTGTACTTTAAGAATTATAGAAAAGGGATAAATGGGTGCGGTAAGAGCTCGGAAGGAGCTGTTCCATTCCCACCGATTGATGCTGGTGTGTTGAGACACACCTCGGATATTCTTCCTGCAGCACGATGCAGTGGCAAGCTTGTTTCCTGACTACACACCTCACTTCCACCAAGGTAAATGTTGTTATACAAATCAAGATAAATTAGCAGCTGATGGGGTGGGGGATGATTAAAATGGATATTAAGATTATTTGAATATGCAAATTAACAAGATAGAACTGTAATTTTCTGTTTTAATTGTTCAGCTCATTTCTTGAGATCAGAGTAATGTTTCACTCCCTGGGAAAACAACCGTCAAACGTGTAGCATTTTTCTTGGTGCTTCTGAAGACACCGGTCCACAGGGTGGGTGATGAGGCACAGGCTAAGACAGGCTGTTTGGTCACATCTCTCCACTGTTCTTAACTTTAATCATATATGCTTAATTGGTTGCAAAGACAGTATTGTTTCTAGCACAAGTTGTTCTAATTCGAACCAATTAGAATAAAATTACACTATTTTATGCTTAATTAGACTCTCAAGTAGCTTCTTCAGTCTAAAGTCATCCCCCTCGCTCTGTATCCTGAGATTGCTCTTCGTTCCACTAGAACACTCAGGTAAAACAAGAGGGCCTCTAAACTCAAGAAGTGCTGCTCCTTTTAAATTAATTAAGTTACTGTTTAGGAACTCTGCTATTCCACAATTCATTTATTCCAGAACATTGGAACAAGAACCATATGGTGGCAATTCACTGCACTTGTATTTCTCAGGTTGCTCTATTATTTCCTTTGCAGAGTTCGATCTCCGTTAAGGCCACACTGTGAATTCTTAGAAGAAATGCCCTTGGAATAGAAATTTCCTCATTATCCCTTATGGCTTGTGCCAAAAGAGCATTTAATTTCACTGCTGTCTTGTCATTATTTTTAATTCCTTACAGATCTGTAATCCAAAAAGGGCTTGGAATTGCTCACCTTGATGTTAAAGCATTTAGATACTTCCGTGTATACAGAAATCACAAACTCATAACATGAGCCTGGCTTTTAAAATACTAATGGTAGTGGGCTGTGGGCTACTTTCTTATACTTTAAAGGAAGCCTTTTTTCCTATGTGAAGAATTCTGAAAAAGAAAATAATTTAAAAAAATATTGACTATGAAAAATGAGAGGGAAAGAACCAAATATTTATGTACCTATGAAATTATTGAGGTTTAAGCATTTCTCTGTAGTAATTCTAGTGGAATTACATCAAGTCATTTGCCACAGTACCACCAGTCTTGAATTGTGCAGATTTGATGTTAGATACAGATGTAACCTGTGCAGTCATCTACTAGTAAGATAAATTTCTTCAATATTTATTCAGAAATATGACATGCTTCATCATCTCCATATTAGTAATTTACTTGAAAAAGGCTGTATTTTCCATGTGTTGAATTAAATGGAAGATTTTGAAATTTTCTTTTGATGGCGGCTAAAGTGAGATGCCGTGTTTTGAACTTCCATGTAGTGACCAGGTACGTAAAGGAAAAAAATTACACTGTTGTATTTCTTAATGAATATTAAATAAATATTTGAGATTATTTTCAGTGTGCATCTCTGCTATTGTAATAATTCTGTGGGGAACAAACACAGCAGGGAGTAGAAGTGCTCCTGGTGGTATATTAATCTTAAACAGCCTTGTTGTGTGTATTGCAGGAAGCTGAGAAAGCCATTAAAAGTCTGACACATTTGTGTAATGTTTCTGTTAGCTAATCCCCCACCTGTCACCTTTCTATCAATTTTTTTAAGGTGCAGTGGAAGTACCCGGTAGTATTTTCATCCTGTGATATTCAGGAGTGATGTCCACAGTGATGGAGTACATCTAGCTTTAGAAGAAGGATTTACTAGTTTTCTCCTGAAATTACACACAGATGAAATGGGGCAACAACCTACGTTGTTATACTACAAAGTATGTATATAAAAAATGTTATGTATTAAAAAACAAGAATGTGGCTACTTTAGAAGAAACAATAAAGATTTTTAGTTGTTTGATGTGTTCAACTAAATTGAAACAGGAAAAACTGAAGAACTGAAATATACGTCCTCATTATTCTTTCACCAGTGTTACAGCGCAAGAACACTGTATAAAAGAGTAATGAGGATGTATCTTTCAGAAATAAGACCTCAAGGTATTTATTCAATGCAAACAACAGTACAAACATTGTAGCTATGGCAGAACTTCTGTTGTCTCAGATGTTGAATAGAACTTCTCTGATAGGATCTAGTGGTGCTAACACCCAGCTTGGTGCCGCGCTTGAGACAAAGGTGAATGGCAGACAAATGACCATTTTCTTAGTTGAGGAGAGTGACCAGCTGGTTGGATCTGTACACACAGAGGGAAGAAATTCTTGTTCTGAAATATATTTTGAAATCCCAGTATTTTTCAGATAAGAGTGTAGCTGTCTGTTCAGTGCTGTTGTGAGTAGATCCCCATCTTGTCAGGGTCCGTAGTGTGTTACTGTGGCTGACAGAGTGGAAGGTTGTTCTCTTGTCTCACAGAAGGATGATTTCTTCTCTCCTACCAACTTTATTCTACAAACCTGCTAATTAGCTTGAACCAGTGTCATTTAAAGGTATTTTGTTCTACAGATTTAGTCAGCATTAATACTCTCCTTATTTCACATTATCTGTGTGGCCTTAGATATCACATTTTTTACGGTGGTGATGACTATACCAGCGCTGCTTGCTTCTCTGTATCTTCACTAGAGGAGATGTGAGAGGTATGCAGTGAATTATTTTATATTCTTCTCATGGCAAAGTCCTATTCAGTAGATGATAGTTCTTAATGGTTAGAAAAGGGGACGGAAACTTTCACCTTTTAATGATAAATGCATGTATCAAGTGTTAGTATTAAAATGGAATACCTGAACTTTCGACGAGCTCACACCATGCAGAGGAAAAAGGCTTGCACTTTCTCACTGAGTGCTTTATTGGTGGAAGAATGAATCACCATCCTTATGATTAACTGAATTGGAGTCTTAAATGTACAGACACTTCCTTAAATAGGGGCCCGAGGTTCACCCAAATGGGCTGACACAGAAAGAAGCAGGAAATTACACCAATTCAAGACTGCCCATCCTGTAATTATGTCTGTTGGACATTATCTGGTGATACAAATCTCAAATCCCTGACGGAATAACACTTTCTGAACCAGGTTGTCATTACGAACGAATGCAACGTGCAATTCCACCCGCCTGGAATCTGTTCTAAAGGATTTATATCCACAGGTTGGAGACAGATGCTGTAGTACTGCAGATGTCCAAAAATCCATGCCAAACCCTGTGGGCTTATGGTCTAGCAGCTGCCGATGGGGACTAATGACACCCAACTATTTATATCCCCAGCTATTATGTTTTCTAATTCACTGATTTTAGCAGCAGAGCAAACGGCTGCCTGGGACTTTGAAACCCTGAAACTTGCTCATCAGTGTTGCCGTTCTTGACCTAATCAGCAGCGCCAGAAATTCAATCAAAGCCTTGGTGTGAAAAGGTGTTTAACCTGCTCTACTGATCTTTTATCTTGAAGTGGCTTTACAGACATAAAGGGAGAATTCTGTTTGCAAATACCAGAATGGCATCTGTGAAAATGCTGATATAAAGTAGGATCTGTAGAAGTAGGTTTTGCTTCCCTTTCTTTTTCAGAAGTCCAAGACCCAGAATCAGTATGCATAGCCTTCATTCCATGTGTAAATTGTGGGAATAATTTTTAATATCCCTTCAAAAAATCCTTAACTCTTTCTAGTCATTCTGATCACGGCTGACTCAGTTTGACTGTCTACTTTTTTCTTTGATTCTTCATACAGCACATGGATTATCCTCAAATCTTAATTTCTTTATACCTTTGACACATTATTTCTCAACTTGATCTCATTAATGAAGCCCTAATTCTGCCTTTGACAGGGCAATGTTAGCTGCGTTTTTATGTCAATTAGTATCCTCTGAACTTTAATCTCAGATTTATGGTTCCAATGCAGAAATATAGAATGGATTTGCACATTTGGGCAAGTGAATGGGCAGTCTGCAGTGTTTTGAGAAACAAGGCAAGTATTGTTTTAATAAATCTAGGTCAATCAAAGCATTTCTAAAAATGCATTTACATATTCCTGCATCCTATACTTGAAAAAACAAGAAACCTTGTTTCCCACTAGATGAGAGCTGAGTTAGAAAATGAAAAGTTACCATGAGAAAATTTTATCAGTTTTCAACTCTGCAAATTATAATATTCTTTAGAGCCTTGTTTAGCATGAGGTTTAGCTAATGCAAAGCTTTTGTTAGCTTTTCTATTGTAGGAACGCTAAATAAACAAGCAGCCTTTAAAGAAATACAGCAAATATTTTTGTTTAAATCGGAACAAATTAAACATTCATGACTGGTTTTTATGTGTTCAGGGTGGCCTGGGTAAATGGAAAAGAACAAAGAGTTTAAGCTGGCATTTTTCTCTGCTGCCCTATTTTCAGCCATTCCCCATGCACGTGTCTCATGAATGTTTAGCAATCCATTTCTAATCCCCTCAGATGAGAACACAGTGTATGTAATATTTTTCACCTGTGTTTCTCTTGAACTGATGCTTTATCCGCAATGCATGCAGACATCTGATTTTGCTCAGGAAGCTTGTGTAATTTGGTTGCACAGTTTGAGGGTTTTTTCCTTCGGGGGTTATATGTGTGCATTAAAAAGCAAACAGCTTGCCTTAGAAATAGTGTAGCACGGCATTATTTCACTAAATATCGCGCTATTAGAATTAATTAGAAGTAGGCAGACAAATGGGTAGTGCAGAAGGAGGAGATTCTCTGAAAGTCTGGAGAGAGTGTTTATGCAGTAGAAAGAGTCACTAGGATAAAGTTTGTGGCTAATATTCAGCTATTCTAATTTCTTTCTAATTTCTACTGTCCTTTGAAACGTCCTTCTACAAGTTGAGGAACAGTGTTAGCTAATGTTTTCTAACAAGCAGCTGTGTTTTGCATTCCTCATTTATCCTTGAGTTCTGAGCTTTTGGAGAATATTCAGATCAGATAATCCAAGACTGACATGGGAATTGATGAGGTTGAATTTCTGTGAAGAGCTGCTGCTTGTCAGCTCTGGGTGGTGGAGAGCACGATTGGATGAGCCAGGCTCTTGGGGCTCTGTTCAGTATAGCACCACTGGCTAATGGCACTGTGAGGGCTTCCATCTTCCTGGAGCCCACCCAAAACTAGACTTGTCAGCCAGAGCCAGACTTTCACAAAAATAAAAGCCTCCTTCTGCTCTATCTCTGTTGCTTCACAGGCTTAGGCTTGACATTAGGAAGAAGTTCTTTACTGAGAGGGTGATTGGCCATTGGAATGCGCTGCCCGGGGAGGTGGTGGAGTCACCGTCCCTGGAAGTGTTTAAGGAGAGATTGGATGAAGGTCTTAGTGCCATGGTGTAGTTGACAAGTAGGAGTAGGTGTAGGTGTTGGGTCATAGGTTGGACTCGATGATCTCAAAGGTCTTTTCCAACCTTATGATACTGTGATACTGTAAGACTGTGAAGTAAATGGTTAAACAGGCAGCTTACTACAGTTCCTTTGATGGTAGGGAATTAGAAATACAAGTAGTTTTAAGTTTACAAATGCAGTATTTACATTTTAGGTATGATCTTGTATTGTTCTTGCTATCCCCAGGATATTAAACTAATGCATTTGAATGCTACGGTTCAAAGGCAAAATAAAACATGCCCAGCAGTTGTGAGGCTGGGTGTTTGATTTGATACAGGGTTCAGTGGAACCTAGCCAGTGTGACTCGTGGGGTATGTGATTCATTTTTTGCCCAGGTGGACTGAATAACAAAATGTGCCCCTTTTCTGCATGCTGAATATCACATTGGGTTTTTTTCTTTCTTTAAAATTCCTTCAAAAATGATCAATAAATGTCCATTGCATTTTTTATGGTCAAAGAGTTCACATGGAGTCTGTGTCCCATTCACACCACATTGAATCACGGAATGTTGCTGTGTGTCCTGAGAAATATTACTTCTCTTCAACACAGGGTCATGGTAACTCAACTTGACCCAAGTACTCCGAATTTCTCTGATTCTCATGAATCAGAATTACTCAAATTTGATAATTAGCAGCAAATTCTTACACTCATTTCCTCATCCAACTAAAATCAATCTGTTGCTCTTATCTTTGTGTCCCTTTTACTATGCATGTATCATCCTTGAGCCTTGCCTAAACGTGGCTTTTCCTTTAGAAAGAGCGTATTCTCAAGCTGCTGTTTGGTGTCTTGCCAGCCTTATCAATGCATCAGAATTTAAATTCAGGATCTGTCACTTTTTCAGTGGATAAATAAAAGAAGGGGATTGATCAGAAAGGCTAATGTGGGAAGCACAAATGTGAACTGTGTGATACCTGCCCCTTGGATACTGTTCAAAACTGTAACTCTACAAGAAATTTAGGTTAGGGTTCTACATGCAAAGCAAGCAGTCAGACAAGTTCTTCACTGAAAGTTAAACTGTGTACTGGCTTTTGGAGTGATCACAGACGGCTGGGCTAGCTGAGTAACAGAGGTCATAAATGGGCCATAAGAGTTTAGAAAAATGCAGTTTGTCGGCTTTGATTTTCACAGTCATCTTTAATATCATTGATCACTGATCAGTAAAGAAGCAATGCAGTTCCCCCTGGGGCATGTTACAGTGTTGACATCTCAGCATCATTTTACAAACTGTTAGAAGCATCCCTGCCAGGAATGTGCAGAATATTAAATGGCATTAAGTCACAATAGGATGCAAATTAGTTTTCTCCTCTCCAGTAGTTCACAAAGCTTTCATCACTTGTGAATTGTGAACATTAAGTTACACTCAGAGTCACAGAAACTACATGATAGTCTATTATCAGCAAGAACAGTTTCAAAGGCAATGTGCAACTGAAACATTTTTTTTGTTTTATCAGAAATTCGTGTTTGGGAGTTCTACATTATTGCAAAACCCCAACACTTTTCAATGCGAGTTCCTTTCTTTGATGGCCACTTAGCTTGTACTTATTTTTGTATAATTTCTGCTAGAGTACAAAATCGATCTTGAATGAAAAACCATACAGAGGTCTGATGATCAAGGGAAATCAAAGCTCTCACATTCTGACTCTTCCAGTCAGAAATCAGAAGCATTCATTTAGTGGTAGGAGTGATGGTTCTGATGGTTCTAAGTGCAGTATTTAGTATTCAGTGAAATGCAGTGGTGGCAGAATTCGGTTGATGAAATCACAGGTGTTTTGCCTTTGGAAACCCAAAGACCCATGAGCATGCAGAACACTAAACATCTGAGACTCATCACCTTAACCACCCACAACTGAAATATTTCCCTAGAAGATCAGTTAATCTCTTACCTGGCAGGGGAGACACCATGATTAAGCAGGTGATTTTCCCAGGCTGAGGCTCATCCCTTGCACTACGATTCTGTGATTCTGGCTGTATGTGCACCCAATTTGTGGTCCCCAGGCAGGGCTGAGCTCCCTCAAGCTGTTATTCCAATGTGAATGCTCACTTTTCCATGGTCAAAATGTACTGTGAGGTCCCTTCCAGCCCAAACCATTCCATGATTCTATGCTTCTGGTATTCTAAAAGTACCTCTTAAACTCTTGCTGCACCGGTGAAGATGACCAAGTCAGAAAGTTTCTTCATCACTCAGACTCATAACTATGGGATTTTTTTTTAAACAATAAAATGCTTAAACCCCCACCTGGGCTCTGGGTGGCATGGGCAGAGCTTCACTATGCCCAGCCCTCAGCTCTGCCTCTGCTAGGATGGGAGAAAGACAGCAGAGCTGCCAGAGCACCTCTGCTCCCACAACCACCACCCCCAGTGTGCGTGGAGCACATCTTCATACTGGAGCCTCTCCTGGCACCAGTGCCATTCCTGCACCCACCTGCTGCAGTGCACAAAGTGTCTCTTTCCATTGGCAGAGGCCATGGGAATGAGCATCCAGGCTCACTGGGAGCAGGTCACCTGTGAGCTCTCATGGTCTGTCTTGAGCAGCTGGGGGTAGGAACAGAGTTACTGTGAGAACAGAGCTCTGAAAAGCTTCTGGAGGAGTTAACGGGCTTGAGCAAGTCCTCTGGACAGGCAGGCGGGCTGGCACAGCTGGTGTCCACAGCTTTCACACGCGTGCAGTGTTGCAAAGGAAACCTCTGGGTGTTTCCTCCCTCTGACCCATGGTCAGGTATTGCAGGAGGATGCTCCAGAGAGCTACAGCACCTGTGCCTCTGCCTCCAAATAGGACAGAAAACTTAAGATGAGGGTGCCGAGAGTGCAAATGCACAGCTTGGAGATGAAAGTGGGCATGAGATTTGTGAACAGACACCCTGGCTGTCACTCAGGGTAGGCTTTGGGATGAATCTCTCTGTTCTGGCTATGCTGGTAGGTCTTGCCAAGAATTTGGCCAGGGAGTGCAAGAACTCCAGTCTAGTTACAAAGCCTAGGAGAGTTGTTTAGACAACTATTACTCTTTACCTCATTGCTGAGACCTGGAAACTGATTCCAGGAGCTTTAATCGCATGCTAGTTTCAATACATTTTGTCTGAGATGCAGCACAGTTTTCCAGTTTTCCACTGCTGTTGAAGGCTCGCATCATTTTACACCTTCAGTAAGAGCATTTTTTATGCTGATGTAATATTGTTGCAATCATGTGGAACTACAGAAGTGAACATTAAGGCAGTAGTATTTAATAAGAAAACAGTATATTGAGCAAGGCAAAAAAACCCACTTAAAGAACAGCAAAATAAGACAAATTGCTTAAAACAATTCACTTTATTTATCCTGCTGTTGCAAAACAGGTTACCACATTAATCATAGAATCATAGAATCAGTAGGTTGGAAGAGACCTCTCAGATCACTGAGTCCAACCGTGCCTGTCTCCCCACTAAACCCTGTCCCTAAGGAACTCATCCACCCGTCTTTTAAACACCTCCAGGGATGGCGACTCCACCCCCTCCCTGGGCAGCTGTGCCCATCCCTGACCACCCTCTCAGTGAAGAAATTCTTCCTAATGTCCAGTCTAAACCTCCCCTGGCACAACTTGTGGCCATTTCCTCTCGTCCCATCACTGTCACTGTTAGAAGAGCCCAGCACCCACCCTGTCACAGCCTCCTGTCAGGCAGTTGTAGACAGGGATGAGGTCTCCCCTCAGCCTCCTCTTCTCCAAGCTAAACACCCCCAGGTCGCTCAGTCCCTCCTTGTAGGGCTTGTTCTTCAGCCCCTCCCTAGCCTCCTTGCCCTTCTCTGGACGTGCTCCAGCCCCTCAATCTCCTTCTTGGAGTGAGGGTCCCAAACTGACCCCAGCACTCGAGGTGCGGCTTCCCCAGCGCTGAGCACAGGGGCACAATCCCCTCCCTGCTCCTGCTGGCCACGCTGGATCTGACACAGGCCCAGATGCCATTGGCCCTCTTGGCCACCTGGGCCACTGCTGGCTCATGTTCAGCCGCTGCCAACCAGCACCCCCAGTTCCTTCTCTGCCAGGCAGCTCTCCAGCCACTCTTGCCCAAGCCTGGAACGCTGCTCCTACCTAGAGAAGTTTCTCAGGCACAAATGTATGGAGTCTTTATAGTGAGGCTCAAGGAACCTAGTAATTTATTCATATATTTTGCATATGGGCAACTACAGGAAAGCTGTTTCACATAATTTCTGAGGGTTCACTCTATATAAAACAAAGTATTTATAAACCACTGACTATGGACAAAAAGAGTCTTACAGCTAAGAACGTTATTCTCTTGTGTTATATCAAGCTGATGCGGTATCACTTATCTGTCTAAATGTTGTGTTTATGTTTCTAGGATTTAAGAGCCTTCCTTTTTAATCGGTTATTTTTGTTTGACAGGTTTTTTTGCTTCTGCTTATAATTTGAGTAAAGTCTAATGGGTAAGCTTTACAAAGGTTTCTCTTCTAGGGATTTGCTCTAGTCTAGATTAGCTCTCACTTCATTAATTTTGACACCAGGATCAGGGGATAAAACTTTTTGATATAGGTCACAGAAATCAATGCAGAAAACCGTAATGAATCCAGTGCGTCCTCTATTTAAAAACCTGTGATTCCGTCACGGCAAAACGTGCACTGATGAAAAAGCGTGAGTCTTTTCAGATGAAGACTGAGAAATAATCGTAATACCTGATATTTTCTTTCACTTTCAAGGAAAAACTGGTAAATGCTTGAGGTTGTGGGAATGAGTTAAGAGTTTCTTATTTGAATTTGTAATATTTAGAACATCTAATAGCTGTACTAGAAAGGTACAAGCCTCCAAAAATTCTCATGGAAAATGAAATTAGCCTGAAATTATATCATTACATGGGCAGTAACTACATATGCAGTAAGTTCCAGAACAGGGGTGTCAAACTCCCAAACCACAGGCCAAATCCAGCCCTCCACTTTGTTTTATGCGGCACCTTGTTTGTACTCGGTGGCAGCACCGAGCTCCTTGTCCCTGCACTCCTGCCAGCACTGGGCATCTGTGCAGTGCTTGATGTGCATTACGCTGCAGGAGCAGGAGCATGGCAGGAGCCAGGAGTCTGACATTCCTAATCTAGAGGATTGGGTTGAGGCCCTGGGCCAAGTACTGTGGCACTAAGCAGCTTTTCCTACAAAATTTCTGTATTACCTGTTGGCTTCCATTCAGACACGACTCTTTTAGTGGCCATGTCTTGTAGCCCCGGGATGAGAGCTGCAGGCTGCCCAAGAGTCACAGACCTGCTCACCGCTGTTCTAGAGAAAGCTGCTGCCTACTCTCTCTGAAAAGGGGTATCCCCTCTTTACTCCAGAAAAGTGTAGATTCTGTTCTTTGCTTCTTTTTAAAGGAGAAAATCAGACCAGTAGCTACAGAAATAAGCAGGTTGGTCAGAAAAGGAAGCACGAAGAAGACAGCAGAAGTAAAAAACAGTAACATAAACCAACAAGTCAGATACTCTAATTATGGATAACATAGAATAGAAACTAACCTGGAAAATTTAGCATTCTGAATGCTCAGAATCCTTTCCACGCAGGGTACTTCATCCCTGTAATCAATAATATGAACAAACAATTGTTTGACAGCATTTTACCACTGTAGTCACCAACTATTGAATCAATAAAGAACAGTGAATAATTTCTAAAGAGAAAGCAACACCTCTGTTAATGTTAATACCCCTGAATTGGTGTACAGTTTGATTTAATAGCCTGGTAAGAGAGATAACACAATAAAAACATCAGGGAATAGAAAAAATTCCTTTAAATCATAGGTCTGTTTCATAAAAATATCAGTAAGGGCACAACTGAGTGAAGGCAGTCACACCTGGGAAAGTATTTCAGTATTTCTATTTGTGCAGATGCAGTTGCAGCAACTTCACAGGAGGTTTTTCTGCCTTTAGGATGAAGTTGCTTTGAGAGAAAGCCACCTTTTCTCTGTATTGCAGTGATGTAGGAGAACTGAGGGAGCTGGGGTTGTTCAGCTTGGAGAAGAGGAGGCTCAGGGGAGACCTTATTGCTCTCTACAACTGCCTGAAAGGAGGTTGTAGTCAGGCAGGGGGTGGTCTCTTCTCTCAGGTGACCAGCGACAGAACAAGAGGACACGGTCTCAAGCTTCGCCAGGGGAGGTTTAGGTTTAGGCTTGATATTAGGAAGAAGTTTTTTACTGAGAGGGTGATTGGCCATTGGAATGTGCTGCCCGGGGAGGTGGTGGAGTCATCGTCCCTGGAGGTGTTTAAGGAGAGTTTGGATGAGGCTCTTAGTGCCATGGTGTAGTTGACAAGTAGGAGTAGGTGTAGGTGTTGGGTCATAGGTTGGACTCGATGATCTCAAAGGTCTTTTCCAACCTTATGATACTGTGATACTGTGATACTGTAACTCTTCTCCTCTGATGTCCACATAGTTACATAGTGGAGAAATCTCTGATAAGTAGAACTTCTCAAGTTTGGCCTTAGTCCAACTGTTGAGGCCTGACCTCAGCAGGCACTATTTCAGACCGCCCCCATTCAGAATCTGGCATGGGAAAAGAGGCATCAGAATACAGCAAAAAAATAACATTCCACAAGCTGTTCATCGTGACATTTGCGTTTTGTTATTTATTTTATTAGAATAAGAGAGATATGTGATGATAATGGTCTACGTTGGTGTGTTTTCCTGGATAGCAATGGCTCATTTCTACCCTTCAAAATCAAGAGCTGTTTCCGTGTCCATCAAGAACATTTTCCATTCCTGCACAGAAGCTGGTGCAGAATATACCTGAAAGTTGATATTTTTTGTTGAGGCTTTTTTTGTTTATTTCATGTACTACAAAATTTATATTTATATGAAAGAGAAGGTCTGGTACATGAAGTATTTAACACTGGCATCTGACCTCTTATGGTATGGAACACAATACTTACTTTGTGCTTTTATGGATGATTTGCTGCTAATTATCTAAAAAGTGGAACAACAAACTCTGTCTAAATAGGGGGATAACCTTTTCAATAAGCTATATGCAAAAGACACTCTCAAAGTTGGAGGAAGCAGATATTAACTTATGCAACTGACAGTTTAAATTGTGTCACCAGATTTGACATCGACAATTGATGAGAAAGAGGTTGCACATCTCCAGAAAGGCTCAGTTCTTTTGATCTAGTTTGGAGGCCCAGATCAAAAGATCCAGATTCAGATCCTCTTCTGTAAATACAGTGTGAGGGCAGAGAGTTACGGAACTGCCAACATGTTCTGGGAGCCTTGTGATTAGACAAAGGAAGAGAAAGAGAGATTTAACAGATGGGCATTTTTTTAATCACCTTTCTCCTGTCTGGTTTGCATATCTGTATATAAACTTTAGCCTGGCTTGAGATACAGTTTATTTCAAGGTTACTGGCTGAGAACTCTTCACTGTTGCAGTTGTTCTTACATTTGCCATCAGGGTCTATAAGCAGCCGCCTTTGCTGAGCTGCACCAGCTGCTCCTGGAACTGCTCTTGCAGGTGCATGGGTGGAGATAATATTTTCCAGTGGTCAACGTTGACAAGGTGTTGAAATTGTCTGAATATCCTTAAAAGCAAACGAGCAAACCACTCAATTTTCTTCCTGAAAATAGTGATTTAAGCTAAAGAAAGCTCATACTGAACTGAGAATAAAGGCAGAGTAATAGTTGTACTTGTGTTTGGATTTATGCTAAATTTACACATGCACAACTTAGGTTTTTGCTTTGACTTTTAGAATATTATTTAAAGATGTTTTTGGTGGCCTGGAGTGTTTTACAGCTGTGATTTAATGTTAGTTTCTTGGCACATAGCCATCCCTTTGAAACCAGTGGAAAGACAACGTAAATGATGGGATATTCCTAAAGTCACATTGTACTGATAAAATATCCCATAAAACTACATGCTAGTTTATCTTGGAAAGCAGAAAATTCAAGTAGAAGTGAAACAGGCTTACTTACTTGGATTCATGGTAATGTCATTGAAGGCTGCTGTTACTGTGAAGCAGAGAGATTTTTGAGATGCTGGATTAGAAGTGGTTCATTAGCCAGAAGGTCCAATATTTATAAGTGCAAAATAGGACTAATATTGTATCTGGCAGCTAAACTGGATCGTTTAGGTTCTAGATTATCAGCTCCAGTGCTTTTATGAGAATTGATAACGTGGGAGCTCTTCACAACTCTATTCAATGGAGACTGGAAAAAAGCCTAAAATCATTAGGGTTGCCGTAAATAACAGAATGGAACAGTCTGTGGTCAATTGTTTGTACAGATAGCTTAAACAGCTCTTTGAAAGCAGCATCGAGACTGCTGGAGTGACTGTTGGGTTCATTAGCAGCATGTGCCTTAGTCCCAGAGACGGAGCTTCCAGTGGACCTCGAAGGTCTGTCAGGCTGGGAAGGACCCTTCTCAACTACATTGCATGATCACAAACATCTTCCAGCAGCTGCAATGAAACTAAACAGCTGTTTGCAGTGGTTGCCGTTACTGTTGCTTAGTAGCTTGGGTTGCAAAAGTCCTTTCTGGTTGCTGTAAGTTGAAGATAAATGTCTGGTTTTTTTCAGGGAGATGGAAAGGAGAAATATTCAACAACTGGCAGAACATGTCAGTTGGATGTTTTCCATGTGAAAGTTCTGTTTCATTCAAGGTGGCAAGGTTTGTAGGTGGAAAGAGGATTAGAAGAAACACCTCTTTTCATTGGATCAGAACTGATTTCCCTCCTAATATTTTCCGTTTTGGTTCTTTATCTGACAAAACTTCTACATAAAATGAAAAGGAGCCTGACTGCTGTCTCAGAATTTAATTCTAATGTATACTAAGAAATCTGATAGATGTGACCAGATTCACTTGTTTAGTGAGTCGAGCTTCACTGTAAATTCCTAGTGGCTAAAGAATAAAAGCATCTGACAGAGTAAACATCTGACATCTGGTACATTGTTAAAGCTGCAAAATTGTTTCTATGGGTCCAGCTTAGTAATGAATATAGTTTAATGAGCCATGGAATACTGCATTGTATAGTATTAAAATGCATCTGTTTACATTTTATTTTACTATGTTACATAATAATATTTCAATTTATCATATTGAAGTACATAACTATTTGCAGGTTTTCAGGAAAGTAAACAAATATTTTCAGAAGAAAGAACAAGATATTCCTTATAATAGTAAAACTCATATGCAATATAAAAAATCGAAAAATTGGCCTCCATCAGAATTCTTTCTCAACTTCTAACAAAACATTAACTGTACAATTTTTATGTGTGTGAAATGTAATAGAATACAAGTCCAAGACACAAGTTTTTCTGTGATTTACGGCATAGAAAATAATGATGTCGGTAAAGTAACTTTTAAAATGCAGTATTGAAATCATTGCAGTCTTCTTTTATTTAGAAAAAGTTAGATTTTGCCACACAGTATTTCATTAATGTAGTGCTGTTCCATAGCTTGTTCCTATGGAAGCAGGAAATCTTGAATGTTTTGAAATGTGCTGGATACCCTCCAGTGCCTCCTCACTGTGACCACTGAGAAGCATGGGATGAAAAACTCCAGACATATTAATTGCAATAGGGGGTGAAAACGTACTACTTCGGTACATTCACATTGTATTTGTTGATAAAACACCACTATCAGAGCTCTAAGTTTTGATGGCTTAGTTTGATCTCATTGAAAGTAAAAAGCAAACTTAACCAAACAAGAAACCCCGAAGAAAGCAATTTAACTTGTTGCATGCTTGTGTGTAAAAGTGCTCTTTCACTCTTGTGAGTATATGTACTTGACACACAGTTGTGCCCACAAATAATGCCTGGAATGCACCCCCAGCCAATCTGAAAATTGACAGTAGCAGTCAAATGCATAAACCTTTTCTCAGTACCTTGAATTATTTCAGGATTCCACTGGGTGATAAATATATGGTATGGATGCGTTTTTCAGGAGTGCTGATCCTAAGCTGATATGCAAATAATCTCTGAGGGGAATTATCATGATTTCAATTTTTACACACATTTCAGAAAGATATTTTCTGCTTCTATTGCCATGTATCCCCTTGGAATATGCTTGCCTCTAGAAAATATTTTACGTTAGGATTTACTGTTTGCTGGCTGAGATTTTTCACCTGTGAAATCGATAATGCGATTGTATTATTTTTCACGAGAACATAAAATTTTTACAGGCTCAGATCAAAGTACTATGTGGCTCAAAGTGTGTATCTAGGGGAAGGTACAGGAACAGAATATATCTGTAGTGACACTTTATTATAATACTCTTCCACTAAACAGTTTACTGCTGAGAGATTTCCTGAGCCAAAGGTGATCTCTTTAATTTAGTAATGCTTCGCGATTCTTTTTCCCCATGAATGTGTCAATCTCCTCTTTCACCATCTCTAGCACTCCAGAGTAAGGCATTTCTCTGCTTACCCATGGGCTCTGAGAAGAGCTGTTCTCTTTATTCGGAACCTGCACCTTGCAGGCACACAGTGATGCTTCCAGCCCAGCTCGCTGTGATCTGTAGTTCAGGCACCACATGATATTTTTATGTTGAAACACCCTTGACTGATTTGATTTAAGTGAATTTGCATAACTACTTTCCTTAATCAAAGTTTGGAAATTCTTTTTTACTGCACTTTCAATTCAATATTTAATTTATTTGTGATCCTGAAATTAATAGTCTCATCTAAGCCATTTGGGCTGTTTACTGCTTTAGTGTTCAATTGCACTGCAATCTGATCCATTTGCTCTGAAACTGCCAGCTGCTGTGGAGGTCTGATGCTTCTGGGATTCCCTGCTGAGTGGCAGTGGGGTCTTATTCCTACCCACTCGCAGCTGAAGCACCTGGGGTGTTAAGCAGTAAGTACAGCACCCATTCCTTTTAGTAGAATAGTCAGAGAATACTCCCCATGGAATGATTCTCTTTCATCCTACCAAATCGAAGCAACACTGAGAACAGGCTCCTTGGTGGAAACCACAAACAGAGCCAGTAAACAGAAAATATTAACTTAAGCATTAATGTACCCCAGGCACACAGAGTCATTATGACCATGTTGTTTTTTAAGGCAACAGTGTCAACTTCATGGTGCAGCTTTCTGTGCTTTCATCAAGCCGGCCGTAAAGGGAAACCGGGCTGTTTGTGGTGATGAGACTCACAAAGTAAATTATAGCCCTGTAAGCAGGATTGCTCCCCCACATGTTGGGAGCTCTGCTTTGGGAGTTCCACTCCATGAGATTATTGCATAAATTATCTGAACTCAGGAGAGCGTATGAGTTTTTTCCAAGGGGAACTGTGACAAGGGGTAAATTGTGTGGGTGTATGTTTTTATTTAGGTGTATGTATTTGTGTATGTATTTTAAATCTGAATCATATGGTTGTGAAAGATTCAGTTCTCTAGTGTGATTAGAAGTATGTGAGCTTCCCTCAAATTGGAAAAATAATTTCTCTAATTTGTTGTCACCTTAGTATTCATAACTGAATTTTTACTCGAATATCTTTGATGCTTAGCCTGCTCATTCTAGTTTAGAATTTTAATCCATTTTAGCCATTTAGTATGGTAGTACAATTGCATCTTTGAATGTTCATTGACTTCAGGCAATGCGTACTTTTATCATCTTCTCATACTTGCTTCTTCCCAATCACAAGTGTCTATCTCAGAGGTCAGAATACTGACAGTCTGGCACAAAACTAGTGGGAGGTGCCCCTGACCATGAAATCTGCATAAGCTCCTGGTCATGTTACTGTGTCCAGTTTAGGCTCAGTCATTCTGAAATTGCCTGGTTCTTTCGTGTGAATTATGGCTCTTTGTATCTACTGGATTGTTTAGGGAGCAGGAGTACCTGTGCTGTGTAGAGCTGTGTGATGTAGAATTCTCAGACCCCATCTGCCCTCTGATTCATCACTGTGGTTTTAAAGTGAAACAAAGTTTGAAGAATTAGTTTCTTCTCTCCTTTGCCTCCTTTTCCTACACTATTTCAATATGAACTTTTGACTGAAGATCATCTGGCCCAACATTAATGGCAATGTCAGAATGAGCAGAGTTTTTTAGGAGGAGGCATGGTACCAACTTCCATTCATAACTTACTTCCCCAACAACTGTAGAGACAGCAGGAAAGGGAATACAGTCAAATTAGTTTTTTAGTTCAGTAAGTACTGACTAAAAGAAGAACCAATGCCAGTGGTGAAGAAGCCGTCAACATATGAGTAGGATTTGTAGGAATTATCTCACAAACCCCTAGTTGTTGCTACCTAGGGCTGATTACATGACAGCAGATATAAAATCTGCAATGATATTGTGATGGAAAGGAAAGGTACATTTGTCAACTCCATAGTAAAAAATAAACATCCAGAAAATCACTTTTCTATAAAATATGTAGTATGTGTAGAAGTCTTGGTGCTTATGTAAATGTTATACAGGCATTTAAGAACAACACTGTAATTCTAACCCATACCTATAAGAAGTTTATACCATGTCACACCACCATGCATTTTCTACATGCCCTGTGCATGTATATATTTTTACTGATATTTCTCATCAGTTACTGGTTATGTGTACCTCTCTTCCACAACATGTAAAATCACTGTTTCTCTTGATTTATGTTCTCATCCTACCTTGCTCATAGATGATCCTGGCAAGCCGCCTTTTTGGCCAGGTTAGATGTAAAGAAACAAGGCAAGGGTTTTGGTTTACAAATGTAAAAATGTGACTGGAAGGTGGTTGCCTCTGTGGGTTGAAAGATGTGTGCTTTTCTCTTGTTTAGTTTTCTGAAACACTATTCAAGGGATATTTTGGGGGGGACAGGAATTTGTCCATTTGTTTGGGAATTCTCTGCTCTAAAATGTAAAGAAAAGAAGCAAAATTTGGTCAAGGTATCAGGAAAGCCATAAGTACGTTGTATACTGGAAGCAGAAACAAAATCATGTCTGTAGTTAACTGAGTGCATTTTTTAAAATCATGTTAAATATTTAGGGCAGCAGGAATGAACACCAGCTTCCAAATATGCTTCATGCACCGTAAAATGTTTAAAGTTTAGAACAGAAATATTCCCTGATAATGTCAGTAAATGATGCTGGGAAGCACAGGTAGTGAGAGAAGAAAAAGATGTTGGGAGAGAGGAGAGAAATAAAGAAAAAGATGTTGGGAGAGAGGAGAGAAATAGCAAAACCAGTTTCTGTTATATTTTGAAAATAATTTGGACTAGCTCCAGACTTCAGACTGGACGTGTTCAGTGCAGTCCATGCTGAGATGTCCTTAAAGTATTTCTGTGTTAGAGGACAGGCAGGGTGTGTTTTTCTTGCTTTTTATCATCCCTCTGTAACACCATGCCTCATCGTTTTTGCTGAGATTTCTCCCAACGCCCATGAAATCGTACTGGAGTAGACTACCAGAAAGCCATGTACATTCCTTGTAAAAATGGTCATTGACATAGAGTGATACAGCAAGAGAAAGAAAAGGGAGTAGTTGTATGTATACACTCCAAATGCCTTGCAGAACCCAGAGAAATTTCAAATGGATACAGCAGTAAAGGAAAATGTTGTAGTTTGCCCTTCAGAAAGTGCATAAGGAAAGAATAATACAGTCTCAACAGATTTACAATGAATTTCAAATCTTAACCATGCCAAAAGTAGCCAGTCACCTGTCCTTGCTTGGTGTTTCCCCTTTGGTAGTTCATGGACATTTTTAATTGCTTCCTCTCTGCATTAGTCACTGTGTCACTGCAGAGAAAACACATCCCTGCTGGCTCTGCTCAAAATGAGCTCTGTAAATCAAAAATACCGTGGCACTTCATAACCATCATGGCACTTTTTGAGCATTCTCAGGTTTAACGTTTACAGTTTCAATTTCGGAGTCATATTAAAGCCACTGGTCTAATTAGAGCAATGCATATGCAAATGTAATTAGAGAGGACATGCACGCAAATAATTTAAAATTAATCTTGATAAATATTTCACTGATTCTGTAACAAGGATGACATTTGATCAGGAAGCAATTGCTTAGAGCTGCTTTTAATTGAAATCCCGCAAAACACTTGAAGAGGAATGTCTTGGTTGTGTATATATACTGCTCTCAAGGAAAAGATGATGAGTGCTAAGTTTAGTCCTTTAAAAATAAGACTGATTAGAAGTTAATTTTAAATGTGCACAGTTTGACGCTGGTTTTGAAGACTTCTGCTGCTACATATTTGCCAGGAGTTTGATAAGAGAGACTTCGTGCAGCCTCTGAGTGGACAGAGAGCAGAGAGCTGTATGTGATATAACAACAGTAACATCAACAGGAGCCTAATTATGACAGTCCGAAGCTGTTTATAATTATAATGTGAGACACAAACAAAAAGAGAGTTCATTTGGTCAACGTTCTCTACAGCACTTTATTCTGATGGGAAATAAAATCTCTATACAGACCAAGTCTTAAAGAGTTCATAGCCTTTGGCAAAACTAAACTTTGTAATTGTGACATTTTATGAAAAGTTTTGACAAAATGTTACCCTTTCAAAAACGGAAATTAGCTGTAAAGAACAACTCTCCTTGAGAACAGCCAGATGCTCTCCCTCCCATGCCACACTTTTTCTGTAGCAGAAGTGAAATACGTTGCTATGGAAAAGCTGCCTGTTTACCTCATTAGGTGCGTGGTGTCTTGTAATTGTAATCTGTTGGTTAGGCAAGGTATTTCGTAACACCGCTGTCTTCCTTAACGGTGACAGTAGGCAAAGGCAATGAAGGTGTCAATCCCAGCCAAAATCACCCACAGATGTGCTGGACTGTTCTTGACCTGAGAGTGTCCACAGAGCTGGGCGTTCTCTGCAGCGAACTGGGCCATTGCTTTGCAGCCGAACTGCGGAGAACCCAGTGACGAGGAGTCATGAGATGAAGATAAACATTTCCAAAGCCATAGCTTTGAGTTGCAGACCTTTTTTTGCTGAGCTGTTCTTTGGAACCATCTTAGCATAAAAATGTACGTTCCATATCAGACTGGTGTCCTCTCTTGTCTGCTCATCCCCCCCAGCAACAAAGAAGAAGAAAAAAAGGAAAAAAAAATCTTTTAGTAATATTTCCCCAGGACGATACTTGCAGCCTCCAGCAATTTTGTTCCCTGAAGGGTGCTTTGAGCCGGTTGTATCTTAAGTGCAATTGTTCTTGAGGTATTGTTCCATCTTTTACCTGATCTCCTCTCTCGGTTGCGTCTTCTGTCCTGTCCCAGAGAACTGTGGTGCTGGAGTGCCATTATTTTTGAAGTGGAAGCAACTTTTACCTTGAGATGCTTTCAGTAAAGCGCAGTTTTGATTGCAGACTTTTACACAGTCCCAGAGGATCAGGCTCCAAAACAATGTGATTCCGCTGACACGACATGAGCTCTGTATGCTTACTTTGTACACACTGCGTGTTGCATATATGCTGTAATTTTTTCACTATGGTGACAAAAAGCAGGAGTTAAAATAGTACATTAATATGAATGTTTTGGGCACAGAGGAAGGTAAGACTCTTCTTTTTGTTTGTGTTTTTAATAGGGTGTGGATTCTTTTGTGTGGGGTGTGACTTAATTGCTACCGAGACACAAAGGTGACGTATTTTGATGGAAAAGCTTTAGCCACAAATGCAGCGAAACTTACACAGCTTTTCCAAACTTTTTTGCCATGTTGCTTTATTTAAAAAAGGGGAACTTGACATTTCCACAAATCTTCAAAAAATTGTCACTTAAAAGTATACGACTTCAGAAAGTGAATGTCAGTGCACTCAAACCCAAGGAAATTTTTTGTCATAGCTGACATTTCTTCAACTATAGAGGGAAAAAAACCCAATTTCATTGGGTTTGTGCTGTAATGGTCACTGCTGGCTGGTGCCTGTACTGACAACACAGCAGAGGGTGGTAATTAAAGCACAAGTTGTAAAGGTGCTGAAAAAGTACTGGAAAAATTTGATGTTTTCTTGTTCTGGGCTTCAATCTGTCAGACTGAAGCAACAGAATATTTTACTAAACTAAGAATTAATTTGGTCATTTATCTTGAGTCTCAGAATAGTTCATTATTATTTGTAATTGTGCAGCCATTACAACTGGATAAAAGTTAATAAAAATGACTTACAGTGCTGAGTATTAATTTTTGACTAACAAGTTGTAATGCTCGCTTCTGTGCTCCAGGGATTGTTTCTTCTTTAATGAAATCAACATTTTTATGCTGAAAGAGGCATATTCTTACTCAAGCCATAAATTATTAAGTGACACTAAATAAAAAATCTGAAGTACGCATGTATGTTTCTTCAGGCAATTAATTTTTAATTTAACAATCTTATATATTGGCAGAAAATTTTACCACAGCAATGTTGCTTTATCCATTTTATTGTCATTCAGTAACTCAACTGTAGGCTACATACACAAGCAAGTGGTTTTTGAGCCAGGATGTTGAATTATTTTATATTTCTACACGTTTTCCCGAAAATAAGCATAAAATGAAGTGATAAATCTGGCTTAGAATAAATCATGTTTAAAATGAGGAAGCAGGATGTATTGAAAGACTATTTAATAGAGTTTCTGAGCATCAAACTTGGAACCAATATTGTTTAATGTTTTCAGTAATAGCTTTGGCACAAAAGAATGTAATATTCTGTTGAAATTTTCTAAAGGTACAAAGTCAGATGGCATCGTCAGCAGAGGACATAGATTAAATTGCTGGGTAGAAAGTGTGGAATGGTATTGAGGGTGGAATTCTTTTTTAATTTTTTTTTTTCCAAAAGATAGTCCTGCCCCTCCCAAAAAAGGAGAAAGATTAAATTCCATAGTGCCAAACAAAATAACGTACTTGGGGAACAACCCAAAGGTATTCCACATGGGTCTAACTGTCCCTCCCTTTGGGAGGAGAAGTAGTTCCAAAGATAAATTGACCCAGGGATGACTTGCTGCAGCTGTGGGGAGAAAGGGAAATTCCCTTGTAGATTGTATCAGTCATGATGCTTCCAGCAGATCTACTGGAGCATTGGACTCTCATGGAAACCCTGTTACCCTGCGGGGGGTTACATAGTCCTGATTAAGAAACATGAATTATTACAGGTAAGGATTCAACACTGCCTCCGAACATGTTGTATCACAGTGTTCGCGATACTCTTTTGTGATTTAAGTATCATATTAGATGTTAGTGGAGCACTATAACGGTTAAATCCTTAGAATTCATAGTTATGTGTGAGAAAGAGAATCAACAGCTTTGATGCTTTCTTTGAGCTTTTTCCTTTCAGAAAAATCACTTATGTATTCTGAAATCATAACATTCTGTTGAAGAAGAATGAAATCATAAACCATGCCATTTCTGAAGTTTTACTTCACAATTAGTCCATTTTTAAATCTGCTAGATGATAAATTTACTTCATTCCTTTGCCTTTAAGAATGCTACTAGTATTAGTACTAACATTATAGATAATTTTTATATATTTTTACAAAGTTATATAATAGCTTTTCATTTATTGGAAAAAGGATTAAAATTACTCATAAATGCAAATATAAATCCTAATATTTTGGTTAGATTAGGAAGGAATAAAGCTATTCACTATAAATATAAATGTAATTTTCAATATATACTACTTTTAGATGAATAAAAATGGAGCATTGAACAGTGGAATAGTTACATGTGGGGATTTACAGACATTAACATCTGCTGTGTTATTTGAATGTTATGGAAATGTACTGCGGAGTGCAAAGAGAAATAATTGCAGATTAATGGAAGATATCCAGATTGAATATATTTATTAATACAAACACTGGGACTTGTACAAAAGTTTGTTACTGGAAAGTCCTTATACAACATAATTTCCGTATCAATGGAAATAGCTGCAGGCCTTGTTGACCATATTGACTATTCCTCAAGACCTGACTATTCCTCAAAACCGGTAGTTTTCAGGAATGATGGATTTTTTGCAGTTTTACTTGCCAGTAACAAAACTTAGTAGCTAGTGGATATGGTGCGTGTCCAGAAAAAGGGTAACGACACGGGGAAAAGTGAGAATTTTCTAGAGATGCATGTCCAAGAATATTCTGCTTCAAGAAAGGAAGAGGAGATGTGCGATGGTTTAAAATCTATGCCACAAGTAAGCACTTTTCATGGCCAGTGGAAACAAGGATAGGTGACATGGGAGGACACAAAGATGCTGTTCGCCACTGTAGGGCAGAAATTCAAATGGCCAAAGCTCAATTAGAGTTGAAGGTGGCCAGCACTGTGAAGGATGATAAAAAGGGCTTTTTCAAATATGTTAATGGTAAAAGGCAGGCCAGAAACAACATCGGACCATGTCTTGATGAGCATGGTCACCTCATTTACAGCAATTTAAACAAAGCAGACTTTTAAGGCGTTTTTTGCATCAATAATGACATTGGGTTTGGACCCAGCCAGAGCCTTGAGCTGGGCAAACAATCTCCTAATCACCCCTGAACTGGTGGGATGCTCTGCTGCTCCAGCTGGATTCCTGCAAGTCAATGGGGCCTCATGGGGTTCATCCAAGGGTTCTTAAAGACCTGGCTGATGTCATAGCGAGACCTCTCAATGATTTTTCAGTGCTCTTGGGAATCTGGAGAGGCACCAGCTGGCTGGAAGCTGGCAAACGTCCCAGTCTTCAAGAAGGGCAGCAGGGATGACCCCAGTGACTCCAGGCCTGTCGGACTCATTTCGTTGCTGGAGAAGATTGTGGAGAAGGTTAGTCTGGGAGCTACTGAAAAACACCTGAAAGACAACACAGTCATTGGTTCCATCCAGCACGGGTTTGTAAAGGGAAGGTCCTGCCCAACAAACCATTTCCTTCTACCACAGGCTCGACCAAGGAAAGCCAGTTGATGTGATCTTTGTGGATTTCAGCAAGACCTTTGATCCTGTCTCTCACAGGATTCTCGTCAACACGATGTCCAGCACCCAGCTGGATAAACACATTATACAAAGGGTGCACAACTGGCTGATGGGCCGGGCTCAAAGGGTCACAGCGAACACATTCACATCAGGCTGGTCCCTTCCAGCTCCAGTGATTCTATGATTCTATAACTCATTCCTAAGTCTTTTCCTCATTTAATCCCACCATATTTCCCTCTCTGTAAGGGTAAAATAGACATTTTGTTTGTTTATTTTTAATTCTCTTTTATTCATGGTGGGCCCACCATGGACAGACAATTACAAGCGCAAACTAGAGCACTACTACTGTATCGTCTTTTTAACTTGAACTGTTCACCCATCTTACGAATATTCATGTGATCATAAATGTACTGCTTGATTATATAGAATTTTAAAAACATCTTTATTCTCCAAGACCCTTGGGCATATGCTTCTACTTTTGCATTTCCAGCTTGCTAAATGGAAATGTTTTAGTTTAAACTACATGTTTTTGTAAATAAGATGTGATCAGTCAATGAATTGGAGAGTTAGTCATGTTATGTTCCCTTTGGAGTTGCTGGAAATTTAATCTATATACTGAGTTAAAATTAGGATTTAATTAGCATTACCCTAAAGGAGAAGTTCCCATGTCATCAGCTACATAATGCTCTAAAAATACCTGGTTTTCCTCATTGACTACAAACGGAGCTAGGAATATCCGCATCGGTTCAGTGAACTAAGTAATTTTCCTAGTTTACCACAAAATGTGTAAAATCATAGGTAACAGTTTCGATGTCTCTTGCCTTGTCCTGCACATAGCTTTCAGAACAAATTTCTGTTGGTGGGGACAGGATTAGGAATTCCCTCCAGATGCATTTATTTTATTGCTAATGTTTTGGTAAAGGGACTCTGGGTAAGCCATTACGCAGTAAATGACAAAATTTTGTCATGGTCTGTGAGAGATTATTTCATGAGGTTATAAGGGATAAATACCGTCAGTCCAAGGAACATGGCTATATAATTCATAATACAGGAAAAACTAGAGGAAGTTAATGTTTTCCAGCTACCTCATTTGGCCTAAAAGTCTACTTTCCTTGCAAACTGTGGCCTCTTGAATACCAGTGCCTCAGGTTTCATCAGCTACCAGTATTTTGGTCTGAGAGTCCAGGAAAGCTCATCTGAAATAAAATTATCAACTGTTTTAAAACTTTTGTTTAGACGTTTTGATTCTATAAAAATATATAAATCCTTTTTAAATACTCTTACTAAATTTATTACATTCTTGAAAACCCTGTATAATGTATAACTCAATAAAATATGCTATTTCTCTGTGGCTCAAAATTTTTAATGATTTGTAGAAAACTGAAAGCCTCAATTGTAGTTTGAAGTTTTTTTCTTCAATGCAATTGGCTTTTAGTGTACAGAGAAATGGATCAGTAAAACTGATAGGCATTTATTTTATTAGTATTTTTCAATATTACCAATTCTGTATCCAGTATTATCAACCAGAAGAACCCAATCCTAAGAATACCGTTTTCACTTGATCTTGTTTCACCAATAACAGTGTAAAAAAAATGCCCAAACAAACCTAAAAGTATTATCAGTTGCACATCCGAGAGAACTAACATTTTTTTGCTACTTCAGAGATGTGCTGCAAATCAGCTTAATTCCTAATACAAGGTGTGCGTAGTGAGATCCTTCTACATGAAAGCATTTTTTCTAACATCTGTGAAGATTCTTCCTTGTTAACTGGGATCTTTGCGCTTCTAAACCACAGCTCTAGTAGCAGTCTGGAAAGGTGCTTGGGGCGTGTTGATGCTGCAGTGTGAGCGTATCGGCCATCTGGGCATCATATTTCTGCCTTGTATGCTTCGATTGGTTTGTCAAGGGTCTCAGAACGGTTTCCAAAGGAAACAAAACAAAACCAGAAGATTGCTGCAAAGCAGAGGAAGGTCTTGGGACCCTTTTGATGTATCTTTCCTTAGTCTTAAGCTGTAATGTAAAATGAGTATGCTTATTGAACAGCTCTGCTCTCTTGTGCTGGAAGGGTTCAGAGCCGTGCCATCCTGTTTTACTGGCTCTGATGTTCTTCACATAGGACCAACCTGCAGGATTTACCTGTGGGTGCGTGTTGATACTCCTGGTGGCCACTCAAGATGTACAACTGTGGCCTTGCCAGCACGGAAATGGGGATTAAAATACAGGTTGGATTCTGCCTGAGACAGTCAGCGAGAAGTGCCTGCTGCGCCTCCTCTGGCCCTAATTCCAATTTTGTGACTTGGATATTTGGTGCACTCAGACATTTTGTGTAATTGTTCGCAGAGTTCTTCCCTGCTCTCTATACCCAGCAACAATTTCATTTTGAGGCAACTGTGTTCAGTAACATGTTCCATGCAATGATGGAGACACCGGGTACCAGGCCCCAGAAAACTACAGTGCTGGGTGCTTGAAAATGAACACATTTTGTGGAGAGCGACGTCTTATGAGAACATTACTGTTTGCCTTGTTTGCTGAACCATACAGGTTTTTATCTGATTCTATCTATTGCTCTGCTAAGGCTTCAGAGAGGTCTGTGCTGAGACAAATCCTCTGCCATTGATGCAGTAGTGTGAGTTTTCAGGTCTTGCATTTTGTGCAGCTTCCTGGAGATTCAGGACTCCTTTTTTTGTGTGTGGTGTATCTCTCTGTCTTTCTTTGCTAAACCAGTTCTTGCCTTTTAACCTTGTGGTTGGGTTTTGATCAAATACTGCACCAGCCAGAAAGCCAGTAGGTTTTCTTCCTATTTTCTCTTTGAACGTCTTTGTCTTCAGCTACAACATAAAATACAAACCCACGCTGCTGCGTCCTTCTCCGGGAACTTCGCGTGTTTGGTTGCTGCACCCTGCCTGTCTGAGTATTGGGTTTTGCACAGGCATTGGTCTGCTGTCTGCGTGGGTGAAGGTGCTGCTGTAGTGAGAAGGGAGGTGGGTGTAGGATGTCTGTGCGACCAGGTCTCCTGTGGCACTAAGCTGACATCTCCAACTCAGCTGCAGCCAGGCTTTAGCAAAAAACCCCTTCCTTGCTCCTCTCTTCATGTTTATCTCAGAGTTTTAATTAATTTAATTTAGAAAAAGCTATTTATGTTGCTGAAAGGATATTAAAAACATGAATGATTTCTGTGCTAAAATGATGAGATTGCCACGGAGGCAAAGTCTTTCTCTGCACATTAAGTGGTAGCCAAAGCCAAAAAGGCATCCTGCTTGCATTTCTGAAGTGAGGCCTTTCTCTACGAGGACACTTACATGCATTCATGTGAAATACACTACTTCATTTATTTAGTGTTCTCTCATATTCAGAATGAATTTTTCAAGTACTTGTTATTTTTTCTATGTCTCTGCTGATACGGATGAACGATGTTCTCTCTCGTAAAAGTCGATATAACATATATGCGTGGCTCCACATGACAATTGGTCTGTTGCTCTGTAGCCAAATGTAATTATCTCATTTATGCATCTGAGAACCAATGGATCTAAGCTCTATTCACATTTGATGATTTATTGAAAACAGACACTAGAGAACTTTTTAAACTGAATTATTTTAATATCAGAGTGATCTGAAGGAACGAGGGAAGATGAGGTCATTCAGGAATCTTTTAGATTATTTTATTCGTAGGATTTAGGTCAAGCCTCAGTATTCTAGTGCATTCCCAACAAAAAGTGATTCACTCATGGTGTTTCCCATGAAAAACAACAAGATTTTTATTCCTTTCTAGTCATTTTCAAACCACATTACTCACAAAATAATGAGTGGTGGAGGAGACGTCAATGGCTGTTTCCTTGAGTTGTATGGAGAGAATGTGAGTTCCTATAGGAGTCTTTTGGGAAAGGTTTACTGCGTTCAAACGTTAAAAACAACTGTTTCGGAAGTGTTGAGCTTCCTTTTTCTTTCACAAGTTCAAGGCATATTTTATTGTTTCGTTTCATACTCTATGCTTTTGATTATTTTTTACAAGAGGAGTATGGCAAATTGGAATTAATAATTGATTTTCACTTGTATTTCTACTACCTATTTAAGTAGTATAGTCTTTGATAAGCTGCTACTCTTAAGTTCCAGTTGAAATACATTGCAGTTGGTTACAATTAAGCACTGCTGAAATTTTTTGCTGTTGGTGCTACAACAAAGCCTTTGTGGGGGAAAATGAGTTTTGTAGAAAATTCAACTGAACAATGGGTCTGAGAATACATTTCTAATTCCTGGAAATACTTTATTAAATGGCATTCTGAATTTCACTTTTCCTATAATATTTACTTTAAATCTCATTGATTTCAAATTAAAAATACAATAGTGTTATTTCTTTGTGATATTTCAGTTTAGCATAGTAAGCCTGGGATTCTAGGGTACCACTATATATTCAGATGTGTGGAGGCTTTTTAATTCATCAAGTTAGGAGCAACAAATACAGGTTAAGATTTTATGTTAAACTAATGCTTCATTGTACCTTCCTGTCAAAGTGTGGGAACACCTTAAATTCATGGATTAAGAGCTAGTATCAAACCCCCGAATTTATAATCTGAACAAAAGAAAAATTTTGGAATGTGCAGAGATGTTTGAGATGTGACAGCCTTTCCTGTGCTTGGAGCCAGTCCTTGGAACTGTCCTGGCAAACCTTGAAAACCTTTTTAGTCGTGTTGGAAGTGAGCACGTCAGGCACGCAGCCCTAGTCACATTCTGAAGCTCAGTTATGCAGCATTTCTGCTCTTCAGTCCTGCCCAGGACCAGACTTGTGCTAATTTGTGGCTAAAGCAAAACAGATAAAATGATACTCAGTTTTCCTTCCTCTTTCATTTCCCCTTATTTGCTGTGCATTTTTCACAGGTGATCGCTACCCCCAACACTGAACACTTGGAGGAATGCGAGTTGCACTTGTGCTTTATGTGAAAGCTTGTCCCCAGTCCCTGTGTTCAGACATAAATCACTAAAATTTTAGAGGTTTATAGTCAGAGAATTTTCACATATAACACAAACATCATATGTAAGCATGAGTGAAACGAGGTAATAATAGCAAAACCCTGTAGGCTGAAATGAATCCTTTCAGGTTGTCACTGAACAGAGATCTTTCTTGCTCAGGGTCTGCTCTCATATTGCAGGTGGTTTTTTTTGTTTGCAGTTACCAATGCCACAAAGCGTTTGGGTTTTGTTTTCTAAAAAAAAGGAGAAACTAACTGTAAATCAGAAAAAAAACCATTTAAGTTCCATTAGTGACATTAGATCGGGTGCACTGTGCTGTCTGTGATTTACTTTTTTAGAACATAAGTGTCTTAAAAGCAGGAACATAAAGAGATATAAAACCACATCTATAACTAGAAAATTAAGACTGAAGTTGTGCATTACGTCAAGTGCTTTAAGTGTTTTAAAAAAAATCCAAACCATGGAGTAAGTAGATAAATTGTTGCTGCATGGCCACGTCCCCCACTGAGTAAAATCATCCCTCCTTTGAATGTCAGGTCACAGGAAGACCTTAAAATATATGGGAGAAGAAAAACAAAGGCCACGGAATGTGGAGTTTTCTCCTTTATTTTAAAATTTGATTGTATCTCGAAAGGAAAAATAATATTTCCTATCACACTGGAAGTCACCTGTCACAGCGCAACAGTTATAACATACTATTAATAGATCATAGCACAATCTTTTTCTAAAAAACCCATTTCATACGATTGTAAATCCACAGAGTGGTGGGAAAGTGACCATTGCTTAGGCATAGAAAATAAGTTAATTGACTTTACAGTACTTTTTACCTGATTGAAGGACACTATTTTTTCCAAGACCTGCAAGCTGTATATAGCAACAGGAAACTGCAAATGTAATAAATTTTTTTAGACTTTTAGCTTGAGAGATGTAAGAAAACAGTAGCAAATTATTTGAATACTAACAGTTCCGTTGCTTTATTTCTGTGGTAAACAAGAAGTGCATTTATAAAGCTGTATACAAAGAAGGAAAAATTTACACTGACCATTGTTTGTATAATTTGGCTTCCACTAGGCCCTAAAACTACTGGTTTGAATGTAGGATTTTCATTTTAAATGCGTTTGGAAATTTTCCTATTCATTAATATAACAGTGTAAGTTATCTCAATGAATTTTTGGAAAGATGCTTTGCGCATATTCCTAATCACATGACCTGAGTCACTTCTCTTGTTTGAAAAGTATCAGTATCCGTGATTTTGGGCAGCTACATTTAGAAATTACAAACTTGAAAATAATTGTTGAGAGAACAATATTTCTCCCAAACTCACCTAATCCATCAACTGCAGAAGCTTCAAGCGGACGTCCAGCTCTGTAAAAGTGAGAACATTTCGAATTTCCCTACTATAGAAACATGTGAAATGGGTTTCATGAGGTCTTTACGTTGATGTTTTTTTTTTTAAATCCTTTTTCTCCCATACAATTCTGTTTTGAGGTTTTGTGAGGTTTTGAGTGATAGGGAGTGATAGGAAGACTGCGGTAAAGAAAAGAGAGGGGAAGTACTTGGGGAGAGTCACTGTGCTGGTTTCTTTTCCTTGTAAAGTAGTACCCTTAGTTCAATGGGGGAGAGAAGGAGAGGGAGAAGGTACAGCATGGATACTGCCTGGTTATTAAATTATAGGTTATCACTTGTTTAATGAGAAAAGAAAACTTGTTCCTAACTGTCTAGGTGAATCTAAAGCAAACTATGAGGAACATAAGTGGGTGGTACTATGTAATTAAATGCCCAAGTATCTTTGGCTTGCCTGATGAGTCCTGAAACCTCAATTTGATTTGTCATTGCTGCATCTTGCTTGTCAAGCTTATGAACTGAGAGACAGGAAATCAATCCAAGTGTCAATTGTTCAGTGATGTGTGATATTGTAAATGCTCTCTTAGCACTGCAGAGACCTAGTAATATTAAAAAGATGGTTGGTGTCTCTGACATACAAATATCAATAGTGAAGATGATATGAGTTGTCTTTACAAAGATTTCATCTGTTGTTGGTAGGTTTTTTTCTTGGTTGTGGAGGATTTTTTCTTCTAAGTGAGCACTTCTTTTGGGAAATTAAAAAGTTGAGATAAGAAACCAAAGTTAAAGTCCCTTCTCACACAACATAGACCTTGGATTCGCATTTGGGCCCTTGGACTGCCTTTCTATCTTCTGTCATCTTTACAGATGTTGTTCCACCTGAGAGATCCTGAGGTTGAACGAATCCTTCAAAAGCTTTCACAAAACTCTTGCTTTCTATTCAGCAACTATTAAGGACTGCTTGGTTGTGACGTGTATGTAAAATTCAGCTTAATATTAAGGACTTGTTGGTTGTGGTGTGTGCTGAAAACTCACCTGCTGAAATAAACTTGCTCTTAAGTAACAATAACTCAAAATTAATTGTCTCCATTGTAGCTGATATTCTCTGTGTGGTTCAGTCTGACATATTTGAATTTTGTTGGATGTGAAGCAATTAATTTTCATGGTTTGTTGTATTACTATTTGTACACAAGTCTTAACACATTTTATATGACATAAAATAGTAAAAGCCTTGTGGAACAATATTGGTATACAGAATATACTCCTTAATAAACGAACTGCGTTCAGAAAATCACCATAATTATTTCTCCTGATTGCTGCTAACTCTGATAGAAAAGCCACATAAGAGAGAAATTTAACATGAACTGTATCAGATTGCTTCTCTGTTACTCTTTTTATAATTGACTTTTGTATTTTAATCACAAGCCAGTGTTAAAGTAATATATTGGAAAATTATATTTATAAATATATTCACTCAAAAATGAATAGAAAAAGATGGGAATTTCACAGAAGACTTCTGTTCATCATCAAATAGAAATTACTTTTCTACTTGTTATTATCTAAACTATTATGGATTACAATTTTAAATATGGTTTCAGTTATGTGCAAAATTCGCTGTGCACTCTAAGGTGAAAGAAGTGTTGGCCTGATGAGTGGACTGTGAACCTCAGCTCCTCGGTTGGGCGTGTGATGAACGACAATAAGATCTCCAAACTGAGTAGGAAGGTGTCCTGTCTGTGATTGGTCATTGGGCTCCTTGTGGTGATTTAATGGTGTGAGGTGATTCTAGGACTGAGTATGTTATGTACTACTGCATCTTGTAGGAAACTGAAAATTGGCTATCTGAACCCCACAAGGCTTTGGGATTTTCTGGGTTGGTTTTGTTGTTGTTGTTATTTATTTATTTTTGTGGCCATTGCTTCATGTACAATGACATTGTGACGGACTTAAGAGAAAGGGATTTGGTCCATCATAAGACATTCCTTTGGGACTCTGGATTAGAGATAATGGCAGTGCAAATGAAAGACAGGCTTCCTACAAACAAGATAAGTAGAAGAATTCATGTCTGTGGTTGTTGGATTAACTGCACACTGTGCAATCCAAGTGAGAGAGTTTACACAGCTGTGTAAGAAAATAGATGCTAGGAACTATAATAGAATGATTGAAAAAACTGGGCAGTTGCTATCTGTTTGATAGGGCAGCATGTACATGGTTAGAATCATTTGATCTGCAAACAAAATCTTCTGAGGTTTGGGTTAATAGACCTCTGTTTCTGTTCTGGTTTGTTTCATTCATGCTGATAGCTCTCTTTTTCAGAGCTGCAACAATTCCAGTATTGTGGATTTACTGTTTCTGTTTGGAACGTGAGGCAGACCGTGGATGGCTCCTTCAAGGGCAAATGGCCAGCTTGGATCCAAAGCAGGACTGGTCCATCTGTCCTGGATTTAATCTCAAATTTTGTTAGACTTGTAGAGAGAGCCTGGGAAAGGATATACCTGTCTTTGTGACGGGGAAAAAATCAAACCAAAACGTGTCCATGGAATATGTCTGTGTGCATAAATCAGAAAAAGAGGGAGATCATGACGGTCCATCCTCACCTATTCATCTTTTGAGGCACCAAAAACTGGTATGGGAAACTTTTATTTGCTTCCCTGAATTCAGCAGTAGAACTCCATTTACTGCATATATACACACTTACTGCATGAGGTCAGAATCAGAGCCTGAGAAATATTTTTGGAGACCTGAGGAATAAAGGCTGTTTGTAACTTGCTTGCCTTGTTAGTTTCCAATAAGTATTCACCAACTGACAGGTTAATGAGGATAGGCCTAAAACTGGACATGTGCTTTTCAGTTGCTGAACATTACCCATCTTAAACTTCTATAATTACGCATTCAATTACTTGCATTTCTATTTCTGCTTCTTGTACCATAACTGTTTATTGTGTTGCCTTTTATCATTTACTGCTTCTCACAGAACAATGGAAAAATACCTGAACTATCATATAAATCAAGATTTGGTGAAGGCATATTTTCCTTTTAATTCTCAACTGTGTTTTGGACAGGATTTTATGGATTAAAAAGTGAAGAGAGTGAACATGGATGCCTTTCCCCAGTTAATTTCCTATTGTCTTAATAAACTGCAGGATTGTTTGAACGAGACTTGAATGCACTCAAGACAAGCCATCGAATATATAATATTATAAAAATAATTGAAACATGTTGTTGGAATTAAAGGGAAATAAGGACAATCTTCCTTTGAAAAAATGTCATTGTTACTGATGGAGGATATTTACATATATTAGGAGATGCACTGACAGCTGATCTCATCTTTCACTCCTATTGCACAGTCTTTGAGTGGCACTGTGGAAAAATGTTACATTTATAAAACTAGACCTTGATCTATATTCAAGCAAACTCCCCAGTTAAACTACCCTATTAATTATGCTGCTGTTATTCCACAGCAGTTCCACTGGAGTGGGTGAAAGCCTGCAGATTTACTGAGGTACAGCAGAGCATACATTTTATCCATATAATTTTTTACATAAAGATAAGCTCTCCGCAGGTCTATAAAATCTGCATGAGTTTTATTAATCTTGAAACAACTGTGAATAAAAGCAAGTGCTATTGTTGCTGCCGCTTCTTCCCATAAAGAGAAACAACGCTATATAATCTAGCTCGTTGTTGCTGTTATGTTTATTGCTATATCTGCTTCCAGAGAAATGTATTGTATGCAAGTCACCATGTTGAGTTCTTGGAATTATCCCCACAACTGCAATTTATGAATTTAAAACTGTGATTCTCGTAGGATAAAGCTTAAGAATATTAGCACAGAGGGGGGAGGAAGGCTCTTGTAGCAGTGTGTCCCAGCTGCGAAGAGGAGGGATTGCACTGTTAGAACTCCTGTGACTCTGTGGTGGGTACCTGCCGGGTGCCTCGGGCTCAGTTAAACATTTTGGCAGAAGAGCACTTTCACCAAGAGAGACTGGTCCATCAGTCTCTTATTCTGCCTCTAGACCCCTCATTGCTCCCAAAGCTTACAGCAGAGTTAGAAATACAGAGTAGATCCTAATAAGGGCAAGGTCTCCTTTGCTAAATGAAAGTGGAATTTTATTACATGCTCCCTGTTCTACACCGGTTTTGTAAACATTCTTTGAAATACTGGCAAATTCGGGATTGGAAGTACTTTCGTGACATGCAGACTTCTCAACAAGAAAATCTGAAATTATTTGCCCCTGTAAAAGAGAGTTTCTATCTTTCTTCTTTCCATGTTTTCCCATACTGAGAGTACCTGGAACGTGGTCCCTACCTATACAATTGTGCTTAACTCAAGGTTATAGTCACCTTAGAAAAATGTTAAGCTGTTAATGTTTTACAGATTTGATGGTCATAAAAAACTTTGGTGTTTTGCAATGGAAGAAGATAGATAAAGAACTATTACTGAAATAATTCTTTCAAGCAGTATAAATTATTTTGGTTGAACCGTAATAATTCCTGTCAATCATTAGTTGAAAAACGATGAGCAGAGGACACCTGACGTATATTTGCGCCTGTCTCACTGTGGAAATAATTCAGTAATCAATGTAAACTGAGGTATTTGCAGCTAGGATGCTCCTTCCATTTCAAATCAGTGTAGTTACATTTATATTGTAATGTGAATGATTTTTAAGTTGTGCTATTTTTGCTTTAATTTACAACAGCTCCATTGAGACTGAGGTCATTTGACTTATTTTATTCAGGTGCTGCATGCCTAAAAATACAGAAAATTGACTTAAAGTCTTATGTACTCTTCCTAGAGAATGGCAATCACCAAACATTTAAGCCCAATTTTTAAATACATGTAAGTAAATATCGAGAATGTCAAGGGTGATAGTGTTCCACTGATCCTCAGGTTGTGAAAAGAGCTGTCACATGGGTGTGGTGATGTGATTCAGTACCCAGGAATATGGGAATTTTCCAGGCTGATCCAAGGGCTGTAAAATGTAAATCTTTGTGTACTATGGCATTCATCCTTTTCCACAGAAATGTGCAGCTGAGTGTTGGAAAAACAAACAAAAGAGAGCCACATCATTTTAGTCTCCAAGCACCATCACCACGGCTTGACTGGATTAGGAACTGGTTGGATGGCCGAGCCCAGAGAGTGGTAGTGAATGGTGTCTCATCCAGTTGGCGGCCAGTCACCAGTGGTGTCCCCACAGATCGGTGTTGGGCCCGGTCCTGTTTAATATCTTCATTGATGATCTGGATGAGGGGATTGAGTGCTTCATCAGCAAGTTCGCAGCTGACACCAAGCTGGGAGGAAGTGTCGATCTGCTGGAGGGTAGGAGGGCCCTATAGAGGGACCTTGACAGGCTGGAGAGATGGGCTAACTCCAATAGCATGAGGTTTAACAAGTCCAAATGCCGGGTCCTACACTTTGGCCACAACAACCCCATGCAGAGCTATAGACTGGGTGCAGAGTGGCTGGAGAGTAGTCAGGCGGAAAGGGACTTGGGAGTGCTGGTGGACAGGAAACTCAACATGAGCCAGCAGTGTGACCAAGTGGCCAAGAAGGCCGATGGTATCTTGGCCTGCATCAGGAACAGTGTGCCCAGCAGGACTAGAGAGGTCATCATCCCCTTACACTCGGCACTGGTCAGGCTGCTCCTCGAGTGCTGTGTCCAGTTCTGGGCCCTCAGTTTGAGAAGGATGTGGAGATGCTGGAGTGTGTCCAGAGGAGAGCGATGAGGATGGTGAAGGGGCTGAAGCACAAGCCCTGTGAGAAGCGACTGAGGGAGCTGGGGTTTTTTAGCCTGAAGAAGAGGAGGCTCAGGGGAGACCTTATTGCTCTCTACAACTGCCTGAAAGGAGGGTGTAGTCAGGCAGGGGTTGGTCTCTTCTCTCAGGCGACCAGCGACAGAACAAGAGGACACAGTCTCAAGCTTCGCCAGGGGAGGTTTAGGTTTAGTCTTCATATTAGGAAGAAGTTCTTTACTGAGAGGGTGATTGGCCATTGGAATGCACTGCCCGGGGAGATGGTCACCATCCCTGGAGGTGTTTAAGGAGAGACTGGATGAGGCACTTAGTGCCATGGTGTAGTTGACAAGCAGGAGTAGGTGTAGGTGTTGGGTCATAGGTTGGACTCGATGATCTCAGAGGTCTTTTCCAACCTTATGATACTGTGATACTGTGATACTGTAACTGCACCAGGAGTCCAAAAGGTTGTGAGAATAGTTCAAATATGCTGTCAACACTACACAAGTTGCTAATAAGCGTAAAGCACCAAGGGGTTCATCTTTTTGTTCAGTAGGATTCGGAATCGAGGGTGTGCAAGGCTTGAGAGGACGCTGGGAGCTGCGTGGCCTGAGCGCGATGGCCATTGCATTTGCTTTGCGAGGGGGAAAGACCTACATCCAGGCTAAGTGCTGTCTTTAACGTGTTTTCATCAGGGCATCTCGGCAGCATGAAACCTCCTGTCTGTTACTGGAACTATTACGGATGCCTGTGATTGTGTTCACTACACACAGAAAAATGCAGACCATCTCTTGAGTAAACATTCAGAGCCTGCGTATATTTACATAAAGTGCAGCTATTTTAGCCAGGAGCCAGTGTTGCTTCTGGAATAAAAAAGGTATGTTTGAAGAGATTTAACTCTGCCAGCTTCAGATGTCATCTAATATGAATTATATCAATAAAGTGACTATTAAATCACTTTATTAAAAATGATGAGTCTGATTAAAGCTGCAGTCACTTTGGGTCACAGCAGAACAGATTACGTTCAGCTCCCACTAAATGAAAACTGAATTTAAAATTTTAGCAGTTGCTGGGGCTTTGGAGAAGAAGCACTACCCGTCGATGAACAAATAAGGGAATTATGATTTTGTATGCACTGTTGTGGAGTAAAACTTCCTGAAGAAAGTCCTGAATTAGAAGACAGGTACACACATGACAACCTGGAGGTAGAAGCCAGGTTCCTGCACACTACACAATTATCTTGACTAAATCCTTGCGACAAATTACCCTGGGTTTTATAGCTCTCCTGGGATCTAACCTAAGGATAAGGCAGAAGACAAAATTGGAAGTTTAGTAGTACTGTAAAAACAAAAATATTAAACAAATAAACCAGCACCACTGTTGTCCCCATTTGTTGTCCCTGTTTGTGTTTTGCGCTTGAGTAATGTTTTACACATTTATTTGTTTAGTTTTGAGATGCAATGTGCAGTAGAATTTAAATGGAAAATAATGAACACTCTCTAAAGGAAAACCTGTCATATTGCGTCAAATGAGAGCTGGGGGGTTTGGTCTTACATTAAGCCTGGGAATTAGCAGGGATTTACAACAGATTCAAAGGCTGGTAGTTTGTTCACTAGGGAAATAATTAATTGACATTTATACGATTATATTTCAGCTAAATCAAAGCCACTATTTCTGGCTCTCTGCAAACTTGGGATGACGTTGATGCATTGTGTTGCCCTTGTTTCCCTTTGGAAACATATTTTTAGCAATTAATAAGACTTTGAAATCTCATTTCTCCCAGCCCTAAATACTGGGGCAGAAATCGGGCTGCTTCATTGAGCATGGAATACAGTCTTGTGGGGAAAACAAACTTTGCACCCGGGTTTCCCAAGTGACAAGTGGAAGGAATTTTCCAAAGAAAAACTCATTTTTTTCCAAGTTTCCAACTTCTGGATAGCCAAAGATATTTGAATTAGCTCTATGTTTAAAACTGATGCTTAGTTATACACAATGCCTGGATATGTGAAGTAATTGCAGAGTTCTGCTTGCTTCTGCAAATGGCTGAACTTCATGCTCGGTTTCAGTGTAGGCAGTCGGTGGTGCTTGTTGCTCTGTGAAATGGATGGAGTTGATTGCCTTGTGTATCACGCCTTTTAGCGACTGCAAAAGAGACTGAGAGGACAGAGAAGGGAAAGGGAGTCTTTCAGCACAGCAGTAGTTGTGCCGTAATTTCCCTAGAAGGTCCTGCTAAGCATTTGACAGGACACTTAAAAGATGACGACATCCTTCTCGGACTGAAATTAAGACTAGATGTGAATTCTCATTAGTTGCTTTTTCTAGAGGAAGGGAGTGCGTAGTCAATGCCATTATGGATTTATGCTTCCTTGCACTTTTTAAGCAGTTCCAATAGGGAGAACACTCAATTAATACTTGGCCTACATATTTCTTGCCTCATTTTCCTGTGGATGAAATCTGACAATTATTTGTTTTAAATTTGATCTCCTCAGCTTGTTGGTTTTGCTGTTGAAACAGCAATGGTTCTCTTATGGTTTGTAAAATCGGCAAGGGGGCTCCACAGCTGGAGGGGCTTTGAGCACAGGCACAGCTCTTCTCGCAGAAGGCGTCTCTATGACATGAAAGCGTCATTGACGGCTGAAGGGCAGCTTTTTGCTTACGGCACCTTTGTTCCAGATGCGAAGCACGCGAGTCTCCATGTGCTGCTTGTTATGTCCATGTCAGGAACACACGAAGAGTGGTAGAATAAGTGGCTATGTAAAACTCCTATATTAGGTTATGGAACCAGAGCCACTGAGTGACAGAGTTCAGTACAATCTCCCATCTTCTGGCATGATTCTCAGTCACTGAAAACCCACCCTCCTATACTGGTTTTGTATATTGAGGTGATAATTAACAGTGTATTAGGAGGGAATGTATCACAAACTTCTGTTTAGTCACAAAATATGTTTTATTAGAAAATAATAACACAGCATTTTTTCATAGACAGCATGGGTCAGGTTTGGGTTTCGTTTTCTTTTCCAGTGCTGTTTTTTCTTTTCTTTTTTTTTTTTTCTTAAATAATATGTTTTATTACCAAGAATTGTGGCTTTTCTCCATGTGTAATTTTCCTGTTCTATCAAAGAGCTGCTGAAGCTCATCTTGCCTTGGAAAACTTTGACTAATACGAACAGTGAAAGTGGACTAACGCTTCTGCAAATTCAGATACTAATTCTGACGGCAACAACCTCCATTTCAACAGGTGAAAATGAACCTGAAGCAGAGATCTTTGAGATTCACCCTGACAGTGCCTGATCTGACTTGGGCTGTTGGGGTGTAGCTGGTGTGGAATGATGTGCAGTATTTTATATATGAGCTTGGCAGATTGTGAAAAAAGCTATATTTGTAGTGCTTGAGAGTTGATACCTACTGAGAATCTCTGGATTCTCTTTGGACATAGGAATATAGGGGGTTGAAGTAATGTTTTTTACACATTGTATGCTGGGCCTGTCTGAAAAGAGACGACTGAGCCCTGTAATCGTGGAACAGACATTCAGTATCTTGTGCTCGATACAGAAGTTAGATCCCAGTTTAAAGTTTTATTACAGACTCAGTTCTTCTCTGGTACATTCAGACTGCAAAGAAAGTGAGCTCTTGCCAGATCTCCAGCTGAGCGAAACACTCAGTGAGCCAACATCGATTTTTTTCTGGCCTAAGGTTTTGGGACCACAGTTTTTGTGAGCTTCAGACTGTATTCTCTAAAAGCACATAAATTCCAGTTGAAGTTTTTCAGCAGACTTCCTAAATCACCTCTTTGCCTGGAAAGCCCCATTCATCCTCGGGTGCTCTCAGACTGCAGTTCTGTGGCTGGGTGGCTAGTGGCTGCTGAGCTTTCACACAGCACTGGGTTACTATCTGGTGCTTGGTATTGTCTACAAACCTCCTCCTAAACATCTTGTAGGGAGGTGGAACCAGGAGGTGGATCAGTATTTTTGAGAGGCCATCTGGGATACAGAAGCAGCCCACAATAGCATATTTTGTATGTAATGATTCCAACTGAAAAGCCTGAAACACAAACAGCCCAAGAGCCTGCACAGCCAGGAATCGTCACTTAAAAGCCAGTGTTAATGTTCTGCTTATGAGCTCAAATCAGAACATTGGATGACTCTTTGCTTTAAAATTTAGTTGTTAATGAGATTATAAGAAAAAACATATTTTTATAGATTTTACTTGGATTTAATTTTCAAAATATTTGTGCAACTTGGCTCGGAATAGCCTCCTTATTTTAGGAAGTGGGTAAATCTTCTGATGTCCATCATGTCACAACCTCAAAAATAATCTCTGATTTTCTTTTTTACCTACTTCAGTTTCATACGAGTTATGTTGCGATTATGCCTGTGGTCCTCATGACAAATACACCTAGCAAAGCATCCAACCTCCCATTGACTTCATGCATTTAAATGCCTTGTTTCATTTGAGCAGTGAGGGATTTATCCTGTTTGTATAGAAAATAGCACAGGACTCTTCGGTGCATTTTCATGTACAAAAATTGCAAGTCTGAAATTAAACTGACCTCCATCATCAGTGCTGCTGCAGCTTTACAAACCTGAATGAAATTCAAATAAAGAGGATTGAATGCAAACAAAGGAGCGGTAGGTCAAATAAAATATTTTTACTGTATGTGCTCTATTTACTTATTCCACACAGTACTCTGTTATTTTACGGTGTTTCCATGTAACCCACGGTTATTAGAAGAAAACCTGCTAAAACAAAGAAGACACCCTGAGCTGTGGACAGTGTAATGAAGGAGCAAAGAATGACTCAGTGTGTGAGCTGTGCGATCTGAGGGTTGAATTACGACCCCCTACCTTAGGCAGCTTTATGTGAGCGCTGCTGATGGAAGAGACGTGCAGGAAGCAGTCTCAAAGCAGTGGTTTGTCAGGGGGTGAGTGTGGGGAGCAGAAGAGGGGGTTCTGTGGTCTCCCTTGTGTTTATACTAATACTTCAGGGGGTGTGTTCCTCCTACAGAGAAGAGCGTCCACTAGAGGTCTGTGACCAGTGGTGCCCATATCATCACCCTCTGCCCCGTGTTTGCCAACTGAGCACCCGCTCACCGCGCAGGTCTGTGTGAACACTGTTATGTCCTCAGTTGCTGACGGACTTACTTAGCTGTTAGGGATGAATGAGATCCCTAACGTCTTTCAGGTAGTGAAGAAACCAACCAGACTATATGTTAGCAAGATTTTAGGTTTCTTCAGTACAGTGTGTTCTCAGCTCTAGTGAGCAAACTTCAGTTTTATTCGTTGTTTACTGATTCATGAAGGACAAGTACTATTCTTTCTGTTTTATTTGGTAGTGCTTTTCTTTCTTTTACCTTGGTGTCATCTGTGAGAATGTTTGCATGGAATGAGACACGTGAAAGAGTATGTTCAAAATAATTGTGATAACTCGAAGGACTTAATTTATGATAATCAGCTGGCGGGCAAAATTTAATTTGGGAGATAACTTTATATAATTAAAATACAGTACTTGTGAGGATTGACCTCTTCATATGTTATTACTTATGTAAGATTTAGTAAATTAGCAGGTAAAAATGTACTGCTACTCCTTTCCATATGTAATGAAAATCTGACCTAATTTTTTTAAAGTATTTCCATTAAGTCCTAAACCAGGTTAATTATGAAAGAAAATTAAAAATAACTTTGACGTTCCAAAGATTTAGTAATTTCTGATGAATACTGAAATCCATGTTAATACTTACAAGAAAAAGGGAGAAAATAACTATTCGAACCAAAATGGCTTTTGCTCTTCATTAAAATGTGAAAATATTACAATGCTATGTACAGAAAAAATACATATACATTAAAAAGTGTTAATTCCTTCTTAATCAATTGTAAGAAAAGAAAAGCCCTATGTTTTAATTTCAGTAGTTGATATAATTTTGGATGGAAGAACTACACATCGCAACAATATACCTGCAGCAATATTCCTGGCAACAGTCATAGGATCTGCACGTGATGCCACAATGAAAATGTAAGGGGTATAGTTTACTTACAGAGGGGGAAAAAGCAAGTTCATTAAGAAGGGCCGTTTCTTCACACATGACATTAATTAGCTCTGACAGTTTCCAGAAGAGCAGTAGGAAATAGTCGCTCACAGAATCAGAGCGTGCATCGGAATAATTACTTCCTTTCTGCTGTTTGGTGTTGTCAGTTTCTCACATTGGAGCAGACCCTGTATTTTTAAAGTATTTTTTAGGGGTGAAGGGCTCATCTCAAGGTTGGGGAGGCCAACCGTAGCCTCCTGGCTTAAACTGATGCCATTCGGTGAGCACTGATCTGCGCCTGAGACTTTCCTTGGGATGTGGGGCATTTTAGTTCTTGCTGTCTTGTGCTGCTGGCTATGTCTTCCTTGCCTTACAATAGCAAAAGTAACTGATTAACAGTTAATAGTGAAAATCTTGGGTATGACCCCTTGGGAATTAGATCTAACTATTGAAATTTTCCTTGGAAGTTCGTAATGTTTTAGTATCTCCCAATGGCCTAGACTAAAATGTTCTTCTAAAATTGCTTCTCTAAGTTACATTAGTCAAAAGGGGAAAAAAAAAGATATTTAAAAGCCATTTGATTCATATCTATATGTTTGTAATTATGAAAGAAATATTTATCACATTCACAGAATAACAGTTATCAAGCTATTTAGGTGATTTTTTTAAAAAAAATCCTTACTATAGGAAGAAACACTTGTATTATTTTAACAGTATTTAAAATTAGCCAATACATTAGAGACTGTTTAAGTAGGTAAGTGCAATTTAATGTCAGACTTTTGACTGGAGCATTTAAATTTAAATGTAATCCATGAAGCGATAAATACATCACTAATTAGCATTAATGTAACGTGATTACAAAATAAACATTTGATTAGTACATTTAAATTTCAGCGTAATAAACCACTGAACTAATTAGTAAATAAAGTGCTGTTAATGCCGACCTTTAGACGAGGCGTTTATGTGTTGTATGTGTAGGGAAGATGTTTATAGTTAAAGCACAAAACAAACCCTTATCCTTACTTACGGAAGTTAAATAGCTTGGTGAATAAACAAAACCTTTGAAAATAACTCGCCAACCCTCACTTGCATTTTCTTTTGATGCAAGTTTAGTAATAGGTTCAGAAGAGACATGGCTTCATAAATGTTGCAGATAACTATTGAAGCCTGAGTGACGGCCCCAGATCCCTTTCACCTGAGTGATCAGAGGTAAAGACCAGCATAAAATTCCTACCTGAGTAATGAGCTGATTACCTGAGTCTGCTGTTCAGTGCGGTTTTGGGGAAACCTTTTGATATGAATAACAAGATTACTTGGTGAAAAGTACCAGCTCAGAATCAACATTAGTGTCTGTGATGGTGATTCTTCCAGTTGAATGCTAAGTCTTTGCGAGGTTTCCCAGTACGAAGTCGGGAAGAGCAATGGGGAACTGCTGGCTTGGAAAAATGGTATTGAAACGTGGACTTGGAATCTCCAAAGGCACCAGTTCTGCTGCTATTGCAGATAGGAGTCGTTGCTTTAAAAATAATGACAATTACACTTCTGTAAAGTACAGAGTATTTTCTGAGCTTCTGAACTCGCTTTATTCTTAGGTACAAGCTCTACAGAGCAAGCCCAGGACTGAGCAGACAAAGAGATTTGGCATTTCTTTAGCCCTACACTGAGTGACTGCTCAAAACATCTCAGGAACAGCCCGTACATCCTTAAATATACAAAAAGCTTTTTAGAAAGCTGCCTTACTCTTTGTAAAGCTTGCTTTATTTCTTTAGGCATAAAAAGCGTTCAGAAACTCTAAAAGAATTCTTTGCTGTCGTTCTTATCTTCTAGAACAGAATGCATTTCCATTCCTTGTTATAAGGCAAACTTGTTTGAGCATTTTATTTTTGCAATAAGATTTTAATCAGTTAACTAATTTAATAGAAGAAGAGCAATTCTTCCAAACAACTTATCTGGGTTCCCAGTGTCATTTGCAGTGTAAAGTGTAGCTATAAATAAATTAAAGCTCTTTTCAATGGAAAGTCAGTCCCAAGGGACACCATCTTTGTTACTACGAAGTCTGATCTATTCTATGGGGACTTAAAAGCTGTAGCAGCGAATATATAATTAGTTGATATCAAGGATATTTACAGCAGGATTGTTTTTCAGTCTAGGAACTTCTGGGATAGCTACACTTGTTTGTATTGCACAGGAGTATAACCTGTGGATGTAAGGTTTTGCATGTTAGTTACAATAAGATTTATAATAGCTGCAAAGATTCCCATGTGTTTTGAAAATGAAAGCTCTCATAAGAAGAAAACCAATAATCTTTGAGTGATAGCAATTTTCACTTATTGTGTATTTGGAACTGATGGTACTTCAGATGTACTCTAAGTGGAGCTTACAGCCTATGACTAACGTAACCCACGGCGTTTTACCGTTCACCTCTAGTCTGTGAAATATTCTTCAGTAGGTGCAATTTTCCTACTTGTTCTTCAGACCGGTGCTAAGCGTCCTATGAGTGAATCGCACCCTACTGTCGCCCTCTGCCTTCTCCACTTCCATTTTCAGCAAAAACATTGAAATATTTCCCTTCCTTCATCTCAAATTCCACCATGATTTGGAGACATCAACAAGTATCAATTCAGTAGCACTATTAAGTAAATTGACTCACTGGAAACAGCGTACCTGTTCCGGTAACATATGGCTTTCATCTGTATCCTTCGTTATTGCATTGGTTTCCTTTCATAACAGTCAGATTCTGGGTGTGTTCATGGCCTTCTGTGGTTCTGGAGAACAATTCCCCACATGTGTAATGGAAGTCTGATTTTTCTGAGATTCCAAGACCGTGGTAGAGCACAAAGGTATCATCACAATCTCATCTGCTACCGGATCCTAATGGATGTGCCACAGCCTTTCATGTTAAAAGATTTGTGATTTCTACCTGGACAGACATTAGAGGTCTGCTTTAAGAATATCCTGGTGCTTTAAGAATATCCTAGTACTGCATTAAGAACATCTTGTAAACTTATTTTATAAATAAGGAACATTCATTGGTATCACAGTATCAATTTTTTGAGTTGCTTTTGCTTAAAATATGTTGGCAAATTTATGTCTAAGAATATATGTGCAAATCAAGGGAACATTACACGCAAAATCCTGATAGGAACCATGTTTAATCAACAAAAGGTAGAAGAGTAATAATGTCAGAGTGTTTTAATATTTTAAGTATGTAATATTGGAAGTTTCACTGGGACTTTAAGCGTTACAAGTAGAAGGCAGCCTTTCATTTTAAGTAGTTCTTTCCTTGATTCCTCCAGTGGTGAGAAAGTAACTCTGCCTCACAGAAGCCAATGAAAAGAGGATCCTGACTTCAGTGAGGCCAGGTTCCCTCACTTTGTACTTACAGTGTGTAGCTACCAGACTCTTTTAACCCGTTATAACTTCTGCAAGTTAAGCAAGTTCTACATTTTGACAACTGAAGCAGTGGGAATGTATTAAATATGTGCCATGAGCCATGTTCAAGCATGTGTGCTTGAATCTCAAGCTATGACCTAGCACTTCTTTATTAATCTATTTTATCTGCTGCTAATGTAACTATGTCAACCAACTTTCAGGCATTTAATTTATGTTCATCTCACACCACTGTTGCATTAGGACAGAGGTGTTCCATCAATATTTCCTGCTCGATGCAGCCAGTTTAGAGAACACAAGCAGGTTCCCACCGAGTGAATTCTTATATTTTTAAAACACTGCGACTGTTAATTCACATATTAACTCCTGGGTGGATGTCTTAGGCTGTTTTTCCTGTATCAGCTTTCAAACACTGTTGAAGTCTAGTGAATACTGGCACGTTAAGTTGAAACTAATCATTAGCAGCCTGAATCCTCTATGTGAGAGCATTACTTTGCCTTGTATATCAAGAAAGTGATTATTTCTGTTCTTACTAGAATTTTGAAATGTTCTGAACAACAATCAATCTCTTACTTAATGAAGTAAGAATTACTGGATAAATTTAGGGAAAGTATTTCCATTATCTGTAGCTTGATTATTAAAGCTTACCCCTGTTTTTCTGAGCATTCACAAAATGAATATCTCCCTTCAACATGCAATCCTGCAGTGCTGTAGCAATTCAGGGTCCTTCAGACATCAATTCAGTTCAGTTATGCTCAAGAAAAGGCTCAATATTTGTCTAAATATGTCCAGTTGTTCTATTTTAAGCAAGTTATAACCTCATCCAAGCCTGGCAATTTAGTAGGACTAGACGAAATATTTTTTTCTTTGTCTATTCCTTCTCTATTTGTTATTATTCCTTCTCTATTCCTTCTCTATTCATTATAATTCCTTCTCTATTCCTTCTCTATTCATTATAGAAGAAAGCAAGTAGTATGTTCAGATTTTGGGGTGGTGTTGGGTGTTTTGTTTGTTTGTTTGTATTTAAAGAAAAAGGAGGAATGTGGTGGTGCAAAACACCTACCAAAAACCTGATGTGAGTCACTCTAAGGACATTTTGGTGAGCTATTCTTCATTTAGCAGAAGAAAGAAGGGATCTGTGTCATATTGATATTTTCTATGAACTAATTAAGTTTAAATTTAAAAGTAAGACAGTGCCACTTATAATGGTATGATGAAAATCAGTGCACTTAGATGATATTTTTATGTCATTTTTTCCAAAATACAGTGATGAAAAAGTAGTATATAACAAGAAGCGCTTCACATAATTTGCTGATATACATTTTATAAGGAAATTGGAAGTAAGTCCAGAAAATGAAACAGAATAAAAGGAAACAGCTGGAATTTTAAAATTGCCTTTAAAGTGTTCTTGCTGATCATGAGAAGGGCAGTAGTGGATTTAGTCAGTCACGGCTTCACTGGCACCGACTGAAGAGCGGCTATGGATGGCACAAAACAGTAACGCTTCAATAAAAGCTAAGCCTGCTCTTGAGTGCCCGTATCATATTGCTGGAGATCAGAAAATTATCCAGAATACAGTACTTTCCATTTAAAGAAACAAAACTGGTTTATAAAATTCAGTAAATTGTCTATGAGTGATGCAGTGGAGTGAACAGCCACACACTCTGCTGCAGAATTCGCTCTGTGGGTGTTCCTGCCCCCACACAAGAATAGCTACAGAGCCTCAGGGGCTGAAAACTGAGTAAGGGATTGTCAGAGTTAAAGGTTGCATTTTCTGAGTAATCTGGAATAGCAGGACGAATTTAAGCTACCTCCTCTTCTAACTTTTTTCCAGGTATTGGCAGAATAATTTTTTTTTTTTTTTGGCCTTGCTTAATTTTCTAAATGCTGAATGGGGAAAATAATAAAAAACTCTTATTTTTTATTTTCCTTTCTTAACTTTTCCCTAAGTCATAAGTCTTTTTTTTTCCCGCCATCATTTAAACAGTCTTCATGTGTGCATGTGTTCTTCAGCCTAGCCAGCCTGCCCTCCAGGTGCAGGTCCTGCAGTGTGCCTGCAGTGCTGGGTTTGACACTGGTGATGGGGTTATGTAGTACATTTTAGCCTTCGGCAATTTCACTGCCAGATTTTCCTTCTCTGTCTGCAATCAACCTGGAATTTCTGATTTGTTGGCAGTAAGTTCATCAGCCTGTTGATATATATTACTTATCCATGTAAATATTTCTTTAAAGGTCAGCTCCTCAGAGGGAGCTGACACCTTTTCTCCACGGACCTCTGAGACATGCCTAAATTCAAATTTCTCAACTTTATGTTCTGCAACACTTTGTTATAAAAATCCAGTCACGATTTCTGATTTGCTTGTGCTTTTATCGTGAATCTGTTACACTCCTTCCAGTTCTTCTCTTACCTTTGTGAAGTCACCAGGCACATGGTCTGGTCAAACGTGAAAGTAGCAAAGAAGGGAATAATATGTACTGCTCATCAGGAGTTGATGTGAACAGGGTGGAGGGAATAAGCAAGGAAGAGGAAGATAAACACTTTGCAGTGTTTCGGTGTGTAGGTGTGGATGGGATATTTCTAAATTGTGTGTAGCTGGAGAAAGAAGCTGTACCAAGACTGTGACTCATTTGCATGATTTCATACATCAAGTCAAATGTGCTTCAGATGATGGCAGCCAGTCGGCACTGCTTTTAGCAGCACATCTTCCTTTGTGTTGAAATTTTATAAATAATCCCTCCGCCAATATATTGAATTCTTAACATCAAATAATTGTCTCCAGAGGAGCCACAAGGGAAAGACATGTCTAAACCAGAAATGATATTTAAGCTGCAAACTAGATGCTGATGTTTGTTTAGTTTCACTCCCACCCCTTAATTTTCACAGATGGTATCCAAAGGTCATTTGACATACCTGCAGCTCAGGAGCTGATTCCTTTAGCTTTCAGTAAACCTCAACCACTTGGATGCTCAGAATCCGAGGGGTTAGTCAGGTGTTAATTAGAAGCCTCCCAGAGGATGACACTTGCATGTATTAGTGCAGGTAAAGTGGCTGCCGATATAGTTTTGCCTGAGACAGTTGGAAATAATTAGATTAGAACTCAGTACTTAACAAAAACCAAATGCAAACCAATGGTACATCTTCTGTATGTTGAATTGCCAGCAAATTGAATAAAGACAGATAATGTTCAAGTGATTATTATTTTCAGTTAAAGACCCATAGATAAATTTATACTGCTACTTTTTATGTTTGGATAATAATTTGAATTATATATAAGCTTGCTAGGGGTGAATAAGTTTTAATATTTTTGAGGATTCGTGTTCAAGTATTCTCAAAACTAGTCTCTCGAGTTGGTTAATTTTTCTCAAAAAGTGAAAATGTTTCTATATTCAGCGAGGGCTTCTGCTGCCTTTATGAAGACTGTTGTTTGAGGGAAAATAAGATTGATTTTGAGATAATTAGAAATAAAATGGGATTTAAGAATGAGTAAATTAAGGAAGAAAAAGGTCATGTTGTCTTTTCTTTGCAAAATGAAGTGGAAAGCATTGCAATGCCTGCATGTTTATCAAATAGTTCATCTAAGTTTGGCTCTTGCAGTGGATCTGACAAGTGCAGCACTGGCAAGGTAAGTAGCGGATGGGCTTATCTGATACAAATTCAGAGAAATGCTATACGGTAGCACAAAATATTAAAAAAAAGTATGGAATTGAAGACAAAGGGTGACCCTTTTCAAAATGCCTAAGAATAAGCTGGTCATATCCTCAAAGATAGTTTCAAACCAGACCCCTTCTCATTTTTGCTCTAATCTCCTACATTTCTCTTTGTCATGTATCAGGGGTTTTATTAATTATTTTTCAGCCTACCTGCCATGTTTTGATTTAACTTGTGTGGAAAGCTAGTGGCAATACTTGTAATGACAACATGTTTTTAAGTCAAACATTAATTACATCTCTTCAGGAAATGCCACTTCATTAAGAGGCCAGTTGTGTTTCTGTGTAGGTGAGTGTAGTGGGCTCAGAGGAGGTTTCTGTCAAACGTGGTCATTGTTTCCAAGAGCAAACTATAATATTTGGTAAGGTCTAAAGCTGAGATTCAAATACTGTTTCAGACTAACTTTCCTTCACATTTCAAATAACAAAGCAAGCTCCCGTCTTTTCCTCTGATCAGCCAGGGAATCTTAACTGGTTATTCTCTATGAGTTTGTCGTGTGGAATAGCTGTTCATGTTGTTTCTGCACAGGGACTGAGAAAGAAACATTCAGCAGAGCTTTGCAGTTCAGTGGAAAGGGGAGTTTTTGCCTAAAACCAGAATTAGAGAAAGAAATCCTGGCCAGGAGTACTGAGAACTCAGTGTTCATGGAAATTCTACAGTGCGTACTAAGGAAAGTTAGTGTTCAGCCACACAATTCACTCACTGGGCTAACAGGTACATAAAATAGAGGTGTAATCAGCAGAACTGCTATTAAAAGTAATGAGGTAAAATTAGGCAGGATCCTGGACAATGCTGTTCTCTGCTGTGTTACATTTTGGTTTGAGGGGTTCAGCTACTTCTGACCTTAAAAAATGAGAAGATATTAAAGGCAGAGACAAAACAATTGCCGATAGTTTATAGGAACAGGCATAAGAATACAGACTGTCTTGTGTAAAGAGATCACACTGGGTACAGATCTAGCTGAATTCAGCAGGAAGATGTGAAAACAAACCTCAGGAATACATAGGGCAAGAGGCTTTCAGTGCTTGCACAGATGTTTGTGGGTGCTCCACAAGCAAATGGTCTGGGCTCCCTCCGTTCATGTGAAGTGTACATTGCTTATAGGAGTTACCATGCCCTGGAAGATCCTCTCCCGTGTCCTTTGCTTCAGTCAAAGAGGCTGTTTTAACACTGACACTCTTGAATATCTCTCAGTTGTCCTTCAACAAGGTTTGTTGGAAGGAAAAAAACACGGTATAGTCAAAGAGAAATAAGAAAGAAAGAATGTGTCACAGCAAAGATGAATTGAGTACCATTTATGACCAATACTTCTCAACTGGAGCTTTAGTAGTTTTGGTGTAAATCATTCTTTATTGATCCATAAATGATTATTTTCACTAGCCTTTAGGTACCTGATAGGCTTTATAAAAGTTAAGGTGGATTATTACAGATCAAAGTTTGAAGCAGTGTGTATTTGTAATTCTTTGTTTTATTTTCCACCATATTACAGCTTAATTCTTCTGGATGCCTGTGTGATTCTCTGCAGTCCTTCCAAGTACAGCCGAATCCAGTATATTTTTTATGTTTTACAACAAAGTGAACAAAATGTTTTAAAACAAGAAAGGAAACAGTGTATTATTAAGGTAGTATTTTATCTGTGATGGCCTTAAAATAGGAAGCAGATACATAAGAATGTAGCTTTCTATTCTGTTAAGTGACTCTTATTTTTTCATCGCCAAGTTTTAGTTTTGAATTCTTTTTGAGGGTTCTTTCTTGCTCTGCATTCTTCTTGGTCTATCTAAACAACCATACCTTGAGATAGTTACTGGCAGCAGCACAAATTGTCTGGCTCCTGTAATGATCCATTAGAAGAAGAGTATGAGAAACTGGTGCAAATTAGCAATAAAAAATGCTAAAGCTATATATCACTGGCAACGATTTAGGAATTATATCTCTGCCTGAAGCAAATTCAGGTGATTCATTGGTGATTTGCTAGAAGCCTTTTAACTTGGTTCTCATTTGTAGAGCTAATGATAGGTTATTTTGCACTGTGATTGAAAGACCTGATTATCTTAGTTATTATTTAAGACTATTGATTTCTCCAAATGGAAATTTACCCATGTATTAAAGGTCTTTCTGTCATAAATGATAGAGGCAATTGTAAAAACATTGTTTCCACATATTTTAAAATACTACTGTAGCATAGATACTATCTTTGCTTGGGCATGAGCTTTACCTGCTGGTTGGCACATAAAGGAAATTCTCAGTTTAGGCAGCTGCTTTTATGACAAACATAAGAGCCAGCATTTTTTGCAGTGGAGAAGAAGGTATTCCATTCTGATTTAAAGGGCTTATGTGGGACTTGTGCGATCGAGGCTGGCAAAGGTGGCAGTTGCCTCAAACAGCATCTGTTTGGGGCACCAAAAAGCATAGTCCAGTGTTTTGCCTAAGCCCCAGCCCTGGGCACCCAACTCTTCAACTTCATGCTGCTGTTGAAGAGGACCTGAAGGTAGGAGGGAGATGGCTACAGCTGGAGCAATGGTACAGCCGCTGATTTTCTTGCTCTTCCCTAGGCATCATAGAAACCAAAGCTCTGGGGCTGCTTTCTGGCTAATTGGACCAGGATGGGTTTGTGTCCTTCATTCCCATTGCATGGGCGGAGCAATGTTGTTCTGGCCCCGTGCTTTAGCCTGTACTGATTAAGAGCCACGAGTTGATTCTGTGCTGTCGGTGCTCAGTATCTTTGCAGAGGACACCAAGGGGTGCTGGCACCAGATCAGCTGAGCAGCCCTCACCACTGGGAGAACTTGGAGCCTGAGGGTTTATTCCCCCAACTGTAACAGCGTGATGCAACCAAATTAAAATAGTGTACTGGATATATGGGAGACACTTGTCCCATCTTCTTCACACAACTCTTCAAGCCTGATCCAAGGGACCATGGGATTTACATTTGGATGTAACGATGGATAATTATTTTATAGAAAGTCAAACAAATATAAACAGGCAGGGGACAGTTTTTGCATAAATATGTGTTCAATCTCTAACATTAATCTAATGAGAATATAGTGCAGCAGGGATCTCTGCTTAATTTTAGGCAGGAATTTTTGGCTGTGTATGTATATATGTATTTTTAAGTGCACTTCCTCGGAGACACATCCCGTGTCACTTTGCTGCCATACAGGTGTGTGAAGGTGGAAACACACACAGGTTGAGATGCTACAGAAAAGTGGCTCTAATAAAACTTGGTCCACAAGAGGTGTTGCAGGGCGACAGAGGCTTCTTAAATGGGAGAGTGAGACTGGATCGTGGCAATGAGCTCTCTGAGAACTGTGTAACTAGCTGGATCCCGGGTTTACTTCTTTCCAAAGGCTACAGAAATAAAGTAATATAAACTATTGGAGGACAAATTCACATTTTGGTTTTCAAAGGTCAAATCTACCATGTCAGCTACTTTGTCTAATTCTGTCCATTAGTCACTGAATAAAAGCAGTCGTAGTTGATGGCAGTGTGGTAGCACAATGAAGTTTATTTGTGGTACAAAAGAAGGCTCATAAGACTTGAAATTTTAAAAAAATATATCTTCATGTCATTTGTCCTTGTTGCCTATTGGATTTGCCTATCTACAGTTGTAGGCATGCACTTCCTTTTACAGGTCGTGCAATTAGCCTCTGTCTGTCTGTTCTTCTTAAATAGCATTAAAGGCTCACTGGGAATTTAATCAACTTCATACTGAAATTCACTCTGAATTCTTTTTCCAAAGGAAGTCATCAAGCTCAGTTCTGTGTGTTCACCATAATTAGTCTAGAAATACCTTGGTGAACTGAAACTTTCACATACTAGAAAAGAAACCTTTCCATAGTGAGGCATGCTTGAGAAAATACCATTTGGGGCTCCATTCCCGGTTATGCACTGCTGTATACTCAGAATACTACTTGGCAGAATTTTTCCTCTTACACTGTGGTAACTGACAGTGGAATTTGTCTCACTGGCAACCACCCAAGTTGATGGAAGGATGTCGACTGCTGTGCTTTACATTTTCATATCTTTACTCTTGATTTCCATGTTTTGATTCTTTCTGGTAGAGAATTAATATGCAGGTGCATTTGTTAATAGTGAAATCCTGGCTCCAGTGAGGCCAAGACTTTACTCCTAAATGCAAGATGACATGTAAGGAGAATATTTCTTTGCCTTTGTTTTAGTTTTGCGTTTGACAGTTGTGGTTTTGTACTGCTTTAATTTCATTCCATCCCTGTCAACATCATGGCCGTGGAAACTCCAGGCGACAGAACACATCAGCACTCAGATCTTATCTATCTTGGGATCGGGAAAAAATGCTTTTCAGTGTTAAGAGATCCTGAGATGCCATCACTTTAGTTGCTTTGAGAAACAAAGTAGTATGCAAGTGCTAAATCTGAATATTTGGATTGCTATTAATATTAGGAATTGAGCATTTAATTGTATTCTGAGTGTTTTGGAGGATACTACATGTACTCGTGACACCTGAGTTGCTACAATGTGCCTAGTCCATGGTCTATATGGCACAGGTTTCCAGTGGACGTTTTGCTGAATGAGGAAAAACATGAGAAGTGCGTTATTTGATTCTAGGCTTTTTTTAAAGGAAAAAGAAACAAATCTTTTAAAAAACAGTTTTGTGTCTTAAGCCTTCTTAAATGAGCATCTGTGTTCATTTTATCATGGAAAATATAGTTAGGAAACTCATTTAAACGCAGCTAACAATGCAGCATTTTTTTATCACTGCTTATTTTCAGGTTGCAGAAAAGGTCATGGGAGTTTATTTTTCACATCAGATGCATGGCATTCTTTTTACAGGCAAATTTCCTGGCATATTTTAATTTCAAATTTGTCTTTGTGCAACCCATTATTTTCAAACTTCTGGGAATAGAAAAATAATTTTTGTTTTTTAATTTTTTTCTTAGATAGGAAACTTACTTGATGAGCACTCAGTTTAAATGTGCAGTTTTCCGAGACAGTGTTATTAGTGTCAGCATTTCTTTAAAGTGAATGTTCTATTCCAGATGATGTGTCTATAACACGAAGTGCCATTTTCCCCCAAGATATCTAAGTTCAGTTTCACGAAAATTCACCAATTCTAGCAAAAAGCTAAAATCAATTTATAATAACTTACCTTTATTTGTTGTCACGTTTTTCCCAGTGAAAATGTGTTCTTAAACATGGTCTCAGAACAAAACAGGATCTGGCCAGAGACTTAGGAGACCCGAGTTTTAATTCTATTCATCATCTGTTTGCCATAGGCCAGTTACTTGGCCCCCTCACGTCACCTGAGACCTTTGGATCTGACTGCGATATAGATAACACAGCAATAATTCCTGTGCTGATTTAATAGAGATAACGCAATACAGTTGATCCATCAGCTCCCTCATCCATTGTGCACATTGCCAGTCCTGTCGCAGTGTTGCGGTTGTACTTCTGAATTTCACTGCTGGTATGAATTAAGACTGTTTTAACTCGGAGAAGATTCACCACTCCTTACACTTATTAGTTTCATGGGGTTTTGTTGAGTTGTTTAGAAGTGGGTTTTGTACTTGAATTTTTATAGCAGACCATAGGCTTACAGAGTTGCAGCTGGCTCCACTCCAGCATCCTGAAAGCTTTAATTGTGCCTTTGGAAAGTTTATATTCCTAAACAGATTATTTCAGCAGATGTCAGTGAAGTGAATCTTCATGAAATAAAAAGACCGTATTCATTTTGCATCTGCTCCTTAAGTGAACTTATTTGTGAACGATAATGGAAAGAGAGATGGAGCTGGAGACTGAAATTCTTTAGGTTTTAGATGAAATGTGCAGCAGCTGTTCAGATTGCTGGGCTTCTCCAGCGCTAACCTAGAGCACCTCACAAGGCAGGGACGGGTGTGCAGCTGATCCTCCTACCTGAGTCTTGACCTCTGCTCTGCCTGACAAGGGCACAAATCAGTAGCAGGAGATCAAGAGCTTTCATTACGGGGCGTTATAATGAGCTTGCTACCTCGCTGACTTAAATTCAGACTGGCATCTGGTGTGAGGGTCTGTGCTTCAGTCGGACAGATGGTGTTGGGGCTTGCTTATGTGTTACCCTGTAGCACACATGCACGTAGCTGGGTGAAAAGATGTGTAGATAAATTGATACGTAAACTCTTGTCTGTCTCTCAGCTTCAGTGGAGCAGACGTGGACAGCCCTTCTACATTCAAATACAATAAAACCTTCCCTGCTCTCTGTGGTCATTTAGGTGATTGTATTCACGGCCTGTATGGTGAATGGTCCTTATTTTTGTCATTAAAAGATTAGCAAAACCTCATAAATAATTTTTAGATTTTTATTTTTTTTTACAAAATTTCCAGCAAAACCAGGAGTTTCCCAGCCAGTACTGAAAAATGGGGAAAAAACAGCAGTTTTAATTTTTATAATGCTCAAGGATTTCTAACCCTTTTTTCACCTCAACCTCTATTCCACCGCTGATTTGTACCCTTTGGTGGAATGAGCACCCGGTGAAACTAACCTGATTTTCCCTCTTGGTAGAAAAGCCCTCACGTTTCACCGCAGATTGTTGCAGCTTTTTGGATACTTACGTCTGCTCAGTGCGAATCCAGGTTTCTCAGAATGTGAGAGTCAAGAGGGCTCTCAAAGGGAAGCTGTCCTCCCTTAGTGGGAAAATGTTGAGACTTCCAGCAAAAATACCAGTCTCTGAGTCTGTAATGACTTATGCATGTGATTAAACTTAAGCATACAAAATAACCTGCTGTAGACTCTTAAGAGTGGCCCTTTGCGTAATTAAAGTTTGAAATGTCTTAATTTTTTTTTTTCTCAGAGAGGATGATTTAAAATTTGTGTCGCTGTGATTAAAATTACTAATTTTGTCTTGTAACTGCAACTGGTGATCAAGATGAGAAAAGATGGTTAGAAAATTAGTATTGTTCCCATTTTTCACATCAGAGGTTTTGAGGCTCTTGGAGTGTAGCCACACACAATTAGTATTCACGTAACTGCAGAGTAGAAGTGAGTGGCAGAGGATGAGGTGGCAGGGAGAGAGAAAGGAGAGAACTCCATGGTGTTTTCATGGATGAAGAAGTTTCATTTTCAACTCTTAGCAGACTCTCCGGTTCCCCCGCCATCCTCCTTTTTTTACCTTTGCCACCAAGGATTTGTTCCACCAGATCAACCAGTTGTTTGTGTGGCTGAGCACCAGAGAGATCGGCCGCTTGACATATGGGATCAAGAACAAGAGGCTGAAATAAGAAGCTCCTTGTAAGAATAAAAAATGAAATTAGTATTGTTTATGAAAACCAAACTCAGCAAAGAGCTCATCGTGCTCTCTCCAGCAGACAGGGACTTTTTATTCCATTCTTCCTCTTCAAAATAGTGCCATGAATGTAGCTGCTGAATTAGGTATCTCTATGCAACATGGTGTGTTGCTGGCTCTTTTTTTTTGCGCTACAAGGACCCGTTGTAAATGGTCAGCTATCTCGTATACTGTATCTTTTATACCAATATTGATGAAGATTCATGTGTAAAGAGAATCCTTAAATGTAGTGCTGCCTGTCACAGGTTTTGAGTGAATATCTTTTTTTTCCCCTCCCGGAGTGCAGCTACTTTTCAGTGACTGCCTCCCAATTTGCACAAATAATTGACAGCTCATTAACAACTCAGTAGGAGCTCTGAAAACCAACTGAGAAAAACAACTTCAGTACAACAGGGGGAACAAACTATCTGCTCTCAGTTGTGTTGATAGTCTTCAACTAGATTTAAAATAAGGTTAGAAAACAACCTTAGTAATAAATTATCCAGGAAGTCAAAATTATGCTTGCGTAGATGATTCTTGGGGCTTTGCAGGCTGCCTGGGTTACCTCACCTGAAGTGGGCGCGTGCCCAGCTCTTCCTTTGTGTGAACAGAGGGATAACATTTGAGGAGATAAGAGAAAAATTCAATACAATGTTTTCTAATCTGTTAAAGATCCTAATTACTGAGATTTTTAAGCAACTGCAACTCCAGTTGTGGTCTATGTTATTGTGGGAGTACAGCATGCCCACAAAACTCTGGGTCTGGGACATAGAATCCAGATAGCCAAAAATACTGGCGAGGCAAGGACATAAACAGAAAGCTGGAATTCAGGAAAGGTACTCTTTCCCTTTTTCTTTCATTTATTTGAAGGGTTCTAGCAATTAAATGATGTTCTAGAAATAGTTTATTTCCTTGGGAATCAAATTAATATTGCGGCAGCATGTGTTTTTATCCATGGTAAATGGAGAAAACTGTAGTTAATGATTTTATCAATATTTTATGACCTTGTTCTTTAATGCATAATTGGTGATCCACAAGGCACTGAGTAAAGGCATTCCCATAAGTAAATATTTTGATAAATCAAAAAGGCAACGGGCTATACAGAATGAAAATAAATACTCTCTGGAAACATAAACATTGACGGTGTTTCTCTTCTTGGTGAATTAGTATTGCTTGCTTTTGTATGGTATTTTTAATAACAAAAAGAAATGCAGAGGAAACTGAAGTAGCCAGGAAAAGGCCACTTTGCATGATGCTGTGCTTTTGTGAGGAAGGTGAAGGCAAAACGCTAGTTCTAGAATATAGCAGTGTGACTCAGGAAGCAGTTAAACCAATACAATGCTACTGCAGTAGTACAACATAAATTGCATAGTGTTTTCAGTGTAAAAATTTATCTGTTTCAACTGGTAATTGAGTATACAACCCTTTAGTCTTCAAACTATGCGTGCACGTGCATCCTCTGAAATTACCAACACTGTTTACAACCTGATGATAAACAGGATAACATGCATAATCAGTTTTATATATACACATTGAAGGCTGGACATGAGATGGGTTCAGCTACCCAACAGCTCTTTAGATCCAGACCACATCAACAAAAGTCAAACACTGAACTCAGAGGGGGCGATAAGTGCAGTCTAACCTGTTTCCCAGCAGCAGAGAGTCTCCCTTGAGGCCAGAATTTCAGATGAAGATCTGAAGTGAAGACTTACAGTGTTGCCTCTCTATTTCAACAAGAGGGTAAACAGAGAACTTGCGGGTTTCAAAGCTGTCAGCAAAATAATTTTGAATTTCTCATTTGCAGATATTTACTAAGTGAAAAACAAACAGGTCTTTACACAGTTCCGTTTTTTACAGGGAAGCCTGGGCCTGTTTTACTTTACTTTGTATTCTGTGCTATTCTTTACTGTTCACTGGGCAAATAGCAGTTTCTTTGTTATTCTTGGTTTTCAGTCTTGCATTATTCACAAACTTCTGCTTTGAATCCCAAAAGACAGCAAAACTTCATCATGCATTCAAATCCACACATATATTAGAAGAACATGCACTGGTGATGAGCGTCATTGGCAGCTTTTATGAGCTAACATTAATTATGCACATAACTAAAAAGCCCCATGACTGGGAATCATCATTTCTAATAAAAACACTGACTTCTAGTCATGGATCATTTTATCCCTCCTTGGGGCTATAAATCACTCATGTCACTAAGATATATGCTTTTTCTCTTTTACTTTTTTCTTTATAGAAAGCTGTTGCTGGGACCGTGCTTGTGTGGCAAAGGGAAGAGGAGGAAACTGTCTTGTTTTGCCTTTCTGTCTGGCCATCTTGGTCATCTACCCTGAGATGCCAGGGCAGGTTATGTGCCTACGGGCTATCCCAGAAGAGTAAATTATGAGACTGAGTGCAAGGCACAAAGCAAAGTCACGGGCAGATTCTGTGCAGTTGCTACGCTTCACCGTCTCATGGTAAAAGCTTTACTTACGGGAGTTATCTTTACTTATTAAGGTTGTCATATTCCTTTCTTTCTGCTCTTAGGTGTGCAGGACAGAAAGAGGCTTGCTTTTTTTGGTGTAGAACATTTTACAAAGCATGAATTTATTTTAGTATTCCCTAAAGGTGGCCAGGTGCAGGATTAATCCCCTGGTCACTGATCGCAGTTAGCGAAACTTTTCCCTTGGTTCTTGTAATTCCGAAATTTTTGATGTGAGTTATTTCATAAGGTGATGTCACTGAATTTTTCAGTTGTGAAGAAAATTTTGACAACATGCAGCGAGAGAAACAGAAATTCTAACTCTCCTCCAGAACAGCAGTCAAGTATTTTTTTTTTTGGTATATTTATTATCTATTATTTGTTTACTTGCCTTCCTAATAATTATTATATTTGGCACATGGAAAGGTTGTTGAAATACTTCTAATCTTGTTGAAAGATGGGGATACTAAGAATCCTGCTTATATTTTATTTACAAAAGCTTTGGGAAAATGTTTCAGAAATGCTGTTGCACACAAATTAAAACCTAAAGCAGTAGTGGGAGCCATTGGTGTGCAAAGCGATGTAGATGCTGGTCAAAACCATTGCACAGACCTTAACGAAGAGTGCCTGAGTCCCGGTTCAGGACTGGCACTCATCCCATGTTGTTGAGGTTGTGATCCTCTTCACCACACAGTAGCTCAAAGTATGAAATTAGTAAATTAAAATTGTTTGGCAGCTGAGGGAATGGGACCTAGAATATACAAAATTTCTGGAATACTGAAGGAATGTCGCCTTGTCCTGCAAGATATTTTTCTAGGACTTTTCTAAATTCTTCTAGTGGGACTACACACAAAACAGAGCGCTATGTGGATCCTGGTCCCCAGATTGTCAGCTGATGGTGAATCCAGACAGATTTGCTCAGTTAGATCTGAAAAAAATATGGCAATGTTTGTGTGGTGCAACATCGCCAGTGGACAGATTTCAGGGTTTTATATAGAATTTTACGCTGTTCAAAAAGTAAGTACTTGAGAGCTGCTGGTCAGATTCTGAAATATCTTCTTGTTAATGCAGAGGCAATGGACCTTGTCGTTTATGAATTTTTAGTATATATATATGTGTTGGTTTCCTTTTGCACTTCCCTGTTCTCATTATTTAGTATCTGTTTGGGGTGTGTTGTTGTGAAGAAAGACGTAGTAATACATGAAATGTGCAGTTTCTAAAACAACAATTTTGCTGTGAATGGTAAACAAAGAATTTAGTTGGGAGTACGAAAATATGAAGTACAACAATTCTAAGTTTATTTTCTCTTCAAGGCTGGAATTTTCCATTGACCATTTGAAACATTTTTCTAAAACAATTTTATAAGATTTCCAAGTACTCTTATGTAATATTTACGGATGTGATGCATGGTTAGAGAAGCTGTCTTTTTAACTTGGCATTTCCTAGGTATAAAGACACCAGATCAGGTCCACAATTCTGTCTTAGCTTCCAGGAAGGTTAACACACTCATATTAATACAAGTATACCTTGAGTTACAACACTTTTCAAGTTGTGAACAAATATCAATTGACTTTGATCCAAGCAATTGAAAGGATAGTGCAATGAGCAGTTCATTCCACAAATATATTCCTTTATTATAGGCAGAGCTAAGGGTTTATGAAAATGTTCCCTGTTTAAAAATCAGGCTTTTGAAACAAATTGAAGCAGTTTTAATTACTAAAAAAAATGAAATGTAAAAACTTTCAGAATTTATAAGCCTTAGGGTCGTTTAATTAAAACTGAAGAGAAATTAAAATTATCAGAATTTAGGGCAACAGGAAAAGAAATGATAGGTAGGATATTTCAAGCTATAATAAGAAAATAAAATAGCTTGAAGTCACTTGGTAATTGCAGAGTAAAACATTTCTTCTTGTATGCTGGCTCAAAATATTATCTGACCAAAATAACTGTGAAGCGTCTAGGACTTAACCTAAAAGAAAGTATTTGTATAGGCATAGTTCTACAATAAAGTAAATTTACATGTTATCATAATAATGGAAATAAACTACTGATAATTTATCATGAAGTCCTATCACTATAGTCCTTAAAATTGTGGATTAAACTACTTTTACATAACAAATCAATCCATAACTTAAATTCAAATTATTTTCAGTATCATTGAGTGGTGCAAATGTGATTTCTATCAGACTATAATGTTCCTGAGAAGCAGTGACCCACTTCTGTAGGAGTTATTGTAACTACTGTCTGTAGCCATCCGTTTGCTAAGGAAGATTACAGTATCACAGTATCACGGTATCACAGTATCATAAGGTTGGAAAAGACCTCTGAGATCGAGTCCAACCTATGAACCAACACCTACACCTACTCCTACTCGTCAACTACACCATGGCACTAAGTGCCTCATCCAATCTTTCCTTAAACACCTCCAGAGATGGTGACTCCACCACCTCCCCAGGCAGCGCATTCCAATGGCCAATCACCCTCTCAGTAAAGAACTTCTTCCTAATGTCAAGCCTAAACCTCCCCTGGCGAAGCTTGAGACCGTGTCCTCTTGTTCTGTCACCGGTCGCCTGAGAGAAGCGACTAACCGCTGCGTGACTACACCCTCCTTTCAGGCAGCTGTAGAAAGCAATAAGGTCTCCCCTGAGCCTCCTCTTCTCCAGGCTGAACAACCCCAGCTCCCTCAGTCGCTCCTCACAGGGCTTGTGCTCCAGCCCCTTCCCCATCCTCATCGCTCTCCTCTGGACACACTCCAGCATCTCCACATCTTTGTCAAACTGAGGGCCCAGAACTGGACACAGTACTCGAGGTGCGGCCTTACTTAAGTTTTCACAGCACTGAGAATCAAAGGGGTTTTGTTGTTATTATATAGTTTGTGTATAATCAGTTCCTGTGCTACACACTCCATGTTATCCTGCAAAACTTAAGGCTTCTTCTTAAATCAGGAGTTCACAGTGATGTTTGTATTCAGCTATTGTTTTCACAAACATTTGTTTGAGGAGCGTTCTGCAGCACAGTGTCTCCACGTCAGGAGTGACACGGTGACAAAGGGCGCCAACACTCTAGAGAGGACAGAGGGGTTTGCTGATGAAGTTCTCTGAGGAAATAATTGATCTCTGCTGCTGCTGAGCTATTTGCCTTTCTGGAGTCCACAATGTGACGTGATATGCTTGTACATTTGTCTGGTTTTAGATGCCAAAGTTGAAGCTACGTTAGAATATTCTTGTTATCTACAACAAGGCCCATGCTTAACTTCTTCAATATTTACCTAGACTGGACCGTGTAAGCTGAAAGAGGGAAGATTTAGATTAGATATTAAGAATAAATATTTTCTTGTGAGGGTGGGGAGGCCCTGGCCCAGGTTGCCGAGAGCAGTGGTGGCTGCCCCATCCCTGGAGGTGTTCAAGGCCAGGCTGGATGGGGCTTGGAGCCCCCTTATCCAGTGGGAGGTGTCCTTGCCCATGGCAGGGGGTGGCACTGGATGGGCTTTGGGGTCCCTTCCAACCCAAACCATTCTGTGGTTACGATCCATTCTTTTGTCATGTCTTTGACACTATTGTTAAGGTTTGATCAAAACAATTAGTTAATTATTATGTTAATACTTAGAGGCTGGTAATAACTAGATTTTAGTTACTAAGTTGCAATTTTAGCTTCAGACAGGAAGAAAAGAAAATCTTTCTTTGCATTCAAGATGTTGTCTTGATTTTTATGGTTAGAAAACAAATTCAGTATAACTGCCTGTACTAAATGAAGAGCCAAACAGCAGTATCGAAAGGAGGCACATCATACCATGGTATCAAGCTGTTATTCAGAGTTCATAATTTCAAGGCTTGGAAAAGCATGACATCAGATGATAGGCTGCACTTCACTGTTGGATCAGTTTGTTTGAGCTGACACCTTACTAATATGTCTTTTCTGCAATAAAACCATGGCCCATAGAAAATAAATCTGTTGCAGCTGATAATTCATTGTACAATAGCAGCTTAATATTACATGAAGAAATTTTTCCAATGTAATTTTTATCAGTCAGAACTCTCCGAGAACTTAATTGTGCTTCCACCTACGCTTCTTTCTCTTTTTGCTGCAGCTCTCTACCTGTCTTAAGGCATGGCGAGTTGATCTCTTACCTTTCATAGTAAGGAAGACTTATCTAAAATGTCTAGATAATGTGATAAAAATTCTCCTCCTGTTTACTTTTACAAAATAGAAGTAACAATGTAGGGAGAACCACTGCTGAAAGCTTGGCGTGCGATTGCTTTGCCTTTTCAGATTGCTACCAGGTGTTAGATACAATAAAAGATGGTGTGTTGCTTATCTCTACCCTGAGTTTACAGTTACGGTGCACGACAGATGAATGAACACCACTGTCTCTGTTTTCACACTGAAATACGAAAAGTATTCTACCTGAGGAAGTGATTCAGGGCCAAGGTTGGGGTAGAGTGAAAAATAAGATTTTTACCTATGCCACGGGCATGTTTTCTGAGTTTTTTCTTTTGTGACGATGTTACAGTGGTATTCAGCAAAATTTCTCAGTGTCATGTTTGTCAGGGATAGGTGGCTGTAGTTGACAGCACAGTCAGATTCAGGCAAGCCTTGATGGGGGAGGATGGAAAAGAAACTGCAGAAGTGAGACTGGCCATTGGTGCAAGGGTGTGCAGCTCTGTACTCTATAGACTGCCCTGCAGCGGTGCCCGTAGGTGTGACTGAGCCCTCAAAGCTTCCTAAAAAATACAATAGTTTCCAGAGCCGCCTCAAGCTCAGAAGAGTGCAAAGGTGTTTTTTAGCCAAGTTTTTCCTCGGAGTTCTGAATTCTGTGCTTCTCTGGGCACTGCCTGCAGCCACAGACTGCGCATCCCTGAGAGCGCACACCATGCTGTGCTCCTTCCTGGCTTTTGATTTCTCAGAGGTCAGTTGGGGTTTATTATCGTTATTCCTTCTAATCTATGGCTTGGATTTTGTCATTGTTCTTCTTTGGTTTTGTTTTTCTTTTTTTATTTTTTAGCTTCTTGAAAGGATTTTTAGACCAAGAACAAAAATGTTTTACTTATTCCTCAGGAAAAAAGATGGCAATAATATTTTTACCTGTACTCTCAGCAATGCCTCATTTAAACTGGGGGGAAAAAATGTAGTTTAGGTGCCATTATCATTGTTGAATCTTCATTTAAGGGTGTGGTTTGTGATTTGGATTTTCTTGCTTGTCACATCTGTTCTCTGGTAGCCCACTGGTTTTTAATTACCCCAAGGCATTCCAGGCCTATCTTATCTAGACAAGTGTACAGCTGTGGATATTCTTGGACATTACTATTTGAGCCCCCTATTCTGAGCATTATTCCGATTATACAGTATAAATTTAGAGGTGACAGGTTTATGTATTTTTCATAAGCGATACGTGATAGTTGGTAGGTACTGGGAGCTTCAGAGGAATTAATCTACTGCACAATAGCAGGGCTGATTGTTTGCATCATCCCCGTACATTCAGTTCACATTCAGGCACACTGTAGTACCATGCATACTGCTTTAAATGCTCAGTATTCACACTCTTGACATATGAAATATCCACATATTGTGAGGACCTTTTGAAAAAAAAGTGTTTAACATGCAAGTGTTTTTATGTGAATGAACTTGCGTATCTGTATCTGGATTAGCAAACACTCCAGTTGTGATTTGTTTAAGCAATTCAAAAAGGCTTTATATCTCACATGATGTGCTTTCTGTTGATACCTCTGAAAAGCAATTCAATCAAAATGCAGATGTGGCCAAACCTAAAAAGGATATCTGTCCTGTTGATTAATTCACACGTTCAGCAAAACACTTGAAATGGAGCCTTTCTGTTGGTTTCAGGAAACCTGTCTGTTCTGTGCATTTCTAATGATGAATCTGTTGAATAATACATCATAATTTTAAATTTTAGAAGAAAGAGTGAATATTACAGAAGTGTAGTAAAACAGCTTGGTTTTTAAAAAAACAAAATTATTTTTAACCCCCTCCAAATACTGCTGTTATTTTCAGAGATAAAAAGTGAAATATTAAACTTATGTCTAACTGAAAGAGAATGGTAGTTCCTTCTTAAAATTAACATTTTACAAGAAATTAACATTTACAATAGCAGAGAAAATACCTAAAAATCTTATTTGTTGATGCCAAGAGAGAAGATACTGTCACCTCAGTTAAGCAGGCCACGTGGGTTTAACTTACACCAAAGTTTGTGTTCTCGTACATTTTCCTATCACAATGGCATCGGCATGGCCAGGTCCTATAGCAGAAATCATAATATCCCATTTTACAGCCAGGAAATACCTTGAGCAGTCCACCCTCACAGTGTAGGGGTTGTCAGAAATGCCGGTGCTGGAAGCTTGGTGGGGACCAGTGCTTGAGGGGAGTGCAGGAGAGGGAGGAGAGTGACTGCAGTGACAATGCGGCACAGCTGCTGGAAGAGCAGGAATTAATCCTGGCCTTTAGTACTGACATAGCCATCCTGCCATCTGGCATGGTGCTACCCTGGGCACCTCTGGATGACGGTGAGGTACCAGAGATGCACCTTCAGTAAACTGAGACCTGTTTTCTCCTCTCTCTGATTCAGAAAATGCTCTGGTTTTGTTGCCTCAGGTGTGCCCTTGCACAACCAGGAGTGCTTCAGTGACCTGATATGTGAGTGAATTCACCAAGATCCCTTGGAATCGGGATAAATAGCAGAATTCTTAAATTGTTCTTTTCATAGCTTGCAAAATTTGCCTAATTTTGGTCTCCATCTTTTTGGTCTTTAGCTCGTCCCTGGTATGAATGGGATGAAGGAATGGTCTGATGAGTCCTCAAATCATCTTTTCATCTCATAGTAGAGAGAAAAACCATCTCAAAAGGATACTGTTTCTCTTAAAGATGATAATTTGTGTTTTGCATAAGCCTGGAAGCCATGGTGCTTAATTATATGAATGCAAGATTCAGCTGCTGAGCTTTTGTTTTCTACCTGTTTCTGGTGCCTTCCTTATTTAATTGCTGTGAACACGTTCCGTTTGATGACAAGATATAATGAGGCATCCATCTATCTGCACATCTGTGCTCACACAAGCCTCAAAAAGGGAACAAACAATGCTGTGTCTCAATATAGGACTTAAAATTAGCACAGGTATATATGCATCTGTGTGTCTTCGGCATTTATTCTTAGTGTCATGTACTACTCCTTTTCATCCAAATTTAAAATATGTTTGTCTTGAACAGGGAATATTAATCACTAATGCATTGTATAAACTGAAATGCAAGAAAATGTCATGATAACAACCGTAATTTTTCCTTGGCACACTGCCAGATGTCATATCCTTTTCTTAGGGAAGGCTACCCCTTCCTTCTATCTCTTAAAAATGCGGTCTTCACATATCTTGCTATTTGATAAGAAGTTACATTTTTAACTTATCAAAGCACCCAATGAAATAATATCAACACACATTTTGTAAAAGATTCTTTTGTAAAAATATTACATTTTAAAGATGCTTTGTGTAAAAGAGTCTGAGTTTTTCCATCTCTGAATTCTTCTAGGACAGATGGAAAAGAGCAACACGTAGCGAGAAGATCTTAATTCTTTTTGTCTTTAGGCTTGACAAATAATCTCAGAGATGTACCTTATGCAGTCTTAAGCTAACAGTTTTAATTTATTCAATGGAAATTAAGTGCCTACTTATCTTTGAGATTATTAGCTTTTACCTTTGAATGCTGGCTGTTATTTTGTAGAGTGACAGCAATAAGCATGCTGTCTTGCCCCTCAGATTATAAATTCTTGATGAAGAATTATTATTACACCTTTATTTTTCACAAAAGGTAATAAGTAGACTTTTTTAGTCTACTTACCGAAAGAAATGAAATCAGTGTTAGACACTCTTTTCCTCTTTTCATTTATTAATCAAAAGTTATCTTTCTAATACCAGTTTCACGTTATTCTTCATTATTCTTCCTATCCCTTTTTGCCACCTAGAGTCTGTCAGCTTTATGATCCAGAAATAATTTATTTCTTTTATCTTTCCTTTTCTAGTGTTGTGTCCTTGTGAAGAAATAAAATATCTTGTATAATTAAAAGCTCTGTGCCATATGAACTAGAACTGATTAGCTAACAACAAAATCCTGTTTCTTCTGGATTGAGTTACTGCAGCTGCTATAATTGTTAAAGGCAAAATTATAAAAAAAGGGAAGAAAACACAACAACATAATCAGTCTTATAGCTACCAGACTAGTAAGAGAGTTTAATTGCCTCAGTTGACTGCATCGCTAATGAGTGCAGTTCCATTAGAAATTCCAAGGGCTATTTAATTATAACTGCAACCTGCGTCTCTGTTTCTTCGAAAAGACTGCATTTCCTTGCGCACCTCCCTGGTGAAAGCCCTGCGGCCGATCCAAGGCTGCTGCATTTGGAAAACCTCAGAAGGTCAGAGCCCAGATCCTCTCTCTGCTGTTCTCACCTACTGAGTAAAGCAAAACAAATTTCTGCCCATTTTGGTCTGTCAGGAGGTTTTACTGCACAGTTTGCAATAAGAGTTCCAAATTCAGAAAACAATTTTCAATTAATGGGGAGGACTTAAGACCTACCTTAAAACTTGGGGTTTTTTTTTTTCTTGCTTTGTATTTGTCTTCAGAATATCTGAATTGAGCAGGTTTGCATACTTAAAATAACTGTTGGCTTTTGTCTTGCAACATTGTAGACAAAGGGGAAAAAACAGATTTAGAAAAGATACAGCATATCAAACTGATAGAAGTATAGCCCCAAAATAAAACTGGAAATAAAAGTGAATGTATTAGAAAGGAGATCTGAGCAGAGAGGGAATAGAAGAACAGAATCATTCAGTCATTCAGAAACCAGTTTATCATTAGATAGAGCTAAGGAGACCAATTAAAATATGAATTCTTTTTGATCCTTTCTTGAAATATTGATTTCTTCCCCCACCTCTAAGTAAGGTCATTCTAATTCTTTCCTATGACTAAGTGGGACTTATTAATAAAACTTATTAATAAAACAATTTTTTCAAATTATAATTTTAGCTACAGTGTTCCTGGCATAGCTGCATTTACCAAAAAAACAGCGTTATGAGTAAGATTTCAACATAGCCATAACAACTCTAAGCAAATAAAGTTTGTCCTGCCATTCTCCAGCTGTGTTTTTCCCACTAGCTGCCTGCCATCACCAGCAAGTATCTAAATCTACTTTGATAGCAATTTTAAAAAGTAAGGAACTTAAAATAGAGTGTGGTACTGGGCCTTACTGGGGATTTTGGCAGAGAGGGTTATGAGAACCTTGAACCTGTCTGCGCGTATCCACTGTGTGTTGTGACCTTCTGCTGTTACAGCCCTCTCCCCACCCTAGGAATGCCCATATCCTGTTAAAAGACTGAAAAACATGAAATCCCATGGAAGAACAGTTCTTCTGTGAACATCAGTTCTCCTCGTGCCCAGCTGCTTCCGCAGAGATGCCAGAACTGTGTTTGCAGGACTTCTCCGTGTTGCTGGTAACTGAAGCTCTGGGGGGAGCCAGTAAGGTTGGTGCAAGCAGTGCTGTCTCGCAGCAGATCCAAGAGTGAGAACGCAGACGAGGTTGTGAGGACAGGGGCATGCCAGTCATCTGGCAGTTCTCTTGTCATTAAAACCTCAAGTTCTCCTGTGGTTCCCAGCCTGCTTCTCCCTGTGCAGCCCAGGGCGTGAGTCTTGAATGCTGAGGATGACCATGGCCGTTAGTTGATTGCAGCCTTCACTCCCCTGTCCCTGTATTGCAATTCAGAGGTCTTTGATGCTCTTACATTTACTCCGCAGCTGTAACCCCCGAGGGCTGCTTCACTCATCTGGGTGCTAAGATCCAGATTCGTAAGACTTTTAGGTTGACAGATAATTTTCTTTTGTGTTACATTAAAAGCATTGTAAGGAACATCCCATGATTTATTGAAAAGACAATTAACAACGAGGTTAATGACAGCGATACGTCTGAGACGGGATTCAACCTAGTAATTAGTGCTTTCATAAGTAGAGTCTTTTACATTTTTTTCCTACATGAAAGAGTCAAACACATAACTGTTTATTAGTCTTGCAGGTTCATGGTTTTCCTTTATTCTTTATCATGAAGGTTAAGGTTTTGCCATTTTAACGTTTTATATATGAAATCCTCACTCGCCAACTGCACAACCCTACCCGTGGTGCCCTAACTTCTGTGCTCCATGACGAACATCGCTAAAGTATTTCTTCAGATGGATTACAAGAGACTATTTGTATTTTCTCTTGTTCCACATATGATGAGCATTACAACAAAATGCATCCCGCTGTTAACTCTGCTTTTAACAGTGATTCCAACATCATGTTAACATCATACTCCTTCCAGAACAGGAAAAATCTGTTGCTGCTCTGGTGATTAAGAATCATCATCGGCAAAGAACGTCAGTGGAATTAGTGCTCAAAACAAGATTTTTCTGTCACCCCCAAGACATATTTGTAGCTATACCTGAGGATGTTTTTTGTAACCATTCCTGTTGTCACTAGTTATCTCTTATACCCTTTCTTTGAAATTAAAACTGCACATATAGGCTCTAAGACTGTTGGTGAATTTTGTCTTTTTTAGTGAGAGGTTTAAATTATGTTTGAGAAACAATATAACTAGAACATATTTAGGACAATATATCCAGTTTCCAATCTGTGGTATGCATGTGATATGCGTTCCCTTCTGGTAAGGAAAGACATCTAGAAGCTAAGTAATAAAATTACATGACCTATGAAGATATTAACCATATCTCATGCTAAAAAGTAAGTTAATTTTCCAAGCAAAGATGCATTTACATGTGTAACACACTTGTGTATGATGAATGCATTAATTCATCAAAGCATGCATGTTTGTTTAAGGAATGTTACTTTTTCAGTGTGCAGTGTATCTTCGAGTTATTTTGACATTAGTAGTGACTTATTTTATAGATAAAATGTGCGTCTTTTGTGACTGTTTCATTGCAACTAAACTTTTAAGGAATTCCTCCTTCCTTACACACGTTCAACCTCCCAAGCCATATGGTCTGTATTTTTCAAGATGTTTAGCACTAGATCACCTGACTAAGTGCATCAAAACATGAGTTTTCTTAGATACGAGAAACAGGCTAGAGATTGAAGTAGAAGACTATTATTTTTTTCCCCTATAAAGTCTTACAATAGAGTAAGTGTCCCCCAGCTCATGTGGTAGATGCAAGGAATAATCTATTATCCCAGCAGTAATTCACTGCATGGCAAGCTGTGTCTCTATTAACTATGAAGTATTTATTTTCTGTTATCTCCTGTAGATACAGAATGCTCATCCCTGCATAGGGTGTCTTGATAGCAAACTTTGAAAACCTACAGATCCTGGTTTTTTTATTACTGACATTAAAGTGAGTTGCAGTGTCCAAAGTGATTTTTTTTTTCTCTTTTTGGCCACAGCCTGCTTGTAATACATCTTCTGCACAGAGGGTTGCCACATACACTGAAAACGTCTCACATCCTTAAGAGTAAAAGTTCCAAAATTCCAAAAGATATTTAAATTCCATTTAGATATCTTGAGTTTTTTTTTTTTTAAGAAGTCTGATAATTCTACTCTTACACGTATTCTGTTTGAAGTTTTACTTTTCCTATTTGCTCAGACATGTTAATAATTCACTTAATTTTCTTGCTGATTAAAATGGTAGAATGATTATCGGTGGATTCTGCATTTGCAACTTGAAAAATGTGCAATTTTGTGACACCTAGCATGAGCCGTGAAGCACAAGCTTCATGTTCTGGAACTGTTGATACCCCCACCTTTCCTGTGCATGCCTCTGCACGCCTTTCTTCACAAGCATTTTACATTGTGAGGCAATGGGTGCCGTTCCTAGAAATGCCATGATTCTATTGTAAAATTTGACACTATTTGTTGCTGTCTTCAAACATAATAACTTCTAGCACATGCTCCAAGGCTAAATTGTTGGATTACTTCATTTTGCACATCATATATTCCTTGCTCCTTTAATGAATATTCTGATATTTTAAATATTATTAAGAATGGTTTAACTTCCCTTTTCCATTCACGAGGGCAGAAACACTCTACCAATATACGTGGTATATGGGCCGTCTTCTCACTACGTAATTGCCAGCTTTCACATACTCTTCAGTCTTTCAATGTAGGTGAGCTGACCTTTCAAAAACAACTGATTTTCCCCTGAGTAGCCAGGCACTGTGAGCCCTCTCTCTCTCTGTACGAGCAAGCTGCTCACTCTTTGTGATGGGAGACAGTTGGTTTGACCTTCCTTTGCTTAAACAGCCTCTGTTGGGCTGCAGCCCCACCTATCAGTGCAAGCAACTTGTTTCCTCTCCTTCTCCACACACAGGGAGAAAAAGAGAAATCCCACAAGCATGGCTGGTATTCAAACAAGCAACTTTGTTAACTCTAAGGATTCTTGGGTGCTGCTGCCTTGATGCATTTTGGCGACCCCTGCAGCAGAGGAAAGGAGGCTGGCTAGTGTGCATAGCACTACAACGAAGTTCATTATACAAAACGTCCCCAAATTCTGCACAAAGCGCAGGGTGTCAAGGATTTTCTCTTCCTACTGTTCCCATTTCTTCTGTTCTGCATCTACTGTGTGCAATCCCAACAAAACCATTATCCAACATGTCCCTCCCAGAGTCCTTTATGTGGCTATAATGAAAGCAGTGTTTTTCTCAGGGTAATGCCATGACTGAGAATGCTCCTGGCTTAAAAGAATACGAATACAGACATCAAAAACATTCCTGTGTGACCCAAAGTTTCCAAATACCTCTTTTTAGAAATTCTTCCTTGTACCATTTGTAAGTACTACGTGATTGCATTTTCACATTATAAGATTTCTTCTTAGATCTTCTTTATTGTCTTGACATAGTTAGCAAGATGCTTTTTCATTAAGCAGGCTGCTGAAAGGTGCATTCAGTTAACCAGCAGGAATATATTTCATTAAATAAGCTAGTTCTTTCTGGAGTGAAGGAGACGTGAGGTGGAAGTGACTCCTCCTTATTATTCAAATGTATTCATACTGTATTTTTTATCAGCATACATATTGCTCACAGAGTGTTTGTTTTAAGTGCTGTATATAATACCCGTCATGCTTGCTTGCTTAACCTCAAGACAGACAGGAATGACAAAAACTGTTGTGGAGATGGAATAATCTCTGTTGCATGATTTATCCTCTAATGTCTATTTTATGATGGTGTGAAGGATTGGATTTGCTTTTCATTTTACTTTTAGTCCAAAAGATTCCCAGCCTGTTATCAAAGAATTGTATCGTGTAGCTATTATGCTATAAAGTTTAATCTGACGTGATTGACAATTGTACAATCGTAGTAGGGAGTAATAAGACATATCCTTTCTTTAGGATAAGAAAATGTTTTTCTTTTCTCAAAAAAACATTTTGTTAAAGGCTTCTGCAGAACTTCAGGTGTTTTTTTATTGGTACTGCTGACGGATTTTTTTGGTAGGAATTCCGTACTGCAAAAGCAGTGACACAGTACAGGTATTCTGGGATGTGCTGTGCTTGATAGAAGTGGTTATACCTGATCTTCAGGGCAGGTGGATCTGCCCTTCAGTTCTGTTCAGATTGACACCCTGCTGGAAATGATCGTGGGCTGCTGCCCAGCCTGAGTTTTCTCTAAGGAGATCTTAGCATGGTGTCCGTGCCTGCTTACGAATGTAGAGAGAGAGAGGAAAACAGAAATTCTTGTGCTGTACAGCTCTCACTGTCATAGAAAGAATTTGGACCTGGAATGAACCCAGGCTTTTCCAGAGTCTGGTAAAATAGCTGTAACCAAGGAGACTCAAACATGTACTTGAGCCTACGATTTTGAACACTTGATAGGATCGGATTCAAGGTGAGGTAGCCCTTAGCCTGCTTGCAGTGGAAAAGAAAGATGCAGATTTCAGGCAAAGGTAATGAAGTACCTGAGGGCCTTGCGGCCTGTGCAGCTACGTAGGAACCTGGGAAGAAACAGCACATGTGCCTCTCTGACAGTCATAGAAGGCGATACCTTCAGGCCATATAAACTGGTTTCCCACCAAAAAAGTTTCTGAGAATGAGTCAAGCACCATTTAACAGGAAGATTACTTTTTAAAGGCCGTTCTGTGCAGAAGCAGATGGCTCACTGCACTCCTAAAGTTTGCCTCGTGCAAGTGAGAAGGCCTAAATATGTCCTAAACTGCTGCCACTATTAAGCTTCACGGATAAACCTTCCTACCTCTTGCAAACACTTCTGTCAAAATTAGATTAACATCTTCCCTTCAGTGTAAATGAGGGCACTGCTGAACTGTACTGAGAAGCAGAGCATTTACATAACGCGCAGAACATGGTAATTTCGTGTTTGTTTTCCTATCAAAGTGACTCGATATGACAATGTGCAAAGTACGTACAGATGGCAAGAACAGTTATGTTATCGAGTTTATTTCCGCTGCAGATGCTTATAGAAAAATAATTCTAGTTCCCCATCTAAAAGTATAAATAAACGGTGAAACGGAATAGCTTTTCCCTCCACCAGCAGAAGAGATGCTTCAAAGGTTTTTCCGAGAGTCCAATTATACATGATTAATGGGCCAGGGAGCCTTCTGATGATCCCTGTATTTCTCAGTCATATACTTTTCAAATTCTATCATCCATTTAGCCCCCAACTTTTTAATACTGATTAGGCGTCCTGTGACGTTCATTCTTAGAAATTTAGCTGCATAGCCTGCAATCCACTGGATACACAAAATAAGATGATTAATGAAAGGAAACTGCAATTCCCGGCACATCTGTGTCTAACTTTGGGCCCCTAGGACATTTGGCCTTGCCAGAACCAGAAACTTTGTTTACAGTTTTCCAGGAAATGCTCTGGGACTTGCACAGCTGAGAATCCTTGGTTTGTACTGAAAGAAACCGAAACGCCCAAATGCAAGAATCCTTCCAAAACAGTTTAAAAAACCCCAACACCTAATCCCTTTCAATCAAATGCAAGAGATTCAATGGAGATCTAAGTAGTCTCTCTAAAGAAAACTTTATTTGCTTATCTTTACACCCCTTTAAATAGATACGTTAAAGAAATTTCGCTTTCATGATGGTATAAGTGCAACCACATTGGAGAGTTCTCGAAAGGAGAAAAAAATATTCAAGTCTAGAACAGAGTCAAAATTATGAAAGATTTTTATCGCAGAAAGAAAAAGAACAAAAACATTACAAACAAAAATGTAAGTGGCATCTATGAATTCTTTATTCTGAATCTTTTTTCTTCTTGAAATGAAGTGTTGTTTCTTGTGTTTTTAAATGTTTTATGAGTCAGTACTGTTACATACTTTTTTCTGATAGAATTGCTTTTTCTTAGTGTTTTCACATTCATGGTGTCACAGCTAGAAAATAATTTGTGCAAAAAAATGAAAGTACAGAATAACTAAATAAAGCAGTACAAAATACTTAAAAGGAAACAAATCTTTTTTCCCCCCAATTTTGTAGTGTTACAATCAATAACGCATTAAAAATTCCTGAATTCCTTCATCTGTAGCACTTTCACTGCTTTTGCTTCCTTCAATATATAAAAGTTTCACTGTCTTTATATTCAAGATGATATCAATTTTTTTGTGTGGCAATGAAACATTTCATTTAAATTCTGTTCATACAAACAAGCTCTGAAAAACTAACAGTTAATTTTTCTCTTCCTGAGAGGTATTGAACAGAAGAGTTTAAAACGTTCATCTTCTCTGGCGAGATTCAAGTGGGATTCAGAAACTATCTACAGGCTTCCCCAAGTAATTCATAAGACAAAAATATTTCATTTACCTAAAACATGAAGAAAGTGAATAGTCTTTGCCTGATATAGATATTAAAAAATTATCAAATGCACTATGAGTGAACCAGAAAATGTTTCCTAAGGAATAATATTCTAACAATTTAAGAATAATCCAGTTAATCCAGAAGATTCCATTGATTTCCTCACTGATGTTCTGCTGGCACTGCTTCAGCAAATTATATTTTTTACATTTGTCTGTTTGTGACCCTTATTAAGTTTAAATGCTTGAGATAAGATCCTTCCAGTCAGCTGATGCAATAAAAGATAAAGCTGTGGGATGCTGTCGTTTGTTCAGCCCTGTAGCCATCTCTTGCAGGTCAGTCATTTGTTTCTGCCTTCTGATGGGAAATTCTTTCTTCAGGTTTTGGCTGCAAGTGGAGGGATCAGGAGGTCCGAGATGTGAGGGAAGGTGTACAACATGTGTACTGCTGGCCAGGCAACAAAGGATGAATATGCACTAGAGTGTCACAGAAGAAGAGTCAGAGATCTCTGACAGATCTGATCTAGTCGTTACTTCCAATCAGTAAATGTAGGTATGTAAAATATTTCATGAATAGAGATGGATTGACAGTCAATACTCTACTATTTACTACATTTAAAGTTATTACGGGATAGAAAGATTATAGATTAAGTTTACTATAAGAAGCTCATAGGTTACATGCATGCAAACAATGTCACTTAACAACCCACAGATGTCTGTTGTTGGGTAAGGGATCTCCCAGCCTGGAGGAGTGGCCTTGAGAGGCATCCCTGCTCAAGGGGGGATCGCTGTCGTGCAGCCAGCTGCTGGGGCAGAAAAGCTCAACAGACCCTGCTGGCTGCAGATATCTATAGCGTAAAGCGCTTGGTTTGTAGTCGGACTTCCTGCAGCACTAATGCAGTTTTGGCTGTTAATCAGCCCAGTCTCAAGCCAAGCCAATTTTTTGGCTTTAGGTGCCATATTCTCACGGACAGCCTCATGCAACGGGGTTGACGTTGGTTAGGCTTCTGGCTGAGAATCTGCCTGGAGCAAGCGTTGGTTACAAACAGGAAGAGTGCATCCACCATGTAGCCAAACTTTCTTGACAACGAATTTCTTTTTTAGCATATCTACCATAGGTTTCATGATTGCTTTCCAGTTTAATCCCCAGGTGGGCCATGTGATCAGGCAGTTTGTGCTGTTGGCCAGTGTGGTCTTTCTGCAGAGAGAACCCTACAGTAAACCTTCTTGCTGTTAGCAGTGGACTTCAGCCCTTTAATTTCGGGATTTAGAAGCATTGAGTGCCATATAGCATGTGGTGTTGAAATGCACACATAAAAATATTCTAAATACCAGTCTGTGCCACAGGCAGTGTCTGACAGTAACTCAGAAAGCAGGATCACAAGTAGTGTGGGTTGATTTTGACATCCCATAGCCCCCAATAGGAGCATTAAATACATATTCTTTCTTCCAGAACTTTTAGCGACTGCAAAATGTAAATTTTGCTCTTGTTCTGATAGTTACACATATCTGCAAGTCGTTTAAGTGGTGTAAATCCCATTGCAGAAAACCTGTCTGAAATATTAATCCTACAAGTAAAAAACTGGAAGGGAGAGAATTCAAGATGGTTGATACAAAACAGAGCTTTCCTTTCCTTGTGTACAGATACATTTCAGAAGCAGGAGTACCAATAGCAGCTAAAACCACCAGTGGCAATTTGAAAAGCTTTTCATGGTAATGCATTTCTTGGCAATTACATATTGTGCCCTACACATCAGTAAGGTTGCATTAGTTCAATCTCCTAGAGGGAGAAAATCACTGATCAAACAGCCAGCAGTGACTATAAATAAGGAATATCAGTGTTCAGTATTTAACATGAATTATATAAAGATTTTTAAGTTTGGAACAAAGCGAAATTGTGAGGCTGCCTTCAGGCATTGCATTGTCATCTACATCAAGGAGCTCAAAGGACAGAGGTACTGATTTAGTTGAAGAAGGGCCATTTCCCCAGAATACACAAATATCCACACAAGCCTGATATCACTCCACTGCAGTAGTGGCCACTGTGTATTTTCCATCATTTCTCATTAAGCTGCAAGCTGACCACTTCCTCTTAAGGAGTTTTTTAAACACCCCTTTTGATCTACTGAGTAAAACTCCACTCTGTGGGACTGAGCGGGATTTTTGCCATTGCTTTGAATTCAGCTGATTTAGTTTTGTCCAGTGGGAATCGGAGGATTGACTTTTGAGGGAGCAGTGCTAAATCACCGAAGAATGCATTTGATATTTCCAATTTATATTCTTCTATTTTATAGCTAAATATAGGATATGAATCATGACTGTGTGTAACTTGTGAGCACTGGAGTTGATTTGCAGGGTTTAGTATCCTGGCAAAGAGCAATGAAAATAGGATTTGTAACTCAGCCTGCCTAACTTCTACACCAGAAAAAAATGATCCATTTTCTCTGTGCTAACAGTGTGCATTGACTTCAGCTGAATTAGTGCAATGAGTTCTGAATGATTTATGAAGTGGAACTCCTAGATCTGCCCCACTCCGGGCTTCTTCTCGCCCTATATGAAAAGCTACGTGGCTTTTTATAAGTGGCTGTAAAAATATTCCATCCTGTTCTGTCTTGAGACGTTTGTATTTCCAATATGTAGCTGAAATTGTCCTAAGTTAAAAAAATCACCCTCAAAGGTTTAGTGTACATTTTTAGTGTGGGATTTGAGTTTTCTTTTGCCATTTTATTTTAAAAAACAATATGGTCACTGGTTTAAAAAAAATAAATTCAAGCTGATAATGTTTGCTTATAAAGGTAGGACTTAAGAGTATCACATATTTACACAGGCTGGAAGGGAGGGACCTTAGGAGGTGTCCAGTTGTGTTAGTAATGTGGAATTTTATCTCAAATGCCTGTGAGATGCGGAAGAGAAATTCCATCAAAACCACAGAATACTGTATTTGTTTACTTAAAACCTTTTAAAGTAAAATGAAGTTGCTGTAATCAGGGGTAAGAAGAATTTGACTAGCTACAAATATCTATATCATCTTTCCATATGATAGCACACAAAAATAGATACAACACAAAGTGAGTAAAATATAACATTTTTCTGGATTTTTCACTTCCTTGTGAGGTTAGACTCCTAAGTTTCATAAAGAACACGCACTCTGATGAGCTCCACTGTTTCCTGTAACTGATGTTGAAGGACACAGAATTGCAGGTATATATTTTCAGAGGTATTCCTGTGGTTTTCCGTTGTGACTTGGCAGTGTTTAACCTTTTAATATAGACTGATATTCAAGAACTATTTTTGCCTACCTTTAGTAAAAGGGACAATAATGCACTAGCAGAGTAATTTTAACAAATTGATTTTAAAATGCAATGTAATAAACAGCAAAATAATTGAATTTGCTATGTGGGCTGTAGATTGTGGAGGAAAATGCAAATTATCCATGGTTAAGTAAAAATTCTACTATGATGCAAAAGACTTCTTGCTCTAATTAGAAAATTAATCTTAATGAGGAATCAACAATTTCAAAGGCTCCATAGATGTTAGTGGGTAAAATAAGTTAATATAAAGTAGAAACGGTTGAAGAACTGCTCATTGTACAAACGTGTGGTAATGTGCATGAAATCAATGTTATATGGACTGTAACACAATTCTTTTCTAATAGGATATGCAGATGCATAAAATAATCTCATTTAATCAGTTGGTAAAAGTTGCATTTCCCTTAGAAAAAAACAAATGAACAGTTTGGTATATGCTCAGAAACAGAATAGCTGGAGATTACTGTAAGAGCTCTATGCTTGTGGATACACCCTCCCTACAGCAGTTTTATTTAAACTACCTTCTAGTTCGTATTTTCTTCTTCAGTGGGATGCTCTGCAACACCCCTTGTGTCTCTGGACTTTTCTGCTACAACTCACCACGTCGCTGCCTTTTGCTTGTTTTCTCAGGAGGAGAAGGAAGAAGGCCTGGGATATTAGCTAAAAAGACTGAACCTTTCTTGGAGCAGCTGGTTTTAGGATATTTTAGTCATTACTGCTAACATATTATTGTTAACTACTACTAGTTATTATTGTTATTACTGCTTGAAAATATCTCAGTGTCACCTATTGATCATTGTACTATATTACACCCCTTCCTTGCTTCATTTTTCTCGTTAAAAATATATATATTTTTTAAAAATATATTTTTTTAAAAGATAGAGTAATATCTGCATTGCTACTGAGCCGGGCAGGAAGTATAGTGGAGTGGTGATATTATGTATGTGTTAACTCTGTAGTTGCTGTGTCATCTTGATATGATGCATAGTTAACTTAGTTACATTAAATACACACTAAATAGCTTGCGTAAGTAAATATAATACAGCTAGAAAAAAGTTATTTTTTTCTTAAAGGAAACAGAACTGAAACCTCTGGTCTAAATTATGAATGTTTGAATTGCTGAATCTCTTAAAATTTTCTTCAGCTCACTGCTATACCTCCTCAGCCAGGGGAGATGCATAGAACACTGCAAAGCAATGATAATTACTTGAGATTAAAAACTATCACCAGAGAATTGAAACAAAGCCTGACTTACCAGACGGAAACCACCAACCTTTCTTTATTGTGGAAAACAATAGTCCTTTGTCTTTGTCTTACAGCTCGCTTTTCTTTCAAGAAGATTATACAGGTCCTTCTTGTGGCCTTTGAATTCTAATCACACCATTTTTCTGTTTCTTTCTTTTCATGTGCTCTTTCTGAGAAAACTGACTGTAAATGATCTGACTTACCCAGCCTTTGGCTTGCCTTCCCTTCGCCTCTCACCACTCTGCCTTTTTATCTTTTGGCGTTGGATGCAGAAGTTTCTTGCCCACACTGTGTCTGATCTTATCCTCACCAATATCCCAGTGACCTTCCCTTAATTAATCCCCAGATCTCTCTTAAGCCCCCAACTTTCCCTCCCTTGTTCTTCTGAGGCTCTATGCATTTTTTTTGCAACCTACAGTGCAGTAAAACCTTGTGGTCCATGCAAGTACTCAAAATCCCTCTTTTATCATCAAGCTCATCCAATGTGCTCATTACAATTGTTTGGAGACAGCAAAGTCAGCTCCCGCCTCTTGTTCTCACCAAAACCTTTAAAGGGAAGAAGTATTTACAAAGCTTTCTTTGTGCAGGTTTGACTGGTTTCCTGACTGTTTTTCTCCTTTTAGTTACCATACCTGGTAGAGCACGAAGTCAGTCACTGTCCTTACCCGAGCTGTTGACAGACACAGTCTTTAAGGTATTTGTCTCCATCTGTCCAAATGCAATCAGTTTGCTTTCAGTATAACCAACCAGAAATCTTATTCTTTACCCTCAGATTTTTATTTCATGATTTTCTCTTTCAGTTGGTAGGAAAACATTGCTTTCTGTTGGTCATTTATGCCGTATTATGTGTATCATCTGTCATCTTCTCTGCTTTCAATACCCAGGCCCTACACACACGCGGTTTCCAACACTGGATCTATTCTTTCTCTGTATTAAAACTGAAATCTGTGTACTGCATTCATCCCTTGCATGTGACAAATACTAAATGTTCTGTTTGTATTAACTTTCAGAGCTACTTTTAGTTACAAAGATCTCCCTCCTGGCTTGTTCCAGCCAGTCGTTGTGAGCCCCTCTCTGTGGGCTCTCAAACAAGCTGCTTCTCCACTGTGTAGCCACATATGCTCAGTTGTTTTTGAAATATCACCCTAATTACCAGTTAGGCCAGGGCATTAGCCTTGCTAAAACTCTCAAATACACATTTTCCCACTTGCCATGTTTCCTCAGGCTCTTGCAATATTAACGTGCCAAAATACCTCATTCTTTCAGGTACTCTTGTAAAACTGCGTGTTTCTACTATCCTGAATAAAATTATTGTGACAGTGTTAAATGCAGAAGTGTGCTAAGGTAGTTCCTTGTCACTAATCAGTTTTTGTATTTGCCTCTGCCTTTTTAATTTGGTTTCTCTTAAACTTGGACTGCAAGCTGTTTAGAATCAGACACCCCTTTTTAATGAACTAATTCATAGCAGAAGTCGTTTCCTTTGTGTTTTTGCATTTGGAAAGCACACACTTTGTAGCAGATTTTTTTTAAAATCATCTCCAAGGATTCAAGATCACCATCTCCCCAACCCCCTTGGGCTCTTTCTTCATACGCAAGAGCTGAACTTTCACATACGCATTTCTCATTAAAGCCTGACTCTTCCCATGAGTTCAGAATCTATTTCTGCTAGATTAGAAATCTAGACAGATGCAATTAGAAAGCAGATGATAATAAACTGTTTGATGTCAAAGCCTTTGAAATTATTTTAATTCCAGCCATACTTAAGTTCAGTTTCTTATTCCTTTTTTTTCCTAAAGTGCATTTTCTTGAAATAAGGATATTTTCTTGTCTCTGTGAGACAGATGCCCAGCAGTTGAACATAATGTGTTTATCTTTCTCTGAGTTGCAGCAGGCTGTTGGTTTTAAAAAATCAGATTTGAAGGCTATAATTTCTCAGAGGTCTTTAGTTTTGTTTTTTAACAGAGTCTGCTCAATTTCTAATTTCCATTACTATTTCCCTCTGGTGATGCCTCCACAGACCTACAAAATCAAAAAATTAGAGATGAGTTGAATATGGAAAATCTCCAGGGTCTCTGGAAAAACAAGCTTAACTCTCTCTAACAGTCCCAAACAAACAGTAACATATTGTTTAGGTATACTTAGGTATAGATTCAAAATATTTCTGTGTGAACGAAAATAGATGAAAAAAGAAACATAAGCAGTTTGGATTAATCATAGTTCAGTTTTTATGTCTGTATGCTGTAAAATCAAATGCGCCAGTTTTCTGCCATTTCTTAACTCTAATTTCTGGTACGGTGTGAGAAGCTGGTATTGCGTACAAGATCCTAGAAAGAAATTTATGGAGAAGCTCTGAATAACTGCCTTGTTCTAGCTCATCTGAGGTGAATTTTTCTTTCTTCGTGAGGGAAAAACGGGTGATGCCTGACCTTCACTAAGTAGGATTTGTAACCTTGGAACTGTGAAGAGTTCTCTTGTCACGAAGTTGTATTGATAGACAACCCATGAGATGAGATTTCAGGATTATTTTTTTGTTACCTCAGTGATTTAAAAATCTACAGTATCTGTGCTTTAACATTAAGAAGTAAAGAAAGCATCTTAGTGAAATGGCAACAAAAAATCCATTATTGCCTAGATCCAAAACTTGTACCTTCAGAAAACTCATTCAGCTGCTCATTTGTCTTGAAACCCTCAAGAAGCACAGCAGAATATGCAGCACCAAAAAGTTCTTTTAGGTACAGCCGGGACTGTGCCCATCCTTGCTGTGCTGAACGTGTAGGTACTTGTGGCCACTGCATGGGTCATGACTGTGCACTTTCATCAATCAGATAAAAGAGGGAGAATAATATCACAGTATCACAGTATCATAAGGTTGGAAATCATCGAGTCCAACCTATGACCCAACACCTACACCTACTCCTACTCTTCATCTAAATAATAATGTCTACATATTGAGCTTCATTAAATATAGTTCAAGACTCTAGAAAGAAGCTGTATTTTTTTGCCTTCATCTTGGACCAAAAAGCAGTGAAAGCATCAGAATTTCCTCCTAACGCTTTAATTCCCCATTCAGGAGAGCCGCCCGCTCAGCACGTTGGCTTGTTGGAGATCTTGTTATTTACCGTTTGTAACACAGCTGACACTGGTATTGTGCAATTCCCTCTGCTAATATTCCCCCAGATATCAGCTGGCTTTTCTCTGGGGTAGCACAACTGATAAATTCAGCCCTGTAGATTAGAGCTTGTGTTTAGCTTAGGACAATATTGATTCTGTTTCTGAAAAGTTTTTGTGCTGAAAAAGTGGGTTATTCCCTGCATTTCTTTTAGGCTAATGGTGTATATGAAGTGTGTAATTAGAAGGTGTGACTTTACCACAGAGCAAAGTATGTGTGAGTGAAGTACTTCAGCTCCTGCTGAGACTGTTCTAAAATGCATAGTTTCAAGTCAGCTGCAAATGACCCAGTTCACTGCTCTGTCTGCAGAACCGGTTTGCTGCACTAGGTCAACAATTTGGGTGTATGAAGAGCCAGCTGAGGCTTCACAGTGCTTTATCAGGGGTGTGTCTACAAAGATCTCATGATAAAAGGAACGATTTTGAGCAGTCCATGATCTAAAGGAGTTAAATATTTATGAATAATTCAGGCAGGAATAGTTTTCTGGCAATTTCGAGAGCTGCAAGACCTCTTGGAGTATCCCATGATCTGGATAACACAAGTGCTTGCAGCAGTGCAAATATGCATGCCCAAAATAGGTTGGTGGTGTCCACTGGCTGACTATGAAGCTTGCTTTTTATATGTAAATTGGGAATTTTTACTTGCATCTATGTTATATGAGCCATAGAACAACATCTCAAATACTGAGTATCAGAAATATTAATCTATGATTTTTTTTATTCTTGGTTTAAATGCTGCCTCATGTCACTTTTCATTCAACATGTGACATCAATTCATTCCATAAAGGCCTGTCATATTGTTTTCTTTTTAAATGGGGTCTATATCATTTCATTAAAGGAATAAAATCTCTTACATGTGAAAATTATTTTTAATGTAACTTGGCTAAGATACAGATTCAATGAATTAAAATATCCATTAAAATCTAGACTAAGTGCAAGATTTAGTTTTGGGTGATTTCATTGACCTAAGAGGATTCTATGTCTAATTTGGCTTCTCAGGGGTTTTGACATTATTGCCTGAGCTCTTAAAAAATAGGCTGGACTTTTGATATTCCTTATAATTAAATTTCAGTGACACATGCAGTGTGATGACACTGTTAATATAGGCCCAGAACAAGAAGGCCTGACACCATGTCTCCAGCAGACCAATCTGAAGCCTTGTTCCCGTTTGCTGGGGGAGCTGGTGGACACGGCAGCAGCAACACAGGCCGTTTCTCTCAAAGGATTTGGCTTCAAGAGCTGTGGCTGCTGCTGAGCACTCTCAGAGCCAAGCTCACACCAGGGACAGCTAAGTATGCTAACAGTCCTATTTGCCCATTCCTATTTACGTAGATTTGTCCAGGGCCCAAAGCTAAAATGCCAACATCTGTTATCACTTCTGTTTTCTCATGACTTTGAGCTCTACTTTTGGGAACAAAAGACTCAAATGATCTGGAGTTTTATTGAAACATCTACATGCTTAGATTGAAAAATCATGGAATCATAGAATCAGAAGGTTGGAAGAGACCTCTGAGATCATTGAGTCCAACTGTACCTATCTCCCCACTAAACCCTGTCCCTAAGGAACTCACCCACCCGTCTTTTAAACCCCTCCAGGGATGGCGACTCCACCACCTCCCTGGGCAGCTGTGCCAATCCCTGACCACCCTTCCAGTGAAGAAATTCTTCCCAATGTCCAGTCTAAACCTCCCTTGGCACAACTTGTGGCCATTTCCTCTCATCCCATCACTGTCACTGTGAGCAGAGCCCAGCACCCACCCCGTCACAGCCTCCTTTCAGGCAGTTGTAGACAGGGATGAGGTCTCCCCTCAGCTTCCTCTTCTCTGAGCTAAACAACTCCAGGTCCCTCAGTCTCTCCTCGTAGGACTTGTTCTCCAGCCCTTCCCCAGCCTCGTTACCCTTCTCTGGACGCACTCCAGACCCTCAAATACACCAAAACTTTAGAGAAATATTTTTCTCTGATAGCATTTGAGAGCATCAGCTTGCTTGCTTCTTTATTCGATTTCTTTTTTTAAGATCTTGAGACGCACTATTCCCTGATTTAGAAGGATTAGGGAAAAAACCACGGCAGAAAGAACTTTCTTTACTCTGCTCTTGCCATAGAGAACATTACAGTGCATCAGTGTAAATGAGCAGAAGGGACGGCGTTGCATGTTTTACAGTGGATGCATGCTTTGGAATAAATTCCAAAGCTCCTGATAAGCCAACATGATACACTCCATGTGCACAATATCTATTAAATAGTTGTATAAAACCCTGTGTTTCATTGGTCCATCACACGTAGACTTTCCTTACCTGATGGGATTTGCTTAATTACTCACTATAACAGAAATAAGCAAAAGGATTTTCTGCATTAGCTTCATTAGGAAATGCTAAGCTCGTGCCTAAAGGAAAAGGGGACTTTTGAAAGCCACCTGAAAGAAAACAGAACACAACAGACTCCAAAGCAGCTAGCAGGCTTTTACAGGCACGTGCTGGTGAGACTGGTGGGCAGCACGTACTGGGTGGTGGCACAGCTATGGAGACTTTGAGGAGAACTCCGTGTTTTCCAGCACATTTATAACCTGTTCTGTAAGAAACAGCATGTTGTCATGTCACAGTCAGCTTTCCTACACACAGCCCCAGCAGAGTGAAACGTGGCCTTTTTGGAAGGCCAGTGCTCAGAAGAAACTGAGATTTGTGTGATAATCCTTTGCCTGGCCAGATCTGGTCACAGGTTGCACCAGGGCAGGGTTAGACTCGACATTAGGAAGAATTTCTTCACTGAAAGGGTGGTCAGGGATTGGCACAGCTGCCTGGGGGGCAGGTGTGGAGTCGCCATCCCTGGAGGGGTTTAAAGTGGATGGGTTCCTTAGGGACAGGGTTTAGTGGGGAGACAGGCACGGTTGGACTTGGTGATCTCAGAGGTCTCTTCCAAGTTTCTGATTCTATGGATATGATTCTATGATCTTTTGGTTGCTGGCAGTTCAAGCCAGAAGCTGCTGCACTGTTTGGAATAGGTGAAACTTCATTCTAAATGCAGACTGGCATTATTACCATTCAGAATCCATGGCATATATTTGAATAATAGCCCCAAAACCTTCTTCTTCAAGAGAGGATGAAATTTTCCGCTAAGTTTTTCTTATATAGGTATGTTGGGTTTGGTTCATTATTCTTCTTTCAACGTGGCTGTATGTCTTCTGAAGAAATAAGTAGTCAGGTATTTGATTTCTGCTGTCTTATTCAGTGAAAGATATAACGGGTACTGTGTAACTGTCAAATCTAAATCCCTAGACTGATGCTCAGGAAATGTTCAGGTGTATAGATCCTTTATTGCTGAGGAGGAAAGATATTGTGATTTGTTTTTTCTTGTTCCTAGAAGTTAGATGAAGTGTGATGAAATGAAGACTTCTATGTTATCCTTATGTTGTGATATTTACCGTGGAAAAGGCAGCAAACTCCCTTATTTATTAAAATAACAGGAGAATCATCTATCCCATGGAAACTATTTTTGTCTCTCAAGTACATTTAAGAAAGAAAATATAATTTGATTGCATTGCTTTTATCTTGCCTTTGATTTACTTTCTGATGGTATTATTTCCATATTTATTCAAATACTGATCAATATTTATTGACTGGCAAACTTTATTCTGCTCCCGTACAATATTACTACAGAGGAAATGGAGAGGTGAAATTTAAGTTTAATCTTTCTCAGTGATGAGGGTTTAGATTTGCTCATATTTTGCCGTGTGGCTTCTGGCTCATGTATATTCCAAATATACCTTATTATATATTACTTAATTTCTTACTTTAAATTGACGGGTGGAATGGGGAATTTTTTTGCTACTGACTTTATGGACATTAAACGTAATTGTTTAGGAGTAGAACTTAGTTAAATTATGTGCATTGAAATTCTTTTAAAAACTGTTTTTTTCCTAAATCACTGAGGCATAGACTAATTAAACTTATGTTTGTGAGAGTTTTGGCTAAAGGGATTAGTTTTCTGAATCCAAGGTAAATCAACAACATCTGTCCACACAGGGGACTGCATTTGTACTGATTTAAAAAAAATTATATCATATAAACAGGTGATGGATTCAAATGCACACTTAAAATATAAATTCCTTGTTTGTTTATTCTCCTGTTCCAAATCATATTATGAATATGACACATTTACTGTTAATCAGGCAAAGCCTAATGGGAATTTTGTGGAGAAATTCTATTTTTTGCAGTGGTGAGGTAAGAAAGAGTTGGTACTGCCTTTTTTTACAGTGCTGCTGCATTTTAATGTGGCATCAGATAGTGAATTTTAACTCAGATGTTCAGTTTGCCAGCTACCCATGTATCTGGTCTATTAATTTTTAAAAAAATATGAAATAAGGAGCTAAAAAACAAATGCCATCAACTTATTTTTATTTTGGGGGAGGGTATCTATCTGTGATGACCATTTATACCATTTTCAATACAGAATGACTTAAGGGCTTATCTTGTTTATTATTTCAGAGTAATAATGTTGCTTCCTGTACAAAATAAGTATATAAATTAATCAAGAGAGATAAGAGGGCTACACCATCATGCATATATTGACATCTGTAGGTCAGGCTAAGATTAATTTTAAGAAGACTTGTTACATTGTTTGTGACTTCAGTGCTAAGACGCTTGAAGTGAGGAATTGCAGAAGATGCAGTTTTAAAGAGAAATGGCTTGTTTGTGCTCTTACTGACCTTGTAAGCAGAAGAATCTTTTCACACTATTGATTTTCTCTTTCTACATAGGGGATAGTCTGGCTGCTACTGTGAAAAAACATCCTAAAGACTTTCTCTCATGGCTCAATTGCTGTGAGGTGCAAGAAATTGTGCTATCTTCTCCTTCAGCCCCGTATGCAGAAGTTATGTATCATGAAAAATGGCACTTGATGCAAAGCCAATTTGCCTGTGTTTTCATCTGGACTATCAAGGTGTCTAAACCAGAACTGATCAGAAATCGTTCCCATTGAACAGGTGTTTTTCCAGGAAAACGCTGGTTAGTGAAGCACAAGCTTTCCTTGTTGGCGTGCTAGTCTTGAAAACTTTTTGGTTTGGTGTCATCTTTGTAATAGAGTTGTGGTTTAGTTCAGGGTGACTTCTTTCTTCATTAAACTTGTGTTGAGAAGTGGTGTCTGCTGCTTTCAGTATCTGTCAGTACACACCTTACGGTCACCTGCCAGCCCTCTGACTCGTGAATGTGGTCAGCTGTGCTTTCCCACTGGGAGAATTCGTGTAGAATTTGTTTTGGTTTCATGTCAATGCAGAGGGAGGAGATGTTTTTAGTATGTTAGGTTTTCTTTGTGCTTTGGTAACTTTTATATCCTCCAAGATATATATGATCTTACCCTCTCTGTAGAGTTAATTAAGCCTGTTGAATGATGTACTCAATGGCCTATATACCTAAAGGGAGGCTGCAGTCAGGCAGGGGTTGGTCTCTCAGGTGACCGCTGACAGAACAAGAGGACACGGTCTCAGGCTTCGCCAGGGGAGGTTTAGGCTTGACATTAGGAAGAAGTTCTTCACTGAGAGAGTGATTGGCCATTGGAATGTGCTGCCCGGGGAGGTGGTGGAGTCACCATCCCTGGAGGTGTTTAAGGAGAGATTGGACGAGGCTCTTAGTGACATGGTGTAGTTGACAGGTAGGAGTAGGTGTAGGTGTCGGGTCATAGGTTGGACTCGATGATCTCAAAGGTCTTTTCCAACTTTGTGATACTGTGATAAGCACAAAAAAAAAATAAGCAAGACCTGTTCAACACTAACTCATCTTGCAATCAGCGGGCACGTTTATAGTTTTACTTAGCAATGGACCTGCTTTAATAAAAACTCACATTTCAGGTATCAGAAAAACTGTTTGGTGGAATTTGAAAGAAGAGTAACAGAATTGGAAGTCTGTCTAGCAGCAACCAGTAAATCTTCGATATCTACATATATATCCTAATCTCGTGTCTGACCTTTATGTCCTTGTCTTATTCAAAACTACATTCATCTTATTTGCAGCAGAATATAGAAGTCTGATAACATTAATTTGGTCTTGTTAGATAATTTAGTCCTTTTTCTGTCTTCTTTCAATAAGGAAGGGCAACTAAAGATACTTTTCTCAGAGCATATACAGAAATGGATCATTTCATTAAACAATACCTTCCATCCTCAACAACCAAAATGCTTTATTGGCAGAGGATTCTCATTCATGTGAAGAAGTTCATTAATAGCATTTATTGGGTGGCAATTTAATGGAGACTGTTCCACTCTATCTGATCATACAGAAACTTTTTCAGTTGCAGGGAAGAGTAGGCAGCCTGTTTGGACTGTGATAACACTTCAGCAACTTAAATGTTGCCCAAAAATTTGTCTCAAAAAAATAATATCCAAGGCAACTTCAGGAATAATTTAGACATGCAGAACAAAGCTGTGTGCTTTGGCATTGTCAAGGATATAGTTAATAACAGTGCTGAATTTTTTATTCAATTCCTTCTTTCCCTCATTTCTTACAGCATTTGCACTTCATTTTAAGCAAGTTTGCTCTCATAGTCCTCAAATCATACTTTTAATATCTTGATGAGAAATGTTATTTATCAGACTTCTGAGGTTGCTTTCTTTAGGTCTCTGTATTGCTTTTAAAGACTTGGAGTTGAAATATCATCTCAGCCTGATTGTTTATCTCGTGAGACTTGCTGAAATAACATACAGAGCTGTCTGGATGCCACAAGAAAATTTCAACAGACTTCAAGTTTTCCTTTCTGTGGCTGCTCTTACTCCTAGTAAAGAAATTGCATTGCTGAGCTTTAAAACAAGCGTGGCGGTCAGTCAACGGCTGTATGTAAATAGGAGTCTTCTCAAAGTACCTTGTTGGGTGACTGAGTTACACCCATGAAATCGTAAGCCTGCAAACTTTTCATAGACTGCTAAAGGAAATGCAGAAGTGTGCATAAAACCAGTGCATTTTATGAGGAATTTGTGATCAGACGGAAGAACCACGTAGTTACAAGTCATCAAAAAGATTAATACAATCTGAAAACTGTTTATTAGAGATACCAAAGGTGGTAACAATAATAACAGAAAAGAAACTTTCTTTGCAATTTTTATTGTCAAATCATGAGAAAAAATGATAAATTATTTTCATTTTTAGAAAGATAATAAGCTTTTAAAATTGCTGAATTGTCATGTTGGGTCCAGAGCTTTCAGCAAGACCCATTGCCTGCTGCTAATGCAGAGTCTGGACACATTAGTGGTAGATGTTGGAGTTCTGCCTAAAAAAAGATGCCAAATTTAAAGTAATTGTTCAAGTCCAGTAATGAAGCTGATATTGCTTTGGTTAAAATTAACATTTAAGAGATGATAGTATTAGAAAGACTCTGAAATGAGTAAATTCTGCCAAATGAGTTACTTGTGTGTTAGATGCATATATTTCAAGAGTTACTGTTATTATTTTAGGTGAAGCAAACTAATAAGACAAATGTCAAAGACAGCCTTTAATTATGGTGTGTTAACAAGTGTAGTTGCCTTAAAAAAAATTAAAAATTCAAGGTTCTCTAAGTGAAGATCAGGGAAATGAAAGGAAATGTCAACAGCAATCTGTAATTTACTGGTGTGAAATGCAAGTGCAGAAGCTACTGTCATGCACAATAACACCAAATGTCAGAAAGCAGCAACATTGTCAACACAGCAAAGTGAATAAAAAGTCATTCATACTACGGATGAGACACCCTTCTCTTCTCCCCCCTGTATTTTGCTAGATTAGCAGTTCAAATGGAAAAATGCTTTTGGTGGATTAAGGATACCTAGAGATAGAACAGGAAGCCAGAATTTGTGCTTGAAGTTTTTTATCCTTTTTATCCCTTACATATTTTTCTCTCTGCATGTAATAAACCATCCAATAACACCTTAACCTGTAAAACATTACAGCCCTTTGGGCTCCACCATGTGCAATTAACTGGAATTGCCTTGATTTGGTAATGTTTCTGTCATTTTTAAATGATTGCATTTTCTTTCTCATCTGCAGTTAAAGCTAGATTTTTCTACCTCTAAGGAGATTTGAAACAGGTTATGTCTAGTTTATGTCACATCATAAAGAGTGGTCCTTTATCCTGATTACTAAATTACACATTCAAATAATATGGAGACAAAATTCTAATAGCCTCTAGCATTTACATTTACCAAATTTCTTTCATTGTTAAAAAGTGATGAAAAATAATATATTATTTGTATAAATGAATTATCAGTGGAACAGGAGAGTTTTCAATGTATTTGAACATTTCATTACTTTATCCAGGACAGTGAATTCATTACGACATACATAATATTATAAAACTGGAACTCCATTTCATAAACCTGAAAAATTTCTTGGCAAATATAATTTTTAATGGGTAAGTGTGATCAAATATGTCCACTTGAAAAAAACTTCAACTTAAATGTGTTGTTTTAGCCGTGATGTTAGTTATAGACTATTAACTGTGAATTTCTTGTCATTGACCTTAGGAAGTGCTGAGGGGAGCTTCTCCAGGTTTGTTCACTGTCTGACTTCTAAACAAGCAAGATGGGTTTTTATTGTTCCTTCAAAAAGTCAGGAACTTCTTCCAATTTGTATTTCCCAAATTCCTTCCTGTTCCAGTAGCCTCTTGTTGTATTGGAGTGTTTAGGCAAATCCTAAAGCAAGGATCTGTCTTATCCGTGATCTTTTTGCCCTTGCTCTCACATCTTAGGGAATTTCAGCTACGTTAAGTGAATGGTGTTTAAGGAAATGTTAAGATGAAATGTAATCACTGCAAATGAATTCCAAATACATGCCCAGCTATAGAATCCATAGTTGCAGTGAGTAATTGCACATGCTATTTAGTTCAAACAGTCCTGTGTAATTGGCAAATATTTCAAACGGCTAAGGAGTTCTTACTAAGCAGTGGGTGACAAACACGTTCTCACCAATATGGATGCGTTTCTGTTCCATGAGCTAACATCTCACGTCTAAGCTACAAGGCCTGATTTACAGATGCTTGCTGTATGAACCATCAGAGAACATCTGGAAAAACATTTTGAACTCTTTTTTGGTTTTCCTCATTACTTTATTATAATGAGCATATTTCTGTTTTCAGAAAGTGTCAGATTATTTTTTCATATTCTTTGAATTCTGTATTGTCAACAGAATTGACAAAGTCTCTTCTTGAGACAAGGAAGGGCAGATACCAGGTGGATAATACCAGCCAAATTATGAATACCAGGCGTATAATACCTATATTCAGCTATTGAATAAAGTTGCCATTAGAGTCATAAATAGATAAAAGAAATCTGAGTGCTTTTAAAAGCAACCAGTTAACAAAACCAGCCAACAGCTTGGAAATCTTCTGCAAAAACACCTGACTGCTAAACCAGGATGATGTAATGGTGTCTGTTGCTTACAAGAGCTCTCACAGCAGAAAAAACTAGAAAAATCAATACTCTTTTTCATTATAGTCAACACTTGAAATATTTCATTTTGGTGAACAGCAGTAGGTGTTTATTTAAAGAAAGCAAACGATTTCTCATGCTAGGACTAAATAAGTCTTTTGTTTGTTTGTTTCTTTTTTTTTGTTTCACTGTAAAAGATTAAAAAAAATGAACTGAATAGTTTAATGCAGGTGCAAGTGATAGAAAGGAGCCACGAATCTGGGTTGATGTTGTGTATGAGCCCAGAATTTGTTTCACAGCTTCCCAGTGACTGAAGAAAGTATAGACTCATGGCCAAAGAATAGTAATAATGATAATAAAATGACAGTGGCTCTCAGTAAGACTGTAAATGTAAAGTGAACCTTACAGACACTGCAGTACATGATAGCACATTTCTACAGCTTCCAAGTGTATCAGCCAGGAGAGGATGTTGCGACTAGAAAGGCAGATGAAAAGTCAGATGATCAAGATTCGGTTTGGTATTTATTAAACTTCAATTTATTTGTTATTGTTCTGTTCCTCCCCCTATTTTTATTCTTATTTACTAAAAAGAAGCTTTAAATGTAAGCCCTGAAACAAAGCACTTCCTTTCCCTTGTGAGATCTCTGCTATAAACTAAAGACACTTTCATAATGTACATACCAATTTTATGCATTCATAATCAAAATTTATCGATATGTGTGCTCTTGCAGACTTGAGGCCAGAAGGGTTGACATTTTATTGTTTGAGGAGAAAGAAAGAAGAAATAAGAGACCTACAGCCCTCTGCAGTGTCAAAGTTTCCATTAAACAAAAGGAAGGGTTTTACTGTGTATCTCCCTGTCACCCCACTAAGCACCTGTATGTGCATAATAATATCTGTATTTTTGTTGGACGGTGAGCAGTGATGAGTCACTGCAAAGTTACTCCCTGAGAGAGGGAGTGTAGCCAGCTGTCTTGCCGGGACAGGAGCTGATCTGAGCTATGGCTGTGCTCTAATTACTGAAGTGTCAAGCTCTGCTAGAGCACTTGCTGAATTCCTTCCTTCCAGCCTCCTCTCTAACCCATGCAGGGATGTGTGATTTGAAGGTTAGGAGCTAACGGCCTCTGTGTAGTCTGTAACAGGAAACTCAGTTGAAGAGGTTTTAGAAATAGTCCGAGTTCTTCACTGAAAAACAAAATATACAACAGGTTCACCTTGGCTCTAGTGAAGGGAAAGCTGCCTGTCCTCATTCTTATGCATTTCTGTCTCAGCTAACACAGAAACATTAAGAATCAAAGCTCAGCCAGTTGCTGTAGCCATGCCATGTTGTACCTCTTTGCATCTGTGATTGCCACTGAACAGGACACGCTGCTTTGTCTTTGCATGAGTCGGAGTTTGTCCTGCTTAGATAGCCATGGTGCACACGTATATAATAACAATTTTATATTAGCCACTGACCTTGGTGTTGCCAGTGAATGTCCTCATATTTGGGTCCTTCTGTCCTCAGGGCTGCAGTCTGCAGTTTTGACATTTACTGCATGGAGCAAGCAATCAGAAAGTCTGGAGGAATATCTGGGTAGGGAGGAAATATGACATTGTAATCTGAAAGGATTAAAAAAATGTTGACTTTCATCTATGATGAAAGAAAATGTGTGCCAGAACCACCTTCAGAAATCTTGGAAGAACTGAAGGCTGTGGCCAGTGTGTGCAGGAGAGTGTAACAAAGAAATTCAGGGTCCAGGATCAGTAAAATTCGGGAACTAAAATAGGTTAAAAGGAAAATAACAGCTAAAAAAATTCAATGAACTTCAACCAATAAACCTCAAACCTTCCTGACTGTATCTCTCATTGGACGTCTTAATGTGAAGCAGTTTTGAAGATCAAATCTCTAGTGATAATGCATCCCACACTAGAGGCAAAGCGATATGGTCCTTGTTCATTTATTGTCGAGGAAAGCTCGTACATAGAAAATGAAACCCATTGATTTCTCCAGAAGCTATTGGTCTACTCAAGTGACACAGTTTTAACATCTTGTAAATGCAACAAGGTAGATGAAAATGTTGGGCATACACGCCGAAGTGTAAAAATAGGAGACAGAGTTTTCAGTGCGGTCACAATATTGATGTAGGATCAGAGGAACAGGAGCATGGTAAGGATTTACAGAGCAGACCTATAGATAGAAATAGAGCTTTGTGGGGACCCTCTTACAAAAGACACGTTTGTTTCAGCATCAAGGAAGTTTTCTGCCCCCAGGGAATAAGGGAGATGCATGTTCTGTTTTAGTAGTAGAAGTAAAGATCCCAGCAAAGTTCAAGCACAACACTGGTCTGTAGCAGAGGCATTTTTATTATTATTAGTTTCTTTAAAATAGTACTTTAACTCAGGATTATGAAGAAGCATGACTGCCACCAGGTGGATAGGCCAGCACAACCTCCTCAAAGGAAAGTCAGTGCTCACTGGTGGAGTATATTGAAAAATAACTGCAATGCAATTAGTGACTTAAATTAAGAGACTCCCCTTCCTCTGTAGTGCTCGCAATCTGAATAGGTAAGACAGACCTTACATCTGGGAGAAGCATTTGTTATTCCCGCTTGACATGAAGGGAACTGAAGCACAAAGAGCTCTGATTCAGAATGTTAGTCTCTGGTGGTGCGGGCAAATTACAGAAAACGATGCTGATTCGAAAGTCAGTTATGCAGATACTTAAAAAATAAATACATTTTTTATTGCTTTACTCTTTCAATACTGGTATCAGGTGAGAGGTGAATTTGTGCAGCCCTCAAAAGAAGACTAACTCACTATTCTAAAATGGAAGGCACTATATCCAGCACGCTGGCCCAGAGCTTTGACCATATTGCCATCTTTTCTGGTTTTATTCTGTTAAAAAAATCAAGTATTTGAATATAATTTGCCATTTTAAACCTGAGAAACTTTAAGTTCTTTTGATATAAATTACATGATTTAGTTATTCCCTGTTACCGAGAAAATCTGCTATGTGAAGTGAAAACAAGACTGTGTTTCATAAAAGGTTTTCAGTAGTGTTTACTTGATGCAAATCATGATATCTCAATGATTGTATTCTTCATAGCAAAGTCCAAAATTATTTTCCATGAGTTACTCATTGAGATATTACCAAAATCACAGAAAAATAGAATTTCAAAATCAGGCTTTAATTCAAGCATCCACATCAAAGTTAGGCATTTAAATAAACGTCCTTATTACCCTGCAGGTCAATTATTCTGATTTGCAATGCACGGAAGCTTGATTTTTTTGTGAGAAGGAACTGAGTGAAAAACAAATACTAGAAATCCGATGAGGTGCTTTTTTTGTAATAGGACAGTTTCTTGGTCATGAAGATGATTTAATGAAACACTAGTTAAGCAGGTTCAGATATCAGCATAAGAGACACTGTAAAACTGAAGTTATACATATTACTGTAAAATTACGTAGGCTGTAAGATGAAACCTTTATTGGGCAGTGGATTGCCCCATGAACTTTCATTTTAGCTGTCACTAAGGTGTTGTTTTCAGCAGGTCATTATACACCAAACTGTGTGAGTGCCGAGACAAGCATAAAAGCACATCTTCTCAAGTCAAAGGAAGAGTTAACCTATTTATAATTTCATTATTTTATTACTGTATGATTTCTGCTATTTGTAAATGTCAAATACAAAAAAGAGTGCTTCAATTTAGCCTTTCCTGTCACAGAATAAAAGATTCATTTCCACTGTCTTTAAGGAAGTGCTTCACGACTCAATAAAATAGATTAGACTTTGCTCAAGAGAGAATCATTTTCACAGGAATGGGGATGTGAAAGGATGGTATTTTTGTTTTAAAGCTAATTTCATGCACACAAACCGTACAAGCACACGATATTTCCAACTGAGCTTAATCAGTCACTTCAAATATCCAATGGTCTTATTCTGTATCTGTTCATTTTCTCCTGCTCTTTTCTGAAAGCAAGTAATTCATGCAACATAGACTGTATAAAGCTCTAGAGCATGAAACCAGAGTTCTGTATCTCAACCTATTTTATATATCCCTTCATCAGTTTTTGGTTGATTGATTGATTTGAGGGGGGGGATTTGTTGGATGTTTAAAATCAATTGAAAAAAATTAGGAAGTTCATCCGATGGAACCATGGCCAATGCCAGGAAGAGTAAGAATAGAGATGATGCTTGTTATGTTGGCAATATGATGAATAAACTATTTTTTTTCTAAATTTGTGTGCATTTAACTCACACATAGCACAAAGATTGAGGGACATATAAAGTGCTTAATTTGCAGTGTTGAGGTAGTTGTTGAATCCACAGTCACTCCTTGATTTTAGCAGCCAATGGAGGAAATCTTCTGGTGGTGTCACGTCTCACTTCACGTGGTCTTAAGTACTTTTGTGACTCAGTCTATGTTCATGAAAGTTTACTTGCACACAGATGATTTCAAAGAAAATAATAAAATATTATGAGTTCTGTTCATTATAATGGAGTGAAACATTTTTGCACTATTAGTATTCATTTTTTTCAGCCCTACTTCCTTAAAGACAGAGGCTGTCTTAAGGTGAAATAACAGATTGAAACTGAAATGCATTATTTACTTGTCTCTTTATGATTACCTTTACTTTTCCTAAAAATATTTTTTCTGCATTGCTGGAAATTATTGTATCGTTTTGGAAGGTGTTCAAAAAAATAATACATATCTATCATAAAAGGAAATAATGACTAGGCAAATTCCCAGTTTCAGCAGTCTACATTTCAGAGTTGATAACGAGATTCTAAGCAGGCTTACCTGGACATTATCTACTAGGAAAGTATGTCTAAAACTTACAGTAATGCTCTTGTCAGGAAGATGAAAAATACAAAAGAAAGCAGCTTTTAGAGGAAGGTAGAATCTTGAAATAATAGACATTAATTGGTTAATTCTTTCCTCCCACTGTACAGTGCTTATCTCCATATGGTTTGAAATGAATTTTGTATTTCCTACTCTTTATGTGCTACAGTATGCTATAGGGTTGGCAGGACAGTTGTGCACAGTCGATCATGGGCTGTTTAGTATTCATCAGCGTTGCCTAGTCTGCCACCTCAGCTCCTAACCGAAAATGAAAGCTAGGGCTGGCCTGTGTAATCAATTACATTTTCTAAATCTATTTTTGGATGGGAGCTATGCTGCACAGGGAGTTGGAGGTAGAGGAGATTGTACTATAATCTGATTTCAACCATCTTAAAGAGAGAGCAAACCAAGTAGTCAGTGCTCAGTTCTCTAACGGCAGCGGTCTGCTGAAATGGCAGCAACAGTTCTTTTGCGAGCACCGGTGCAATGACACACTCTCGATTTTACATTTATGTGACTGATGCTTGCTTCCAGCTGCAACCAGAGCAGTAAGAAATCACCTGGCTAGAACTAGTTTATCATTTGGGGCAGCCAGACTCCAGCGGCAGCTGAATAAAGACCAGCTCAGTCGTTTGCATTCGGCTGAACTAACGACCCTGGAAGAAGACTTTCTGCGTCGCTGTGGGGCTGTCAATCAATTACTTTCCTAACTAGTTCTGAATGCTAAATGTGAATTTCTAGTAAGTTTTTAACATAGTGACATTTGTTTTCATGTACCGACATAACCTAGCGACACAAATTGTATATGAAGTGTATGAACTTCCTACATTAAGAAGTTAATGTTCTAAACATTACGAAGCTTATGCCAACACGGCTGAACCACTCTGGAGTCACGGTACGGAGAGGGGTGGGGAGTATCACAAGTGCAGATCTTCTCCCTTGCCAAGGACGAGGCCAGAGCAGGGTCCTCACCACTCTGTACCGCTTGTGCCTGGAGAGATGAGGAAGCCAGCACAGAAAGGGCTCTTCAGAAATAAAGATTTCAGAGGCATTCCACGTGTGATTAGAGATATATAAAACTTCTGCTTGTTTGCACAAGTGTTTATTTTTCCATTGGTCAAATAGAAAGTAAATACTAATCTGAAATTTGCCAAATGAATGGAATTCTGCAAGGTTCCCACAAGAACCATCTCCTCTTGGCAATGTTCTTCATAGATTCCATATGAGGAAGACCGCATCTGAAGGTGCTTAAGCTAGCATGCTAAGCCACATCACAAATCCTTTTATCTAAACATCAGTTTTTATTCACTGCCTAGACCTAGTTCTGAGTTTATTTGAAACTATGCCAATGTAACAACCTAATGGAGGTCAAGTATTTCAAAATTCTCACTGCATTTATACAGGCATAACTTTGAGTAGAACCAGCATCATCCAGATCAATGAAAAAAAAATTATTTTATCTATGATCTGTTGATTCCAGCTTTTTGACATCAAACAGAACATCTAAAGGAGATTTATTTCAAAACAGAAGCAATTGTTGCAAGAGCCTGGAATTCTGGAACACTTAATTTCTTTGTCTTTTGAAAGCATAAGCATGTGGCTTTGTTTCAGTATTATCTGATCTCACTGTAACGGCCCTCTTCACCTTAGCAGTGGGAAGGGTCTTGGTATTAGTACAAGTTATGTCACATGTTTAAATCAACTTTGTTTTAGTGATCATTGCCCATTTCGATAGCTATAAATATATAGGTAGAGAGGAGGAAAAAGGGAAGTATGTGGCTAGTCTTGTGATAAATTGCTTTCCATCTGTATCCATAATATTAGGGAAGTGACTTCCCAGATGAAGGGAACTATGTGAAAGATTCCATGTGTAGTTATATTCCTCTGCTGAAATGGAAGATAAACTCTTGATGCAAAACTCATTTAGATCACTTCAGAATTTTCCTTAAACTTCTGTTGACATTACATCAGGTCCTAGGAGCAAATGTAGAGCATGGATTTGGAAGCTATTCTAGTAGAAATAAATGCTAATTAGTCAAAACGTTTGCAATACTGTGAATTATGCTGACACAGATAACTGGTTTTCCAAAATCTAGTGTGGTTCTTGTTTGTCACTGTAGGTCTTTAGTGGGAAGAACTTTTTTTTTCTGAGAATATCACATTCTCTATTCCCAACATCTTTATTTCTCACCACAAATTAAACTTTAGAGATCGCAAACAGATGTATTTGCTAGTCATTTATTGGTTGCATTTCACAACTTTTAATAAAAAGCTATTTCATGACAAATAATATTCCTGATAAGCTTTTGTATTTTTTTGAAGAAAACAAGCCTCAGATACTATCATCTGTGCCACTTTCTCTCAGGTACCCTCAGTTGCTATTGCTTCTTATCAAATCAGGCAGGCATGGGAAGCAAACTGATTGACTGGCATGTTGCCCACAAAGAAGGCATTGCTGCCTAAATCCCTCTACTGCATTTATCCTTTTTGATGTGTATATAACTTCATGAAAAACTTTGCCTCAAGAGCTTCGGCACTGCATTTTGAATGCAAAATACACATATGCTGTTAGAACTTTCCATTCTGATGGCTAAATCTGATTCTGTTTAGCTTCCAGGTTGATGCTTAGCAGTGGTTAAGCTCAACTTGTGATTTTGTAAGGGCATTGACCTCTAGAGCTCAGAAAGGACTCCAGAACTGGCTTAAAATTCATCCAGTTTTTCTCCGTCAGAACATCTTCATGCAAACTTGCACTTATCCTGTGTATGAATACTCCCACTGACTTTGGTGGGCTTACTTGTGTGAGCAGGTTCAGTGCAGTGACCTGTTATTACAAGGCCCAGGAAGCAGAGTCAAGAGAAAAATGGGTGTGCGACTGTGATATAATACAATTCTGATTTGCAGAAACACTTAAGCATTTGTTTAATTGTCACCTGCTATGAATGTAGCTAAATTTCAGGGAAGAGAAATGTGGCATTAATGAATATACAATAAAATAGAAAGCTCAAATTTCTTTTTCCAGAAATGCTGCTGACATCAGTCATGCCACTAAAAATGGTTTTCTCAGTAACTGTTTGGTTATAGTACATAAAAGAAGAAATAATAATAATTAGTAGGCTGTCAGTAAAGAAACAGGACAAATCAGTGTTCAATAGCACACTGCCTAAATTCCCTTTTAAGTTTAATATTTAAAATAATGGTGCAGCAATCTTCTTTACTTAGCACAAGAGCGACAGGATTAAGAAAAGAAATAAAATTAGAACATATATAGAGAAGAGAATAGGATGCAGAGCATCCTATTTGCTGCAGATAATTAAATATTTCAGAGAAACTTGAGTAATTTCTTAACTATATATCTACTTAATGAAGAAAGAAATTGGCTACACTAAGAAGGATCAAAGTAGGAGATAATGTAACTTTTTGTCCTGTAACATTATTAAAGCTAGATGTAGTTGCCATTAGCTTATTTTTGAAACATAATTTACATAACTATTAATAATTAGCTTCAGGTGGCTTTGATATGTTAATGGCAGTCTGAAGAACATCCTGGAGAAAAGAAGTAGTGGAACTGGATGTGCTCAGACAGAGCCTTGGTATTGTTTGGTGAAGAAAAAGCTCGCAAAGTGATTTCAGTCCTGAGCTGATAGGAATATGCTTATAATGAGAAATAACTTACGAGCAAGGCAGGGGAGCAGTGTGTGTTGAATGTATAATATCTGTGTCTAGACAGTTGTGAGAACACAGACCGTTTTTTGGACCCCTGTGAGAATGAATTACCGTGTTACTATTCACCCCTTACACTCAGCTCAGGTCAGGCTGCACCTCGAGTACTGTGTCCAGTTCTGGGCCTTCAGTTTGAGAAAGATGTGGAGATGCTGGAGTGTGTCCAGAGGAGGGCGACGAGGATGGGGAAGGGGCTGGAGCACAAGCCCTGTGAGGAGCGACTGAGGGAGCTGGGGTTGTTCAGCCTGGAGAAGAGGAGGCTCAGGGGAGACTTTATTGCTCTCTACAACTGCCTGAAAGGAGAGTGTAGTCAAGCAGGGGTTGGTCTCTTCTCTCAGGTGGCCGGTGACAGAACAAGAGGACACGGTCTCAAGCTTCGCCAGAGGAGGTTTAGGCTTGACATCAGGAAGAAGTTCTTTACTGAGAGGGTGATTGGCCATTGGAATGCACTGCCCGGGGAGGTGGTGGAGTCACCGTCCCAGGAGACTGGATGAGGCACTTCGTGCCAGGGTTTAGATGATGAGTAGGTGTTGGTGTTGGGTTGTAGGTTGGACTCCATGATCTCAAAGGTCTTTTCCAACTTATACTGTGACACTGTGATACTGTGAACTGGAAGTAAAGCACGCTACAGACTTTCTTCTGAGCTCTAGATATTGTCACAGTATAAACAGCAAGGATTCAATAATAGTTTCCTTGCCAGCCATATTTAACAGAATTATTCTGTAAGCCTCAGTTCACTGGAGAAGTTACTCCTCATGTCTTATTTTCAAGATTGTTCAAGCTTATAATGACTTCTGTAAAATTATGTGTTACGTTACTTTTCTCCGTTTCTCTCACCGGAGAGAAAAGGCACATTGTTACAGGTACTGTTAGGTGCTGGCGCAGAGAAGTAAGCCACGATCTTGATGGGAAAGTTCAACTCTCTTACCTTCAGTGAAGCAAGAGAAGGGAGGACACACTCGCTGCAGGAACGTAGATCTATTCCTGCCAAAAAAACAAACTTAAAAGCTATTCAAGCCAGTACCAAAAGAAGTCTGGTCTCGAAATACTTTTAGTGGAGAGAGAAATTGGTAGCTGGAGAGAGGTAATAGCTATACCACTATTTTCAAAAGGTGTACTTTGCAACATCTGTATTCTGCTAAACTTTAATTTCTTAAAGGTCAGATTGCTCCTTAAGAGATCAGTTCTGAAATAAAATTCTTTAGCTTTTTCCAGAAGTTAGAGAATTCTAGAGACATTTGATGTCAAGTTACCAAATAATTTCAGGTTGTGTGGAATTCTTTTTCTGAAAGCTTTTCTGATAATTTCCAAAAAAAATTTCTAATACATTAAAATATTTTTTTTTCAGATATGTCTCGGAAAACTCTCATTTTCTGCCACTACTAGATTTTGCCTTTCTTCTTAATTTTATTTAAATACTATTTCTGCATATGACACCTAAGCCTAAAATTCCACTAAAAATATCAATACAGTGAGAATATATACAGACTCTGGAATTAATTTTTAAAAGTACTGCCATGTGTTCCAGTGTTTTGATTTGCTGCTGTAAAAAGGAGAAACCACCACTATTTCTGAGCTGTTGAGAAAACGCCATGTTACTATTTGAAAAGCTTTTAGGATTATCCATGACATGTTCTCAAATTTAGAATCTTACTTGCTTTTTGACTCATTAAAGTCTCAATTTCGCGACCATCAGATCTTCACAGGCTTTCCCAAAAGAGTATCATATTTTTCTTGGTTCAGAGATTCACGTGGTTTGTATTTCCATCAATAGCCCTTTCTGAGAAGTGGGAACACTGTGGCAGTGAATGTGTGGCGGTTTGTGCTGTCATGGTTTCTGGGTGTCTGCTTGTGTTTTCATGTTTTCTGTAATTGAGCAAGATAAAGGTTGTCCTTTTAAAATGCCAAGAATAAATGAGTACAAAATAGAAGCCGTGCTTATATGAATAATTAAAGCCATTTCAGTTCTGTGCCATTGAAGTCAGAAGGATTTTATAGTAAACGGCCAAGGCTGTAGATTAATATTTAATTGGTGGGTGGTACTTCTAGAAATGAGTCTAAAGTTTCCTGAGTGAACTGGAAGGAATTTGGGGACACGAAGGATGTTAGTGATCAGGCTCTTTACATGGCTCTGAGTTTGTAATAAAGACACCTAAACTAAGCCCTGTACTTTCAAAGCCGTTTTATACCTAAACCAATGAAGTTGCCCACGGTTAAATTTAAATTTAAATTTGGCAGTTTCATTTTTCCAGTTTACTAATAAGGTACGATTTGGTTTGGTTCATTGCTTAAAAAATTATATAAAGAATAGGTTTTAGAAAACATGAGTGTGAGTTGGTGAGGTTAATAATGTCAAAACCGATTATTTCAATACTGGACTATAGAAATAAATTTTTAAAATATATTCATTGTCCCAGTTCCCTGCATTGTGTTGAAAGAACAATTTAAAATCTGTTGTGGCTTTTAGGATCTGTCTGCATTGTTGTGCCGGGGTGAGGCTACAGTTATTTTTTTCAGTTATAAATTCGGAGTATGACCCCAAGTTTGAGCTGAACGCCAGCATCTTACAAACCAGACCCTGCCCTTGCTCTGATTTTTAAATACAGCTCATTGCTTTCGATCCTTTCATTCCTGCTCTGCACTAACGAGGGGTTCAAGCCATGTGCATCTGCGTTTGTAAAACAGCATCAGAGATAAGATATCAGTGTGTGGTCCTCACAGCTCTTCTAAGGAAGGCCTCACAACAGCCTGGGTAGAATTTACCTGGTCAGCTATCGTGGCTCCTCAGTGCCTAAAGGATGAGGTAAATAATGCAAGTTAGTGAGATAAAGTGTGTGCTTGGCTGAGGACCTCAGCTGGGGGGTTCTTGTGAAGCAGAAAGTGCTAGTTATCGTGAAAGATGAAAGGAAGCAGAGACAGGGGTTCCAGCAGCGTGGAGTCCATTTGAATCTGAATTTTATATAGCAGCCTTGAACAGTGATTGATACAGTCTTTCTGGCCTTGAAACTTTGATGTATCCTTGGGAGGACAACAAAGTGTTTGCTTTCAATTATAAAACATTGCTGGTTAGTCATATGCAGGGTGATAATTGGTTGTTTAATCCATCTTTTAACATTCAACAATAAACAGGCTTTTTTCCTTCGATAGATATTCAGTCCACAGGAGGCAAGGAGATCAAAGGATGGTGTCTTCAAATTGGGTAACATCCACAAGTTCTCGGAACAGATTGCTCATTATACTTACCTTCTTTCTGACTGTAGTTATTTAGTATTTATTGTCAATTGTGTTCTAATTGCCAGGCCCTTCACTGCCTTATAGTGCAGGTGTGTTGTTATGTTATAATCTTCAAAGTCGGTTTCCAATGCTGAAATGCAGGATTTCTGAGACACAGCTTGGAAAAAATGCCTGTTTCATTCCCGTGTCGGCTGCTGTGGTGATATGAATTATAGAAAATAGTGTACATAGAAGTACATAGTGGATCTGCAAATCTAGGGAATCCAGTTGAGCTGTAGTGGGTCCACCGTTGCTATTTTATGTGTTGGACAACGGGAGAGCAGGCTGACTCTGCAGTCAACAGCTATCTAATAAACTGAGAACTTGAAAGCAGACTCCAAATGTGACTTCTGGGTCAGCACCGCCATACTTTTCTCAACAACACGGCTTCTTTTCTCACCAGCATCAGGATAATTTGTACTGAAAGTCAGAACAAGAATTTGTATTTCAAACAGTGCTGCTGCTCACGTATGAGTCATAATCATGCAGTTTAATGTGTCATGAAACCTGCAAAACCCCCTGTTCCGTAATCTCAAAAAATCACACATTTCTGGAGTAAATGCTTTTTAAGAAAATCCTCCAAATACACATGAAGCAGTTAATATTGTGTAAATATGAAACAGCAGACAATCAAGGTTTACATAAATTCAAATTGGGTAACTGCTACATTTACACACGTTGTCTCTAAATGTCAGCTTTGATTTCTGTGGCAAAATTTAAAATAATGTTCCTGAGTCGGAACAATCAAATTACTCTTGGCTTCGTAGAAGAAACTGAGAAGATGGAAAGGAGATGAATTTGCAGGAATTCATGAGGGAGAGAAGCCTTGAGTACTTTTGACTCCTCTCTGACATAAGCAGAGAGTAAACAATGGGAGCTAGAGCGGAACGCGTATGCCTCAAGGCTGCCTGTGAGCAGGTGTGCAATTGCATAGAAAACTCACTTTATATGTAGTCCTATTCTTAAAATAAACCACCGAACAATAAATTTCCTTCTTTCCTTCATTGGCAAGTTGTCAACTACAACAGACTGATGTTTTCCATAAAACCTTGATTGCTTTTCTTGGGTGTAGGATGCAGAGCCAGAGAAATCCTACTCTTTCGAATAGCTCAGGTCACTGCAATTGCTCTGCCTTTGTTCCTTTTGCTGTCTTGCTCTCTGCTCTAGCTTTAAGTGTGTTTTTTTCTTCAGACTGTGTTCTCCTTAGACATGTGCAATGCAGATCAACGGGTGTGAGGGTTTTCCTTATGTGTGCTGCAGCTACTTTCCGCTCCTACATGTTTGGGAAAAAACCAAGAGCCGATCTTAAGATCCTCAAGTTCAACAAATAATCTAGCTCTGTTGAGTCCACCGCTAAACTGTGTCCTTTAGCACAACATCTACGCATTTTTTTGAACACCCCCAGGGATGGTGACTCAACCACCTTCCTGTGCAGCCTCTGCCAGTGCCTGAGAATCCTTTCTGTGAATAAATTTTCCTGAGTAGCCGATCTAAACCTTCTGTGGCACAACTTGAGACTGTGTCCTCTCGCCTGTTGACTGGGAGAAGAGCCCAGCACCCACCTCACTACAACCTCCTTTCAGGCAGTTGTAGAGGGCGATGAGGCTTCCTCTAAGCCTCCTTTACTGCAGACTAAACAACCCCAGGTCCCTCAGCTGCTCCTCACAGGGCTTGCTCTCCAGCCCCTTCATCAGCTTCATTGCCCTTCTCTGAAGGTGTAATATTTTACTCTCTGACAGTGGTACCTATGAAATTCTGGAAAAGTTGCAAGCCCTATGCAAAATCTGGGTAGAAAATATACCCAATAGAAAAGTTTTCCACCAAACTCTGGAAATATCAGCTGCCAGGGAATATGAGAGAAGATGAATCACTGCTGTTATGGTGTGGTGTAAAAACAATTTTTGTAATTCAACTCACAGAACAGCTAGAGTAGCGTCTCTGAAATCAGAAGAGTCTTTACTTAAGTACCCACCCTGATGTGGGAGAGGTCATTCCACTTATTCTTTTTGAAGAAGTCATAAACTTTCTCTATATTCATATAAATGTCTATTTTCTGATTAACCTTGAAGCCATTTCTATTTGCTGAAATCAACTCTATAATGAACACAGCACCAACATCTCAGATGCACATTTTGTCATCTTTTATTTGCCATGTCCCTACCTTTTGAGTAAGGAGAGGCTGCGGTGCAATTTCTTTCCGTCTTTTATAACTACATATAAGATTTTTCCAGAGACTCCTAAACTTTCCACTGTCATCTTATAACATTCTTCCAGGTTCCAAAGAAACTTGACTAACATCAGCTCAGAACTGGCAATTTGCTGCTGAAACCCTGTTGAGGTCCTTATGGCAAGGTGATTGTTGAGACACTGTCACATCAAAAATGTACTCACTTTTTTCCCTCCTCAATATCCAGCAATAGTTATTGGAGCAGTATTAAAATTGGAAGAAATACTTCTGGAGCTGTATTTTCTTTTTACCCTAACTTTCATTTGTAGTTACATCAAAGCTTCCTAGCTGAAGTAGTGTGTGTGTATAAATATATATTGCTCTTTCATTTAAAAAACTTAAATAAAGTGGTTCCTATGGAACGTCAATGCGAGGTGGATACAGCGTGAGGTTTAGAGTAGTGGCACTTATTAAAGTGCTGCCATAGGTAATTTTTTTCATGCTTCAGCCTGCATCCAATTCTAAATGCCAACAGAATAGGTACTTTTGACAATTTAATAAGTGCAATAAATTCTAAAGTTTAGAATGGCATTGCTCGATAGATCAAAACTAAGCATTTTCAATATTTACACTTCATCCTAAAGAATTTTGCTGAGTGAGAGAAAGTGGGAAATACTGTGACTCCTGGTACGCTTTTTGTCTGATGACCTGGACAGTATAAGGCTATGAGAGTTCTGTGGTGCTTTACCATGTTTTTTGACACTCTGGATCCACATGTGATTAAATGTTTGTGTTATGAACATACTTTCCACTTTATAAACATTTGCAAAAGATTATATTTAAGTAAAACGAGCTTTTGATAGCAACTGAGTCTCAAACTGCTCTCCGGGGATCACGAGCCCATATGAGAAACTGCTTGGTATAATTATTATAGGCATAATTCACAGCATCTGCTGGATGCTGTAACCAATGGTGAGGAACGAGAAACCAGCCTGGTGGACAGGCAGTGCAGGTGCCTCGTTATGCATGTCTGCTGGTGGATGCGAAACATCCTATGGAGTATCCACCTCACCAGTCAGGGGGGAAAGTGAGTCAGGAACAACCACCACGGACTCCAGGTTAAGCCAGCTGGGGCAGACGCCGAACACTTGCTGTGGCGCAGTGCTGTGTCGGAGCTAATAAACCTTGTTAGCATGACTGTGGCTGAGGTTTATAGTATGAACTCTTCCCATGGAGTGAACTTGATGGAGTAGCCCTAAGGTAGTCACCGAACAGTGTAGACCTTCCAAGTCACCTTTGCACCATGCGGAAGGGAGCTGAGTCTGACACATGCTCTGCTCTGCTCATGAGCAGGTTCACTGTTAAATTTGAGAAATGCATTCTTGCTGCCATTCTAACAAGCAATGAATGTAAAAATACTTCTTTTTAATGGTGAAGTATTTAACAAGTGAGGAAAGCAAGCAGTAGATGTAAAACACACTTTATAGCTTCCTCAAAGATGTGCTCTAACACTCTTGATAGCTTTAATATATTGACAGCTGTTAAAGAATATAACTTATAAAGAAATGAGTTCCTGGCTTAATTTGTGTGATGCCATTTCTTTATCTACCATCAGAAAGGGCATACATTTTAGGGATAGATTTGAAACTTCTGATACCTAGATGATGGCAAACTCCCAGCTTTTGATAAAACTGTCAGTTGTCTCCTTCAGGTACCCAGAAATACTTCTGAGGGACAACACGCCAAAGGGAATTTTGTGCTTTCTCTTTGCCAAAGGCTCAGTATTCCTAAATCAACTGCAGAGTGCACATACCCTGCAAAAAAACAGTGAATGCAGGCAGTAATTAAGCTGCCTATTTAAAACAATGCCTGAAGGTGAGAAAGAAATTTGGACTCCACTCCCAGGAAGAAGTGCAATACCAGATCCTAAAACAAATGAAAGTTGTGTAGTTCTTTACCGAAATATTTCTTTTCTATCTTAAATTGACAGTATCTGTTTTTATTTGCAAGTTTACGTACAATTCTCTGCTGTTTACCACCTGGATAATCCTCTATTGTAGCAAATAGCAGTAGTTTCTTTGTAGATATTCCAAAATGATTAAATAATGGAATGTTATACAACAAAGACACTTCTGGAGTGGTTTCATAAACTGTCTGGCTACTTACTGAGTATATTCCTAATGTACTGAGGAACACTGCTAACACAGTAGCATGAACTGCACTTAAGTTTGTACTCAAAAGCTATGGAAAGCCATTCTGGACTATCCCTATGGTTAGTCTCATCTGCAGTTACACCAAGCACTTCTTTGGGAGATGCACGTACGTGTTTGGCAAAGTTAACATATAACAAGCTGGATTTCATCAGTAGAGAAATAGAGAAAATCCATAAAGGAGATAGAAGAGAATCTACGTGACTCAGTGGTGTCGTGTGTTTGGTACACCCACGCTGTACTTAAACTGGTGTATCCTGCACGGAATAATGCTGTATTAGGTAGGACTACAAACATTGTAGCCTGCTTCTGGGCATTTGTAATTAGCCAGAATAGGGCGGTTTGCTGCCAGCTCCAGATATCCACCTGGCATCGCACTGCATGCTAGAAACACCCTGGTGTTGTCAGCAGATGCATTGCAATGTCACCCTGGAATGAATCATGTTGAAAGAAAGACGCAAAGAGAAGAATTACAAGAGTGACCAATTAAATTAAAAACAAAAGTAATCTGGAAGTGATTTCATTATTGTTATCAGTCTTCTCCTAACACACACCAAGATGATGGGATGGAAGGGGGAAACGTCTAGAGATTTCCAAGTCTCAAACTGTGACTGCATTTCCATCTGACTTTTTTAAGAAGATTCGACCTATGAGAAAACTGAATTTATTGCCTTCTTTTACAATTTTTGGTTCACCTGGGAAGTGGTGTCTGTTACAGAATATCTTTTCTGTTTTGGGGTGGAGGGTTGATTGTCCCAGCTAAGCACAACACATAAAAATAGCGATAATTTAGGCTTGGTTAATTTCATGGATTTTGGCTACCTGACATAAATTCTTGTCTTATCAATATTTTGCTGAATGTCCCTATATCCTTCATTGTGTTTCCCAGATCATAACTTAGAAACTGAATAAGTGGGATTATGAAGAAGGTGCCAAACTTGGTCAGAAAATGCTTCCTTTGCTGCAGCAAGAGTGCTTAGACTACCACTCTTTATAAAGATTTATTACAAAGTATGAAACAAGAGAACAGCGTAAGTCAAACAAGCAGGAGATGGTGTTAGAAAGCGGCAGTGCAGCCCTTTGACAGGCAAACACAGTTACAGGACAAAGGAAAAAGAAGCCAAGACGGAATCAGGAAGAAGTGAAGAACTGATGTTAGTCCAAAGTGTTAGCAGCGTGTAGCACTCCCCAGGAGCCACTAGGCACAGGCAGGAGGAAATCTGCATTTTACAAACAAGCGGATGTCATTCCAAAATTAATTATTAATTTTGGTTTTCTTACATTTCAGGGTTATACGGAAATAAGAGACTATTTAAAAGCATTTACCAGATGAGAAATGTTAGCAGTTCTCTATGATTGTGTGCTTTAATTTTATATTTTTTCTCCCTCAAGAGAATTTCTGGTTACATGTAACTAATGAACAGCTGTAAACTGACATAGTAGACCAAAATTCAAACACAGGGGGCAGGTAGGAAGTGTGGACTATGAATCTGACTGCTATGGAGGAAATACTGCACATTCTTAGCATTGCCTTATTTATGTATTGTGAATGAATCGGCCTGCATCTACTCCTGAGGACGCTGAGGAATGGCCTGCACCCCCCTTCGAATCACAAGTGAAGCCCAAGGCACTTGACTCTAGGATCACATGCCTTCCCTTGCTCTGTCTCTGTTGCAGTGAAACCTTAGAGTCTTAGCTGCAGAGTGAAATAACTGCAACAAGCAAAAATGGGAGAGCTCAGCCAGCCCAGAATATAAATAAGAATACATTTTGCACTGTTTTACTGCAGACTGTGTTGGATTATAATGAGCCATGAAATACAAATCTGAGTTTGCATTTTCCAGAGTTCTTGGTTATTCACTTCTGAGAATGCAGTAATGATTGCAAAAGCTTTTGTTAATTTTAAGAGACTTCTGCAAAGCAAAGGATTTATTCTGGTGGCCTTTAGCGTGATAAGGTGACGTGTAAGCAGAGAGGGGAATTCTGCCCATCTGTTGTTGCAACATTCCTACTTATTAGTTTAAAGCTCTTCTGATCGCTAGTATCTATTGCCAGAAGCAAAAGAAATAAGCACACAGGTGGATTATCCCTTATAGGAAGTTTCAGGATAGCCACAGTATTTCTCTTTTAATATAGAAGCAAACAAAAATCAGAAGAATTCCAGCCAGCATGAGGCAATAACAACAAGAATGAAATTTTGCACCATCAGCCATGCCTACAGTGCCACTGCCTGTGGCATTGAACAAATTCTTTGCTTATTCTTGTGAAATGCACCGCCCTAGAGTTCGTAAACCTGTGTCAGGGATACACTGCCTGTGCATAGACAGACAGACCAAAACAGCTTGAGACTGGTTTAAAGAATTGCAGAGTTGGTTTGTTAGTATTGCAGACCTTTTAAAACAAGTTTGAATGTTAAAGGAACTATTTCTGCCTACCATGGTGAACTGGGCATCAGAAAGCCTTTACAGAAATGGACCTATGGAGTTTATAAAGTAAAATCGTGTGGTATATTGATTTTGAAATATCCAAAGATCCTATTTCTTGCCTTAAACCTATCACAAAAGAGTGTTAACAGTAGATGTACAGGTTTCTGGGAAGACTATTAGCTTGTCAAATCTATTCTCTTCCTTTTCCCATGTCATCTTAATCTTGGTGTCTTTTCTTCTGTGTTCTTTTTAATTCTCTTCATGTTCAGTGAATTTTGTTTCTGTAGAGACCATAAGATATGAGTTTTCCTATGTTACGTTTTGTTTGGTGTGAAAGGTGCACTTCAGAAACCTTTAAAAAGAGAATAAAAGACATCAGCAGCACACATCTCAGCAGCTGAAACAAAAGCCATTCCTTCATTGTCCCCTTTTCCAGGTGGATTTTCTTTCTTTTCCTTTCTAAAATGTTTGATGTAGAAAATGTTTCTTCCCAAAACTTAAAATAATAAAGCATTTTTCTGCATTTTGACCAGCTCGGGAGAAAAAACAATGGTTTTGCCCTAACTTCTCTGGTTACACCCTCTGGAGTAGGTAATCCTGGTTTCCACTCCTTAGCTAGGAAGATAATTATATAACTATCTATACAGGACTGGGTGAATGGAAGATATAAGATATTCCTTGAGCAGGAAAAATGCTCTTGTTGTTTGTCACTAGACTGAGCAAAAATATTTGCTAAACTGTACAAGGAAATCCTGTTGCAGTCTAAGGAAACAATTTTGGAAGTCTGGGATGTGTTACAGATTTTTGCTCTCTCTTTACGAGAGCCGTTCTCATGTGAATAAGAGTACAAAACCCTTCTCTTTCCCAGTAGTTTCAGTTTTTCAGCATCATCTATTTTGTCATTTATTCTTCTGCTGTCTGTAGAAAGCAATTACATCACTGTAATTCATAGAGCTTTACCAGTTCCAGAGACATTTGTAGGTTAATTGATTAATTATTATCTCTCCTTATTATCATCATCATATTCACCTGGAATTAAATTAATTGGAACAGTGGGAATCCCATTCCTTAGTCTTAAAGGCTGAACTGGCACAGACGGGGGTGACGGGGCTTGGGCATGATCGATATCCACTCTTTTCTCCAGGGAGGGTTTTCCAGTTGCTGTTTGCTAATTGACTTGGATAACGTCTACTCTACACCCTAACAAAAACAATAGAAGTTAAACTATTTGTAGAGTAATAAATCTTGAACTGAAATTCTTCGTTACAATGACATTTGAACTCCAACTCAAACCAAGCACTAAGGCTAGTGAGTGATTTTCCCTGTGGTGGGATGATCACGTATCAAGATTCATCTCTTACTTTTATACAGCTGTACCGTTCATGCATCTCTTTAATATTTCTGTTCTGGTATTCTGATTATTTAGTGTATTCAGTAGTATTTTCTGTGATGCTGGTAGGTCGGTTCCTTGCTTATGTTTTGGAATCAGCACTGAGAAATAGTACTTCTGGTTTAGAAAATGTTTCTGAAACTCCTAATAAATAAACAAAATTTTAAAAGAGGACTCCTGTGACTTTAGAACACTCACATAGCTATTTATCTACATTTTAGATAGGCAAAACCAGTAAGGTTTTCTTTACATTGTCTGATAAATTGGCTAAGCGTTGATTTGGAAGGTCCATTTATCTCCAGCTCAAACATAATTCAATTTTTATTGTAGGGTACCTGCTGTCCCTCTACTATGCCAAAAGACCTAGCCCTGTGCACGTGGCTTTAGCACAAGTGCATTCTCATCAAACAAGTGCTGCTCATGTTCCTTGAGACAGCAAAACCCCAACATTCAACCTGTTTTCTTTCTTACTAGCTCATCTTTTGTCCAAGCACTACATGTTCAAACTTAGCTTTAAATGAATAGGACTCTTCCTTGGATACTTGTAGCCTATTTATGAGAAAGAGAGTAAAAACTAAGACTGGAGAATTACAGTGGCTTCTGAAAAACAGTGACAAAAGGAAATACAATGAGAATACTGGTTTTCTTCCCTTTTATTTTTCTAATGAGATAAAAAATTATTCTTATAGTGACACTGATGAAGTCACCTGTCAGTGAGAATTTAAAATACACTCAGAGTGAGAAGCCTGTTAAGCATTTTGTCTCCAGCAATTACAGAGAACAAAATGTTTTACCTAATACTGGCATATTCTTAAGTTCTTTTTATTGTCAAAGAAAAGAGGGCCATATGCCTTTACAATTGGTTTTTAATGTGTTATGCAAAAAGAAAAAGTCATACAATTAAAGAGATTAAGAGAGTACTATTCAGAGCAAAAATATGAGCAGCTGAATAGGATAAAACTAAAATGTTGGAGTTGTCAGAAACATGTAGAGAGGATACAGTTTCATATCTTAGAGTTCTTGGCTCTATTAACATCAGTTTAAGTTAATTCTATTGAAGCTGGCGGTGGCAGAACAGGTAAGACCTTTCTCTGTAAATATTTGGTTTTTTTCTGCTGGCTGTAGGTTTTGTCTCATTGGCAAAGCAGCCATTTATCTCAGAAGACCATGAATTGAATTCTGTTTGCATTTTCCAGAAGTACGCTGCATGTCCAAAATCAACGTTGGAGAAGATGATCTGCTTTCCAGTAGCCAGTCTTTTTGATTGTCTGCTTTTCTTCTCTGCCAAAGGAAAATCTACCCATTATTTTAATTACAGACTTGTAATTTCCAGCTTCTGTTCTGTGAGATATAAAACTTCATAGTTTATTTTCCTCCACACTGAGACAAGTCTTTACCTCTCATTAGAGCTCAGTTTCTCTAGAATAGAATTCTTCTATTCAGTTCTTTCTGTCCTCTTTTTACAAACATAGCAGAACAGTTTCTTCAGAAATTCCAAGTAATGAGCTGTGCAGAACAAAAGGCTACCAGATCTCTTTGCAAATATCTTGTAGAAAGCACTGCACAGCCTCCACTTCGTTGTCTCCCTGCCTGCTGCTTCCTTTTCCACTGTACAGAAAGAGGATAAAGGATTTGACTTGTCGATCAGATCTTGATGCATTTCATAGTGACATGGGACTCCTATGGCAATGTAATTCCTTTATCTGGATTTTTGTTACCTTTCCATATTTTTGAGGGATGGAACAATTAATCACAAAGTAGTGTTTTGTGTGTCATGAAATACAGCTGCTGACAGAACAGCATCCTTCTTTCAAAAGACCCTTTTCTTGAAAATCCTTGGAAATTGAAAAGATGTGTTTGCATGGAGGTACTGTTTATACTTTGATCTGCTTAGGTATTGCCAATACAATCTAAATAACACTAAAATGAGTTCAATAAGCAGCTTAAGTAAGTTTTACTTACTGACCTCTCTAAATTAGCTGTTTAATGCTTGTTTGCATACTTCCAAATAAACAGAATTTGCCGCTCAGAACTGTCTTTGTATCAGCAGAAAGAGGACGACTTCTTAATTTAAATATTATTTGTGTTAATGTGACATTTTCATGGGAATGAGTTTTCAGAACGTGGGATGTGCATACTCCAAGCTTAATTCAGGAACACAGTGAGAGAACAGCCATTTGCTTGTTTTAAATACAGTTTGGATTGGTTGTAGTAGAATCAAATACAGAGAAGACAGCACCGCAAATGAACGGAATAGCAGGAAAATCTCATTTGACTTAATAACTTGTAATTTCATTTAATCAATACTAAAAGCCATCTAAAAATACATATACTAACATTTAGAAAAATTCTCTCGTTTTTTTGCTAAATCATACTGGGTTTTAGGAGATAAGATTTGATCATACTCTGAAAAATATTCCATTGAAACTGCATTCAGTGTGAATAAACATAAGTGTGTTTAACCCTCTAGGGGATGTTTCAGATGGTAATTGCCTTACTTATATAAATTAAAAAGCAACATAGCCTGTGAAACCCAGACAAATTTAGTTCACATACATTTTTAAAATGCATGTAGTCTTGTCTGTTGAAGTCCTAAGTATTTATTGCGTATTTGATATGCTGTCCACGAGATACAGCTTAATTCTGGAAAGGCTGCCCCTCACTACCCGGCTTCCTGCAATGAGTGCTGTTGGTAAGCTCCAGATCAGCCTCTGGGAAGGGCAAACTGCTGCAAACTTCCACTCGTCACAAAAAGGAGTCAGCAAATGACCTGCAAGTAAAAAAAGTGAAAAACGTTATGTATAATAATATTTCCTGTGGTGTTTGAGAGCAAGTGAATAACTCCAGCAGGTATGTCCAAGCTGAACTGATCACAACGTACAGATGACAAGTGTCATCAAAAATGGGATGCTGTACTGTTTCTGTTCCTGACTTGAGAAAATATGGCTGTATTTAATGAAGCTCTGCCTTATGATTTTGTTTGATCTTCAATAAATTTTCAAATCATGACATTGACAAAATTTATTTTACATTTTCCAAAATCATAGTCACCTTGAAACTTAAAGTTTCTCTTTGCCCATGAAATAGATGGAGCATTTATATTGCAATATTTCCTTCTAATTTCTACAGTACTTGCATTTTTCTCAAATAATATTTTGCTGATTTGCTTGCTAAAAAGTAGCTCAATTTGAAGTTCAGAGCAAATGCTTGAAGATTTGCTTGATATTCAAATAATGTAAATTATAATCAAGCATTACACTCAGTAGCTTTTACTTGGTGATAAGTGTTAATTTACTACACAAACCTTGAAGTGCTTGAGTAAGCCAAAATTCTGATTGTAAATAGTTGCAAATTTTAAGTAATCACTTTGTTATTTCTTTGGTGACATGATACCTAGCTCACACCCAGCACCTCGTATTTGCCACCTCCATTCCAAAACATAATGTAAAGAATATTAGTTGCATCCCTGCTGTGTTTGATTGTATAAATTCCCATTAAAATTCTTGCTGTGTGGGAAGAAATGAGCCAGAAAAAAGCATTAATCTGAGAATTACCCTGATTCAATCACTCTCAGGTGTTGGAGGAGTTTTGCTTAGTGTTTTTCATTGGGTTTGCATAGTTGCTTTGCTGTGGAGTTAATATTGAAGAGATTTAAAAATATCTGTGTATTTAAAGAATCTACAGAGAAACAAAAACCCCCACTTTGTCCTAGCAAACAGAAGCGCTTGTCTTAATAAATTTATCAATAAACTAGGTTGTGCCCTTTGAAAAAAGGCAGAAATCTCTAAGCAAAATTTACTAATATTTCTGTGTGTGATCTTTCACGTCTCTAATTCCTGTCAGTTACTTTAGGTGTATCTGCTTTGCACCGGTAGGAGAGTGATAACCTCAATGACCAACCAGCAAACTCAAACTCAGAGGCCCATAATTAAGCCATCACCAATCAGCAACATTATTGGTGACAAAGCAGCCTGACTCTGCGTGGTGGCAAATACTTTGTTGCGTGTCAGCAGTCGTTTAAAGGATGGGCAATGGTCTGGAGTCAGCGATTTTCTCATGCATGCATATTGACTTCCAGGTTTTGGTACTTGGAAACAGTGTAACCTGTGCCGATTCTGTCTTTGTGCGTGTTAGGACCAGCTAGAAGTTCCTTCAGAGTTAACGAACAGGTAACCAGAGATGAGAGCGTGGGAGAGAAATGTAATCTACGTTATCCCTAACAATTTTATAACAGCTGTGGAGGGGACAGACGTTTCATTGAATCTAAGAGAAGCCAGAACGCAACAGAGAGCTCAGACTGTATTTTTGGGTGTTATAGAGCTGCTTTGTCCTCATTGTTCACCTGTCCTGCTGTGAGCTGCTAATTACATACCTTCAGTTTCAAGCAGCAATTCTCATCTGCACTGCTTCTCCACCACAAAGTTGTTCATCATGCTTATCTCTAACTTCACAGAAGATGCCACATAATTTTTCACAGGATAAAGAATGGAATCATGTTCTGTGATATCTGTATGGCTTCATCTCTATTTTTATGCCACTTTCAAAAAAGTTGACTCTTAAATTGTCACTGTCAAAAGCACAATGGGATAGCATGATAACACACAACTGTCATAAATCTTTTAAAGTTTATCTGGTCTATTTTTTAAAGACTGGGATTTCCATTCATTTTTACCACGATTTTTATGTAAGATGGTTGTCATGGTACTCTGTTCTGGTCAAAAAAATTGCAGAGGGACCTAGTAGAATACTGGAATAACATAAAAAATACAGGGTTTTTTAAAATTTCTTTTACCTACTGAGAAAATAATGGCTTTTTAAAATAGAAAACACATGTTTGACAAAGGAAGGTTCTTCAGAATATTAAAATATTTATATGGGAACAAAGGTAATTCTATGGCAATTTAAAATCTTCTATTTAAAACTCTCCCATCATCAGAACTCAAGCAGATTCAGTATCACGAAGTCATTCACATAGCATGAATGTTTATGTCATTAGTGACAGGATTTATAGATTTTTTTTCTTATCAGAGCATAAATAGCATAAAATAGCTGCATTCCTAAGAAGAAATAAATCATACTAGTAATCAAATTCATTGTTAGTGTACTGATGCAATCATTCACCTACATAAAGAGCTACAAGTAATGCTAATGTAGTATCGCTTAGATTTTTTATTTAGACCGAGTTACCATAGCAACCATAGAAAACATGATGTCACATTTTAATTAAGAATCTCCTAGTAATTCTGATTCTGACAATTGCTTGTCATAAAGACACAGTATGCTAATGCGTAGATTAAATGCAGAGGAGTTTGATAAATATCCTGGTCACTAGTATGCCAGTAGGAGGGCCAGGTTCAGCACATCAGGTAACATTGTCCAATATGCATATTACTGAAATATGGGAGGAGAAGTAAACCCAAATCTCTGTTGGGCAGTATTCTAGAAAATGCTGGTAAAACTAAGAAATGTTTCATTGCACCTATTGAAATCAGCACATAGTAAGATGGTAACCATACATGCTACCTTTGTCTGTAGAACAGCAGAAATATTGGCACTCCTTCTTAAATCAGGTGCAGATTCCATGACCATCAAATGTAGGAATGACTCCTTTTAAACAGGTGTCACGGTCCACTCAGGGACTCGTGGTGATTCGTTTACCTTGATCTCGAAGCGCAAAATTAAGGCAGCAAAAAAAATGCCAAGGGGTTGTAATTCAATCAAAGAGAAACGTTATTATTTTTGCCCGTAAAGCGATAGACAAAGTGGAGGAAAGGGGAGGAAAAGCAGGAAAGAGGATTATAACTACCACCACGGGTCCAAAGGTGTCCCTCCAGTCCCAGGCTCCGAACAGCGTCCTGCCGGTCCTCAGTCGAGACGCGTTGTCACGGCGGGTGATCCATGATCCAGAGGTGGGGAGATCTCAGCTAGGGTTCGGTTAGGAACCATCTTTTATGCTCAGCAGCAGCACCTCGCACCTCCTCTCTCCCATGGATTAAGGCCAATCTCTGCCTTCATTTCCCAATCCAGGCTGAACTGCACAGGTCCCAAAAGTTCTCGCATCGCTTGCCAGAACTTATCTGCGCCTGCGCCACCTCATGTTCGGGGGTCTTCTGCTTCCTTACCTCATCTTCCTCTCATGACCGCTAGGTGACCTGAAGACCCTCTTCGAGTCTCTGCGCATGTTCTTCTTTGTTGGCTTCAGGTCAGGGAGGAGGTGGGGCAAGTTTGACCGAGGCAGCAGGTGAAATCCATCTTCTGGACAGCCGCTGTTCGGCCTTTTCTTAGATGTTGCTTGCAGTCCCAGGTACCTGAGGCTGCTTGTACCAGGCAGTCCTTTTCTCTCAGGGCGTTTGCTTCTTGGTCTCTCTCCAAGTTCCTGATGGCGATGTTGAGGCAAATACTGTTCTTCAGACCGAGACGAATACTGTTCTTCGGATCGACTCTTACAACAGGACCAGGGACCATGGAGTGTATTAACTGGAAAATTGCATGTGTTCCTGAGAACTAAATATCCTGTTAGGCTGATTTGCATTCAAAGACCTCTAAAGATGGTCAAACATTTGAGTCTTGCCACTCTATGGCTTAGAGAGTTGTCTGGTTAAAATACAAGACCATTCTAGGAAGAAAATCATTAAGAATCAATTTTGATTTGACTGAACTTACCTTCTTCCTCAGTCCCTTTCAGTACACTAAACACCTCGGGTGTTAACATGTTACCCTCTAAAGTTTCGTACCAGCAGAATTATGAATGCGAAGCTGTCATTCCAGTGCTCTTCTACTCCCGAAGCTGTACACATCCATCCTGGTTTAGTTGAAATAAATAATGGACTAACCAAACAATAGAAAGGTAAAATTATTTGCCTGTGAGATAGGGCTTTTTTTTTCTTAATATATGTGAGAATTTTTTACCTGTCTAAATTGAATTTGAATATTGTAGACAGAAAATTTCAAATACAACCATAAATTGAGTCATGATTTTTTATTGTGTGGTAGTTAGAAGTCAATAGAAATTAACACACTGGAAAGTTATGTGAAGCTGACTGCCACAATTAATATCAACTACTGGAAACTGGTTTGGGGAAGAAGAAGGTTGCACTAGGAGACTTGTTCACTCATACTCATGCAGTCTCAGAAAGTAACACGCATAGCAGAAATCAATTCCATAATACAGCATGAACTGTAAAAGCTAAATTGGTTTCCTGAGTGTTGTTCAGAAATATTTACTTTGGTGATTACAACCTACATTCCTGCCCATCAACAGATTTTGCATGTCTTTAATCTCTTTGATTTTCACATTGTTTAAAAATTCTGGGATTTCAGACTTATTATAGTTTGCAATAATTAACGAAAAAGATGTGGAATTAATATTTCAAGGATCATAGATTGATTCAATGTGATGAGCCAATTAGCTTCTGATTTCAAGTGATTTTTATAAACATCCAACTAACCTGTTTACCTAAAAACCAGTATGAAATATTGGGTAAAGGTGTCTACGAACTCTATTTATCGTTTATATGTAATAGGACTTGCTTGGTAAAGATTGTGTTAAAAAATAGCCAGGTTTTCTATTATAACTGCAGTACTACGTCTGCTTTCAACTATTCACATAGAATACCACGTTCAAGGAGGAAATACAGAAAGAATATTTGTATATAGGTCAAACTAGGCTGAAATAGGAAATTAGTGGCTGGATAATCATTAGACGATTTAGTTCAATCTCACTGCGGCACTGAACGATGCTGTAATGATGGATGCACATACTTCAAACTGAGCTGATTATGGCACTTCATACTATGCACTTCCAACGTGATATAATTCAATATCCTCCCCACAATCCATTAACTGCTTAATTATTCTCACTAATGACATTGTCCAGCATTCTATGCTTAGTGACAGAAGATTATGTTGAAGTAACATTCAGCCTCGAATCTATTCATATAAAAATTCACTAAGATTATCCCCAGACACAATCTTCAATATAAGCAACTATAAATATCTGTTGCAGGCTAGAATTAATTCACTCAATTGAAAACAATGTTTCTAAAGATTTTTTTATGTTAAAAAAACAGAGTTTCTTGTTTCCTGGTTCTGGTATTATTTAGGGTAGAAATGTTTTTTTGGTTTTGATTTAGAACACACTTTAGATTCACAGAAACATAAAAAAAAGACAATAAAACTATTCTGAAATATAAAAGACTTATATTGTCGTATACTATACTTTACCTGAATATTCTCTAATCATGGCATTGAACATGAACAACATTTTATCATTTCCAAAGGCAAAGTTAAAAAAAAATCAGTTCTATGACAGAATACATTACTGTTGTTATGACCATAAGAAAGCTTCTTATCATCTACTTTGTAGAAGGTTTGTTATTGCTGTACGGTTGGGCTTTAACACCACCCTTTCACAATTGATTGAAGACAAAAGAAAGATCCATTTCAATTACAGACCTTCCAGTTAACACACGTTATTATATGAAAAACCATAAGTGCTTTGTTTTCTGTGTGTTTGTGTTCTACTTAATGTGTGAAGGAAACCTGCAAGCAGAACCTTACATCGAACCTCATGTTCTATATTTCTGCTCTCTCCAGAAATGGAATTTGAACGATCAAAATCTTGAAAAACATTTGCAACATCACAGCAAAATAGGAGCTGCCAGGATCAAACAATCTTGAAAACATGGTTGTACTTTCCACAGGTCTACAAGCTGTAAAATTTTATTTTGATTATATCAAAGGAGATGTAATGTATGGTCAAGCTGTTGTCTCGAAGAGAACACTGGGAGAATTCCTGTGGTGAAATAAAAGGTTAAATACAGGCTAACCTCTCCTCTAATTTAACAAACGAGACTGAGGGAAGCAGTCAGAAAAATGCCCAACAGATATCAAGGATGTTTCGTGCTATGCTGTGAAGTGAATGCAACTTGAATGAAAAATATAGCATGGAGCTAGTGAACAGGTGACAGAAACACACTTGTACAAGGTGCAGATAAATCTTCTAGCAAATGTTAACTAGAATTTTTATGCCAAACTTTGTGTTAGTGCCTGCAAAATGCAATATGTACTAGCAATTTAACTATGTGATTAATAATTAAAATAAAATAGCTGGTTAGTAATTGCAACAAGAATATAGGAGTGCCTGCATGTATATGAATGTCTATAAAAATAACCTCTAACCGTAAGCAGCTTTTAATGGTGTTCAGAAAATGTTTGATGATGACGCAGAAGAAAGTGATTTTCCATATGGTGTTTTTTCTCTGGCCCAAACTATTTGCTTTCATGTAGAGCAAAGTTTTTTCATTTTTGTGTTGCCCAGGAGAAAAGTAGTATCATTGGTGACCTCCAGTAAGTAACTAAACATTGGGAAAACTGGTATTAGTATGTTACAATTGTTTGATCACCTGCTGTTACAACAGATGACATTTTCACTTTTGAGTAGCTGAAGGGGAAAAAAACCTACATAGGAGTTTATCCTAAGAGATTCCCAACCTTTGGATAACAAGTTAAATTGCACAAAATTGAATATTTTTGTGGTTTGCAATCTTTCAAAATATGACTAAAATGGTTTTATGAAATTCTGGAGGTAATGAAAAAAGAATTTAAGATTGACATTATTCCTTGCATTTTGTAGAATTCAGATTTTCAGGATGTGTTCCTGATGTGGGTTGTTTTTGGTCAGATTGCTACTTTTTTAACATTTTTATCATTTTTTTCAAAGATTTCTTTTTCAGTGTTGTCTGAACCTCCTTTGCAGAAAGAACTTCCACGTAGTCAAGTGAAAGTAGATCAGTGTCGAGGACTCATACAATGTTTGGAGTGATATTTTTAAAGATATAAGGTAGACTTTTATGACATGGTAATGGTATTCATTTTATTTCAAATTTAATTTGTGATTTCTTTGTTAAATATAGGATTTCCTACTACATGGTATGTGGACTTTTTTGTTCCCTTGTCCATGTCTTTTTCAGTCAGACTGGACTGAACTGCGTCAGTGCAGGGTAGCGTGTGAAATGGAAATATTTGCAGTGTTCCTGGTCCAGTCTACACCTCTGTTATTATCATCAATGTACCTTTTGACTATCTTATGACCATATTTAATATCAATCACGTGTGGCTCTACTCTCTCTAGGATGTCTTTCTTACCTTGTCAACCCTAGAAGATTCATGCTTATCTTATTCTAGTGGAGCACGTAACCATTTCTTCTAATTTTTGCTCAGTCACAAGGCCTGGATTCGCTGGGTACTTGAACTGGAAATTACATAATTGCGTACTGTTTATCATGTCAGAACAGTCAAACAGAGAAACGTGGACATGATCCGTCATGGTCTTTGTTATTAATTTGCTCTGTTCAAATTAAATCCTGCAGACGAAACAGTGTGTTGGAACTTTGTCATGGTTAAGTCAAAGGCAACGTAGTTACTCTAACCTGGATAATTAAAATTTTGTAACACCTAACAGCCATTTACCAGGCACATTTAAATCTTGAGTCTGCTGCTTTGTGAACTTTTTACCACCCTCTTATGCTCTTGCTTTTATAATCGAGTTAATTCCAATGGAAAATAATTTAAACTCTAAGGGGGTGTTTCTATACGTACAGCTCTTTTAAGTCAACAGGAAATATTTCAGCTACTCACTCCCATGCAACCTTGACCATCCCAGGTGGCAGAAGGCTGTAACTTACATTGAGCAAGGCAAGGAACTCTACTGCGTGATGGCATTTAGCTGTTATTATATTGACTGCAAAAGCATGTTTATAGGCAGCTGGTGCCACGTCTACAGAAAAGTAGGCTGTGATTATCTTGTAAATATCTTTTACATGTTCAATGTGACCAAATTTATGTTAAATGCATGAAGTGTCCCTATTGTGACATTACTTGAGTATAATTTTATTTACATCATTTAACCAGGAAGTTTATGTTGTCCCAATAACCACACACACATTTGAATTTCATGATAAAATAGTTGGCATTTGAAACTTCATTTTTGAATGTCACATTCAGCAAGTTTGGTGAATGATAATCATAATATGCTTCAAAATTTCCATTTTGTAATCATCTGTGCTGTTTATTTTATTTTATTTTTTATTTATTTTGGAAAATGAAATGTGTAGATGCTTTGGAATAGGTGAGTGATACAGATTTGAAAATATTCTAAAGACGTGACACGCGTTTACAATTAAAAGGGAGAAATGTGCAAACCAATTAAAAGACCAAGAGCTGCAGTGGAATATGATAAGCAGCCTTTTTCTTGAGAAAAATAAAAAGAGTACAGAAGAGACCTCAGTCTGGGATTTTGAAATGTTGCTTCTTATCCTTTAAAAATAAAAATCCATCTGAAACAGATTCTGAAATGAAATGGGTGTTTGTATTTTGAATTGAAACTATTCAGGCCTAAGACCTTCCCTTCTAAAGACAAATACAAAGAGGAGGTAGTGGATGTCAGAGAAGTTATGTAAAAGTTCTTCTGTGACATTTCTTACATTGCTGCAGCACAATATATTTTTGGCTAAGCTACATACCCTGCTGTGACTAAAATTTTCAATTCCTTTTATCACCTCCCCTACACCTGATGTGCAAACACATCTCTCAATAAACTAGAACAGCCACTGCTGCATTTGTAATGTTGAGTAGAATCTAAAAATAAAAGGAGGAAAACCATGACTTTTCTGCTTCTCTGACATTGTATTTTTATGTAAAAATAAAATAAAGTACACTAAAGAAACTGAAATACTAATATACATTTCTGGAAAATGAGGCTTTTGGCAGAGATAAATTTCTAAATTAAAACAGTTCTTGGTAATATTGCAGTTCTGTGGTTATTTTTTCCTTTAGAATGGCTTTTCACTAGAAATTAATAGTATTTAATATGTTATCTAGAACTGCTTAAATCTTTTTTATGGAAAAAAGGAGCGACTGAGGGACCTGGGGGTGTTTAGCTTGGAGAAGAGGAGGCTGAGGGGAGACCTCATCCCTGTCTACAACTGCCTGAAAGGAGGCTGTGACGGGGTGGGTGCTGGGCTCTGCTCACAGTGACAGCGATGGGACGAGAGGAAATGGCCACAAGTTGCACCAGGGGAGGTTTACACTGGACCTTGGGAAGAATTTCTTTACTGGAAGGGTGGTCAGGGATTGGCACAGCTGCCCAGGGAGGTGGTGGAGTCGCCATCCCTGGAGGTGTTTAAAAGACGGGTGGATGAGTTCCTTAGGGACAGGGTTTAGTGGGGAGACAGGCACGGTTGGACTCGGTGATCTCAGAGGTCTCTTCCAACCTTGTGATTCTGTGATTCTGTAAATATTTTTTCCAAATCCAGATGTTGCATAGGAGTGTGTTAGTGTTAGTGATGGCTTAAATGTGGAATAGTGCAACTCTGTAGTTTCTTCCTTGTGTTGCCACAGTAGCAATGTTTTCTTCAATATTACCATGTCAATTTATTGTATTAATTATGTTTTGTTTCAATGGTTGAAATTAGTGGAGAAAAAAACAAAACAAAAAAACTTCTGAATGCAATTCAGCTAATGATGTTGGGTTTTAAAGTGTTGGAATTTCACAAGTATATATTTTCGTATAAAATTTGTTTTAAGAAAATAATATTTTTCAGCAGAGCCAAGTATCATTAGGAGGAGGTAATAATTTGAAGGAGCAATTCTCCTTACCCTTCATACGATTCCTGTAATCGTTGTTAGTTGTCACTAATGTTGATTACTGACAAACTGACCTGATACTTAGTTACTGGACTTAAATATTGACCTACTAAAGTCAATGAAGTAGTCTCAGTTCACATTTTCTGGGGATTTAGCACTATACATTTCATTTAAATAGGTGCATCAGCAACTGAGGAGGGGACTTGCTTCTTTAAATATCATACCTAAAAAAGTTAGTGCTCCCACAAAGAATATTTATCAATAAAACAGGCATTTAAGTAATACATATTGAAGTCATCATTCAGTGTTATTGTGCTGCTCTTCTAGTTAGGTCTAGAATCAAGCCTGAAGAGTTTATAGTTACATCAAGCAATGTTAAAGAAAGGATTAATCTTTCAAAATACATTGTTTGAAAGAGATGGGGAAATGATTGGTAATTTATAGCAGGACTTTGGATCTTCTTCTGTGTTTCTTAAAGGATTATGTTTGACAGTGGTTGATCGACAAGCTGTGCAGAATAATCCCTGGGTTTGCCTTCTCATTTTCAAGTAAGCAGATTTGTTTGCACACTATGAATACCCTTACCAGTAAAGATTGCTGCCTCGAATACTTGCAGAAGTGTTTGTAAATTACTGGCAAATACTGCAGAACATTACAGGAAGGTTAATTTGGAGTCACGAGTGTTTGCACTGAGAATCTGATGCTTGTTATCAAATCTTTGTAGTGATTTTTCTCTGAATAAGCTAAGTAACATTGCATTACTTCATCATGAAAATTCAAAGGGAATCTCATGGCATGGAATATGGAGAAGTACTTGATTTTATATGCAAACAACATTAATTCCTATTATTTAAGACACAAGTAAATATATCATGATAGGCATTTTAAATCATCGTCATGACAACTACTGAAAGAACTTAATTCTATAACTGGAGGTCATGGCCATTACATATAGTGATAATCTGCATTAAGAAAACAAATTTCAATTTATTGATAATTCAAAGATTTTCAATCGTAATTAATCTTTCTCCTATGAACAAATAAGAACATGAGGAAATTTACCTTCTTTCTAATCAGAAAATTCTGCAGTATGCAAGACCAGATGTAACCAAACAATCACAGTAATATTTTTCTGTTTAAATACTGAAACTATTAAGGATTTGATGTTGCAAAAATGCCTGTGGTTAATAACTGCAGGTACAGAAACCTGATTTGATCTGAGTATTGCTGCATGGCATTTCTGAGTTACAAAATTAACAATACCCTTCAATATTCTATTTAGGGAGTAAAAGAAAAGGAGATGAGCAGTAGACCAAACCAGGTTGGAAGGTGGTTGACTGCAAAGTGTAAGTGGAAAAGTATTTAAGTTTCATTTTTGTATAATTTATCTATGATGAGGGTATTTAGTGTATGAAAACACAAGTGAATTTGTTAAATTTGTAAAGAGAGAAACACATTTTCTGCGGTTCTTTGTTTTCAATTCCATAAATCTAATCTCACTACATTCAGTATTTTCTGTGTGGGAGCAGAATACACTAGAAGATTTTTAATATGGAATTATATCTTCAGATAAAATTTCTTTTTCATATTCAAGGTATTTAGGATTACTTTCACAAAGACATTCGGACTCTGAATTGTGGTCCAAAGTGCTGAACTCTAACACTTTAAATGCTGTCTACAATCTCAAGAGGATTGAAATGCCATAGAAGTCATGCGTCAGAGACAGTAAGTGGGGGTCTTTCCAAGGTAACCCACAGAGAATATTGAATAAAGAGGAGACTTCACATGTAGCTACTTGGCTTTTCCGTGCTGGAGAGACAAATAGGTAATTTACGAATAACATATGTTGCTTTTTCCTCTGTGTTGTGATTTACTTCAAATGCACGTGTGACTGTATTTCCCTGTCAGTGACTGCAAAACAAATAGGAGGGTTTTGTGTGGTTTTACTGGAACATAGTCATTTAATTAAATTTTAACATACTGTGGTCTCTCACTTTAATATATTAATTTTCTGTGATGTTCGCATGCTGTGCTGATGGATTTCTCAGTCTACTAAATAAAGTAAACCAAGGACTTTCTGGGCAGTTAAATTTTTTCAAGATGCAATTGCATTAACGTCCTTTTGGGGAAGAGAGTTATCAAAATTTGATATTTCATTAGATGGTTGAACTTTTATTGCAATATGTAGTAATGATTGCCTGTTATATGTCACGTCTGTTAATGAAGGTGCACCTTGCTCAATGACAGCTGGAGTTTATCATCAAATAGAAATTATTTAAGAAACTGGTAGTCATACAAATCTTCCCATCATGGCAGTAATCATTACCACCCTCTATAATGGCAAAAAAATTATTCTAGTATTATCATTAAGCTTTCTATGGGTTTTATTTGTGTGCATGTGTGTGTTTCTCTTGAATCATTTGTTTAAATTTGTCAGTGATCAGATTCCTTGTCCCATAGATAATTTTAAAACTTTTTATGCAGGACATTTTTATATCTACTTTCTGTGACTCGTTGATAAGGAAAGCAGCTGCAAACCCTGTTTGGTTTTTTTCTTTCCTGTTGTGGGTCAGTGATTACTATGAACTAGAAGATTTTTGTTTCTTATTAATTGTTTTGCTGAACAGGGTATTATTGGGACATCCCTATTACACGCTCATGTCAGGAAGCTGTTCCTTGAGTATCTGATGAGCAACCTTATGTATTAGTGAAAATAGTTGTCACAAGAAATTGTGCTCCAAAGAGATTGTCTGAAGTAAAAAATGAGAGATAACCGATAAAAAAGGAGTGGGGAGATAAAGAATCTGTATGTTGGCATTGGTATAGTACTATAATCTGGCAGATTGGGTTTTGGTATTGTCATGACACTTCCACTTTATTTTTGGATCATGCAGTGACTTCTTAGGGAAGGAAAATTTTCAGACAAGTTTTCTTTGATGTTGGTGGGAATTCCTTGCAGTGATAGGGTGCCACACAGAAGAAAACATTAACATACTTCTGACTTTCCCTTCAAGAGAAAACTGGAATTCAGACTGGACTTCTCAGGTCTTAATGAAACATAAGTACGGTGTGAAAGGAGTCTGAAGACAAAGATGGAGATATGGAGGGAAGCAAAGAGACAAGAGACATGATTCAAGCTCTTATCTTTGAAGAATTCACTGTTGTAGTTGAAATATTCCATGTATATAGTCAAGAGTAGAGGATATTATTGGAATAAAACATGGGATAATTTCCTGGACAAATATTTGAAGTGTGAAGGGTTGAATTGGAAAGATGGTGATATCTACAGCATGGCTTTACCTAGTCTGGGTGTGAAGATTAGAGACGTTTCCAACATGGATCCTGCTAATGTGGAAAGAAAGGAGGAAGATGAGCCTTTTAGATAGCTACAATATAATAATTTTAGGACCATACATGCAGTGTTTCCAATCTGCTACTTTTCAGAGTTCTTTGTATTTCACCACAACTCATAACCCAAGAACAGGATGTGTGTGGTAAGGAATGCAAGTAAATGATCTTATAGGCAACAAAGAGGTTCTGTTCCTGGTGTAGCATCACAAATTCATGTCACCATATGTGATATGTTATAATATGGGATTAATTCTGGAAGAGTAACATTGTGTAGCAAGAGAGATTTTCTACGCTCTTCTGCTCATTAATGCAAATTTTACTGCTCTTTGTGACTGCATTGTTTCTCTTTTGGTTCTTTAGAAAGGATATTGAAAGGGATATTGAAATACTATAGGATGATAAGAAGTATTTTCAGGATTTAAAATTACAAGAAATAGATAACATTTCAGAAGAAAGCAATTACCGTAAATAATGGTTTATTGTTAGGGGTTTTTGTCAGATAACTTGTTTCATGTGTAGTTTATGACACCTTTGTCAAACTAGTTTTACTGCACTTTTGATTTTTCAGCTAGGATATGAAACTTGACTGAATTCTGCTTCTGCTCTATGTTCACATTTCAACTCATCAAAACCACTTTACCTAAATGCTTAACAAACATAGCTTTACATTGATTTCTGTCTCTTGTAATATGGTGGAACAATTCTGGTACTCCTGCTTTCAGGTACTCCATTGTCCCAAAGGATATCCAACTCCAATGGATAATCAGCAGTTAACAACTGAAACCATCCCTCACCTACAAGAAAAGGTTGTTGCAAATGGTGGATTATTTGACTATGTATATGGTGATTGTCATTATGAGAACTCTGTGGCATCACAACTAGAATTTGCAATAGCTACTCAAACTACCACCTCTGCCAATATTGTTCCTCACTGGTTGGAATGATTTTTCTATAGTTAAAGCACTGAGTTTACTGGGCCCAGGCTACAATGTTCGTAATCACCCGGCTACGTAACCTGTGCGTTACCTAGTTGTGTTTTAATAGCAAGTGTAGGTTATTCAGAAAAGCAAAATGCCAAAACCTACTTCATTGCTTAGCTCTGTTACACTCAAAGGATTCTCTCATGTCTGAAAACATGATGGTGTTTACTCTCTAGAAGTACGTTATGCACTATATAGGTTTGTTCAGTTTCAGAACATATTTTTTTCTCTTCTGCATCCTTTCTGCATTTCTTCCTGCATCCATTAACAAGGGTTTTTCTCAGCACTTTGTTGCTGCAGTTTTGCAAAGGTGACAGGGGTTGTGCTGGGCTGTGATGCAGCACAGCAGGCTAACCTAAGCAAACCATTAATGCAAGCCACAGTGTGGTGGTCCAAGATTAAAAGTTACCAATTTTCTAATCACCCGGAGAGCTACTTGCATAAGGGCTGTTTGCTGTGGCAAGAGGCAGCACGTGTTTGATCTGACTGAGAGTTGAACTTTTGCCTTCCTAATGCAGCATGCAGAACATGTTAATATGATGAAGATTGTGGTTCCCTTCCCATGTGTATTTGCGGCTGCCTGCTAACACAGCGCAAGGGCACACTACGCTGCGATAACTGGTTGGAGACTGCCTGCCTGGCAAGCTCTCTTAACTGTGGCATGTCTTAATCTGCCCATCTTGCCTCCAAAGTGGAAAAAAAAATTACTTCAAGGAGCTCAAAAAAATCATCCTGAAATCTTTTCCATTCTGGCATTCAAATACAATCATTACATTCACACTTTGTATTCACAAGTCCTTTAGAAGGACTGGATAATTATTTTTGCTGTTCAGACCTATCGAATCCTGAATATGATTTGTGTAATCTGCTGAAGTTCTTTCTTGTTGTCTTAAAATCCCCATCCTAGCACAGCTGACCTGGTTAAAATATGTAATAATTCACATTTTGTGCTTAACCAGGACAGAATTATAATAATGCCAAAGTCTATTAAAGTAAAAGGCTATACTTTTATTACTTAAAGGTCAGTCCTCTACAGTGACTGAGAGTTACTGTATTGTGTTTTCAATCTCTTAGATTTTCATGGGAACAGATAACGGCACATTATATATTGAAATTCATCATGAATATCAGGGAAAGAGTATTAGAAACTAGTTAGGGTTCAACATTTTTATCATGCACTAACTTGCTCCCACCAGCTTTGTGCAATTTGACTGCTTTTTCCCTTCAGCAATGATTACAGTATTCCTTAATTTTGTCAGACAAAATGTTAGTAACCTTAGGCAATCACACTAAAACAACTTGTCAGCTACTCATTATTTCATTTTTAATATCTTAAGAAATTAAATGCTTGAAAAGGCAACAGACTAAGGAGCTGAATCCTGCCGTTTATTCATAGGATGGTTCAGCAGGAGCAGTGGCTGAGCAGAGCTCCTGCAACGTGTGGCGGTGAGCGGCTCTGGGTGCCCAGGCACTGAGGTGTGCAGTGGGCTGCAATGTCCCCATGCAGCCCCACAGGGCTCCCTCACCCTGCACGTGGCCCAGAGTGCTCTTCCAGCTCCCCTGAGGCTGTCTGTCCTGGCCTCCAGCTCCTCCACGCTGCCCTGCCCTGTCCAGCTGTGGCCCTGCCAAGTTGGGAATACCCACATGCCAGCGTCCCAGCCTGTCCCAGGGAGGTGCAGAGAGCCTGGCTGGGTCAGGACGTGGGTTTGCCACCTGCCCTAGGCACCCCAGCTGTTGCTGGCCCCAGGATCTGCAAAGGCTGCACGATAGGCTGAGGACTGACCTGGGGAAGAAACTCGATTCCCCACACCGATTTTGCTGCTGACCAAAGGCAGTTCCAGTGCTGCCGCTGCCCAGCAGGACCTTTGTGTCCTGAGCTGCATGTGAACAAGGCTGTAAAAGGACATGTTGTCTTGCCACCCTCCCAGCACCCCACTGTGACTTTCCTGCCCTTGTGCAGCAGTGTGATACATGCACATACAAAGACATCATCTCGCTGTCAAATCTCTGCTCAGGAAGTGTTGGTGAGAAGGAGCCAAGCCCTTGCTTCTGCAGCTGTCCGCTACTCTGGAAAAGGTGCCCTGGCTTTTTGTTTCCCACAGGAACAAAAGCAGTGCCAGCAGGGTTTTCCTCTATGAGAGGTTCTTGGCCTTGCTATGTGCACTTATCTCCTCCCTCCCTCTGGATTCTTGTTTCATGTTGAAAAGCAAAGGATACACTTCACCGAGATATCCTTTATAGAGCTAAAAGCACCACACCTGTTCCACAGTGCATTAAAGACAGTTAGTCTTTTGGTTGGTTTTTTCCTTCAGGATTGATTTGAGTGGGAGAGTACTTTGTTGTTAATAACAGCCTTTGAAAATGTGCATTTCGGGTAATTTTCACAGATCTTGCTGACATTACTCTAGTAAGTGCTACACTGCACTTCCACAAATGACACGCTGCCGTTGGCAAGGAGTATGATAATCATACCAATTCAAAGACAATAAATATTCCAACCTTTGAAATTCTCTTTGTATAGCAAGTGTGTGACAGTTAGTCTGCTGATTTAAACAAGAGATGTTTCATTCCACATTATCTCTTGATAGATAACTGACCATTGCATCTTCTTGTTCTCTTTCATGATTATTAACTGCTTGGACATATTTCTTGTAACGTCTCTCTATAAATAATTCTAGATCCAGAAGTTTGTCTTTTATAAATTAAGCTATCCAAAAGCAATAGCTCATTTCTCCGTAACTAGAATCTGTCCCCTCTAGGGGCAATTTATCTTTGCAACAGCTAACCTTTAGGCATTATTTCTTTCAGAAACTTACATTAATCATCTTCGCTGGTTTCCCTCTCAGTCCTTCTCATCCCATAATCTTCTGCCACAGTCAGAACACCCACTAAGTTTTCTAAATATTTATACTGCTGATTTTAGAGGAGAAAGGGTTACCTGAGGTATTGCTTTATTAAAACTTGATTATTAAAACACCGGTCACCAATGATTGCACACCGAAATTTCAAATCTAACTTTGCTGGTAGAGTAGGGGACGGCTGTTTTGTAAAGTCAGTCTATACGGCAGGTGTAGATACACATACATAACCACCATGGATTGTCCTCTGGGAGAGTCAGCTGCAATAAATGAAAATTAATTTGAAGCAAGTAGGCAAAAAGTAGACATAATGTTTTTTGAGTTTGCCTTGCAGCCACTAGAAGGGAAGAAGCTGGCTTGGCAAGAATGTCTTCCCAAGCCTCCTTTGTGGCAACTGTTAAGCCTCAATGCCAGTGACTACAGTAAGAGAGACCTATGTTTTAGAAACATCACCTCCTATTCTCATCTGCTGTTCAAAGCATAACTATGGTTTCTCAGTTAACCATGAGACGGATGGACTCAATGAGGGCAGATTGATACAGCTGTCACTTCTCCTTTGCCAGAGCTTTAAAGGTAACACTAGGCAGAGCTGAGAAACTAATAGTAAGGATGGGATTACACAGCCTGCAAAGCTGATGTTCTGGCTGAGGAGACTTAGCAGACTGACATATCCTATTAAGATAGATGTCTGGGCCTTGTTTTACATCAAGCAATTAAGATGTGACTCAGAGAATTTAGTGCTGTTCTGACTATAACTCACATCGATGGAACAGTTGCAGTTCATGTGCTCATCGGACGTCCTTTACAGACTATTTTAAACATTATTGAGCTAGGTGTTGCTGGCAATTGTGTTATTTCTTTTATATTGAATAAGAAATATAATAAAATGATTTTTTTTATGGCTTCAAACAGTATATATGATTCATAAGCTGCATCTTTAACATGCTATCTCAACAACAAGGTGTTCTGTTATGTTAAAGATTTGAAAGAGTATTGTTTTCTTGCTATGTACATTGTTGAAGAAAAGAATATGCATTTACATGCATGTCTGTGAAGGCATTTCATGTATATTTTTGATCAAAGTTTATTGTCCTGATACTGTTGATTGATGAACAGCAAAGAGGAGAATTTCCTGTTCCAAATTTATGCTGTAATTTAATCAAAAAAAGAAAATGTATCAATGCTGCACCTTGGCATGTATCCTGTAGTTTCGAAAAGTTATCTAGAATCTTACGAGAAACCAGTGAGGTTGATATGGATTAGCTATAATAACACTGCTTCGGGTCCATCTTATTTCCATGTAGGTTCCAAATATATATACACGTATTTATTTTTATATATATTCATACACACACATGCACAAAATAATTTATTTTTTATATATATAAAAATACTGAGACTTAAAATTTGATACTGTTAACTTGAAGTATTTGTTTAGTTTCCAGAGTAGAATTATTTCTTCTGATGTTAGAGATTGGGGAAGTAGACAGAAATAGAGTTCTGAGATTGTAAAGTGACATGGACTCCCACTCTAGTCCATCACTGAATGTGCCTCCAAATGTCTGTCAGTAATGGCTAAATCTATCCATAAAAACCTTCACTGTAAGAAATTCTACAGACTTTATAAACTATATATATCATTGCTTACCTTTATGTTCTTTTAGAAGCATTTTCCTGATGTATGTCTTGTACCTTTATTGCTGCAACATAAACCCCATTGCTGTTTTTCTTATCCCTGGTAAAGATCTCATTTTTCCCTCCTATTTTGATGAAGAGATATTTGAAGACGCTTATCCTGTGTCTCTTCAGTGTTCTCTTTGCTAGACTATAACAATGATGCCTGGCATTCCTTTGCCGTCTTGTTCAGTCTATAATGGAGAATATTTCCCATGATTACACAAGCTACAAGTTCTGCATCCTGCAGCCTCTCACCAAGTGACTTGTATACTTCGTCAATAACACCAGTTATAGATGTTAGGTTTGACATACAGTCCTCATTTATTAAATTGGGTTTTTTCCTACTTCCTTTTTTCTCCTGCTGAATTTTTAGTTGTATGAAGGGCGACTTCTTTAGTCTTTTATTTATGGCATGCCATTTTCTCATTTGATTTAAACAAAACACTGCGTATTCTGAATGTTTGAAGATAACACCAGAAACTGTTCTCCTAAAATTATTTCTTAGACTTAAGGGTCTGGATTGGGTATTCCAATTCTGCTAAATTTGCATGACACAAACAAGATCATTCCTTCAGCTGTGACATGTTAATGCTTCCTGTGGCAAACACTTCTCGGAATAAAATGAGCTTGATCTCTTAATTTTTTTCATTTTCTCTCCTAATCATCCCATGAATATTTTCCAGTGCACCTAATTTTCTTATCCCTTTCCAAAATACTGTTTTCCTTTAGCAATGATCACATAACACAGTATTTTTCTTGATCTGGATTAAATGACTCTTGATGAAATCTTTACTTGGTTGATTTCTTCATGGAGAACAGAGTCTCACATATGTTCCCTAAAACCATTAAACCTGTTCTATATGACTGTTTTCCTATGGTGTTCTAACAGTGACACAGTTCCAGTTGCTAGGCCACATACAATGTTTCAGTTCTGCAATCAGAACGTAAGCGTTTCTGTATGCGTCCAAATATAGGTGAAGAGGTACCTTTTTTTGCTGGTTGGCTGGTGATATAATAGACTATAGAGCGGGGTCTGAGAACAGCTCTCCATTTTTCTTTTGTCATGCTAGTTGTTATGGTTTCTGACTTTGAAAGGAATCACCGTGAATTAGTGTTCTAGTGCTGTGTCTGTTTAAACAGACACAACATTATTTGTGTACTGGTTTTGGAAAAGCTGAAAGCACTGGGTTTGTCTGGTTTTTTTCCCCCTGTTCCTAATAGAACAGTCACTTTGGAAGAGAGATTGGTGTACTCTACCCAATTTGCAGATTCAGGCATTACCTTGTGTCTTCAGGCTTTGAAAGCGTAATGACAAAGAAGTGCTTATAAATCCTGTGCTAATTTATTTAGTTGTCTGTCTTTCAGATGGATATACTTTGGCACTTTAATTAACTGCTTGCTAATTCTAGACTTGCACATTGCTCTGTGTAGAGGCTTTAAATAAGATAATGCCTATACTAAGACTATATTAACTGGCATATTTTAGTATTAAATAGCTTCCAACTTTGTGTTTTATGCATCCCATATATCATTTGGCTTGTGATTCAAAACACACAAGACATGTTTCCAGGGTTTCATGTACTGTAAATAAATGTAAAACAAACTCCTTGCACAAAAGTGCTACAAAGCAATCAGCACCAAGAAGGCTAAGATGCTAAATGGTACTTGGAAGACTGTAATTAATATTAATCTCTTGCATACTAGAACAAGTGATTAAACTACTCCACCTCTTTTACTTGCTATACAAATCTGGCTGAATGGCAACGTTGTGTGATAAACACACTATGATAGCTGTTACGGCTAAATTTTAGTTATCCTATGTAGCAAGGGGGAAGAATTTAAGAAGAACATACACAGTTAAAGAATGTCAGCAACTTCAAGCCTGTCAGTGCTCTGTTTTCATTGATAGTAGGAAAGGAGAGCACAAGGATGATAATTTTTTTAATGTGAATTAGTACAGGTAGAAAACTGATCTCCTGGACTCTCTTTGCCAGCATATGTTTTTTCCCCAGACTCAGAAAAGCAATACACAAATTCAGAATTTTTCATAGTCAGATGCTCTGCTCCCATGTTTGAAGTCAAGATTGACACCCCGGCTCTTTCCAGGTCAAGGGGCAGGGTACTTCTTCCTCTGCTCTTGAGTTTCTTATTTGGTCAGTTAATTTCCTGCTCGTTTGAAATTCAGAATCATCCGAAAATACAGATGAGAATACTTTACCCATTGCAGTCCTGGTTCAAACCCTGGTCAAAAGGAACATATTTCTGTAATGGCAGTTTTTTCTAAATGTGGGAATTACACAGAAATAAAGTGCATTTTATTTAAATTAATTTCAATTTTTAAAGAGGATCAAATTTCTTATTAGACATACAGGTTAACAAGGTTTATTCGCAATGAAACATAAATAGATTAAACAATTGCAGAACTTGGTAATCACTATGTATCCTCTCTGTCAATGTTTAAGTGTCAACATTGCAACAAATTTCACAAGGTTAATGTAGTTTATATTGTTTTTCCTAGGAGCTGAGAAATTGTACATTCTGCTGACATGAAGCTCTTAATTTTCTTGACAGCTTTTTGGATTAATTTTTTATTTCAATTACATTCTTACATTTTAGTCTCTGGTTTAAGTCTTTATAGTTTCTGCTAGGTATTGCAAAAGATTAACAAAGCTTTACCTTTGATGGTCTGTGTGTGGTAATGCAATAAATGTCAATGGAATGCGATGTCAGAACTTGTGACATTGTCGGGCTAGCTGGTACTCTCACTAGCCTACAGGAAGACTTTTACAGCACAGCAGACAACCAAGAAGATGGCAAATGATGTTATATTTTTGAATTATCCAATTTATTCACAGAACAACACTTTAGAGCTAAAGGCTGGAATTATCAGTAAAAGTCAACATTTGCCAATTGAACTCTTTCTTTTTTTTAGCTGGTACTAATGAAGTGAGGGATGCTTTTGCATCTTCCATGCAGTTTCCAGTCAGGTTACTCTCTGGGAGGTTAGGTTTATGGAGTCTCCAATGATGACATTTTTCTCAGACTGCTTTTGACCCAAAGGAACATTTATTTTAATACTGTCTTTTGTGAACTAATATAAAAGAGAAAAAGCAGGATTTCTGTTCTAGGCAGCTCTACTGGTGTACTTGGAAGCCCGTAGCAAAATTAATGGTTATAATTTTGAAAACATGGGAGAGGAGCTTTTGAATAGAAGGATTCAACTCTAAAAAAGATAATTCTCCATTGTTTCATTATTATTATAATTTCAAAAGTAATTGGATGCCGTTATGATTTATTTGGACCCTGACTTATAGTACGATGGCCCTGGATCAGGCTCCCTTGTGAATATGTGCCTAGAATCTTTGATTAAGCCTCCTACCTGCTTAAATGGCCAGATTTTCATTACTGTCCATCCTCATTGATGGGGCAACTGGGTTTTTTTCTCTTCAATGTCTTTGCTTACAATTATGTCTTTCCTGCTCTAAGACAACTGAGTGAGATGAAGCCCGCTTAAACCATCATCTACTTATGTGGTTTTGACATTGCTGTTTCCTTCTTTCTTGGGGCGGGGGGTGTTGCTGTTTTCATTTGTGTTGGATTTTTTGAGCCTTGTGGTACATCCAAACAGATAACTGATTGATTTTAGTGCTACAACGCAATGCGAAATAAGTCAAAATGAAACAAACTACAAGAGAAGCACAATCAGTGAGAGTCTGTCTGTTCACATACAGAGCTATTATACCAGCTGTGTCTTTTGAATTCATTGTCAGGCAAACTTCTGGAAAAAGGATATTTTATTTTTAACAGCAAAGCCTTAGCTGCTGGAAATTTTCACTGTCCTGGTGATATATTACCCCTTCCCATACTAAAATAGAAAAAAACTCCATAAAATAATAACCTGACAATAACTCATCAATTTTTTCCCCGGTTTTCTATTTTATCCCTAGAACTTGTGTATTACAGGCCTTATCAGCATGCAGTTTTCTGAAAATGTTGAAAAATGGAAGGACAAACTGGTATATTCACTCCCTTCACCTTTTACAATTTTCTGTTTTCTCTGGCAAAATTTTCCCAAATTGGGAACCTCTGCTTAGCTAACTATGAAAGGACGGAATCAATTCTGTTTGCCTTCATGCTTAGTGCTTGCTTGATTTCCTTTTCTTGGCTTTAAGTGTTGAAACAGCTGTGCCACGTGCTGTTATTCCCAAAAAAGGAGTGTTCAGACTGACTGGATAGAAGTGAGAGGAGTACCTAGCTCTTGCCTGGCCTTTTCCAGTCATAGCCATCGAAATTTCAAGAACTAGTTTTGTTGCTGGCGCTGCATGGTTTTATCCACTTTTTCGCAGTCAACTGCATGTGCAGAATCAAGATCCAGTGTGGCTGGAGGAGGAGAGGGCGTTTCAAATGCAGTTAGTTGTTCTGTCCACCAGCCTAAGATGGTCCACAGCAAACCCAGCAACTGATTACTTACTCTAGTTCCTTGGGTTCCACTGGGATCTGGTGCTGGTTCAAATCAGATGCAGGATTAAATCTAATGACCTCGTAATAGATGATGTATAAGTCACGAATCTATTCTTTTAAACTAGGAAGAATGTGTTGTGCTACCAACTTGGAACAATGTCAGTCCTTGGGTTTGGATTTTGAGGTTCTTTTCTTCCTGTGAGCATGTGGAATACAAATCTCTCCAAAGGAAATGGAAAAACCAGTGATGACTGAATTCTAATTAAGAATCTTGCTGCCTCAGCAGTGAGTGTAAAGAAAATATAAGTTCTGCACACATTTCCTAGTTGTTCTTTTGCCTTTCATTTTTCCTTCACATCACTCTGCATAATTTGAAAAAAATAAATGGCATTTATAAAAAGTCTTTGTGGAAGGCAGATTTCTTATATGATCCAGACCAAGATCTTCTTATATGCTGCTGAAAAATATTGGCTAGGATTTTATTTTCCATTTTCTGTCTTGCTTCCTAAGCAACAACCTATACCATCTGGCAATACAATCTCTTCAGAACATTTCAATAATCATGTGAGGGGTTTGCCATTACTTCTGGTCTCATTAGTGCTTAAATTAACCAATGCATTTCATATTTTTTTTCCCATTGATGTTCAAGGGCGTTCCTTTATTTTTTATGAGAGTTTCCAAACTCAAAGTTTTATTCCAAAGATACCAAACAAAACACCTGACATGCAAATGTGAAATTCTAGTTGTTAATATGGAATTGTTTGTTATATTAAAATCTTGGTTTCTTCTTGATGACAGGTTCCTTCCTGGTTATAGATGGGATAAGCCTTATGCTTTGGAGGTAATTCCCATTGTAAAAACAACCTATTGTCCCCAAAACGCTTGACTGATGCATAACAGTCTTCCTCTTGTCATTTTTCTGTGCTGTGGGTGGGCTACAGCTTTTATTCACCTTCAATAGCTTCGTGCAGGACCTCCTGAGGGTTTGTGGGGTTTTTGTGGGTTCTGTTGCTTTGTGCTTTTTGTGTGTGATTCATTTCTTTGTGTTTATCTCCATTTGTCTATCTAACTGTGCATTCTGCTGTCCCAGTTTCTGTAAGACTGAGTTTCCTGAAAAGCTTTCTGTAAATTATAGTGTCAGATATTTCTTTGTCTCTGATTATCCCTAAGAGATTCCTTCCTTGTTCATTATATTTGCATCAATTTACCTCCTTTTATTTTTGCTTATTTGAGACTGTTAAAGGTATTGAAATTACAGTTTCATCATCTCATTTCGGGCTTTGAATGTAAGAGTTGGAAGTATTTGTTGGTGGTGATATTATTCAAGTCTTCACCAAGAGAAAGAAATAACCCATTTTCTTTGCTGTGCAAAATGATAGGTGGTAGATGCACATCAAAACCTTTTTATCTAAAAACATTTAATCTGTTATGAGTCTTTATGAAGTTTGCTTAGTGAAGAAAATGTGTGTGTTGGATATAGTTCAAACTTCACTCTAAACTGCTGTGTGGAGGTTATTACCAAGCAGACATGTTATCACAGGATGGGAATGGAAGGACTAGAAGAAGTAGAGATTGCACTTAGTTTTTGTATTGTTTTAGGTATTTTTATAGATTCTTGTGTATGTATTTGTAACTCCTAAAAATAGAGATGCAATTCCTGACGTACAGGTACACGACCCTTTTTAAATAAATCTTTCTTTCAGAATAGTTACTCCTGGCATACAAAGAAGGACCCACTCTCATATAGTCACCTTCTACATTGTAATAAGGGTTTTTATTATTTCATCAACTTTGTGTAATAAAAACCCCACAGAGATGTTAATTTGAAGACCTCTCGTATGAAGTAGCATGTTGTATGTTTGCATGGGTACATGCAATTTGACAGCAGAGAGAAGGCATAGTAACAGTCTGGAAGCTCACACTTCAATCTCAGAGTATTCGCAACAGATTTTTTCCATTTTGATATTTTTCCATATTTCTAATCAACTTTTCCATGAACTGAAAAGTCATTTCATGTAAACAGAAGTGTGAAATCATTGCTTTGTTTCCAGTTTTTGCAAATATTGTGTATTTGATATTGCAGATCATTTTTCTTTCAAACCTTCTTAGAAATGAAATTAAGTCTAGTTTTATAGTTTACAGCATGTCATTTACATTTTAAAGGAGGACTCCCTTTAAACTACGTCCTCATTTTCAAGTTTTTACCAAGTACTGAGCAATATGAACAGTTTAATTTTGGCTTGAGAAAATTCATCCCTGGCAAATTTTATTTGGTGTAATATCTTCGTGATATTTGGGCAAAAATAACATGAATAGAGTTTAATTTTCATTTCCAAACTAAGACAGACTGGATTTGATGTGTTCATTTATTTTATTATTTAGTAATATTCTCTTCTGGTTTTTGCCAAGACCCAAGTTTAACTGACCATCTGTCTATTTTAATACAAAGCAGTGTCTGGTGCTCACTATTGGCAGTTAGTTTTGTGGCACAAATTCAGAGGATGTAGTCTGGTGTCCTGATTTATTCCATGATATTCACAGAGATCTAGCAAATCGAATCAGAGAATTAAAGGATACTTAGCAAAAGAGAAGTGTCACAAAAAATATTCACAACTACCACTGTTGAAAAATACAGCAATGTAATACTTCTGTGTCATGTTACTTGGCCAGATTTATTCTGAATAACTCAAACTTCTATTAGACATCTTCGGCAGAAAGGTGTAGCATCATTGAGCACAAGTCTAGGATATTTATGCTGGTGTGAGTGATCTACTGTCTGCACAGTGCGCTGAGAATATCAAGAGATTCTGCTACCATGTGCTACGTCACATTCATTTTTACATTGTGTCGTAAAGTCATAAATATGTCATCAACTATGCTATAAAATTGTGCTTAGAAGCCAAAGGATAACTGGAGATAATCAGCTGTAATCTCTGTTTTCAGCAACTGACAAGTTGCTTAAATTTTTCCTTTTTGTAATATTTATAGAACGAAAAACGCATCCATTCCAAAAGAAACCACCATTTGATTTTCACTACTAGTGCAGTTTGTGCAACTTTTTTAGATCTTCTTTCTGATTTTTATCATTTCATTTTTGTTGATGAACTTAGATGAGCTGTAGATGTCCTTATCAGGGCAATTTTCATCCTAATTCTCACTCAGGTGAGATTATGACCTTGTGTTCAACGACGTTCTTCACAAAGCTGCTGCCAGTATTAGGTCCCTGATCCTGCTTTTGTCCTTTACATGTTCATTCCCAAGGCTTTTTGCCAATCACTTTGGAGTTAAAAGTGAGCCCAGAGCTGGTGTATAACAACTACACTTCTTACTGCCTGGCACACGTCCTTTCGCAATGCATAATTTTCCTTCAGGGAAAGGAGTATGGGTTGCCTTTGCTGTTCCTTTGTGCTAACCAGCATGTCAAATTGTAGTAATTGGAGCTGCCTGTTGCTAATGAAACAGCAACTTTAAAGCAGCTGAAGGTATGTTGTTCTGCAGACCATGGCGTATATTTAAGAATGCCTGTGTTGACTTCAAATAGAATAACGCAGAGAGTAGAAGCATGTAGGTAGCTCCACTACGTAGACTGATTTTCTCTTTAGGAGACTCTTCTGAACAAGACCTTATGATCTTTGCTGCTAATTGAGTGCTTTGTTCTCCTAACGTACAGGGATATTCGTTCAAGCTGATTGTGTGCTTTTTCTCAGTGTTAGCACTCTTCTCGGGGGTGTAAATCAGTCAGCAGCAATATTCAAAGCTGTCATTGTTAGACAACCTTCTGTACACTCAGAGCTTGGGTCGGTGCTTTCAATGGACAGAGCAGCAGATGGATCCTGATCCTGCAAGATTTGGGAACAAATTTCCCCTTCGGACGCTTACAGTGCATTGGCAGAGGGTCGCTATGTGGTACCTTTGTGCTATACTTAATTTCATACTAGACTTCTATTGTTTTCCTGTGCATAAAACAGAATCAGAAACACTTTGAGCACATTTTCTGTAGCATTTGGACAATTTCCTGAGCTTTTCCATACCTTTTGCAGAAGAACACCATATGAAATATGCAAAACTGTGCTGAGGAAGCTGTGCTGCCTTTTCGACACCGCTCTGCCTGCACTATGCAGACATAAAGGCTTGCTCAGGGATCTCTGACATGTTTCTGTGTTGTATGGCATGTGTAGTCCTCTGGTTTGTCTCAAAGCTACTATAAAGCATGTTAGGTTTGTCGATAATTGGTTTTCCTAGTTACACATAAAAGCACATTTTACAAATTGTATTCGGATCAGCAAAGATTGGTTGTGGAATTAAAGTTTTCCAAAGTTGGTCATGTAACTAAGCGTACAAATGAGAAATCAAAGCACATCATCATAAAAGTAAATATAATGAGGAAATGAAATAAAAATATTTAAACCTTCCTGATAGAAAAGCAGCTGTTCTGTTTCCATTTAGAAAATTGCTTTAAATCCAAGAGAATATGAATTTGTTATCAAGAAGCATTGCTATATACAAGAAATGCTGGTTTAGTATTTATCATAATTTGGGGAGGGGGTTAGATGTCCTGTTGCCTCACTGAAGAGAATACTGATACATGTATAGAGGGCAGCTTTACCTTGGTTCTTATCCTTTTCCCATTAAAACATTGTAAAATTAGAAAGATTGTCTGGCAGAGATAAAACGAAGGGATGTGTTGGAAAGACACAAATTATTGGATGTTTTATGAGGAAAGACTTCCTGAGTTTTGTTCATTTTTTTTTCATCCAAATCTACAGCGCCAACATTATAATGATTGGTATTTACTTTAATTCCGTGGCAGGAGACATTTATTTCTAGAGTTTATAAAAACATATGTCCTCAAAATAAACTCTATGGAGATACTCACAATGACAAAAGAGGTGGGTGTGCAGATGAGTAATCCCATTTTTGGATGTAACTTCTAGTTTTATCATAGTGAAAGGACACTCAGAGGCAAACATTTGTACCCAATTAACAACCTTGTATCAGGTTTAAATGTCTCTGTACAAAATGATGTTTCTATAAGAAGACAGCCCAATGTAAGTGCTCAAAAATGGAGTTGATGATAGAAAATGTAGTTTGAGACATTTTCAATGTTAGACTGTATGACAAAGTGGTAAAGCGATTTACTGATAATCTTTCTAAGGAGTCATTTTTAATTTGAATTCAAATTATTTTGATTTGAATGGATGTTTGCAATTTGTAAATTTTAATTTTAAATATTTGTATATTCATTTACATAATTTATTTGCAAAATCAACACCGGCGACTTTTCTGTAATACATTTTATTTCTTTCAAATTATTCTAAAGAAAATTTCTAATCTAATGACTAAGGTATTTTTGCTTCTTTTGTTAGGAAGCAAAAACATGTCTACTTGTTTTATGCAATTAACCAAGTACTAATTTACACCCACATCTTCCAAACCTTTTTTTACATGGTGAAACATTGAAAGGAATCATGTGCATATAGGTTTGCGAAGTTTGGTGCACCTTTTAACAAACTGCTTAAATGCAGAAAAAATTTCAAGTCATAAAATCTGCAAAATGGAACATTAGTTTTTCTTGGAATATTTAGTGTTACCAGCACTTCTAAAATGTTTTCACATAGAATTAGTAAGGTGGAAGGATGCCATTTATCAAATTCAACTTATTTCCTCGGCTCAGATATATATATTAAAATTTAAAATTCAATATTTTAATTAAAAATTAATAATTTAATTCAGTGAAATGAAGGAACAGCAAAGCAATTTTCCATCCCCTCCTGCCATGAAGATAAACTTTTCAGAGGTCTTGTAGGAGTATGAAATGTTTCCTTTTCATTGACATTATAAAGGCGTCCTTAGACTCTAATCATCGAGGACTTTCACATATGCTGCACACTGTGAACAGCCCCTTTGAAGTTAATTGGGTTTTACTGCTTTACTCCAGCAGAGAGTGAAACCCTGTTTACTGAATTTTAAATTAAATATAAACACATTAAAATATAAAACTTTACTTCAACTTCTGTTATTCATGTTGGAGGCTTTCTCAATTAAAACACATCCAATTACATGTATTTAAAGATGAAATCACCCTCTGAGGCACTGAGTGCAGAAATGGATTAAAAACTAATTAAATGTAGGTCTCTGGAGACCTAAATTACTTTCCCCTTCCCCTAAAATCAGGTATATGTCTAAGTAACAAGGAGATCTGAAGGTTAGCGATAACCTCAGGGTTGACGGTTTTTATTTACTCTGATTGCCTGACAATGGCTGGCCTGTTCCAGCACATAAAATATTGCTTTCTTTTTTTCCTTTTAGAAACTGAAGTATGACTTCAGATACTCCCATCATCTTTATGGCTATTAAGATTAAATAACTCAAGTTTTTAACGATTCTTTGCTAAATAACGTGAGAAAACTGCAATTGAAATTTTCCTGAGGAAAGGAATGTAAACCAAAGCATGACACTATAGCCAGAATAAAGCCAAATGAAAGCGTTGGAACCGTCAGAGAAAGGAAATTAATTTTCCTTGATGCGATTGCGGATGTCTGCTTGGGGGTAAACAGAATTTGAAATGATTGAGTGACTTTGCAGGGAAAACTTCATTTCTCTAGCAACTAGTTTAGAATTAAATTAGTCTAAAATTAAGTTCCTCGGATGTAATGGGCCAGATCATATGAGATTTCAACTTGGTAGGAAGTGGGCATTCAGTATCACCCACAGCTTAGCCCAAAGTTACCTTAACTCAATTTATATAGCTTCTACTACTGGAAGACGGTACACATTTATTAAGGGCCACCATTAATTCTGTGCCCAGAGGATATGAATTGCTACAGTCAGAATTCAAAAGACAAAAACATTTTTCTAAGTGGTATTAAGAAGTGAATCTCATGCAGCAGAAAACAGTGTGTGGTACAGAAGAAAGATCTGTCAGCTAGAAGTGGCAAAGCATGAGAAGTACTTTCAAGATGAAGTGTAAAGCTCCCATGTGATGAACACAAACAGCGGGAGAGGCTGGAGAGGGCACAGACAGAGCACATGTAGCTGTGGTCTGTTGCTCCCAAACTGCCGCTGGAGGTGGCTTCTTCCGGACTTGTGTTAAGGTTGGAGTCATTTCTTAGGGACAGGGTTTAGTGGGGAGACAGGCAGAGTTGGACTCGATGATCTCAGAGGCCTCTTACAACCTTCTGATTCTATGATTACTGTTATGCCTGTGCTCATGAAATCAGACAGTGAAGCAGGGAATCGCGACCAATATATGTCCAGGAGAGTATGTTGTGATTTTCTGTGCCAGTGTGTGTATTAGTCTGAAAAAAAATTTATGCACACAAATTATACTTAGAATTGTGGCAGCACTTCAGTCTTCTCATAATGGGTAAACACTTTGCTTACGTTTTAAATGGTATCTCAAGTGTCCCTTTGATCCCTGTAGGTCTGATCAGATTTTCTTTATTTGTGCCATAGAAATGTCAGCCCTTCCCAAGCTTTGAGGCACAATCCTTAATCTAAGATCCTGACAAGAATAACTTGACAAACAATAGAATCAACTGACTAATAATCACAGAAAACTCCCCAAAAGCAGTGCCATTGGAAAGGTTTGCATTTGATCGAAATATCAGAGGGAGAAAATAAGTGTGTAAGGATGCAGTTACCCAAGGTTGCAACCGGCTTTAGTGACAACAGCACTCCCGATGGTGGTCTTGCCTGGCAATGGAATCCTAGCTCCCAGAGAGCTATAAGAATTACTCTCGGAGCAAATCTATTGATACGATGCCTTTATTTCATTTTTGTCCAAAATCTCTCTAAACTATCAATTGCTTTGTTTACAATCTATACTCCTGTCACAATGCCTCTTTTTTTTTTAGCTCTTTCTAGCTCAAATACTTTGCTGTTTAGGTACTTGTCAGGCACTTTCAGTAACTCTGGTGAAGTCTGCAAACCACTGATGTTTTCGTCTGGAGGGAGCAGTGACTGATAGATCAACACCCTCACACTGATGCTGAGGAAAGCAGGGAGTATTTCTTTATCAAGTTAATGTAGCTTTGGAGCTGGAAATGCAGGTGGAATGCATTCTAATTAGACAAGTCTGCTGGCATGTACCTGGCATGCAACAAGACTGTGGGAGATGGATAGAATGAAGAGGCTTTCCCGTGGGTCTCTAAGCGTTCTGGCAAGCGTATTTAGGAAGTTGTCCCAAAGCAGCATCTGCATCACCGTGTCGGTATTGAGGGGTAGTAACGCTTCCTCACTGAGACTGGAAGAATATTTGAGGGTCTGATTCCTGGATGTGGTCTTCCCTTTTCCTTATCTTTCCAAATTCTCTAGAAGCTTTGCAGATTCTCCAGTCATTCACACAATGAATGCCACCACAAAATCCATATAGAAAATCCTTTTCCCCCTTACACAGGAAAGCCCTTTCTTGAAAACTTCCTGTATGATCCTAAAGTGCACAGTGCCACAGGACTGAAGTCAATGGTTAATCAACTTACCTTTAACGGGTTAGAGTATTGTACAGCTTTTATGCTGTCTCGGAATGATCTTAATATTTACATGTTTATTATTCTCAAATTGTTACATTTGCACATTCATGCGGCTTTCCATATGATGCTAACCTGAAAAATAGCAAGATGTTCAGATTATGCTTCGAGCTATAATATATGGTCTTAAGGAATAAAATAAAGACATTAAAGACAGATCCTTTTTCTTCATTTGATTAAACGTGATTCCCATTGTTGCTATAATGTGATTTTTAATATTTTACATAATACTTTAAGGGAATCTGTTGAATAGAAACTGCAACAGTGTTGATTTATTGTAACATTAAACCTCAGGAGGAAATGCTAAATAACATGGAGCAATGGGGTTTATAATAAGTTTGTGGAGCTCCTTATGTGCGCTTTTCACTCTTTCTCAACGCTGATGTAGTTATATATTAACGCTCAGGTACTCTTCCTCATGATACAGCCACGGCACTCTGCAGACACAGACTCCAAATAATTTCATGCTTATTGAAGACAATTGAAAGATTTCATGGGTGTTTTATCGGATTCTCTGCAAAACCTTGCACCGCTTTTACATATGCCTCTGTTCTTCAAGACAAGCTATGTATTCTTGAATACAAATTAGTATTTTATGTGTATTCTATCCCTCCACACAAGCAAAGGCAAAGATTTGTCAAGGTGCCTAAAGTAAAGCTATATTCTGGGTGTAACCAGCAGAGTGTAGAACATTGCAGTTATATTTAAAATTCACTGTGCAAGCAGTCATAAATCATTATTCTGTAAGGAGAGAGGAAGGACAATGCAATACAAGGCCTGAACAATGCTGTTGCAAACACTGGATTCAGTGGTCTCTGTCTCCAGCCCTTTTGCTGATTCTCTTGTAACTGAGTGGAAGGTATTTCTGACTCTACCAGATATGCTTGCATAGTCAAAGAAATTCACAGTATCACAGTATCATAAGGTTGGAAAAGACCTTTGAGATCATCGAGTCCAACCTATGACCCAACACCTACACCTACTTGTCAACTACACCATTCTAAAGCAAGTGAGTATTCAAGCTTTTGCTCTGCAAATGGTTCTGGGGCTGCGTTTATGCACAGTTTTCTCCTAAAGTCTATGAGATTAGGAAGATTTAATTCCTTGACTGTTGTCAGGAATGAAAACGCAGAAGGCTTTTCTCCACATGTGTTCAACCTGCACCAGAACTCAGGACTTCAGGGAAAAAAAACAAAGCAGAAACCCTCCAAGTTAAAAGACAGGGTCAAAACTGCCAGTAAACGGGAATTTCAATCAGAAGTCCCGTCAGTCATTTATCAACTGGACAAAGCACTCAGTGAAACAGTAGCAGGAGGTTTCCTGCATTAGGTAACGTAGCAGCCTTGTTCCTGAGTATTCTGTGATGTGTCATGGATTGCTTAGTTTTGGTCTTCTAAGAACCCGGACTTGCAATTCTTACAGAACAGAACTGCGTTTTTGGAAACTGTGGGTTAAATCTCTACTACACATGGCTTTGAGACTTCTCTGTAACGACAGGTGTGACTTAATAGTACATAGTGATTGCACCAAATTCTACTTCTTTTGAGTATCATTCTGTATTGACTTTTAATTTCTCCTGCCTGGATATATGTGTTGTCTTTTCCCATAAGTTAGCACAGGTTGTTTTTATACTTCAATACAACCTATCAGATTATTATTTTAGTGCTTGTGTCAAGAAAAGTGAGGTGCAACAACATTTGCATCCATTTGAATTTTATTTATTTTCAAATGGAAATGTCATTGTACATGGAGGAGTCTTTACAACAGAATAATTTGTGCTGACAAAAGCAGAGAAGGAAGAAAGCTGATATCACTTTTTATGTTCTCAATCATGACTGTCAAATGTTCATCTAAGGTAGATGAGGCTGCTACATTTGTTTTATTGCTAGTTCAGCCACTTCACTGGTGTAGTGTTTTAACAAAGGTAAGTTTCTCTGTCAGCAAATATTAGTCCTTTGACCACCTTTTCATTTTTCAGGAGTACAGTTCACTAATTGCACTATAAATATGCAAAAATTTATTACGTGTCAGTTGCATTGATTCATGAAAATATAAATTCCAGTGTATAGTTTAAAGATTTTTCTAAATAATAAAAAAGGTTTCAAGTGTGTTTGAACTACAAAATAGCATTAGATATGTATATTTTTGTCTGGAAGGGCAGCTTTGTTCCAGCTTTTCCCTTACATTGCAGCTCTGAGTTAGTAACTGATCCATCAAATTTAAGTTTACTCCCTTACATTTATTTCCTGGAGCTGGTCCGTCCAAAACAGAGGCAACGAGAGGGAGAAAAACTGCATCTCTTAATACGTCCATCACAGGAATCCGGATTCACAAACAAGACACATAATACTTAAACATGGACTCTAGCTCTTTTTTTTCCCTTGTTGTGGTTGACACCAAATTTATAGATAGAGAGAAAGGCTGTTGCTTCATTCAGCCCATCATCCCTGACAGTTCACATTCGTTTTCTGTTGTTACACTTCGTTTAGCACTAAGATGTCTGTAATGGGATGATCTACCTCCTCCTCTACTTGCTGCCTGGAGCACTGTGAACTGCAGTCTCCTCAGATCTTGTAGTCCCTCTCCCAGCTTCACTGCAGTGTTCGTGGCACCTGCAAAGAGATTTTTCATCTCTGGTGCAGTAAATTAGGGTGCTCTGTGTTAGTAATGGGAACTAAAGCAAAAAAGAGAGTGAATTAAGACTTGCTGCACTGTCGTTACTGCCCACGGGGGAAACTGCTACAGGTAGTAGATGCCTCTTCTTATTTGTAATTGTTTATCAGCTTCTGTAAAGGTCACCACCTCAAAACTGAGATACAACCATAGCCATGAGCAAGACCAGTTAGCGGGCTTCTGCAGCAAACGTTTGTCCATGCAGACATTTGAATATGACTTACTTTCATTGTAATTTTTCAGAATAAGGTAAGCCAGTGGCAGTTTAATGTAAAACACAGGATTAGACCTGGCTCAGTGACCAGAACTCTGGATTTTGCTCTCCTAGTTGAAGGTTCAGTTGCTAACGTACAGGGAGCCATGCTCCTGCTCTTTGTGCCAACAAATCTGGAATATGTTCATGTGTCAGTGTTCCAGTGGGAAGACTGCAGAATGCCTTCATCCAAAATACAGTGTGTGTGTGTGCGTCCTCGTGCCAGACAGTAGACTAGGCCAGCCCTGACACCCTTCCAGCTGGCCTGTTGCCTTTTCCTTGAAAAAGAAGGGTAACAGCCAAATGGCTGTGAATGATGAGAGTTGGAGGCTCGGCACCTCAGGGATGAAGAAGGGGGCAGCAGGAGGTGCCTCCACACCTATTCATGCATGCATGCGGTTGGATTTTTACACATCAATTAAGTCTGTAAAGAAGTGTTACGTGATGGACACCCTGAAGAGGTGGAAAAGCTTTACTTGTCTGTAGGGCACTCAGCAGAGAGGGGAAGGGGAAAATTTGAGTCTTGGTATGAAAATGAGAGTGGTGACTCAGAAGTGCATGGACGAAGCATAAGCAAGAATGCTGCAATCACCCTGAGTGTAACTGCGACCACAAAGCACTACGAAATAGCGCGTTTGCTTTTTCTCTGTTTCTGGAGCAAGACTGATGGAAAAAGTTTAAGCATTTCCAAGTCGCATCACTTGCCTCAGGAAACTGAGATTGTAATGGTGTTTCTTTCCATAGTTATTACAAATTGCTCGTGCGTGTTTTAGCTGACGTTGGCAGAAGTAAATTGTTTCTCTGTGGTGTTACATCTTCTTGGTTGTTTGGAATCCAGCTTAATTCTCAATTTGTCTGCTTTATGCAGGCGTGTATATCAGCATAAAACAATTCACAATCATTTTCTCCCTGTCTCCCTGACAGAATTCCATATGTGGACTCACATTTAACTAATAGAGAACTTCATGTTCCCTGAAGCTGTATTGACTATATTATCGATTTTGTACTATCATTTAGAGTTAGGCTTAGTTTTTATATGTCTTCTTACATCCATCTGTCAGGGATAATGCAATGCAATAAGGATATACTGTCTGATTTAGCAGGGCTATTTTAACAGTGTGAAACTATTAAGATACTTATGTGACCTAATTATTTTGCTACTGTTCATTTTGCTTTTTTAACTATTTTTTATTATTTATTAGTATTATTTTTATTATTTATTATTATTTTTATTATTATATTGAGGAGAAATATTTTAAAAGTGTGAAACAATTAAGATATTTACATGACCTAATTATTTTACTACTGTTCATTCTGCTTTATTTTCTCTTAACCACGGCCTGTTCTTGTTTCTATATTTACTAAATGCTTTAATAAAATATTCATTTATTCTGTTATATTGTCATTGAATTTGGTATTTACCTGCAAAGAGCTCTCTAACAAAGAGCTGTTCTCTTCCATTTTCATAGATTTTGAGACTACATATGGAAGCGGTAGTGATTTCTAATTTCCAAGATTGTTTACACTTACAGGGCATATAAAGACATTTTATTTAGTCCGCTAATTAATGACGGTACCAAAGGATGGATATATGATAATGAAAACTAATTTGCATAAACTGCCTGCTGGAATAAAAGAGCATTTTCCTTTGCAAACACATTTTAAATGAGCATAAACTAAAAGATTAGCTTTAGATCTTCAAAGCCAACTTAGGGATTTGTGGCTTTGAAAATCTCGGCCATGATGTGTACTGCTATAAACGAGAGCAAAACAATTCAAATGCATAACGGCACAGGGAGGAAAAGTTAACATGTGTAAATAATTTAGAAATGAGGCTGTTCATTGGAGGACTGACTACATTAGCTTCAACATAACATCTTTTCTTTTGAACCTTGCTGGGAGCTGCTGCATTGCTGTATCTATTCGTCTGGACCCAAGAAATTCCTCTACAGTCTGTTTTGCAGGCGTGTCCTTTGGTAACATCAGAACTCTCCCACATAGGGAGGTGGAAAGATGTGACGGCCTGTGATGAGAAAAAATATTTGTGTTGTCTTTTCTGTCACTACGGTGAGAACATTTGGGAAATTGAAAGGATCAGGAGTGACAGATTTCCATCAGGGTTGTGGTTTAGAGTATAGTCAGAAACAGAAGTTGTTACTGCATGCCTTCGTATTTGCATTGGATGTCTTTGTAATGTTTTTATATAAAGGCAAATGAGATATTACTCAGATGCTGATACTTATTTTATATTTAATATAGCAGAAAAAACTATCTTAAAAGACCTGAGATATAGGGGGAAAAAAAATCTGTATCTTTGTCATGCTCCATAAGAAATGGAAACTAGAATATGGCAAAAAATTTTTTGCAGTTTCCATCTTTTCACAAGGACTAGGATCTGCTTCCTTCCTCCTGCCTTTCTACAGTACTGGATAAGAAGCAAATATTTTACAAATGCTCACATGCCTGAAGTTAAAGTTGACTGAAAGATTCTCAGTAAATTCTCATGAAATTTAATTTAATCTTCTGCTATTCATTCACTCCTTTTAAAAATCTTTTAAAGAAGATTCCTGTCTCCCAGAAAATTTGATTAAAAGAAGCTGTTGATGAATCTTTTCCACTTTTTCCCCAATAATTTTCTTTCAGAAAAAAAAAATATTGCTTTCTGTTCTAAATGATTTTTTTCTGCGTGACTTTAACATTACATAGTCGGTGTTAGCAGCAGGGTACCAGTACACATGGAATGCATGGAGCTTGCAGGTGGCAGTGGCAGAGTTGAGAGCCTTTGGGTAAGGATCAAGAGCCAGACAATTAAAATAGATGTCATCGTGGCAGTCTGCCGTAGGCCACCCAACCAGGATGATGGCACCGGTGAGTTGGTCTTTAAGGAACTAAGGGAAGCCTCTATGTCCTCTGCCCTTGTCCTCATGGGAGATCTCAATCTACCAGCATCAACTGGGAGTCCCACACAGCTGGGACAAACAGGTCCAAACAATTCCTAAACTCTCTGGACAATAACTTCATAGCATAGGTGCTGAGGGAAATGACCAGGAAAGGTGACCTCCTGGACTCATTGCTAGTTAACAAAGAAGGTCCTGTGGGTGAAGCGGCAATTGGAGACTGCCATGGCCACAGTGACCACGAAGCAGCCAAGTTTAACATCTATGGCAACAGGAGGAAAACTGACAGCAATCACTCATCTCTGGATACGGGGAAAGCAGAGTTCAGGTTGCTCAGGGAACTGCTCAGTAAGGTCCCCGGGGAAAAAGAAAGAGCTTTTTAAGGTGCTGGGATCAATCAGTGCTGGTCACTTTTTAAGTACCACCTCCTAAGAGCACAGGACCAGGCAATCCCGAAATGCCAGAAGCCAAGCAGATGAGGCAGAAGACCAGCCTGGCTGAGTAGGGATCTTCTACTGGAACTGAGACATAAAAGGATGGTGTATGACCGGTGGAAACAAGGACAGGTGACATGGGAGGACCACAGGGATGCTGCAGAGCAGAAATCCATGTGGGCAAGGCTCAATTAGAGTTGAAGGTGGCCAGCACTGTGAAGGATAAAAAGGGCTTTTTCAAATATGTTAATAACAAAAGGCAGGCCAGAAACAACATTGGCTTGTTACTTGATAAACATGGGCACCTCATAAGCAGAGAGAGAGACAAAGCAGAGACATTTAATCTTTTTTCACCTCTGTCTTCAATACCGATGATGGGCTTGGCCCCACCCCAGAGCTCATGGCCAGAGGACCAAGACTACACAAATTATAACCTCACAATAAAGTCTGAACTTGTGCAAGATCTGCTGCTCCAGCTGGATCTCTGAAAGTCAATGGGGCCTCATGGGGTTCATCCAAGGGTTCTTAAAGACCTGGCTGATGTCATAGCGAGACCTCTCTCAATGTTTTTCAGTGCTCTTGGGAATCTGGAGAGGCACCAGCTGGCTGGAAGCTGGCAAACGTTGTCCCAATCTTCAAGAAGGGCAGCAGGGATGACCCCAGTGACTCCAGGCCTGTCAGACTCATTTCGTTGCTGGAGAAGATTGTGGAGAAAGTTAGTCTGGGAGCTACTGAAAAACACCTGAAGGACAACACAGTCATTGGTTCCATCCAGCACGGGTTTGTAAAGGGAAGGTCCTGCCCAACAAACCATTTCCTTCTACCACAGGCTCGACCAAGGAAAGCCAGTTGATGTGATCTTTGTGGATTTCAGCAAGGCCTTTGATCCTGTCTCTCACAGGATTCTCATCAACACGATGTCCAGCACCCAGCTGGATAAACACATTATACAAGGGGTGCACAACTGGCTGATGGATCTGGACAGATTGGAGAGCTGGGTAATGATCCACTGCGTGAAATTTAACAAGGGTAGGTGCTGGGTTCTGCTCATGGGACGCGGCAGACCCAGATACACGGACAGACTGGGGTGTGAGAGACTGGAGAGCAGCCCTGCAGAGGGACCTGGGGGATCTGATCGACGGCAAGTTGGACAGGAGCCAACAGTGCCCTGGCAGCCAGGAGTGGCAACTGTGTCCTGCCGGGCATCCAGCACAGCATCACCAGCCAGGCGAGGGAGGGGTTGTCCAGCTCTGCTCCGCACTGGTGTGGCCCCACCTCGAGTATTGTGTATAGTTTTTGTGCCACAATGTAAAAAGGACATTAAACTACTGGAGAGTGTCCAGAGGAGGCCACGAAGCTGATGAAGGGTATAGAGGGGAAGTCGTGTGAAGGACAGCTGGAGTCGCTTTTTCTGCTCAGCCTGGAGGAGACTGAGGAGGGACTTCATAGCCATCTACTGTTTCCTCACAAGGGAAGGAGGAGGAGCTGAGCTCTTCTCTCTGGTGACCAAGGACAGGACCCGAGGGAATGTCAGGAAGATGTGTCAGGGGAGGTTTGGATTAGATATTAGGAAGAGGATCTTCACCCAGAGGGTGGTGGAGAACTGGAACAGCTCCCCAGGGAACCAGTGGCGACACCAAGCCTGACAATATTCAAGAAGCATTTGGCCAACATCCTCAGACACTCAGTGTGAATGTTGGGGGTGTCCTGTGAAGAGTTAGGAATCGAACTCAATGATCCTTGTGGGTCCCTTCCAACTCAGGTCATTCTACGATTCTATGATTCTATGATCTTGCTGTATGTTGTTGGGAACACTAAGATTTTTGGTACGTTTAGGGGTGGGTTTTTGCTTCCTAAAGGATGCTCGAAGCTCTTAGGTTTACAATGATCTCAATGAGTCTCTATTTAGATGATACTGTGAGTTTCTTCACCAACGCATTCAAGTCTAACCTGAAGGAGGCTGATTGCTTTTTTCTTTTCTGTTTCAAAGTTATTTTTTTCTCCACTTTCTTCCATGTAGCAGATGGAAGAAAGGTGGGACAAAATGTCAGCTAGTGAGGAAAAATAGGTAGAAGCATGACACGGTATTGCCTTCTCATCCATTCTTCCCTGGACCTGTCAGACATCATGCAAAACAGATGGCAGAAGCAGCACTGTGCCATGGGAGAGCTTTTGATCTGTGGTGCAGACTTTCATAGCAAAATTGTCCAATCACCTTGTGAGCAGGCAAAACGCCGTAGCAACAGATGAGGAGGAGTGGGAGTAGCTGTATATCATATTTGTTTGTTGAGGTGAGACTATCCAAAAGGCTTTAGGTTCAAATAAACAGCTTGCCTGCCCTTGGTGCAACAAAGGGAGAAGGAGAGAAGGTGATTCAAAGCTTGGTATGTTCTTCCCAGTTCTTATGCTACGCACTGACATTGGAAAAATTCTCTTTGATATAATTAAGAGCAATATGAAAATAAATCTGTAAATTCATGGTAGATTGTTTCCCAAAATATAGGTCTGCTCTGCTATGTCATCACACTACCTTTGATGTTCCCTTATGATGGAGCTGCAAGTTGGATGCTTAGGAGACCACCACAATGTGAACATTCACTTTAAAGGTCTATATTTGTCAACCTTGATTGTTCCTTGTGCAACCACCTGCAAAATAAGGATTGGCTTCATAATTAGGATTCTTAAACCCTGTATCAGTGCATTTTAGTTACTAATGCACCATAGCACTGAAATTCTGTGGACATCTTTTCTATCGCTAGATACAATTTGTATGTTCAGTGCACAATAGCAGTGGGTTTTCAGCTTTCAATAGTCATATTAAAACAAGAGGGCAAATAAAGATATTTGCCTTACATGCCTTACTTTTGTTTAATAAGACTTTCTCAGTGAAGAAAATGGAAAATTTGATGGCATTTTCCATAACAGTAGGGCTTTCGATCTCACTTTGGTTTCGCAACATAGTATTAAGTACTCACGTAAATGCTGTTCAGGAGCAAAGCACAAACAAATCCACATTGACCTACTGTTTCTTCATATCATTTAGATTTCTTATGGTTCTCTGTTCTAATATTTTCTAAAGTATGTCATTCTAAGTGTAACATTATTGAAAAAGCTTAAAAATTTTAAAGATTAGGCCTGTCCAGTTCAGTAGAAACATAATTTAACTCCACAGAAATTGCTGTGAAGAGATCAGAGAATTAAACAGAACTTGCAAATGTTACTATAAGCTTTTGAAGCGTTTTATCAAAGGATATAATTTTCAAAGAAATTATGAAAAATCCCCACCAGGAATTTTATGCATCTTTTATGAATCTTTTTGGTATCTCTTCTGTTTCTGCAAGGCTATTCAGCATGAAGACTTTGTGGCAAGTGTCTGTCTTAGATGTTAACAGTGTAAGGACAGGTGAATTCTGAAAATGCTTTCAAGTCCATCCTCACCTGCACTTCAAGCTCATTCCTTTATCTATCTGTTCTCAGCTGTACAGGAGATTTCTCTGTGTCTTCATGTTCAGAGACAAATTCAGATTTGAGCTCAATAAATTGTTTCTTGCTTATCCCTTTTCTTTTTCCTGGGTATGCAGGATTGCTGGGTATAACAATTTTTCTGAAGCTACTGCTCTGGTCCATTATCTTAGCAGCAAAAATCAATGGTAAATGAGGTCTTACAGGCCCCACTCTGAATCTTTAGGTTTCTCTTTTGTGTTTTGACTGCTGCTTAGCAGTCAGTAGACTTCTTGCTGTGATTGTAAGTGCTCCAGTTATCTGACCTTTTGACTGAGAATTTTACAGCTGCCTTTTTTTTTTTTAAAGGCTTGATCTCTTTGGATGCAGTTTTTTTCAAGACAACTCATCACTGGTCTAACAGTGCTTCCGTTATACCTATGAAAAATAACAGAACACTGGGCATACTCAGTACTGGGAATGTTTTAAAATCCCAACCAAGAGATTTCTCTCCATCCTTCTGTAATCAGATCATCCCAGTAAAATCTCATTTGTTTGCTCATCTAAGGAGTCCTTCACAGAAACCATCCTATCAACAAACACAATTTTGTCATAGGAGATTAAAGTTCATGAGAAGAGACAAAGTCTCTGCAACGGTCAGCTCCAAATCACACTCATTGTGCCAGGGAAACATCTTAGATATAGTTAAGCCAGAAGTCAGATTAGAAGTGAGAACAGTTTGCAGACACTAAGCAATGTGGATACGTTCTTACTATCAATCAGCCAGTAGTCACATTTCATATCATGACCCTTTGTGTACCTCCTTCAAAAAATTGCTCACAGCAGACATTCAGAAAAGTGCATTAGTTTTTGTAACTGACAGAGGTTTCTGTGTCTGGCCAAGCAGAAATAAATGAGAGCAACCAACAGCAGTGTAATATTTACAAGATCTAGGTCTAAAAATTTGAGATGAGTATCTGGACTTTCGTGTCTTCTAGGACTCTTACCTCTTTTCTGAAGTGTTGTCACTTTGTCTTAGAATAGCAACAATATTTTAGATACTGCTAGCATATCTTTAATGGCTGTTCACAAAACGATGAGGAAAGGGGAAGAGAAGATTACCCTACCCATGGCTTGACATTAGGAAGAAGTTCTTTACTGAGAGGATGATTGGCTATTGGAATGCGCTGCCCAGGGAGATGGTGGAGTCACCATCCCTAGAGGTGTTTAAGGAGAGATTGGATGAGGCTCTTAGTGACATGGTGTAGTTGACAAGTAGGAGTGGGTGTAGGTGTTGGGTCATAGGTTGGACTCGATGATCTCAGAGGTCTTTTCCAACCTTATGATACTGTGATACTGTGTGATGATTTTCCTGAAATTGTTTCTGACCTGGACTGAAAAGGCTACGTCAAAGGCTCTGGCACACAGCTTTCGTTCTTCTGAAGGAAATACCATAAGCTTCATATACACTCTCCTGCAGAATCTGATGAGTACACTCTGTTGTCACTACAGACATTCAGCTTAAACGGAGAATGGTCTGGCCTCAGTAGGAGCTTGTTGTGTCAGCGCATGGAAGCGGTCATTTCTCAGGTTCAGTACCAGTGCATGTGTGCTACTGTCACATATAAACATTCATTTCCATAACATGTATTTAAAATTATTAGGTAATGAGCATTCGAGGTTTTTTCTGTAAACTGAAACTTTTCTCATAAATTTCATATGGATTTTTTTTAGATAAGGCTTTGTGAGTGCGCAGTGTGTAGTACAAGAACTAAATTATTTGTGGGCAACAAATGCTAACGCCTCGATTATTCCATGTCTGGAGTCGACTGCCAAAGTATTCTGGTTTGGGGAAAAACAACTAAATGTCTCCGCTTGACACTGGCCACTAAAAATGATGGGTCATGAAAGGTAACCCAATGGATTTTAAGGAGGGATGTTCAAAAACCTAGAAATCCACAGAACATTCAGATATAAGTTCCTTTTTCTCAGGCTCTGTGGAGCATACCAAACATGCTGAATTAGGCAAGGCAAACAATATAAAAATGGAGTAGTCAGATTATTTTCTAAAATAGGTGAACACTCTTGGTCAATCATCATCTGCAAACAGCAGCACTGAGATACAATAAGAGAAAGGAGTGAAGTGCCAGTGTTGTGTACAATAAAAATTATTTCATCATTTACTTGTTAAAAGTGAAATGGACTTCAGGTTTATGTCAGGGGAGGGGGAAACAATACTTATCTTAGGATGCAAATACATAATCTTTATTATTTTTAAAGAAGTACACAAGCACACAGATACAATGATGTACCACTGTCTTTTGTTGAAAAAAACATACATTTTTTATAACCTTAGAGTTTCTCTGGTGGAACTTCACTGGGAGAAGACAATGGAAAGTCATCGTCTTACCTCACTTATCTTTTAAAAATATATTTTTTTTCTAATAGTCGTAGTTTAATATTGAGTCACTTGAAGAATAGAATTAATACAAAATTCAGTAAAAGATAAGGATTTTTGTTTGTCCTAAAGCTCTTTTACTTAGATCAAAGCAAACCTTTAACGGAATGACTATATTCAGTTTTATACAATTTCGATAATCACAAAGGATTTTTTTTTTTCTTAGGGCCTTCTAGAGGACTGTGAGAAGCTGGACAAGTGAGAAATGATAATGTCATTGCCGTTTACATTTAGGTGCACACTTAACAAACTTGGCAAGCATGAAGAGATATATTTTCCTGAGTACTTTGCTGAAAGATACTCTTTGTTGCCGTCCCTGAGATTGATATGTGCTGTAGTTGCTTAAATAATGCTTTGAAATCCCACTGCAAATGGAATCTGATTACAACAGCTGTAAATGATTTGCCTTTCCCTGTGCTTTCAAGGTATCTTTTTTGCTGTATTTTGTCTGGAAAGGCAGTGTAATGTAGGTCAATGTTTTTGTTAATTCACAGCCTGTGTTACCTGCGAACCTCAGTTGAGAAGGGAATAACAATCTGAAACCTCATTTAGATGATCCTTTAAAATGCCAGGTTTGGAGGGGTGTTATGAAGTAATAAGAAATAAATGTGAAAAATATAAGCTATATTATTATTTCGTTAGTACATGTACTGAAATACATATCTGTGGGCATGTAATTGTTTAATGGTGTGTTATTAGAAGTTACAGATCCCCAGATTCAGTGAATTTGAATGGAAATGATGATGTCTTGGTAGCATAAATTTGCAGGTGTAATTCCCGGTAGGTGTCCTGCCAGAAAATTATGTACCAGTGCAATATTGAATCATCTGTATTAGTGGTAGGTGGCATCCTTGTCTAGGTGCGTCAGTGCCAAGAACACTGCCCCCTTCCCACTCTGCCACAATTCTGCTTTCCTAGACTTGTCTTCTGTTTCCCTCTGTCTAATTTGGGTCAAGGCAATGGCCCTTAGAAGAGAAAAATTAAACTGTTCAGAAGACTTGAATCAACTTAGATTGAATCAAAATGGCCTAACCTAAACCTCTATAAAGGAAGGCTGACCTCTCTGTACTGTAGCACCGTTTCCTGTACAGTTACTTGTCTTACTTCTGCAGATATTACAGGCTACTGATTAAAGCTCAGTGATTCTCAAGCAATCTTGGGACTGCCTAATTTTATTTTTCCTCTTATCTGTATTTCAAAATTTTGGCATTTGTGAATATTGTTTGAAAAAAAAATACATCTGATTAGCTGCCCAGATAAAAGAAAAAATTAGGATGTTTTCATGGCATTTATGCCACTTTTCATAAATATATATAATGATTAAGGATTTTTTTTTGCAGAAAATAAAATGTCATATACATATTAGAGAAATTTGAACTTGTTAAAGTGTGCCAAACAGAAACCTTTTTCTAAAAGCTATACTCTAGTTGTAATGGAAAAGAAGGCATGCCTCATTGTTTGTAAATAATACATTATGAATCAATAGTTTCATAGTAATTCTGAACTTCAAACCCTGCAAATGGGATTCAGCCTAAGCACAAGGAACAGAAATATGGAGGTACAATGCTAAATTATTTAACATGACTTGAACAGTAAGATTGTTGTCATAGACAACCTGTGAATAGAACAAAATACTGGATTAAAAAAATAGATAACTTGCTAGGAATGATTTCATATTTTTTTTAGTGCTAGACCAAGTTTGCTTTGCACATCTATGTGACTTCCTGGAACAGCTCGGGTGCTTAATATTAAGATAAGATTAAGTGCTTCACTGGATCAACACCCTTGTTCTCTGGGCTATAGTAATTCATTTTCTGGCTGAAAATCATGGCTTATAAGGAGTGTGAAATTGCTTTCCATTGGAATTTCCTGTGTGATACTGATGCGCGCATCCTCTGAAGGTTATGTGCCCAGGATTCATCAGTGGTGCAGGAAACTTCTCCTCCCCATATTTCTTTCATGAACCATGATTTATACGTTTTAGCTCCATTCAGAGCTGAAAAGAAGCAGCAGTTTTCCGCCTCATTTTCTTGAGTTCCTGCAGTTACTTTTTAAGGTGGGAAATGTTTTGTGGCATTTCTGCAAATTCAGCTGTTACACAGAGGTTGTAGGAGTTTGCTGGAACTTCGATTGTCAGTGGCACAATTACAGTGGGTGTATCTTTGAAACCTGTTAGCTGAGGGGATGCAATGGGTTAATTTCTTTACCATCTTAGTGAGGCCCTCTAAAAGAAATGATTGTTGAACTCTCATATCCGAAATGGGTTTACTTGTTGGACTCGGGTAATTTCACCATTATAATGCCCGTCTCCAGCTATGCCAGGCTGTTCAACAGGCTGAGGAAAGGAAGGCTGAAGAGACACCACCTCCAAGCCCCCTGCCAAGTTTTTCTGATACATGAAATGTTGACACAAGTTCTGTTCAATTCCTTGGCACAGCAGCCTTTCCCCAAATGTCCCAGATGCTTTTTGCAAGTCATGCTGTTGCCCTTGCAGAGGGAGAGTCAGCACCTAGAGACCTGTTAGTCTGTGCTCTGCAGCTGTGGTTAAGAGTAAAAATTCTTCTCCTCTGATGTCGTGGAGGAGTCATGAGCTGCTCAGAAAGGCAATTATTTTAATAAAGGAACTTCATTCTGAACATCCTTATAGGAGGTTCATCTGTGTGAATGTCGGATTTTACGGTTTATGAACGGTGATTGATAGAGTCATAATTCAGCATTAACCTCTAGCCATGTTGCCAGGTCCAATTAAGGCAGCCTGTGAGAAAACATGCATATTCAAGCCAGTTCTTTATATCTGGGTGCTATTGTGACTGTCAGTTGGTGACCTGTCTTTGTAATTAGGAAAACTCAGATGCAAGCCCTTCTCCTGTACACTTCTGGCTTAGGATGGTTATTTTTCCTACAGAAGAATTTTCCTATAAGGGCAAAAATAGTTCTGCAAAGGGATGAGAAAACAGCTTGAGGAGGGTTTTTTCTGTTGGACTGCTTGCTGGAGAAAGGAATGGAATTTACTAATTCCAGTCTGACTAGCTCTTTGAAACTAGCAGACAAAGCTATTAATTTAGTACCTGGTGCAGAGAGCCTACCACATGCTTGAAAACTTCTGTTCCCTGCAGATTGTGTTGAAGACCAGTTGAACCACTGAGTCCAAAATGGCACCATATTTGATGTCTAGTCTCAAGTGTTCTGAATTTTTTACAGTCATTAGTTTTCTGGCATTTGTGTTGAAATGCGAAGTATTATGTATTACCAAGATCATGGGCCTGTTTATCTGCAGAGAAAGCTGCACATTTGGATTTCCACCCGATCTACTCAAGACTTTTCATTTTCAAACAATATTATTCTTTAGAACAGATTATTCTTAATTCTGCCTTCTTGGACAGCTTTGTAACCTTCCAAGTTTTCTTTAGCTTTAGAATCTTATTTTGCCTCTTATGCCTTTCATTCTCTGCTCACAAAATCAGTCAAACACGCTAGACAGCACCAACTGTCTCCTAGGGATCTAAAACTCTTTCTCAGTGCTCAGTAGGAGATGACCTGCAGACCAAGAATAACAGGAAATACATTATTTATACACTCCATTCCTTCTGAGCTGGCAGCTCCAGAATTCTTGGAGGTATAAACCGTATTGGATTTTCCATGTCTCAATGTAAATTGCAACATTAAACATTCTGGAAGTCCTGAAAATATTTATTATTGGATCATCTCCATCTTTTCTCTCTCTCTCTCTCTCTCTCTCTCTCTCTCTCCCCCTCTCTCTCTCCCCTTTCTTCTACTTCTTTTGCTCCCTTAAAGGGTTTATTTATGTTATTCTGGAAAAACATTGATACGTGTTTATTCTATCTAATATTTAGTTTATAATTCTCCCTATTCCTGTCCTCAGTAAAAGAAAGAAAAACATAGATAAAAAAATTAACACTGTAAAGATCTGAGACATCCCTTAGAAAGCAGCTGGATAAATTTGACCATACCCAAATATACTTGGCCAGATCTGCTCATGATGATCCTGAAATGCAGCACTCATTGCAGACATATTGACTGGTGGAATGCGTGTACAAAATATTTTCACTTGTAATATCCACATATGTCATAAAAACAGGACAGAAAAAACCTCCATAGCTCTCTGCAATATTGCTTTCACTTACTCAATTGAATCTAAGTTGCTTAGTGTTTTGGAATAAACAGGGTAAAGCCACGAGCAGCACGGTTTCCCTCTCTGTGAAAGGCCAGTGAAGAACCTACACACAGCTTCAGGCATATCCAGGCCATCTTTTACATTTAAACATAGAAATAAGGGAGAATTTCTAGCTTCTGCATATTCAGACTGAATAGATTACCCCATACACCTGTAATTACAGGTACTCTGACCTGATGAGTCGTGATTGTTTAAGCACATTGACGAAGGTTCCGATTCTATTGCGGGAGAAAAGGTGAAGCAGTTTCTGGCAGAATTCCAGCATGGCACAGGAAATGTATTTCTGAAGGACTTTTTCTGTCAATGCTTGGATCCATTTCTACAGCAATGTAAGCAATGCATTTGTTGGTTTTTTCAGGTTTTAATTAGCATTCCAGTGATCTTGATGGGCTTGTTGGGCAGTTCAACTCTACCTCTCACAAATGACACGGTTGTAAAGCAGGTTGCTGCTCTTCTGTGCTACGCAAGAAGAAAGAGACTTAGTTGCTTCTTGCCCTCTTTAAAAATCTTTCCAGAGTTTCGCAAAGAGGAGAGGCGATGTGCAAGCCAGGTCTCTGGCTGCTCTTTCACTACCTGCCAGACATTACCTTCTACGCAGACAGTGACTTGATGTAATTTACTTCAAAAGCAAGTGTTGTTTGACTGAACACCATTCTATTAACAAAAAGGCAGAGAAAAGATTCTTTCTTCCTAATCAATATGATGGATCCTGGCTGTTGTTGAGCTTTTAAACCACAATAATAAAGTCATAGCTTTTAATAATTATGTCCAAATTTGCAATACTGTGATTTTTCTAAATCTTTTTAGCTGCCTTGGTAATATCTTTATAATACAGTGCGAGAACACACATATACCGGATTGTTCTATGCTATGTGACTAAACAATGAAATATATACCTCATATATGTGACATCAGTCTGCAACTTTATTAATCTTTCTATATTGGAGCAGTATTCTTTATTCATTAGATATAACATAATAAGGTGAAATACATCTTTCACTGCCTGTTGCAATAAAGAGATGAACTATTGAGTCATTATTAATATATTCATTATATGCATTTTTAATGACTTACATTAATAATAATGGATAAAACTAAGCTTGGATAAAGGAATGGAAAATTAATCTTGATTTTATTTTATATAGACAAATAAATTTCACGCTTTGCAAAGGGTTCTGTAAGATGTTTTAGGTAATAGTCTGTTGAAAACGAATTCTGCTTTTGCATGTTTTAGAATACATATAATGTTAAGAACGAGTACTGGTTCTGTAAGCCATATTTTAATAAAGGTCTCATTTAAATTATTTTTACCTGTGTTATTGATCTGAAGTACAACAGCTAAATGTCTTTCCTCTCCCAGTACATCTATACTAATTTACTCTGCTACCTCAACTACAAAACCAGGCACCTTTTGTTCATCTGATGTCCGTATGTTCCCAAAAGTAGTTGGGAAAGGAACCACTTGGAATTTTTTTGCTTTTATTTAATACATGTAGCTATATGCACTCTCAAATATGTAGATGTCAATCTATATCTTGTATTTATATAATTATAAAGACTGTGTGCACATTATATAATATCTAAAAATCTTTCAACTATGGGATAATCAATTAAATGTATTTCAGGATTACTCCTTTGGATTTAGATAGCTCAGCAGGTCATAGGCCAGTATTTGTTTTATGAAGATGAAATTTCCACAGGGTAGTGAAATTTCCACAGGGTAATAAAATTTCAATGAAGTATAATTCTTTCCAAGAATTAGTCAGATTCAGAAATAAGCTAATTTCAAATTCAAAGGCAATAGCTTCCATCAATGTTGTTTCTACCACAAAGGAAATGAGAAAAACGTAAGAGACGTAGTGTCATGTTCAAATTAGAATGAGATCTCTGCAAAATCACTAAATAAATAAAATGCTTTCTTGAAAGTTCTTTAAGCCAATCAGATATTGACAATCCTCTTCTGAGTAACACATGAACTATGTGTTTAGGTTAGCATTGTGTTTCCCTTCTGTTCAGGAGACGAAAAAAATCAAGTTTCTCAGTGTGACCCACTAGTGCTTCAATGGGATAAAAGGTAAATCCTGATAAATATCATAATGGGTAAAATGGTTTTTGTGAAGACATAATTAAAGATTTCCATTTCAGTGGAATATTCCTATTCTAAATTTTTTTCCACTCCTTCAGTGGTCAAAAAACCCAAACACCTACACATTTGATGAAGTAGAAAATTCAAGAAGCCTTGGTGCTGTAACGCTGAAATGTTCTAGCTGAGTTTTTAATGTAATGTTTTCTTTCCCCTGTGAAAAACATTGAAATGCTTTGTTCCGTTTGACATGGAGCTGCAAACAGCTTCATTCGTGTTGTGCGGTTATTTGTTCATGTTGCTTCGCCGGCCTATTTTACCACAAATGTGAAGATACTTGGCAAAAGTACAACTGTCCCAGGTTACCAATAATTTGGAAGAAAGCCACAGTTTATCAACATGCCCTGAGTGAAGATGAAGCCTGTAGGCATCTGGGCTACTACAAGATTAATGTCACACTTGTGCACAAAACCCCCCAGTCTCGATTCCAACAAAGCATTTTGATTTGGATTGGTTCAGCCTATAAAAGGGTGCTTTAGCTTTATTTTTCCTCTGTTTGTCATGGTTTAAAGTTCTGGAAGTTTTTAAGAAACAATGTGGTTTAATATTGAGAGAGAATTCTCCTCTGGTTTGTAATTTTTTTCCTGTCTTTCGTTCAGTACCTCTGGAGATAAAATAGAAGACAGGTGATTCTTTTATCTTAGCTTTTCTTTGGAATACTTGTCTGCCCCAATACGTTAACACATTCCAGAGTTCACAGCAAAGGTAATCCTTGGCTTCAATCTTAACTCCACTGAAGTCAGTGAGAGTTTTTCCCTCACTGATTTTTGTGAGACTAGGGTTACGCACCTCCTGCATCCGCTCAGGGCAAGGATCCACTGTCTTGTTGGAAGGCCAAGACAGAAGCAGTTGCCTCGTTCCTCTTCTTTCTCAATCTTGCTTTGCTCAGAAATTTCTTTTTCTTTTTTTGCCCATACAGTCAATGTTATGCAAAACTCTTATTATTTTAATCTTGAGAATCACATTCATACTGAGAATCAGTGAGTACATTTCATTGGTTTCAGATATATTCCTCCATCTGGAAAACTGCAATATACTTTTGGTTTACATTTGCTTATGAAAGAATGTCTGTCCCAGCTGCCTATCATCACAGAATTTCTGGATGCAGAACATTGCACCAAAACAAAAATGCTGACACCTACTTCTAGTTTTCATGGCCAGTTTTCGGATAAAAATCAAAGAAAGTAGCATAAAACAATTTCATTTTGATAAATTCCTACATAAATAAAAAGTTTGATTATCATATTTACATATTCTGCAAAAATAGAGCTTATGCTGTCCTGTAGTAAAATCTAGATACGGAGGTTATTTTTGTTGCTTAAATAATCAGTTGAAAGGTTGAAATGAAAACGGTCCTCAGCCATATAAAATGTAAACTATTAAGTCCTGCAATAGTAATTCAAGTAATTCTATTATGCACATCGAGCTTTTTGATATGAGATATTAGCAGATATACCTTTCTCATCAAAACCACATTCAGTTATAGCAGAAGCGAGAGAGAAAAGAAATCTTTGTATAAAATTGACATCGGAGCTGCGAATTTTATAGGAGCTCCCATTCTCTAGAAATGGGAGACATAATGACTAAATAAAATAAAACTAGTTGAGGCGCCTGAAAAAGAAAAGGTCCTTTTAGATTATTATGACTTCAGACAATAATTGCCTCAGACGTACTGAAACATGATATAAAGGCATAAAGACAGATCTTATCACAATAATCATGTCCTGTAAAGGATTATTTTAATGGAAGAAAAGTATAGATTGAGAGAGAACAACATCCAAAATTCATCAGGGCCAAATTAACAAAAAACACTAAAACTAGATTAAAATCCAGGAAGAAGTTGTGTTATTTTAGCGCATGAAAAGAGCTAACATAAAGTCAGATACTTCTTTATGATTTCTCCTGTGCATTCCTGTTATGATTTCTCTGTTTAATTTTGGTCCAAGTATTCCAAAGACCCCACCATCCTCAAAAGGAGCACAGAAAAATAGTAATAATTAAAACCCTGTAACAGAGCTTTCTAGTATGTATTCTTGTCCATGGCTGCGAAAGAAAAAACAAAAGGGCCTCTGTGTCAGACATTATTTACAGTTTGGGAAGTCTATCTTTATTTTTTCATACTGCCTGACCAAAAGTAAATGAAGTCAGACATCCTTTTTATCTCTGTTCGCAATTATTCAATAATTGCTATAAAAAGTTTAATAACCATTATGTGATTGAGAGATCTAATTCCACATGGGGAGTAAATTTTGTTCAACTTGAAACACCTACCGTCACACAACTTAATAACTCAGTTGGATGTTGCTCCTGGAAGTCCCTTATGTCAGCTTGTGGCTCTTTGAGCAGCAGGAGTAGCAGAAGACCTCTGAGTTCAGCAGAAAATTTATTTTGAACACTTTCCAACCAAAGCCACCCAACTGTCTATTATGTCTTGGAGCAGAGAGTTACATTGTTTTGGTGACTAGAAAGGAATTAGTAAAGTTAGCACAATTCCTGATGTCCTGAAGTGATATAATACGTAACCTCTCAACACATGAAGTTATCATGGGCAAAGTTTTCCATACTGGGTAAACCAGCTAAAAGCAAGTTCCAACTTCAGGTATGCAATAGTGTGTGTTAGAACAAAAATCCCCTGTAACACACTTGGGATAGCTTGAGATTTCCATTTGCAATTTTTATGCAAATTCTAGTAGCAAACAATGTCTGCCAAGAATATCAATAAAAATGTGATTATGAGCATTGAAACTCAGAAACTTCAATTCCTGCATCATAATTTAAAAGTAGCTCTAAACATGCTTGATTCTCATCCTTTTCTTTACATCATCTATATACATTTCTTGGGGTTTTTAATCTGCCAAATGGAATGTGCATCCTCTTACACTTGTTACTTCTGGTGAGAGGTTTATTATATCTAGAGATTTTTCCTCCTTTTTTAGCCATTGACAGAAATGGTCTACTTTTGATTCAGTAAATTTTAAAGAAACTTGTACACTCTTCTACACTCTACCTTCAGCATGCAGGTTCCTGTCACTTTGACCGCAATAACAGCTCAAAAATACAATGTTTTCTGTCTGTTAAACATAGAGGGAAAAAAAACAACAACAACAAAAGGAACCTTTTATTTTGGTACAGTTTTTCTTGAACTACTTCCATCTCTAAATATGTGCTTCATCAAATTCCATTCCAAGATCACTCAACAGAATGCCTTTCCATATTTCTTCTTTCAGGCTGAGCACCTGTTCTTTTGAATACTTTCCCTTGATTACATTATTCTTTCACCATGCAGTCTCTTCTTCCGGTGCCTTGAGTTAATCTGTGTGTGTCCCTGTTTCTTCCTACATCTATACCGATGCGGTGCACTGTTCCTCATCGTCACGTTTTGTTTGAGTATTTTTTATGTGGTCTTCATTTTTCTTGCCCCTCACCTACCAGTTCTTTCATCTTTATTATCCAGGTATGTATCTGTCACTGCTCTCAAATATAAGCCTCTAATTGCCTTGTTTCATCCTGGTTAGGCTGTAAACACCCCAGATCAATTACCTATCAGTGCTACCTATGGTAGCAGGGAAGAAGGAACAGTCATAAACTGTGTGGTATCAGGTGGTTCAGGACTCACCAGTGTTACGACAATGAATGAGGATAGTGATTTCTATGTTTCTTGGCATTATAACAACTATCTGCATATGGAGAGAATCATTCCATGAGTTTCACCAAATAAACCTATAAACCATAACTACGATGGTAACTGAGAAAATATAAAAACTTAGTAGCTTTGGAATGGAGCCATTAATAAATACATACAAATGGCCTATTTCTGCTCAGAAAAAAAGGCCATTTCACAGTGCTATCAGTCAGATTAATATCCCCTAAAGTATAAAAATTTGACAAGTTCAGAGTTCTTGATTCTCTTAGAAATTATTTCTGTAGTGTTCAAGAGACTTCAGTAACATTTCAGAAAAGTCTATACTCACCTTCAAAATTGAAAGCTGAACTGAAAATATTTCTCTAGTAAAATATTAGACCAAATTTGTTCTTAATCTTTCTATCATCTGGAAAGAATATGAATATGGGAAGACTGTGGGGTTTTTTTTATGTACTCACTTGCGATTGAGAATTTTGTCCAAGCTGAGTCACCTTGATTTATTAAAGAGTAGATCTTAACCCTTTCTATGACTGCCTGCAATAAAAACAAAGTTAATTGTGTTTTAATAATTGCAAGTTTGTTTCTATTCTCTGTTTAGCAGTGTACATCAGGAAAACCTGGAAGCACAGCAAGGCGTGAATGAGGCGCACAGCCTGGTGTTACAAAGTAATTCATGTAGACTGCATCAGGGCAGAGGCTTAAAAAAAATTCTCTTTATATGTTTGAGAGTATTACTTCGATCATAAAGCCAAATGCATCCTGGGCTGCGTCAAAAAGAAGCGTGACCAGCAGGCTGACAAGGTGATTCCGCTACTCTGTTCTTGTGAGGCTTCACCTGGAGTACTGCTACCAGTTCTGGAGTCAACACGGGAGGGACATGGATCTGTTAGGGCGAGTCCAGAGGAGACCACGGAGATGCTGCGAGGGCTGGAGCCCCTCTGCTGTGAGCACAGGCTGGGAGAACTGGGAGTGTTCAGCCTGGAGAGGAGAAGGCTTCGGGGGGGACCTGAGAGCAGCTCCCAGTACTGAAAGGGCTCCAGGAAAGCTGGGGAGGGGCTCTGGATCAGGGAGTGCAGGGACAGGATGAGGGGGAAGGGTTTTAAGCTGAATGAGGGGACATTGAGATCAGCCATTAGGAAAACATTTTTTTCCTGTGAGGGTGGGGAGGCCCTGGCCCAGGTTGCCCAGAGCAGTGGTGGCTGCCCCATCCCTGGAGGGGTTCAAGGCCAGGCTGGATGGGGCCTTGGAACACCCTGACCCAGCAGGAGGTGTCCCTGCCTATGGCAGGGGTTTGGAGCGGGATGATCTTTAAGATCCCTTCCAACCCAAATCATTCTATGATTCTACTCTATTTTTCTGCTACATCAGGAGGGCTGTTTGTGCATGGACAGAGCTACTTAATTTACACCACAGGCAGGACTGGAATTATTGGTGGTGTGAAATGCTCTTGAGCAAACGAGCCTTCTGCAGATTGTAGAGATGTATGTCAAAGGTCAAGATGTGTAACTTCGAGGTCTTTAAAACTTGTCAGGACAAAGCCCTGAGAAACACAATCTGCTTTGAAGAGGGAGTTGGCCTAAATAACCTTCCGTGTTTGTTCAAACCTAAATAATTCTGTGATTCAACTGGATTTGTTTTAAGAACAAAAAGCCCTTCTGTCATCATATGCATTCAGTTCAAGACTGCTAAACATATCTATCAGTTGGTAATTCATATTCCACTTCGGGAACATGATCTTATTTTTAAAAAATATTTTTCCCCTCAGAAAGTCAGTCAAATGTACACTTGGTGTGCAACTGCTGTGTTGCAGACAGTCTATAGCATGTAAGGGAAATGTCTGAGAGAGAAGCTGCTGGACCTTCCTTCAACAATCGATTCACAGGGGTGCTGATAGAGCAGTAGGTTGAAAGCAGAAGCTGATATCTAGTAATTAGAAATGAGGGACAGATGTTAATGATGAAACCAACAAAATAGCAGAGAGGTTTTCATTGTCACTGCAGTAAAAAAATGTTGGTTATTACTGGGCACAGGCAGAAAAGAAATTGGTAGCAATTGGTGTAAGCTATTCAATTTTTTATTGACTTCGACTTTTAGGTAAAATGTTTGAGAGGATGCAGACAGTGACCCAGATGGGGGTTCCATAATAGTTATCTCAGCTGAGAATTTTGTTTAGTAGAGATGGATGATGGTAGTTAACCTAGAGCCTGAGTTGATGTGAAAGAAAAGTCAGTTATGTTTCAATTTCTCATGCTGTAGCACAGGCTACCTTACATTGCTTCGGCGCCTGTTACCCAATTCTGTTCTGTCAGAAGGAATGTTAAATGCCTGTATTCCTTAATTCAACTGGATGAGACTGCCTTTGGAAACCCAAAAAGTAGTGGGACTTCAGCAAATAAAGCTGTCCTAAACCAGTTTTCTCTACCTGTTGAAAATCTGCTAGCAACCCGTGTAACATACTTTGCTGTGGGGCGTAGTCTCTGGCTAATATGTCATTTTTACATTTCGTGCAATGAATCTATGGTGTCATCATTTTGCTCTGTGTAGTCTGATGTGAGAGTAACAGTAGAAAAGACCTCAGATTATATCTACACATGATAATTCATTTCATACTTATGCCATTTAGATCTAGCTCTTCAGTAAAAAGGCGTGGGGTAGACAACATAGGAAGAAAAACATAATGAGAACTATCAGCAGGATAAAATTTGTTTAACTTTTTAATACTATCTGCCTTTATTGTTTATAATCGAAGTTGAAGAATGCTGGCTTGATAAGCAGAGTGCTGTGATGAGAGAAAGCTGGACACATGCTCTTTATCAGCAATTACAGAATATGAATACTGCCCACTCTTCTCCATATTTGGCCGTAGATAGCCCGCTTGTTAGCCCTGCTTGACTGAATCTGACTGTATCTTAGTCTTTTCCTGTTGGTTTCCTCTGAAATCACAAGACATGAAATATAGTCCTCACTTTCCTGAGGTAATTCATTGGGGAAAATGGGTTCCTTTGGTGTGCTGTGGGTGTGCTGAGGCTGCTCTTGGGCTCTTTCAGTATGTGCATAGCCAGAGAGCAGAAAGGACGGTGCCCGTGCAGAGGCTGCTGAACTCTGTTACGCTCAGAGTACTCGGCAGCAGTGGACTTTGCTCCAACGCAGAAAGCAGCCCTGCTGTAAGTGTTGTATTTCATGTGTAAATGAGTGTGAAGGTTTCTCTTTGCTGAGGGTTATTTAGGTCTGTTGGCTCTCAGGATGAGATGACGGTTATGCTATTTGTAAAGAAAATGCATTGATGCCACATTCAACCTCTGAAGCTGGTGCAAAATATTTCCATTAATTTATTAATATCTGCAGTGAGAAAAAATTAGATCGGTGCTTTCTGACCTTCAGTTTTAATTGGTTTCTGGATGGAACTCAAAATATTGATGACCACATATAATTGGAGCCAAGCATACCACATGAATTTCCTCTCTCAGCCACAGCTGAGGTTTGCAAAGACGATTCGCTGGAACTTCCATAGGATAAACAAGTGAAAGCAAGCCAGTTTCTGTATAGTATTTCTGCAGAAGAATTGGGAACTTGTCTTTCAACCTGGGGTCCATAATGAGTCATTATAAAGAAAAACAAGCATTGGGAGTGGGATTTAGTAATTCTTTGACCATCCTTGAAAAGGCATGATCCTCTTAATTTGACTGTCACAGTCGACTATAGCGTGAGCTGGAATGACGAATTTACATTAGCCTATTATTTTATGTTATGGACAGGATTCCAAGAGACTTTCCTGGTGAGATTTTTCCCCCTAATTCTTAGTGTTCTTTTGCCCCATAAATAAGATACTAGTTCATTACATACCTCCTTCAATAGATTTGTTGTGGGGCTCACAGCAGGCCGTGGATCCTGGAAAGCAGACGGTTAGCTTTAACCTCGGTGATATCAAAGTATTCCCGTGAGAAGACCACGAGAAAGAAGACAAAGAGGATTGCAGGTGTGCAGACTTGAGGAACACGGAAAGCATGGGGGAGGAAGTCAGCACAGAAGAATGTTAAGCAATTGGGGTTGAATATTAGCCAATAACATACCCGTTTATATTATGTAGAACATATAAAAGGCAGCTGTGGTTTTTAATGGAGGTGCTGCTTACTTTTGAACTACAAAATAGGAATTATTGTCATTCTTTGTCCGACTTGACCACAACAACTTGTCACTTGCATTAGCAGAGCAGGAGTTTATGTGCTATTTTTCTATTAATCTAGAAACATTTCCAATACATTTGTGTTCAGTTTCATCTGTGTTGATATCTTGCTTTTCACATATGCTTTTACAACATATCTTAAAATATTAAAAGCAATTATCTTTTTCTAATCAGAGAACAGAGTAATTGAAAACTTTGACTTTTTTTTTATGTATTGGTTTTGAAGGCTTTTACTTGCTTATTTTTTAGGCAGCTAGTCTTATAAATCATTAATGTGTTAGGACTAATAATACTAATTTATAGATGGATTTGGGGACAAATCTGCTAGTAAAAAGGACTCTGGAGCATGGAGTTCATTCTTCATCTGTGCATGCATTACATTACATCATGGAAGTCCAGAATGTGTCTCTTTGGGAGAGTGTTGCTGTTCATTGAAAGCTGGTATTAAAATAGGCAAGTTAATTGAGCTGGAATAGAGTGAATTTGCGTCTTAGTAGATGATAAAGTGCTGTGATATGGATTTAGTATAGGAATAATGTTGAGAACACACTGATTTTTTATCTGTCGCTAAGTAGCTCAAGCACTAAGTCAAGGACTTTTGAGCTTCTCATGCCCTGTCAGTGAGTAAGGACAGGCACAAACAGCTGGGGGGGGGACACAGCTGGGATAGTTGACCCAAACTGGCCAAAGAGATACCCCATACCATATGACACCATGCTCAGCGTATAAACTGGGAGAAGTTGCCTGGGGGAGGCCACAGTCACTGCTCAAGGACTGGATGGGCATTGATTGGCAAGCCATGAGTTTGTCATTTGCATCACTTTTTTTGGGGGTGGCGGGGATTTACTTCTCTCTCTGTTGTTATTTTCCTTTTCATTACATTATTATTGCTGTTATTATTACTGCTATTACTACTGTATTTTATTTCAGCCATTAAACTGTTCTTGTCTCAGCCCATGAGTCTTCTCACTTTTACCCTTGCGATGGTGTAAGCAAGCAGCTGTGTGGTGCTTAGTTGCCAGCTGGGGTTAAACCATGACAATTATTTGGCATAGTAGCGTCATCTGAAGAAATTAACCAAAGGTCAAATTTTCCCAGCTGGTGTCTGCATTTCCCTTACTAGTTCCTTTTCTTTGAAATAGCCTGGTCTGGTGGGAGGCGTCCCTGCCCGTGGCAGGAGGGGTTGAACTGGATAGGCTTGAAGGTCCCTTCCAACCCAAACCGTTTCATGAGTCTATGATTCTATGTACATACAGTTTAATGTGATATAATTACTTCACCAGAGGGCTAATGTATCCAGAAAGGTAGCAGCTAGTCTACATGTAATTCTATTTAAGATATAAATAACCCCAGAAAAATGGACAATACTTCAAGTATTTTTAAAATTTCAGGTTAATATTCTCCTAGTGGTTTTTGAAATTATGTAGTATTATTTAATGTTCCAGATGTATAATTTTAATTGTCTGGAAAAAAGAGAGATACTTTTTGAGTCGATTATTGAGTATCAAGTGTGTTTTCCATCTTTTTTTCTTTCTATTTATCAAGAAATTGTGGGTTATTCGTAATGATTTGTTTTTCAGAAAGATTGCACATAATTATTTCTTTCTTATGTTCTGTGGATATTATGGCATACTTATATAAAATTGGAAACACTAAGGCTAATGTCTTGACCACAGGAAAATAAGGTACTAATTTAAATGAGGTCTTGGTAATGAACTGGAAAATTAAGAATTTAAACTATAAATCACTGAATATATACACCTTCTGGGAAATCGCAAAGACTGGAAACAGAGTGAAAAAAGAATTCAAAGTATCCTTGTGTCACAGCTAATCAAAAAACATTTTTTTTCTAGTGTCACTATATTTTCTTGAACACATCCACAGAGATATTAGAAACATGTCATGTTTTTAACATGAAGTTTAGATCATATTTGGTAGATTCAAGCTTGACCTTTTGTTCTGTATTTAATCATAACTATAGCTATTTCCTTTACTAGAGTGTTCAATAACCATTTAAAAAGCTATAGTGCCTTCAGAGGAAGCGACATGCAGTTTATTGCAGTGTTCTCATGGGCTGTGTATTTTCTTCTTTGGGAACTTATTTGAATTTCTTGTTTACCTTTAAATCCTACTGGAGATTTTGTTTAAAAGGTAGAATCATGCCTTTCGTGAAACATTTTGTGTGTTTATGTTACACCAGGTGGTGGTACAAGAATTCGTATGCCTCCTGTAACTGAAGGGCAGAAGGGTGCTCAAGCTGTCATCAAAGAAATTGTGTCAAACAGATTTGACACATGGTCAGCTTTTGACATGTGGTGGTTTGATCAAAAACACCTTGAACTTGGTCACAGATACTGGTATGGGAGCATAGCTGTCCTAAGTCTTTGCAGTAGCAACAAGGCTAACCTGCAACAGGAAGGAATATTGCAATTGGTGTGAAGGAATATCTTGTCTAGAATTTCCATTTCCTCCTTTCTTTCCATCTGTTTGTGAAATACGGCATTTTCCTTGTTAAATGCCAAGCTTCTTTTGAGAGTCAGCAGGGATATATTTGTAACTCAACAATGAATTGCTCCAATTAATTCTGAAAGGTAAGGAGTCCAGTGAAAAGTTAGGAACAGAGATGGGGAGTCAGTTTAAAAAAAAAGTTGATATTTCTTTCTTCTCTAATTTCTTTCTCCTCTAATTTCTTTCTCCAGCTTGTGAAGGAAGATTTAGTAAGGAGATATTGAATAGTGGAGATACTGAAATAGATATTGATGTCGATATTGATAGATATCGATCAGAGATATTGAAGAGTAGTATTTATTTACCATTGTATTTCTTTTTGCTGTATTGCTTTAGTTTTCATGTGAGCAAAGCATCATTTTTCCTTTTTTAGGAAAAAAAGAACTAAAACATTATTATAGCACTGAAAGATAATTCTGTGTTTGGGACAGTCAAATAAAGATTGAAGCTTCTTTCCTGCTACATAAACACACATACCTCGAAGAAAAGAGTTAAAGCAAAGTCTAAAAAGGCAGCATTTTTTTAGAATGGCTTTGGGGCTGTTGGCCACAGTAAAATCAGGAAAAACATATTCTAAAGAGGAGGGAAAAAAAATCACTCAACAAAACGCTGTCTTGCAGTTGGATGAAGAGAATAGGATTAGAAGTCCCAACTAGGAGAAGACTGGCCACAGGTGAGGAACCAGCTCTGCAGAAGATTTAATGAACAGGAGCTAACGATGTCGTACTGGTAACTGTGATGAGAAGAGCAAAAGCTAATCCAGCTGTGGCTGAACTGGAGCAGCACGTACAAGGAAGTGTTTCTCATTGTGCAATTGGTGTTAAGGGAAACCCAGAGGAGGACACAGAGGACGCTTGGAGAAACATGGGCTGGGGAAAAGGAAGGGCTGAGTAACAAGAAGGCAAAGACTTCAGTACAGCTGCGTTTGGGTCTACAGTGGGTAGGCCGAGAGGAGGGTTGTTACCCTGTAGCAAGGAAAAGCATTAGGAGAAATCATTTAAAGATTAAGCCCTGACCTAGGTTGCATATGGAGCTTATTAAATCCTCACTGCTGAGGTCTTTGACAACAGGTCTGAGCAAGAACTCATAAATACGGGCTGCGTAGCCCTGATGCTGCGTGACCACAAACTGAGAGGTACTGGTCTGAGCCCCACGTAAGAAGGGGTAAGTGCTCACCAGGACTACCCTTTCACATGAAGGTAAGAGAGCAGCAGTGAGAGAGATGCACTCTGCAAGTGCATCTAGGAAACAGAGGTAAACAGCAAATTAAGATAGCTGGGCTGGACAGATAGCGATCTCAAATAACATAATCGTAGTTGCTGAACCTGCCCTAGGAAAAAGAATGAGCTACAACAGCTCTTGAGGGACATTTTAACCTTGTTTTAATCAGAATTCCATGAGTAAAATTTTTATTTTGCTCTAAATGCTGTAAAATTGTAGACTTATTATTGAACAATGACTCTGTTATAGTCATACGTCTTCCCCAGAGGCTAATGTAGTAACTTCGTAGCCGTTAACAAAACCAGAAGGAGAAACATAGAGAAGGAATTTGCTACAACACAGTGAAACACCAGAATATGATGTTATTGCTATTATTTTTTGTTTATCCAGAAACATTTCCATCTCCAGCTAAATTGGCCTGTGGCAACGTCTGCATTAAGCTTATCACTTGTGCAAACAGTTCTGCTTTATTCTTTTGCTATTATATTGGGAGATAACATTATAGATAGCTTTTGTGTGGGAGAAGTCTCACTCTCCAAATTGACTCTAATTATTTATCTTTCAGTAAAAGATAACTTTCTGAGAGTTTGTACTTGTTTGCTAAAACAATGATTTAAGTTGTCACCTTGCTTCTAAAGTATTAGTTATTATTTCTAATATTTGTAATCATTTTCCATGTGTGACTCCTAACCAGAAAGAACTTTGTCAGTACAGATATTCCTTAGCTTCGGATGCCTCACTCAGAAAAGCATCAAAGAACTTTTACGATAGGAAAATAACCAGAAAGTTCAGAATTCTTTTGTTCTTGCTGGAAGAAAGTATCAAAATGAAGCCACATTTTAGAAAGTATTACAAAGTCAGCATATTCACCACTGCCAAATGATACACCTAATATTAAAACTAATGATTGAGTATTGGAAGATAAAGGGAAAAAAATAATACCCAAGACCACAGTCTCTTAATCAGATGTACAGAAAACTACGCCTGAGCTCCTGATTAAATTATTCAGACATCAGAACTGAAAGACAGCAGAACATCTGAAATTTGGCCTCATCTTTTACAGGTCAGCCACAGGGTTTATTCTACTTGCTGCTCTCTTATCATGTTGAACATGTTCCACTCACAAAATATTGGCAAGCTTTGACTTGTAGAAGTCCTTCTGGAATTTATGCAAACACAGCTTTCAGTGGTTTATGGCTCATTTCACTGGGATGGCAAAAATCATCCTGCTGACCTAGAATAACTGTTGAAAGATGCTCTAAAAAATGAACCATTTGAGACTTGTGCTGATTCAATTTTACATGCTGATTCAATTTTACATTCATTTGGCATCATTAAAACCATGTGTATTTTCTAGCCTGATTCTCTGAATGTTGTGCCTTTTTGAAAATAAGTCTCAGTAATAATTGTAAAATAGAATGAAATTTAGAAAACTGATACGTAGCTGAAAACACAGTCTCCATCAGAATGTTTGTATGTTATGAGTTCCTGAGGTCTCTGATTTTTGTCTCTTTTCTGTGTCTCCTGTTTACTAAAATGGCTTTGCTTAACACCTGACAAGACCTTTCCTACTTTCCTTTAACCAGTCTCGTAATGAATTATCAGCATTGCACTTGATGTGCAAAGGTCCTTTGAATGACACTTCCTGATGTCAGACCTAGAAAAAAGAATGTTTAGCTGTCCGACATTAAACCAGTCGCACCATGCACGTTTCACTCTGCCCCAAGTACTAACCATTCAGATTTACTGCATAAAGTTCTTTTCGACACACCATCTGTTACAGAACCGCGTAAAGCACGTTTACGTTAGTGAAACACTATTCTGTTGAGTAAGATGTTAACACAACTACAAACATTGGAGGGGAGTGTGTGTGGATTTTCTACAATTCCAAAACTTAAAATGTGCTAGCCAGGTTGTTTGATTTACCAGAAAAACCTATCCTTAGTAAGCCAACTTCTTTCTTCTCTGTTCAATAATAGTTATAAAATAAAATTCCTAGGGAAGTTGCTGGACATATCAGATGGTGTTATAAACTTGTGATTTTTTCTACAATTCATACCTCAGAGTGGCAGAGATGTATAGTCTTAGTTTATCTTTGGCTTGAAGAACTCTTTCAACACCAATGATCTGATTCACCAAGTTTTTAATTTATAGTTTTGGAATCTAATGAGTTCCTTGTACTTCAGTTGTCTGATAACCCCATAATTTACCAAGTACAATTTAATTTAAATTACAATTTCATCTCTCTCTATTAAGTCAGCTTACAAATATTCTTATTAGCATGCTGGTTTTCAATCAAGTTGGAGAGTGTAGTCTTCTTTCCTTGCTCTTTTAAATACTGAAAGAGGGGGAAAGCTCTAGCTTTAGCCTTTTTCCATTACTTTGTTCTTGTGTTTTGTTGTCTTTCTGTTCTGGGAATATTTGAGAGGGGCAAGTAATTTCTTAATAAGTATGAATCAACTAATGTTTTTATCTGGGTCGTTATATAAGGCAGATTAGAAAGAGGGAGGGTAGAAAAAAAGAAGCTTGAAATTCAAAGTCTCCAGTGCAAAAAATAATTTAAAACATTTCTTCTGCTAGAATAGCTTAGTGTATAGTAGAAGGATTGATTTGGTATGGGGAAATCATAGCCATATTTTTAAAAGATAATGGTAATGTTTTCATGCACTATTAGAGTAATTTTTAGCTACGGACATTTAAAATAAAATTAAATGTCTCTTCAGTGCTTGCATGTCTTATGGCAGAGTATTAGCTACAGTAGCTGAATTTCTGAAAGTGTGACCTTCATACTCCTTCGTGTCTCAAAAGGAATAATCTGTATTTATAAAATACATAAATATATCTGTATACACGAGTATTTAGATACATATATTTATATGAGTATATATATACATATTCAGAACTTTTAATATAATGGGAAGGTCTAATAGAAACCACTATCATCTTCTTTAATGCAAGTTACTAAAGATTGTATGTAAGTCTTTGAAAGGAAGCAATGATCCACCTGTGTATGAGCCATATAAACGCACTTTTAAGTACGCGTTTCTCATGGGTGAGAGCTCATAGACAGGAACGCTACGAAAATTTTAAAGATATAGGAAAATGGTTTGCAGGTGTATCTGTGGTATTGATATGGTGATACAAGTTACCGGTACACCCTGTGCCAAAGCATAACCCTACCTCTTCTTTTCTGTCCATCTTCATTTACTTCACAAATTTAGGCTGCAACCTTCTATTTCTGGTTGTCCCCAGCTCCCAGCTGTGTGTTGTAATTGCTAACTATCATTTGGTTTCCTCCCACCACACACCTACATTTCCTCATCCCCTTTCTTTAAGTCTGGCTTCACCAGGTGTGACTGTATGTGGGCAGGCTGGTCAAGGCTGCCTGAGTGTGTGTTACGAGCAGTAGCAGAGATTGGGAACTTCTAAGATGAAAGATTAAATGCAGCTTAATGGAAAGAAGCATGAGTTACAGACATGATGCACACAGTAATGTAGACTTAATGTTTGCTTCAAACTTTAAAGTGGATGAGTGTAAAAAAATACCTGATCTTTAAAGGACATTTGCCTGAAAAGAGTAGAGGCTTCTACACTTTCAACAACTGACTGAAAATCAGATGAAGAAGTACTGTATTCTAAAGCTTTCCCATTTTGCCTCTGAGTGTTAGTTTTAGAAAAATCCAGACCAAAGCTTTTCAAGAAATCTATTTTCAAGCAGTTATTTACCAGTACTTTCAGTTGTTTTACATCCTCAGCTTTGGCTGGACAAGAAGAGGGGGAGTAGCTGCACGGCAAATAACTGCAATGAAATGTATTTTCTAATTACATAATGCTGGGAATGAAAATTATTTGTTATGTTGTGACTTTAAGTTTCCTTTAAGTTCCAATAAACCTTGCGTAAAAAAAATCCTTATTCTGAAAAAGATTCTTTATAACAGTGTAGCAGAGCAGTTCATTTTAAACAAATAAGACAGAAAAACCTATCAGGACTCTGAGAGCATAGGACATGGTTCAACAAGAACAAACTCCTAAGGGCTCAAACAATTTACATTTCACTTCTGCCTCATAGCTACAGGAATGCAGACTTTCTGTCCCTGGGGCTTGTGTTTTTTTAGTGCCTTCCCTATAACTTCTCAGTTCTTCATGGCCTTGAGAACTTGGAGTGTGTGGAGACGATCGCTGCCCTTCTGCAGAACATTCTTTTTCCTTTTAAAAGAAGTTGGTCTTAGGGAAAGATTCTAGATGCCCTAAAGAAGTTTGTTAGAAGTTTAGGTGCATTTGTGTACTTTAAAGGTGTATCTTTATTGTTGGAAAATAGCCCACGTAGAAATGCAACATCCTGAAGAGGCTTATGCTTTGCGGAACAGAGTAACTGCGGAATCTGCGTGGGCATTAAGTCTTGATCTGGCAATGCAGCTGAAGATCAAATAGGTCAAGTGAAAGGGAAAGACAACCATTCATTAAGCACGGGTTTAGACATTTTTTGTTGTTATTATCTTCTAAAGCTTTTGGAACATTAAAAAATACATTAACATTTTTTCTTTTACTTTCTTCTCCAATGGATGAGTCCTACACACTGAGTAGTACAGTGTACAGTAGGACAGTTCAGTCTCTTACCACTGAGGACAGCCACAATGTTTACCTTGTGGTATTTTTCAAAATACACACATTATTCAATCCTCAAACTGTAGGAGAAAGTCCAGGAGAAAGCTGATTCTACATCCCACACCGACTTTAACAAATAATGACTGATTATCAGCAGATCACTGAGAGCTCTACCGCTAACTCTTGGTCTAGTCTCTGCCGTGTTTCAAGTCACTTTCCTAAATTCACATTTAGCTTCTAGGTGATATCTTACTGCAGAACTCACAAAGACCCACAGCATCTAAAATATTAGGAAATACCTTGTTTTAAAAAACAAAATCCTTTTGTAAGTCCGACATGTGAAATAGCTGCTTTTTGTCCGTGTAGCTTGGTGAGCAGAGTGCATGCAGAACATTCACAGCACAGATTCACACAAAATACATTTAAAAGTATCACCTCTGAAATCCTTCTGAAAACCCTTCTGGGAAAGTGTTGAGGCCTGTTTCAAGTTTAGGCTTGTGGTTTGCCCTGTGGGTGCTTTTGAATAGTGGCACCAAAATGCTAATTACCATACAAATCAATAATTACAAGACATTTTGATTCAGTGAGCCTGTCTGGATCCATGTCTAGCAGAAAAAAATAGGATAAAGGGGTAGATCAAGGTCAGTGGTTGAAGGAAAGAATGTGCAGGGTCAAACTTGTTCCTTTTTGATTTATTTCTGTCGTTCTAGACACTGTGAGCTCCCTAGAGCTTGCTTATAAGCACTATAAGGTTTTGTATTTTCATTTCTCAGTGTAGTAAGAGAAACCGTGGCCTTTTAAACAGGATCTCAATTACAAAATTGGTTTTAAAAACTTGGCTGCTCTTCTAACGACAGTAGTGGATAAAATCAGTGATGGGTAGAGTCAGTGACATTTCAGTTACCCCTTAAAATTATTAGATACTGTGCCAATGATGTTCTTTGTTTTCTGAGGGTGATTTATACTAAAGGAAAGAAATATTTTACAAGATTTGAAAAAGTTTACTTAAAGCCAATATTCTTCTAAATTTATAATCATCTCAGTAACTAAGCACCACTGCATAGGTTTTCTTGCCTTTCTTTCTATTAGAAAAATTTTGTAGTGCTATCATTAAATTTAGTAGTGTTAAACGATACCTGCCTATAATTAACTCTATTTTGACATGAAGACTATTTAAAACATTACGGAAAATGTTTTCAACAAGGACCTTATTTTCTATTTCCAAACTACTATCACTGAGATCAGAGATTATTTCTGTAAGTCTTTGTGCAAATTCTATGCACACTTTCTCAGAATAAAACAAGCTTCACAAAATTCCTGCTGTGACATCCAGCACAGTCAACAGATGAGTTACATTCTTTTAGCAAGTGTTATCTAGCAGAAATGGATTTGGAGGACTAGATACATGCATATAGGAGATCTAATACAGAAATGTCACAAAAACAGACACTTTGATAGCTTATTGCGACTGTTTGCCACCACAAGCATTTGTAAAGAAGCAGGAGAGTTTGGATATGCTATTTCAGGAGATAAATTTTCAACACTGTATAAATGGCTTTATGGCTTGGTAGGGAAATCGCGCATTTTGGGTATGAACTTTTTTCTGTGGAAGCTGCAGTCTGAACAACTGTGAACATTTCAAAATGAATCAATTCCAGATTCTTTCTCACTAAAGGCTTTAAGTCTCGCTTTAGAACCACACAGATATCTTAGACAGGTTTTTTTTTAAAAAAAAGAAAGTCAGAGCATGAGAGAGAATATTTTTGCTCTTGTTAAATTGCCTTGGTAAGTAAATATTGATCAGATACTGGAAAACTTTGTGGCCAAATTCATTGCAGTTGAGGAGGAGGGAGGAGGAAAAAACTGCCTCAGGCTGCTTTAACTTATGTAACTGTGATGAGCAAAATAGGCGTGCTTTGTACTTTCAGCTGGAATGCTGGTACAAAGAAGGAGTTTTGAGCAAAGTCCTTTGAAGCTATTAAAACCTCTTCCCCTCTCGCAGAGTTATTGGTTAGACCCACTCTGACCACAGATGAAGTCTGCAGGGCAAGAAGCAGCCCCCAGCCTGTCTGTGCACATCGGTTGTCATTGCTAGATGCGATCAGAGCCGCAGCTTCTCAGCAGTTGTGGTGGGAGAGCTGTGCCAGACTCGAGTGCCTCATTTTTCTTCTTAGCTCTCCTCTGCCATAAATATTTAAACATTTATCAAATCTCTTTCTGTATCACACGGAGACTGGGCTTGGGGCAGAGTGGCTGGAGAGCTGCCTGGCAGAGAAGGACCTGGGGGTGTTAGTTGGCAGCGGCTGAACATGAGCCAGCAGTGGCCCAGGTGGCCAAGAGGGCCAATGACATCTTCTTGGCCTATGTCAGACCCAGCGTGGCCAGCAGGAGCAGGGAGGGGATTGTGCCCCTGTGCTCAGCACTGGCGAGGCCGCACCTCGTGTGCTGGGTTCAGTTTTGGGCCCCTCACTCCAAGAAGGACATTGAGGGGCTGGAGCGCGTCCAGAGAAGGGCAACGAGGCTGGGGAGGGGCTGGAGAACAAGCCCTACGAGGAGAGACTGAGGAACCTGGGGGTGTTTAGCTTGGAGAAGAGGAGGCTGAGGGGAGACCTCATCCCTGTCTACAACTGCCTGAAAGGAGGCTGTGATGGGGTGGGTGTTGGGCTCTTCTCACAAGTGACAGCGATAGGAGGAGAGGAAATGGCCACAAGTTGTGCCAGGGGAGGTTTAGACTGGACATTAGGAAGAATTTCTTCACTGGAAGGTTGGTCAGGGATTGGCACAGCTGCCCAGGGAGGTGGTGGAGTCTCCATCCCTGGAGGTGTTTAAAAGCCGGGTGGATGAGCTCCTTAGGGATAGGGTTTAGTGGGAAGACAGGCACGGTTGGAGTCGATGATCTCAGAGATCTCTTTCAACCTTCTGATTCTATGGTTCTATGATTTCATGGTTCTATGAAACAGCTCGCAGTTCAAGCTTTGATCTGTGCCCGTCTGGGATTGCTACCAGTGGCTTACGGAAAAGCGTGATTAAATGACTCTTCTCCCCAGAAGAGGGCATGGGGCTGCCTGTTCACAGAGCCTGGTGAAGGGGGATGGCTCTGGGATCTCTGGGACTCAGAGAAGAAGCAGCCTCGTAATCCTCATGGAGAGGTTCATGCTGTGGTGACCACTGCAACACCAGCCCAGAGGGGTTCTCCACAGCAGGACCAGATCCCAGCTGACTGGCAATAAAGACAAAGAGCTGTGTACATGTAATACTTCCTTATGTTAATCTCAAAAGATTTCTTATCATGGCATCAGATACAAGAAGATTGATAATTAGTCTCTAAACCAGTGATTGTTCTTAGGCCACTTAGGTATTTCCCATTCATCTTAGTGTAAGCACTTATTATCACAATTGCCTAGACACCATGAAACTTAGCCCAAAATATTTTGCTATTTCTATGAGTACTTAATCCCATCTGCTTCCATGCCACTTTTTTATGCTTCTGAGTGTCATTTTGGTTCCATAGCTTTTGTAAAGGACAGAATTTTCAGTTGCTGAAATCTGTACTGCATGCTGAGATTTTTCAGCTCAAGGTCAAGCACAGATTCACTGTAGGTGTTCTGCAAATAGTTTGGAAAGTTTTCCAGTTTGTCAGAGATGTCTGGGGTTCAAAGATATTTTATATATATATATATATATTTTTACATATATATTTTTATTTATTTATTTACTTATTTGTTTATTTCTAAAGTAGGAGTAAGTTGGCATTCATCGCCATAGGCTTTGGAGAAATTTGGAACTGCTGAGTGCTAAAAGGAATATTTTCTCCATCTCTTCCAAATAGATGTGGTTAAATTCAGAAGCTGATTATATAAATTTCAGTGCAAAACTAAGCTACAGTTTAATACTGAGCTACAGACCAGGAAATTTGCTTAAACACAACAGCATGAGTTTCAAACATCTTTTGTGCATACCAAGAAATTCATGTTGTTTTCATTTTTTCTGTTCTGTTTTGGTATCTCTGTATAGAAGAAGGATTAGCACTAGGACTAATGTCTGTGGTAACTAGTCCCTTGTAATTATTATAAAGAAACTGATCTAAAATTTGAAACTTACGGAAACTGGGAAGTTCTAGACATAAGATTTGTGACAATCTAAACCTGAGACATCCACAGAAATCAACAAATTATGTTGTGAAATAAGACAGGGGAAAAAAAGGTGAGCAAATATTGGATATCACACAAAATACTAATAAATTCTTCAGAAATTCCTCCAAGGTTAAAATATTAAGCTTATTTTGACAGTTCTACAAGCTTGTCCCACATATTACAAATTTTTGACTAATTTTAATTTTGAAGTGGGTTTGAGCCATCTTACCTTCTTCAATCTGCTCCTGTTGAAGAAATGTGGGATTTCCTTTGGGAAAACAAGCAGAATAGATATAGTCCAGGTACTTTTTCCCACCTTTCATAATTACCAGAAATTAATATATTCTTAAATATGTCCGTTCTTCCCTGATAGGAGTTCAAAAAACACAGGCTATCTATAACTTCTCCAGTCAAATTTCATATGCACTCTGACTAAACTTGTGAAAGTGGTTACCTTTTGTCTTGCTGCATTAGAGAAGTATTTTGAGAAGTATTTTGTGGGTGTCCTTGAACCAACAGTGACATTGTTCTTTCAGACTGCACCGTGATAGTAGAGCTCCTTAGGTTCTTTATTTTAAATACCATTTATACAGCACAATATGTAACTTGTTTTCAGTTATTATCTGATATGGAACACATGCAGTAATCCCCAAAAGCTGACATCCATGTACGTTTTTATCACTTTGAGACTCAGCATATCAGTGCCTTCTGATTGCCTTATTTTTAAGCTAAATTCAGCAAGAAATGTTCCCTGAAGATACAAATTGTTCAGAAAGGTACTGATTTGTTATGACAGCCAAACATCCCTTCTCTGATTCACATGGTCCTGTCTCATTTAACATTATTGTGGGGGTTTTCCCGATGTTCCTTTGGAAATGTATAGTAAAGATTAATTTCCAGTATAAGCAGGTCTTTACTTTCCTGGTCTACATGATCTGCGTGACATATAACTTCCTTCTCCAGGTGACAGAAGAGCCGATGAGGAGAGGTGCTGTGCTGGGCCTCGTTCTCACCAGCAAGGAAGGGCTGATGAGGAGTGTGAACCTAAGGGAAGCTTTGGCTGCAGTGACTATGAAGTGGTGGAGTTGAGGTTCCTCAGGGCAGCAAGGAGGGCATACAAATTCACCGCCCTGGGCTTCAGGAGAGCAGACTTTGGCCTTTTCAGAGGTCTGCTCAGTAGGGCACCATGGGATAAAGCCCTGGAGGGCGGGGGGAGAAAACTGGTTAATATTCAAGGATCATCTTCTCCAAGCTCTTGAGCAATGCATCCCAACAAAGAGGAAGTTGGGCAAAACCCTGGGAGGCCTGTATGGATGAACAAAGAATTCCTGGGCAAACTTTAACTCAAAGAGGAAGCCTACAGAGGGTGGAAGCAAGGGCCAGCAGCCTGGGAGGAATACAGAGACATTGCCCGAGAAGCCAGGGATCAGGTTAGGAAGGCTAAAGCCCTGATAGAATTGAATCTGGCCAAGGACATTTCGGGCAACAAGAAAAGTTTCTATAGGTGTGTCAATGGTAAAAGGAAGATGAGGGAGATTGTGGGCCCTCTCCAGAAGGAAACAGGAGACCTGGTTGCCCGGGGTGTGGAAAAGGCTGAGGTACTCCATTGCTTTTTCACCTCAGTCTTCACTGGTAAGGGCTCCAGCCACATCACCCAAGTTGCAGAAGGAAAAGACAGGGACTGGAAGAATGAAGAGCCATCAACTGAAGGGGAAAGGAGCCACTGTCCATTGTATTTCAGAAGCCTTAGCAGTCCTTTTCCCACTGGAAAAGGGGAAACAGAACCCAATTTTTTAAAAAAGGAAAAAAGGAAGACCCGGGGAACTCAGACTAGTCAGTCTCACCTCTGTGCCTGAAAGATCATGGAGCAGATGCTCCTTGGAAACTCTGCTGAGGCACAAAGAAAATGAGGTGATTAGTGACAGGCAACAGCTTCACTAAAGGCAAATTGTGCCTCACGAATTTGGTGGCTTTCTGCGATGGAGTTGCAGCAGTAGTGAATAAGGGAAGAATAACCAACATCATCTACCTGGACTTATGCAAAGCATTCAACACTGTCCCACATGACACTTTTTTCTCTAAATTGGAGAGACAGGGATTTGATGGGTGGGCAAAAAAGGTTCACTCATAAATGAAAAAAAAATCTCGTCTCATGTAGAACAGCAGAGTTCAATTCTTGGGTCAAAGAGTGGCTTTCCTGGGAGCATCTTTCACAGCCATCAAGTCATCTATCCACCTGAGAGTGTTTTCCCAAGCCCAACTCCAGAGCCGTGCAGCAGGCAACTTTGGGTCTGCTAGTTCATGGTAGTGTGTATCCTCACTACCTCCTTTTGGATTTTTCATAAAATTAGAAGAATCAATTTGGTTTGGACCCATAATTTGCAGCCTGACTTTGTAGCCACATGATTCATTGTTGTTTCTCAGCTTCAGGGAAGATTTAACTCTTGTTTATCACTCTCGTGCTGGTTTTCAAAACAACCATAGATATATGGGAGCTGGCCAGTGCAATGACATTGTTATAATCTATTGAGCCTTATAGTATAAATCACTGCAACTGGAAGAGAAATCTAGGGATTAATATTTTCCTTTCTTCAGAAAAAGAAGGCTACGCAGTGAACAGAACAAACTTATCATTACTGTGTACTGAACCATGATATAGCAAGAATATCCTTAAGCTTTGAGAAATAGTTCTAGAAATGCATCACCAGATATTATATTAGAAAGCACACATTATAATATTCATTACTGTAGTAGAATGTGAACTGCATGTTATTGTAAAAGAAAATCCAATTTGCTGCCTACTGCCTTCAATTTGGTTTTGACAAGTACTCAATCTTTTGCTATATTTTGCTCTCTACATTTACCTTCTTGGGCATGTTCTGTAATGTCTGCTTAGGGCAAAAACAATAATCTTTTCATTTAATTTAGAGAAAAAGCTCGTGTATTTTCTATGCTTACTAGGTACAACAATATGAAAACAAATCCCAGTTGCTAAAGATCCATTTGACAGTGTGAAATAGATTCTGACTTTTTAATTTAGGCATAAAACTGCAGAGGACATATAAGGGATGCAGATTTACTGAGCTGTACCATTTATTTATGAGTTGTTGCAAGGGAGTGATCTGCAAAAGCTCATATTATTTTATCAGTGACAGATGAACCTAAGAGGGCATAAAAATATCACATTTGGCCCTTGCAGAACAACTCTGGAAAGTATCAAGCTTATTTGGCTTTGTTAAAAATCTTAGAAACATAGAAATGTTTGGATTGGAAGGGACCTTTAAATGTCATCTGGTCCATCTCCCCTACAGTCGGCAGGGACATCTTCAACTCAAGCAGGTTGCTCAGACCTTTGTCCAACCTGAGCTTGAATGTCTCCAGGGATGGGACATCTATCACCTCCCTGGTCACACTGTTCCCGTGTTTCATCACCCTCATTGTGAAAAATTCCTTCCTTATTTCTAGCTTGAATCTACTCTCTTTTAGTTTAAAACCATTAGTCCTCGAACTACAGCAATGGGCCCTGCTAAATTTGTCCCCATCTTTCCTGTAGGCCCCCTTTAATTAGTAAAAGGACACAGTAAGATCTACCCAGAACTTTCTCTTCTCTGGGCTGAACAACCCCAGGTCTCTCATCCTGTCTAAACAGGAAAGGTGTTCCAACCCTCTAACCATTTTTGTAGCCTTCCTCTGAACCTGCTCCAACAGGTCCATGCCCTTCCTGTGCTGAGGGCTCCAGAGCTGGAGGCAGTGCTCCATATGGGTTCTCACCAGAGAGGAGAATTTGAGTTCATCTCAATTTCTGCAGTGAGTATTTCCTCAGACTGGAACACAGTTTTAATTAAAATGAAGTTTGTTACTTTGTCATTTAGCTTGGTGCAGACCATGGGAGGGAGGGGAGAATTTCAATAGGAATTCAACCAGATCTTAGCACTTCTGTTGAGTTATGCTTGGAGCAATACGGTGTGATCAAAGGGAAACTAGTCTTTGAAAACTTGAATCATTTTAGATCTGAGGTTTGGGTTGCTTTATGTTCGTTCTAAATAGTCACTTGGACAAAGGTCCAATAGTCTTTGTCAGGAAATGTGAAAAGAAAACATTTTATCTTGCTCATTGTAAGTTGAAGGGTGGTAAAAACACATCTCTGATTTTCTTTAATTCTTCATCAAACAGGAATGTGATTTTTGGGTAAAGTTATCAATTTACCTAACCCATAAACACTTCCATTGCCATACTCTCCAAGACATGCATCTTAGATTTCAGAAAATAAAGCTTGTAGTATTTTTAGCCCATTCCCTCCATCTCCTTCCAGAAAATAAATAAGGAAATAAAAAAATCCTGAATATCTTGTTTCTTGAAACATCATTCTGCAGCGTCTTTCTTGTCCCCTCATTTATAATGGGGAATAGCTGAAGGGAACCCAAGTTAGATTCATTTTTTTCTCGTGGGATAATCATCATAAGCTATACTGTGGCCTTATGTATCGGGGATTGCTTCTGATGATGGCTGAATATTTCCTATTATTCCATACTTCCTGAAATTTGAAGGAGGCAATAAAGCCTCAAGCAAAACCAGCCACAGCCATATGGTTGGTGGAGCTGGTTTTGTAGAATCAAATACTGGCAGAGCCAATTTGATGCTTCTCGGACCTCTGAGTTTGTTTTCAGTTGGCAAAGTATATCTTTAAAGTTTAGTAGAGTTTTGTTCCATAGTCTGAAATTTATTATTTACCCGTAATCCATGGCTCAGTATAATTGCCATTGACTTCAAATATAATTTGTCTGAGCTAGCAGATAGTATTTGACCATCTGGGAGCTAGTGTGTAAGATATCAGAGGTTTAATTTACTTGATATGAATGTCTGATCTATTTTATACACTTGTGAGCAATTTAATTTGTCTCACCAAGCCATTCAGTCACTATGGAGATAGGTGTGATTTTAGAAAACGCGATGTCACAAATGCTCTGGAGCCCTGCTCTCAGTCTGTACATTTGCAACCAACTGAAATCATTTGTAAGACGGTGATTTCACAAATCCCAGAAACTTGCTGCGTTACTATGGAATTTCCCAGGACTCTTTTGGGCGTAAGAGTCTCTTCAGAGTCTTAGTATTGCATTTATTGGTGTGTCCAAAACTGCCTGACTTGTGACAAAACTGAACATCTTGTGTCTGAAGCCTGCTTTGGATTACCCTGAAAACATAATCTAGATTTTCTGTCATTTAAAACTCCAAGAGGCTCAATGTTTAGGAGGCCTTTTAGACCATGTTTGAGGGATTTGGTACTGTATCATCACTGAAAATATTGATTAAATCAGTCATTACTCTGTGGACAGAAGCCCCCAGCCACTTTCCTGCCTCTTCCATTCAACACATGCTTTCAAGAAAGCTCCCTTGGATGTGCTGGAATATGTGACTTCCTCACTTGATCCCAATGATACTGACTGCTCCGCTTTGAGGTCTAAATTATTTCAGTTTCTTAAAGATTATTCAATATGTTCTTTTGCATAAATATCTTCATTCTTACCCAATCTGGAAATGTACAAGAACTTCAAAACACACTCCTTGGTGAATTAATGTCGTTTGTCTTCACCTCCACCCATCTGTTGAATCCCATCTCTCTTCACTGTAAGCTATTTGCACACAGAAAGCCTCTCATGGTGATCAGTAAGTTTCACGTACAGCAGTTGTACCAGATAATTAAATAACAACTCTATTTCAAATCAATTTTAATCCATCTGACTTTCAGAAATGACAGTTGCTACAGTGTAAAAACAGTAAAATCCTTTTGGATACTTAAATCAATCCCGACTTTGTTTCATCTTAATCTTCAGAAAGCAATTCCTGCAACTCTCAATACTGCCCTAATAGGTTAGGTGGTGATATCGCTGTATGTGTTAGCTTCAGAGATACACTTGTATCAGATCAATTAAATGGCTGTAATTGTTGCTTTTCTACACATCACAGAAGCAGGTTTCTGGCATGGTGCTTGAGATAAGGCATGTATTTACTGCAGCCGTAAAGTATTACTATTGACATAACTGTATTTATTCTATTTATTGTGTAATGCAGATACACAGCAGCTACTACAGTTTAGCAGCTAACAGCCACTGTATGGCTGCGCAGAATGGATATTTTTGTATGGTTGAGGAGATGATTTTTCAATTTGTTTTATTTTTTCTAGGATTACGGCCCGATTTGGACCTGTGCTGTACAAAAGCATAGGTGGAAGTAATCCTTTTCCTTTAATCAAAGGCAGAGAGCAGAAAGAAATCATGTAACAATAAGTTAAGAGAAAATCGCTGGTATAACAGAAACATCTCTACTGAACCCCACCTAAGTAACCCTGTGCAATTGGGCATCTGCAACATACAAAATTGCTTTATATCTCTTTTATGTCTGAGAGTCTGCTGCTATCAGTCTATGAGCACCAAAAGTGTGTTTCAGTTCACCTGCCCACAAAGACCTTTGTGATAAAGTAATGCCTAACGTATATTCCTGAGCAAGATGTGTTTATCTGTGCCTAGTTATCTGCAATCCTGAATACAAAAGCAACTTTCTCGAAATTATCAGTCTGTTTATGTGTCGAGCAATAACAGTCATCGACCTCAGTAGGTTTTTTATTAGTAATAAGGAAGAAAGAACAGGAATTAGTAGATGACATTGCTCTACGGAGCCAACTACTTGTCTGGCTCTGAGGATTTGGATGATTTGCAGTTGTTGAATAATAACAATCCAAATTACTAATATCCGTAGATAATACATAGTATTTGTACCTTGTTTAAAGACTGCAGCTGGCAGTGACAGTTAATTAGTCTGGGGTTTACCCACAAAGCATTAGTTATACCCTCAACTGAAAAAATTAGCTTGGGTTGTAATATGCTTTTAATAAGACTCAAAATTCTTAAATCTAAAATTCCATTTTCAGGTAGTATTGTAATTTGCCTGCACTTTTAGTAATAATTCAAAACTGTCACTAATGGCATTGCTTCCCAGGTAAAACTGTAGTTACGGTGTAGGAATTGGAACAACCGCTATTTAAAATCTTACTCAGAATGTCCGGTGGGCTGAGCAGCGCACTCAGCTCAAACTGCTGCCACTGAGTTAGCAGACAGTGCTGCAGGAGGACTATATTAGAAATAATTGACAAACTAAGATTCACTGATGGCAGGAAAGTGTCCAGACAAATGAATCTGATCATGATTTGCCCAGGTTGTATTGATATAGGAACCAACCGTCTAAAAGCAGAGGAAAATAACAAGGTAATGAAAGGTAATTCAGCTGTGTCGTGGTACCTTTAATACAAAAGAAGACATACAAAAATCAAAAAAAAAGGGCAGTTGACTCTCACAGGCTATCAAAAATCTTTAGCATTAAAATCAGCCAGGCTAAAGTGCTGAGTGCATTGAGATTTACTAAGGGTAAAGAAAGGAAAAAGTTCTACAAACACATTAGATGAAAAAGAGAACAATGAAATAAGTCAGCCTATCGATTAATGAGGAAGAGTATATGCCAAGGAGGAAGCATTCAAAGACCTCCTCCTCCTTCTGTCTTTGCTAAAAGGTTAATAGTGTCCAGGTACTGATGAGCCAAAACAGATCAAGAACTAAGAGCATCAAAGTGATTTAATTTTCATCTTTGATGGAAAGTTTAGACTCTAAGAAGAAACAGTCAATGTGCTATGCTGGAAATTCACATAAAGCTTAGTATCCTGTTCACTGACAGGTTCACAAGCAACTGATGGAAGTACAGGTTGGAGGAAATTATCCGAAGATGTAGTGGAACAGTGAGTTTGGGAAACTGTAATTGAATAGCAGTTGCCTATAGGTCTTTTGAGTTTTTGGAAGGGTCTTTATATTTTAACATAGTTCCCGTTTTTCTTTCTCTTTTTATTTTCCTTTTTATTTTGCCAATGAGTGAAGTAAGATAAAATAGCTGTATTTTAAAAGTTGCTTTCTTTACATTTATTTTCTTTGCTTGTGACAAAAATTTTCCTAAGGTTGGAGATGCTCAGCACAGTGACTGAGGATGTACAGAAATATTACGTTCTGTTTGTTCTATACCAAGGAGAAAAGAAAACCGGGGTTTCCCTACACTATTCTATGAGAATGTTTCAGTCTATTAAATTTAATACTCTCCTGCCTAAAGAATGTGAAGTAAAGAATTTTGTTTGGTTTTTCATACACGGTTCTAACAAGCAGATTAGAGGAGGCCAGATCAGTGGGGAAAGCAAGCTGACATTGGTTGGTTCTTTCAGTAAAACAGGCTGAAGGGAAGTTGATGCACAGGTGAGAGAAAATAGAGGCTTCCTACCAATCTGTGCGTCACTCAGAAAATAAGTTCTAATGCAGAAACTTTCCCATTGAATGGTTTGTGTTAGTGTTCCTGTCAAAAAAACGTAAGTGCTGAATAACAAAGATTAACATGCCTGTGGCCGCAAGTCAGCTTTTCATTTTGTTATTTTTGAGCTTCTCATCTGTGTGATTAATAATTTGTCAAAAGCCTTGCGTTCTAGACTCAGAATGCTCAGTATATTATTAATTGGAGCTCTGCAAAATAACACTGTGAACAGAATACCCAGTGAGCTTTCAGATATGCTCTAAAATACAAAGACCTTTTGAAGGAGGGAGGAACAAAGCGTCGTAGGACAGAGGGAAGTGGAAATGCCTCTGCCTGGAGCTGAGCCTTGAGAGAGACATGGGGTCTGCCTCTGGCCGTTTCCTCGCCAAACACAGCCAGAAGCGCATGGGAAAGGCATGTTGTTTGGGGTATACAAACTTCATCTTTGGAGATGAGAAGCCTCTCAGTGCAGGACAGAAAGAGAAGGAAGGCAGGCTGAGACCTGGAAAATAAATGGGAAAGACAAGGTCAGTTATACCAAGTCTCTGTGTGTGTACCAAAGCAGTGTGTTTGCTACTTTCAGCTCCAGCCTGGGCCCTCTCACACTGAAGGAACGACCCATTACAGAAACTCATTTTTAAAAAATATATAGCATAAGACATCTTGAAGAATAAGTTTATAAAGTTTTTGTGGGACTGAAAGGAAGCTTTAACTCAATAAGACGTTTGAAAAATTAAGTTTTCTTTCAGTATAGACCAAGGACAGTATTAGGTGTACAGAAGAAATGATTTGTCTCACTCTCAGTTTAAATTAGAGGAGATTTTTGTGTGCATTATTCACAACTGGTATGATCCACTCACCAAGACAAGAAGCCTTACGACAGTGCGTTATGATTCAAACATATTCTCTGCCATGGCCAGTGAAGTGCTGCTACAGAATCTAGTTCAGATTTTTTGAATGTTCTAAATTCATACTGATAAATCATATCCCATAGTAGACTACTGGACAAGCTGGCAGCCCGTGGCATGGATGGGAATGTACTGTGCTGGGTTAGGAATTGGTTGGATGGCCAAGCTCAAAGGGTGGTAGTGAATGGTGTCCCATCCAGCTGGCGGCCAGTCACTAGTGGCGTCCCCCAGGGTTCGGTGCTGGGCCCGGTCCTGTTTAATATCTTTATTGATGATCTGGATGAGGGGATCGAGTCCTTCATCAGCAAGTTCACAGATGACACCAAGCTGGGAGGAAGTGTCAATCTGCTGGAGGGTAGGAGGGCCCTACAGAGGGACCTTGACAGGCTGGAGAGATGGGCTAACTCCAATAGCATGAGGTTTAAGTCCAAATGCCGGGTCCTACACTTTGGACACAACAACCCCATGCAGAGCTATAGACTGGGTGCAGAGTGGCTGGACAGTAGTCTGGCGGAAAGGGACTTGGAAGTGCTGGTGGACAGGAAACTCAACATGAGCCAGCAGTGTGCCCAGGTGGCAAAGAAGGCCAATGGTATCTTGGCCTGCATCAGGAACAGTGTGGTCAGCAGGACTAGGGAGGTCATCATCCCCTTATACTCAGCACTGGTCAGGCCGCACCTTGAGTACTGTGTCCAGTTCTGGGCCCCTCAATTTGAGAAGGATGTTGAGAAGCTGGAGTGTGTCCAGAGGAGGGTGACGAGGATGGGGAAGGGGCTGGAGCACAAGGCCTATGAGGAGCGACTGAGGGAGCTGGGGCTGTTTAGCCTAGAGAAGAGGAGGCTCAGGGGAGACCTTATTGCTCTCTACAACTACCTAAAGGGAGGTTGGGGTGAGGCAGGAGTTGGACTCTTCTCTCAGGCGACCAGTGACAGAACGAGAGAACACGGTCTCAAGCTTCACCAGGGGAGTTTTAGGATTGACATTACGAAGAAATTCTTCACTGAGATGGTAATTGTTCGTTGGAATGCGCCGCCTAGGGAGGTGGTGAAGTCACCATCCCTGGAGGTGTTCAAAGAGAATTTGGATGAGGCATTTAGTGACATGGTGTAGTTGACAAGTAGGAGTAGGAGTAGGTGTAGGTGTTGGGTCATAGGTTGGACTCGATGATCTCAAAGGTCTTTTCCAACCTTATGATACTGTGATATCATTATAATCTATTCATTTCAATATAACATGGCTTACAGCAAGATCAAATTCTCTTTTCTCTTACTAAAGTGTAGTGATGATTCTTGGAAATTGACCTCTTGTGGTACATAAGCCAGCGATCATAAATGTCAGCTGGAGACAATCACCAGAGACCTCTCTGGCAATGCAGTAAACTGATGGGATGGAAACATAAGAGTAGGTAATATTTTAAATGGGAACAATTGATAGTCCTCTGAATTGATGCTGTTGAGCCATTACTTCTATGTTTCAAGACTTACTTTTGTAGAAAAGGAAGTACAAAAGCTGTGGTTTTATTGATACATCATCAATTTAGAAAAATCTGTGAGGATAAAATTGAAGTGCTTTTTCCTGAAGCCAACCTATGTCTTCATCACTGAAAATCTTGAGAAAATACACTGCTTATTAACACCCGTGTTAATATTTTGTTAGCTGGTGCAAATTCTTTCACTAAAATGTGATTGATCGTCCATTAGGCTTCATGAGTTTTGAATGAAAATAATAAAGTCTCTAAATAAGTTGTAGTTTCCTTTAAAATGGTAACTTTTTTTTTTTTGGTGTGTGGTAATTGCTCCACAGTCACCACCTTCTGAACTTCTACGGTTCCCATGACCACAGGACATGACAAAAGGAAACTTTGCTAAAACATTGGCTCCTAAACCTGGTGTTTCTCTACTTTAGATGTGAACTCACGGCCCAGTTGTACAACAGTTAAGGAAAAAAACCAGTAGCTATTATATTGAGATGGAACAGATAACTGATATGACCAAACCTCATTTGGACTTCGCTAAATAAACAATTCAGCTATTCATGTCTGTAAGGCTGGGGTTTTCCTCTGTCCTGTTGGTGAGGTGTTCAGTGGGTTTTTTTCCACTTCTTTTATTATTAAATGAAAGAAATCACAGCTGATGCTTGGTGGTATCTTGGTCGGTACTTTTCTGAATAACTGCCAGATTCAGGTTACATCTGGACATTCTACTGAACTCTCTTGACTGCTGGTTCAGATCCACGCAGTAAATATCTATTGCTTGTATTTCTCCAGAGAGCTAAAACTTATCTTTCCCTCATTTTTGCAGAAGATCCTGCAGTGCTGATTATTCTCCCAGTCACTGGGAAAGAAGTTGCAATGTGCCAGCATACTGTGAATTTCAAAGATGACATGGAGTGCCCTCTCTCCTGCTTACAGGCACTCATAAAAATAACTTGACTTCAGTAATATACCCAGCAGGCCTTGAGGAAAATGAACACAGTAGGCAAATCATGAATATGATGATGTCAAATGTCTCATTCTACATCTATGAAGCTGCAATTGCTGCCATCAAGGGAAGAGGTTTAGGCTTGACATTAGGAAGAAGTTCTTCACTGAGAGGGTGATTGGCCATTGGAATGCGCTGCCCAGGGAGGTGGTGGAGTCATGGTCCCTGGAGGGATTTAAGGAAAGATTGGATGAGGCTCATAGTGGCATGGTGTAGTTGACAAGTAGGAGTAGGTGTAGGTGTTGGGTCATAGGTTGGACTTGATGATCTCAAAGGTCCTTTCCAACCTTATGATACTGTGATACTGTGAAAACAAGAAGGAAACTGCTTTTCCACCCGCTTCAGCCTTTCTGCCCACACTAGAGAAACAAAAAACAATCAAATGAACAAAAAACCCACTTAATAACACCCCTGCAGTGTAACATAGTTGAAAATGCTGATGTCTCTTTCAAGGGTTTGATCCTTGCTGTAGAGTGTAAAAAACAAAAATACTTCAGCGAGGAATTACACAGTTTGACTATTGAATAAAGCATAATTAGTGAGTTAAACTGATTTTCATTGCTAGCATTCTAGGACTTGTAACACATTAATTAACAAGTATTTCTAATGCTTGTCCTTAATGGAGAATGAAATAGGCAAACAGGTAACCATCCTGCCTGCTCCTCTCCTTTTAGGATAGGCACAAATGTCTTGCAAACTGTACTGTAGAAACTGGAATGCAGAAAAAGGTAAATTCTCAATATCTTAATTCTTGTAATATTCCATGCTCACTAATAGTGTCTTCTCTCTCTATTTTTGTAGTCCTGATCAGGGTTTGCTATCCCAGATTTTTACTCAGAAACATTGTTTACCATTCTATGATTCTATGATTCTTGATAGAAGCGTACACTTAAGGAAAAAATAGTTAACTGCAATCTAACTTGAGAACTTCATGTGGTGTAGATTCTTCTGTAACAGAAGTCGATAGCAAAACTCCCAGTGGGATTAGAGATTGGAATGTATAAATACACTTCTATGTGATATGGAAATTAGTTTTAAAATGTAAGATTAGATCCTGTTCATCACAGTTCGGCAGCGTTTAGTGTTTGCTTCAGAGGAACTGCTCATTTGAATAAGAACATTATCCACAATCAGCAAGTCCTTTCAAAGCCTGGGTCACTGTCAGGGTAAAAGTTCTCCATTCTTATCTCTTGAAGCGAAAGGGAGGCATGAAAAGAGAGAGAAAAAATTATAATAGCCATTCTTATCAACTGGTTTAATCAAGTAAGCCCTTATCTCTCCACTTCATTGGAGAGGAGGAGAAAAACCTCACTTTTTTGAATCTACTGACCTTGTAAGTTATACGGGCTGGCCTGCTATGTGACAGGCTCAGAAGATAACCTTCTCTTTCCCTTTTCTGAGTGAAAGGGCACGTGTTTCACCAAAAGGAAAAGCAGAGAGACAATCAAGACTACTTAAGAAAGAGAGGGCAGACTCGTGGGGCAGACTGACTAGTCTAAGAGAAAAGGGACTTCTGTCACTCCGTTTTACTGGTTCCCTAGTTCAGTGCGTAATATGAAAGAGCGTCAGTAGTGCCCATGAGAGAACATTGTGATCATTCAAGTGACACAGTGGGGAAACCAGAACAGGCTTCCTTTTATCCGCATACATAAGGAAGTGAAAGCAGAATCTTTTCCAACAGTTTTCTCCTCTTCCCCAACTATCTAACAGTTTTTACCTTTTGTGTAGGGAAAATGTGCATGTAAAATGTATTCAGAATAAGCTTTGTAAATTTATTTTGCAAGTTCTATACATAGGTGTGTGTGCACAGACATATGGCAGCAGGAATGTTGTAGGTTATTAGAAAATTCATGTCGAAGTTAGAAATGGTGATAAAAATTTGCCCTAGAGGCTGTGTAGAGGCACAAATGTCCCCACACTTCCAGTACCAAAACCTATATTGTCTGGTTATGTGGGAGAGAATAGTTTATAGAGGAAAAGTGTTCAAATAAATCCTTTTTCTTTGTCCTTTAAGCTATGCAGAAATATCAAACTGCATTTTGACCTTATCTACCTGTTTCATTTTGCTCTACTCTTCTGTGTAATTGAGGTTATAGCCCCAGCCCTAAGTACCCCATGCATTTCCATCTTTTCAATTTTCTCTCCCTTTTTTCCATACCTCGGTTACAGAAGGGCCATGTGGCGGAGTGTCGTTTTAATTCCAATGTGTTCTGAACGACCTCAGAGCTAGGATAGCTGTGCAACTTCATTGCATTCTCCTTGCTGCAAATAAATGCTGCACAGAAGGCTCCATCCATGATTCAACATTATAGAAATAAAAACATGTATTTCGTAGAATATTTTGCAAGGATTTAGTGAACTACTTGGCAGTTTTGCTCCTGGGAAGCACAAGTGAAGGGAGTAAGAAAGGACATCTGTACCAAAGGAGAGGATGCAAGAAATATTGGAAAGCAAAAGAGATGAGGAACCTTGCCACTGTACAACAGTAAAAACAAACAAAAAAAAGGTCTCAAATACTGCTTTAGCTACCAAATATTTGCCTAAAATATTGTCTAGAGACACAAGTCATTTTTAACACCTACAGCTGATTCAAAATGAAGTAGATTAATTTTCTACTCTTTTACACTAAGAATTTCCTCCCTCAACTAATATCAAAATCATTTCTTCTAAGATATGCATCACTTTTAATCCCTCAGAGTCTGCTGTAATCATTGAGTCTATCTTTCAGTATAATACAAGCTAAGTACTTCTGGTATCAATGCTTAAGCACCTATCTAGAAATTAAGAATTAAAATTGTCAAATTGTGGAAAATCTGTTCATTTTGATAGAATATTCTAAATATTATTAAGCCTTCCAGTTAAAAACATGTACCTTTTTCCCTTTTTCTAGATGGTATTTCAGCTTCCAGACTCCCTTTCCACATTTATAATACATTTTCAGTTCTACTTCTCTGTAAGAAGTTAACCAAATCTCTGTGAAAATAGATTATGATAATTGGATTTCTCTTAAGTTCCCTGTGTTGTGTCACCCTTTTCATTCCCCACTCGCCCCTTCCCCATGGATAATCACATATTTTGGGAAATGGGAATACAGACTTAAATTAAGTGAACTTGATTGGTCCAGCTTCCAAAACGTGAAAAAAAGAGCCAAAATAGACACACAATTGCAGAGGAAATTTGAAAACTACCACCACAAACCAATTTACTGGAAAAAGACTTTCCTGTTTCCACTTATATCCATTTTTAAAATGGCAGACAAAATAAAGAAATGAGTTGATTATATTGGCTTCACAATTGGTTTCCTTTCTTTACGTCATAATGGATTGATGTAGTTCCAGTTTGTATGTAGGAAAGGAAGACTGCATAGCATTTGACTGTGTGCTTGTTCAGTTCAATTGAAGTATTACTGATCACCTGAGCACAGGTTGAAATGGAACCCAGCTCGCAGCTGGAACACGAAGCTTGAAGCGATCAAGCTAGAATTATATTTACAGAATTAAAACATTAAAGAGTAAAGAAATAATGATTATTTTAAGTTGTTTCTTGACTCCCAGTTCTGCTCACATTGTTTTATAAATTTCTGTGAAATCCTTATCCCAGAAGCCTCTTGAACGCAGACTTTCAAAAACATTGTGTACTACTTACCTTGACGTTTCTTTCAGGCTCTCTTGAAAAAAATACAGTCCTGCGTAGCCATAACTTAGTGGGAAAGAACAATGCACAAGTTTTAATTCTGTCTCTCTGAACAAGTTTTAGAAATTGACTTGTGAAAACCTGTAACCTTTTCTCTATTTTAAACGCTATTTCTTCCAGACAATGTCAATTTGTATTTTTTAGCCTGAAAAGTTCTTTCCATGGCTGAATGAAAAAACAGTTTCAGAGAAATTAGATATAAGTCATTGTTTCACACCAGAGTAGTTCTCTCCCTCTCTTTGTCCTTGTTGGTGTTGAGGTTTGGGTTCTGATTTTTCTTTCTTTTCCTTCTCAAGTCTTTCAAGGTTTTCAATTACTTTGAGGTCAAAACTTTACTTAATGCTGGGAAAAGCATGGAAATGTATTGCTACAAATGTTATCACTGGGCAAACAAGTGGTCTTTCTGTTACCACTTGCTGACAGCTTGTGTGACGATTTTTTTCTATTCGTATTTCCTATAAAAATTACTCCTTAAAATATTCTTTTTTCCTTGAAAAATAATTCGCACTTAATGTTCGCACTTGGATGTTTTCTGACATCTCTCCTTGAAGCAATTCCATTTTTGATCATGTCCCACATCCTGCTCAGTTTAGAAACTTGCAGATTTTTTTCAGTTCAGCTGCTTTTGCTGGTAGTTTTGAAAGATAAAGCTTCTAATTTTATTTTTTAAATTCTTAGTAAATAGTCTCAGTCTGTTAGCCACAACTGGCCTGTAGGTATCAGTTCTTACCCTATGAAATTTCATATAGCAAGAGCTAGCTATTTTAAATTCATTTTGTGTAAATCATGATTTAATTCTTTTCTGTCTTTACCGCACAGCCAACAGTTTCCAAGCTGAAGTCATCCCTGAGTAGGCTGTTTGAAGTCCTACTGAGAAAAAGGACATTTAAGAAAGAAAGCCATCCTATCTGAGCAGGTGGTAGAAAATCAGTGCTTTAAACTTTGGTCAATGTGGGGAGAGAAACTGGAGATATACCTTGACCTTTGAATTTCATTGCCTCTAGTTTCATTTTCACCAACTAGTTGAGCATATAATTGATATATCTTCGTAGGGATGCACTCACTACCTCTGTCTCTTTTAATACACACACGCTCAATCAATCACGAGCATTAATGTTCCTTTATCACATACAGGAACAAAACCAAGATTCCAAAAAGCCTGTTAATGGGAGAAGTAGAGGAGGACGATAGCAGAATAATTCCTCAGTTTTATTTAAGCCAAAAAGGCAAAAGCCTTTTGATTGAGGAACTGTTACCAGATCAAGAAAAGTTATGTTCCTTGTAGAGAAACACTGTGATAATTGACATATCCTAATGGCAGACCAGATTAGCCACCCTTAGCTCGGTCTTGTTAGTGAAGTCATCCCATCACATTTATTTAAAAATTGCTTTTTCTCTTGGCTGAAATCTCGAGAGTGGGAGCAGGAGGAAACTAATTTTCTGGAATCATGTTTGCTTACTCAGGCTATGTACACTTGCAAAACCCTTTGACTACCTAACTGCTTTCTCCTTGTTGGATCATTGCTGATTTGAGAAATTTCCTATATTCCACTTAAAACTGATATCTTCAAATAGTCATTTAAAATATTTTCAGGGATCATTTTATGTGATTGACTCCAGAAGGTTTCTAAGTCTCTCTGAGGCTCTCAGTCTTTTCAGAGGTGTGACTGTTGATGAGTCCATTTGTTCCTTCCACATTTATCTGCCTTTCTTGTGTTTGGCGCTATATGGATGGCAGAGGGAATCAGCAGTGGATGAAATGATGGTAGCGGTTCATACTGCCAAGCTGGAAGAAAATAGAGCAAATTCTGAAACTTGAGGATTATGTTGTAATAAATATGTGAATGACTTCAAATTTGGAGTTGGTGAACAAAAATTACGAAAAACTACAAACTTAATTTCAGTCACAAAGATGAATTGCTATATAATTTGTGGTAATGGTAATATGTCCTGTTTCGAAGTAACTAAACATGGCAGATCACTGCTGGACATCGAGAGTAGTGCCATTTCTGCATTTGTAACCCAACAGAGAACAATAGGAATTCTCAACAGAACTCTTGGAAAATTTCAAAAGCCTGAGAAATGTCTTCCTACAATCTTGGAGTAGGCATGCCACAATGTTTGTGCAAGTACCAAAAGGTGGGTCCCCTAAATATATCAATGCATAAAGTTGTTAAATTGGTCATATATTTTAAGCTCAGAATAAAAAGGGTGGGGTTTTTTTAAAGATCTTCAACTAAATTCTCAGCTGTGATGAAAAAAACTGACTTAGAGAAAAGGTAAAGTAGTTGCTGAGAAACGTCTCCACCTAACCTTTCTTTGAGGCTTGATCTGACATGGGTTGAATGTTCTCTGGTGCGTTTTTGTGTCGTTACCAGCAATGAGAAGGTGTCGCTGACTGTACAAAGGATTTGGCTGCCGCTGTGCACCCTGCATGGGCTGCCTTAGGGGTGACAATGCTTTTCTCCTTAAGACGCTGCAATAAAGCACTGTTGTTGCAGTGCAAGTTGGGGACAGGAAGGCAATAGCAACCTTACTTGCCCAGAAGAGAGAGGGGTAGAAGTTAACAAGTGTGGAATAGGAAAAAGCCAACTTTTCTCAGATGATAGAACAGTTGGGAACCACTTCTACAGATGTTGCTGACTGGTTTAGCAACCCAGAGAAGTTCCACCATTCTGCCTTAAATTTCCAGCGTACAAACAGCAGGACCAAGGCAGTTGCAGAAATGTTATTTAAGTTTTCTTTATTTCAGCTCAGGATCCTCTCACAGCACTCAAATAAGCTATATCAAAGAGGCTGGGGAGCTATATCAACGAGGCAATGAGGCTGGGGAGAGGCTGAGGAACCTGGGGATGTTTAGCTTGGAGAAGAGGAGGCTGAGAGGAGACCTCATCCTTGTCTACAACTGCCTGAAAGGAGGCTGTGACGGCGTGGGTGCTGGGCTCTGCTCACAAGTGACAGCGATGGGATGAGAGGAAATGGCCACAAGTTGTGCCAGGGGAGGTTTAGACTGGACATTAGGAACAATTTCTTCCCTGAAAGGGTGGTCAGGGATTGACACAGCTGCCCTGGGAGGGGGTGGAGTCCCCATCCCTGGAGGTGTTTAAAAGACAGGTGGATGAGTTCCTTAGGGAATGAGTTTATTGGGGAGACAGGCACGGTTGGACTCAATGATCTCAGAGGTCTCTTCCAACCTTAGGATTCTGTGATATCAGGAAGTCTTATGCAGACTATCAGGAAAATGCAGGCTTGTAATACAGAATGCGGCCCATAAATTTACTGACTTGGTACATACACATAAAAAGTGTGAACATTCATTTACAGTTGGTGGAGGTCATGTGTGAAACCAGCAAATATCTGGTGGCCTTTCAGTTTTGAAGACCATATTACCCACGAATGATGAAAACTTTAGTGCATTATTAGCCATCCAATAAGGCGGGGGGAGGGGGGGGGTACCCTTCTAACTTTTCAGTCTTTAAGATTGCTATAAAATGCAATATAACTGTTCTTGGAACACAGACAGTCACATTGGTGGAAAAATTCTGTACAAGGAGTCTGAAGTAGAAAATCCTTCTCTCTCAGTTGGTCACAGTTGGAGTTTTGATGTTTGTTTGTTTCTCTTTATGATGTCTTATGCCACTTCAAGCTGAAAGGGGAGGCAGATCAGCAGATGGAATGTAGGTGAAGCAGACAGACGGTCCATGACGCAATTCATCACTTGAATGTTGTAATCATCTTAAAGAAATTTTTACCTAAATTTTTATACTGCCAAAAATAAAAAGACAATTTTCCTCATTCTGTAATTTCTGTCGTTGGGGCACTACATCTCAGTTTGATACAGTGTTAGTGTTATCCCTGTTTTACGAGGTAAGACATGATACATCGAGGTTAGTGCCCATATTGAGTTATATTAGAGCTGAGATACTTCTGTGGGGCCATAGCAAAAGTTTTTGTCATAGTATGCTTCTCAGGTGCTGGAGTAACATTCTGGGCTAATGTTAGTCCTATTTTGTGCTCATTTTGGGCTAACAGTCCCATACTCTTTTATAATGAGGAACAGTGACAAATCCCTGCCCAGGCAATGATTTGTTAGGTATGAAACATATGCAATTTATCCATCATTCAGATTTGTTATACAGATTCATCATTCAGTTTGGGAACCTTCAATCCACGCTGCTGGGGGGTCATTCTGTGAAAAACCGCAGCCTCTATTTGCTTTCCGAATATTCAGCGCTTGGCCAAGATTGGGACCAAAGTACTAACTTAGAGGTATCTTTTATTTGACCCAGAAGAATTGTTCTTGTGTCGTGGGGCAACGACTGACTAAGTCTTGCTGGCTGGTCTGCTCTGCATTGCAATGCCCTGGCCCAGGCTGCTGCAGGGCTTTACTGCATTGGTATAAGCTCTGTAGCTCTCCCTTTTCTCGAGGGCTACGGCTTCCACAGCAGAGTTGATTAGAATGAACGATCCTATGAAACACTTCTAAAGGCATTTTCCACTTGCAATAACTATCTAGGTATGCACACAGTCCTTAGCATCTCACAGTAATAAATTTTTTCAATTGCTTTTACTACCTATTCCCTTTTATAAGTACAGAATTGAGATAAAAGACATCTGCTTGTGGGCAAGTAGGTAAAGGCTGTCATGAGTCAGAACCCAATCCTGTATTACTCGGATCAACCACTCACTTCTCTCAGAATGAATTGCCCTTCTGTCTCCCAGATAGCTCATGGTTGCAATCTTGCTTCTGCTCAATGTGCAGTTCTGCAAAAATGTACTTGCAAATATAAAATATAAAATAAGATTATTAAAAAAAAAATCATCAAAAATAAACCTTTTCTTTTCCAGGTGTCTGGCTGCTCAAGGATTGACTTGCTAATCTGAAATACCAGCATTACGAACCTAATTTTGTAACAATTTTCTCAAGTACAGTTTCCAATTAATACACTGTTTCACTGTACCATGCAACATCTAACCTCCCACTAATTGCCACTAATTATGCGTAACTGCATCAACAGTTTTCAATATTAGATTGTGACGGTTTCAACACAATTCTTTATCAAAGAGAGATGAAGAAGTTCAAGCAATATTTTTATTTGATGACCTTTTGACCTTTTCATTTTTGGATTTCACTGATGAGTTGAAGGCAGTGTTCTTGAGCACAGCGTCTGCTTTACACAGAGAAGCGACGCACTTTATGGAGCACCAGGGTCTCAGTCTCCTTTTCTTCTCAGTACCAATGACTTTGTGAGTCCTGTGTTTGTTAGAAACCAAATTAAGGGCATTACATGCATTGTCAATTTGTAGAGACTCAAGATAAGAAACATCAAATAGTTTGGCAAGCCCCCCTTGTTTCTCTGTCATGTGGTAGAGTAAAAATTAAATAATAGACAAGCTCTTTCTAGTGGAATGAGATATTAGCGGAAGTTAATATCAACAGGCAAAGATGACGCCTAAATGATATTATAGGTTTGAGTTGCTTCTTTAAGGGAGCATCAGTTACAGAGTCAAAATATAGACAATTACTTATGTTTATGAGAAAATCAAATGGACTGAAAGGTGCTTGAAAATAGATTGAAATGTAGTATAAATTCATTTTTTTTTACAGTTACAAGAAGACTTAAACATTCACTGTTCTAAAAAACGTAGCATTTTTTCATTGAAGTTATTCATTCCACTTTAACAGACAATACAGATGTCACTTCATTGGCATCCTCCGTGTTTCTGTAGCAGGGAAGTTTCAGACTGCTGAAAGCTACCCTAATGGTCACCTTTTAATGAAATGATCCCTGCGACTCAGTATAATCAGTATACTGCAGACCCTTGCAGTGGGGCAGTCTGTAGAGGAATAGAATACAACATGGAATAAAATGTAGTTTTCCCCTGTGAAAACTTAAGGTTTGCGAGTTTGTCAGAAGAGAAGTTACCACACAGAATGTAGAGCTGTCAGTTCTAGTCCTCTCCACTGGAGGACAGTCTGCCATAACGTCTTGCTCCCCGAACCCGCAGCGGGGCTGGGCTAGAAGGAATCTGCTTAATGTTCCCACAAGGACAAGGTTCCCATTCCTACAACAAAGCTCTGAAGTTTGGGCCAGAGGCATTATAGGCATATCTGGAGTTTTCCACAAAGGCAAAGTGAATGCCTTCTCCAGCCTTACTTCTTTTCCATGATACCTGAAAGTGGAAAATATAAGTAAAAATAAGAATCTGGCCATAAAGTCCAGGAAAGCAAAACATCTCTGTAGGATTTGGGCAGATTTATACAGAGGCTTGCCCAGGGGTGGCTGGCCTGTAAAATGCTAAGTGAAAATTCTCCTTTTTGCTAGGACAGCAAAGAAGCCTGAGGAAACCGAGAAGAAATTGAAGACAGACCTATGGCTAAATACACCGTAAAAAACCCTGCTATATCTTTCTCAAGGTCCTGAATCAGCTCCAACCAAGAAAGAAACTTACAGACTTTACAAACTTGGACGGATCAAAAGGACATCACAACTTTTTGCCTCACGGTGTTCGCTTCAGTCTTCAGCTGAGCTGTAATTCTCCTTAGAGATTCCAGCGGGACACTGTCATGGTCCTGCAGCACCGGGCAGAGTTGTTTGTTTTCCTGCAGGGTATGGGCATGCAAGAGATTGAGGACTGTCACTGTAACTCAGAAAGCCCCATAGTTATGTTGCTCAGCATTGTGTCCTGCATAGATAAAGGACAATACAATGGTTATCACAGTGTCACAGTATCACAAGGCTGGAAAAGACCACTGAGATCATCGAGTCCAACCTATGACCCAACACCAACACCTACTCATCATCTAAACCCTGGCCCTAAGTGACTCGTCCAACCTTTAAACACCTGCAGGGACGGTGACTCCACCACCTCCCTGGGCAGCACATTCCAATGGCCAACCACACTCTCAGTAAAGAACTTCTTCCTAATGTCAAGCCTAAACCTCCCCTGAAGCTTGGATTTCAGAGATCAAAACAATTGAGTTCAAATGTTAATGAAGGTTTCCTCCCTGACCTTAAGTAAATCACATGTAATCTCAGGCCTCATTTTGTTGCCTGCAAGATGACAGTGCTGTTCTGCTTGAGAAGAGAGAACTATAAAGCCTGTGAGGTATTTTGATAATGAAAACCATGAGTACTTGTTCACAGCCTAATGAAAAAGGAGATCCATACAGACTTTCTCTGTCTACCCTCCGCACTAGGCAAACATGGATTTAGAAGCTATAGAGCAGATTTGCCTATGTAAATACTCATCCAAGTATCTTCAAATTATATTCACTCTTTTTAACACTTTAATAGATAAAAAAATTCTGTCAGTACTCCTTGTACAGTCTAGAAAAGTTTTTTTTAATATCTTTCATGCAAGAAGCATTTGTCAAAGCTGGCCTGAAAATGAGTTATTATACAAATGTATGATAAGTAACAGGGAGATGCCCAGCAAAACCAGTCCCAAGGAACTACAGTTCAGTTCACATTTGGTAATGTAATGGTTTTATTTTATCCTACTTCTATGGAGCTTTCTTGTACTTTCCTTGCTTCTCCTTGTCAACGACAAGCAAAGAGCCAGAAGATTAAAATTTATCTTAAGATCTTCAATTCAGCAGAAAATCACACTTCGAGGTAAAGTGAAACCACTGAATTCTTTTCAGTCAGACACATTTTTTACTCTAATATTATTCAATGTCCCATGCTCTGAAATTGTATGTGAAAGAAAAAAATAAATAAAACCCCCTCACAACACTGAATTAAAAATTGGTTAATCTTCTAAAGCAGAAAAGGGTTTCCAATAGTTGAAAGGATGCTAGTTTTTGCTTTGAATTTTTCATTAATATGGCAAGATTTCATAATGCACACTGTATGGAAAGCATTTTTTTGAGGTTCTCAGAAACCGCTGTAGTTGAAAAAGACCATTTTTATTAACACATACAAGTTTCCTCAAATACACTTAGCTGAGTGTGGGGATAGCATGGGTATTAGACGTAAAATACTGATCTCCTTTGTAATCTCAGAGAAGCTTAAGTCTGACAGCTGGCACATCAGATGTTCTCTAGTCGTGTGTTTGACTGAGGGAAGAATTTTGAGGGTGCCACAAAGCTTCTACTGCTGGACATAGAGATTTATGACTCTTAAGTTTATTCCTTTACTCTTAGGTTGAAGTTGTCTTTCATGTCTATCAAACATTGATGTTCCCTGTCATTCTACAGAAGCATTAGAATCACAAAACACATCAGTCCATCACAAAACACATTCAAGCAACATGTTAGATAGGTCTCAAAATGGAATATGTTATTGTATTCCAGCAGTTTCATGTCTCCCTAGGTATACAGAAAGAGGAATTCTGTTTGAGCTACTACTGAATTACAAAAATTTTCATGGCCTCTATTGAAAAATGGTTGAAATATCAAAATGCAATTTATTTTCCAAATCTATTGATTCTTTCACACAGATATGATCGATTTTATTTGGTTTTGGTTTAGGTTGCATTGTAATATGCATAGGAGATTAAGTGGCATTCTAAGGGGAAGTATTTGCATATTTGACAGCCAAAAGGGCTAAATGTCTGTGTTAATCGTAGGAGCAGTTGTATCATTTGACATCAAAGGCCAAAACCTCTCAGCTTTATTTGCATGAGCAGTCAGCGTTTGAAGTTAGCATGAACATGGATGGGAAAAGGCGAGTACTGCATAGCCTGAAGCTCCCCAGAACTATGTAACATAGACACAAAATTTGTATTACTTTAGAAAACCTTGCTATATAGAAATTATAAGCTTCCATAGCACTGCTGCAGCAATTGTGCTGCGGGATGACTGGCAGAAAAAGCTCACATCGGAGGTCACAGCTTTTGAGTGAGAAATAAGCAGTTTGTCAGTACCTCTGCCACAAACCAATCCAGGACAGAATATAGACAATATACCCTAACTGGTTTTAGTCAATCCCTGCTTGTTCAAACTGAGTGTTTATGTCTTCATATGCTCATGCAAATCCGTCTTATATACACATGCCTATGAATTTCGTAACAAAGCATCTTGAATTAATGGAGGAAAGTTAATAGTTCCAAATAGCTTTTCTTTCTCTGTAATTCACAGGAATTTCACAACCTTACCTGCAAATACGCAGAACAATCTGGTTGCAGTGAAGAAAATGGCAAAACCCTGTTTATTTTAGCAGTAGAATTGGTTTGCAACACAAACTGTTAACTTGCTTTCAAAACTGCTGGCTACGTTTCTTCTTCCAGGGTATGGATTTCTTTTCTTCTCATTTCCACAAAGCATCATTTATAATAGTTTTATTATTTAAGAAAATATTTATCACATCAACATGAACAAGATTATAGATCAAATCGACACTTTTGAAAATACTTTTCCCAGGTAGTATGTTAATATTTGGAAAACATGAGTTCATTTAATGCATACAAGAATCTAAGATAGTTTTACCCAAGGGCAAGCAGGTTTTATATGTTAGTCTGAAGTCTGAAAAGAAAACTTTGGGCACTTTAGACCTGTCTATTAAGAATGTAAATATCAGTTGACTTTGATCTACAAGGCACAACATAAAACAGATGAGTAACTTCCTTGTAAATTTCACCTATATTCAAAATATATTTTTTATTTTTAGTACCAAAATGAAAATGTTGATAAATTTACGTACTTATTAATATAGTAAGTCTGTAAAATTGGTAGTTTTCAGTTCATTGCTGGGTCAGGAGGTGTCTGAATACATAAAATATTCAAAATGGGCCAAGACTTCAAAAAAAAGGCCAAAGTTAAATCCTAAATCTGTATTCCAGTTGGACACCTGTGCAAACTAAGATTTTCTGAACTTCTTTCATTGTCGCCCATAACTATTTGCATAACTCCTCTCAAGAAAACCTGGCAAAACTGTTAGACCTGTTGCCAATTCTTTTCATTCCCCACACAAGCATGAAGAATGCATTTCCAGACAAGGAATGCTTGTACAGAAAGAAAAAGATATCCACACACTGGTTAGTGATGGCAATTCCCAAATTCTGACAAAGTATTTACGTGAATCACCACAAGCGAATGCAACTGGGATAATAAATAAATTCTATTATATTCTGGTGTTCTTTGCAAAAGCTACCATAAGAAAATGAGGTGTGATCCTAATGAGTTGTAAGGAATTTCTGGAAGACCCTTACAGGTTGCTACAAACTCAGAAGGAAGAGAAATTTGATCATATGAGCATTTTTTATTTTGTTTGGCTCCAGTATCACAGTATCAGGCAGTATCACAGTATCATAAGGTTGGAAAAGACCTCTGAGATCATTGAGTCCAATCTATGACCCAACATCTACACCTACTTGTCAACTACACCATGGCACTAAGTGCCTCTCCAATCTCTCCTTAAACACCTCCAGGGACGGTGACTCCACCACCTCCCTGGGAAGCGCATTCCAATGGCCAATCACCCTCTCAGTAAAGAACTTCTTCCTAATATCAAGCCTAAACCTCCCCTGGCGAAGCTTGAGACCGTGTCTTCTTGTTCTGTCCTCGGTCACCTGAAAGAAGAGACCAACTCCTGCCTGACTACAACCTCCTTTCAGGCAGTTGTAGAGAGCAATAAGGTCTCCCCTGAGCCTTCTCTTCTCTAGGCTAAACAACCCCAACTCCCTCAGTTGCTCCTCACAGGGCTTGTGCTCCAGCCCCTTCCCCATCCTCGTCGCCCTCCTCTGGACGCACTCCAGCCATCTCCACATCTTTCTCAAACTGAGGGGCCCAGAACTGGACACAGTACTCAAGGTGCGGCCTGACCAGTGCTGAGTATAAGGGAATGATGACCTCCCTAGTCCTGCTGGCCACACTATTGCTGATGTAGGCCAAGATACCATTGGCCTTCTTGGCCACTTGGGCACACTGCTGGCTCATGTTGAGTTTCCTGTCCACCAGCACTCCCAAGTCCCTTTCCGCCAGACTACTGTCCAGCCACTCTGCACCCAGTCTATAGCTCTGCATGGGGTTGTTGTAGAGACACTGTCTTCTATAATGATAGGAAAGCTTTCCCAGAAACACACAAATTAAAATAAAAATAAAACCAAACCAAACCAAACAACCAAACAAAAATACCTAGTAAGTTTATATACTGGCTTATATGATAATTTTATCATTTCCTAAAAGAGTTTTGTACTTTACCAGATAAACTCTGATGGCTTGATCTTTAGTGGGCTGAATTTTGAGATGTGTGTAACGCTGATTTACACCTGCTGAGTTCTTTTCTTAACCTGCTGCATACTTTTGTTCTACTTTTTGTCACTTTCACCCCTTTACAGGTATTTTCATATACTTGTGTGCATAAAATCAGCAGGAAAACAAAGAAGCACTGGAAATAATGTCCAGTATTGTCAGCCTCTCTTTAGAGAACTTTAGAGTACAGCTTTTAAATCCACTGCGCTATTTCTGCTGGGTGTCACGTTGCCTGGCTTATTCTGGGTAAGTCTTCAGAGGAGTGGCAAATTTAGATAAATACTCTCCTTATCCAGCCCTAAAGGAAGCAAGTGGCACTGATGGATCTAAAGCCCCAGATATATTATCTTTATGAATGAAGGTGACACAAAAGTGCAGCTATTCAGTAGTGAGTACTGAAATGTCAGGTAACTAACAATGTCAAACTAAAACCAGAAAAGGCAGATGTCACTTCAAGATCTGTGCAAGATATCGGTAAGTGAGGTAGTGTCTGGTCCCATCTTGGTCTCTTTTTCAAAGGTAAAAGGAAATAACCTGTTTGCTGTACCATGAATCTAGTTTGGGTTTTTTAAACCCTAAACATTTGTACTGCACCTTTAATTCTCTTGTTTTCATTTATTATAAAACGTATAGTTGGTCACAAAGAACCACTTGCACTGAAAAAAATGAGAAAGAATTGAAATACAGTTTTGTCTTGAGGGCTCGTCTCAACCCATGGTGTAAATGAGAGCTTAAAAGTTCTAATTTTTCAGATGTTGACAATATATTCAGCTTTCACAGAAAAACAGACAGAGGATTTTAAAAATATAACATGTGTGGCTGCAGTACAGATCTGTGTTCAAACCTGCAAGTGGATCTTTCCATGTGTTTCACGTTTTTTTTGTGTGCATGAAAAGGAAGTCCACAAGCAGCTTATATACATGTATTTAAAAACATGCAGTGACAAAACAGCCTCTAAGTACATTCACAAAACAGTAGACATAAAAAGAAACTATGCTACGAAATAATCTTCATAACAGTATATAAAGCCGTAAGGCATTCTCACGTATATATACAATACATAGAATTCTTTATTTGAGATTATTGTTCTCTCTCCATTTAAAAAATTTATTTTTACTTTTTTATTTTTAAAATTTATTTTTTTGCCTTGGTCACTGAAACATCACCAGCATGTGAGGTATTTGCAGCTCATCACATAGTGAGCACACCTGATGACTCTTGCAAGGCATGAAAGATGTCTGACTTACTCTTAGCGTTTACATCTCCCAAACAACTGTGAGTTTTGAAAACCATGTAGCTTCAAATCTGGAGTGAAAAATGCCCCAAAATTCCTAGAACATCAGTGTATCCCACCTAAGAAATTCACTTCAAGGCACCACAGATGGTGTACTCTATGTACGCATATTTTGTGTTGTTAGGCCAGTGGAAATGGCAGCTCTTTCATTTTTTTAGGAACTGGCCCTTAGCATTGCTTTTCATTTCCAGTAAAAAGGTTCTTGATGGTGTGCAAAGTGTGGCAACGTGCCAACTGCAGACTAATGAATGTTGCAGCTATACCCTGTAATTAGGAAGCAGAAGATTGTAATTCCGTTTTCTAAAAATTCTGCCAAGGTTATTATTCTATTATGATAACTAAGGAATGGGTTGGCAAGCTTTCTTGAAAAAGTATTTACACTCTGGTTTTGACTAATATAAATTTGTAATAGTCTTTATGCAATAGAAAAATAACAAATTAAAGGTGCCAATGTAGAGTGAATCTAAATAACTTGTCATGTTATCAGACAGGAAAAAACCATAGACATAGCCTATCTAAAAGTAGAAAATATTTTTGAGCTGGCATTTAATATCCTTGCAGTGATTAAAACTTCTATGTAATAATGATTCTGGAGCAGCTTCCTCAAAACTAGAAATCTTCACTAGGAATAAAACAGTATCCTGAACTTGCTGTTACCTCAACATACACATCTACTGGAATGAAAAATTAATAATATATACATAATTCGCTTTTCCAATGATAAGAAACTTTCTTCTTGCAAATTCATGTAAAAGGCAGGTTTCTGACTTCTGATTTGATTGACTGCTTTAACCTTTTACAGTGTTATCCTGTTGCTTCTGTTGCCTTTTCAAAAGCCCTGTGTTCTTCATGTGACAAAGGCTGTGTGTATTAATAACTTAATTATGCCTCTTCCAACCCTAATTATTTTAATTACTGCAATCATGGTAGTATAGCACCTGCAATTCAAAGCAATTAGCTTTACTTGGATTACAAAAATTAAGTGTTCACATGAAATATTAAATAGCGTGAACCTTTGTAGAGGTCTGTCAATAAATCAGCTGATGACCTACTCTGTTGCAGCTTTGCAACAATTCTTGAGAAAATCAAATGGTTCATAAAGAATCACCCTTGAGTGGTGCCGTGTGATGTTAGTAAAGAGTCTAACCATTTACATGTGTATAATAAACAAGTATGCTCTCTGTTGATCTAGCTTTGCCAAAGGATTGAAAATAATATGAGTGCAAGGAATTAATGTAGAAGTTGAGTGACAACTCTTCAAAGTTTAACAATTTTCCTACTTATAATAAATCTGAAATAAAATTTTCATAGGAGAAATACTGAAGTAGATAAATAGAATCATAGAATCATCTGGTTGGAAAAGACCTCTGAGATCATCGAGTCCAACTGTGCCTGTCTCCCCACTAAACCCTGACCAGTCTTTTAAACACCTCCGGGAATGGAGACTCCACCCCCTCCCTGGGCAGCTGTGCCAATCCCTGACAACCCTTTCAGGGAAGAAATTCTTCCCAATGTCCAGTCTAAACCTCCCCTGGCACAACTTGTGGCCATTTCCTCTCGTCCCATCGCTGTCACTGTGAGAAGAGCCCAACCCCCACCTCGTCACAGCCTCCTTTCAGGCAGTTGTAGACAGGGATGAGGTCTCCTCTCAGCCTCCTCTTCTCCAAACAACCCCAGGTCCCTCAGTCTCTCCTCACAGGACTTGTTCTCCAGCCCCTCCCCAGCCTCGTTGCCCTTCTCTGGACACGCTCCAGCCCCTCAACGTCCTTCTTGGACAAAACTGAACCCAGCACTCGAGGTGCGGCCTCGCCAGTGCTGAGCACAGGGGCACAATCCCCTCCCTGCTCCTGCTGCCCACGCTGGGTCTGACTCAGGCCCAGGTGCCATTAACAGGTTAACAGTGTCTGACAGAGCTGGGCGTCTCCTGCCTCACAGACATTTCAGAACAAGTTTGTCAGCTCACCAGTGAACTTGGTACTGAGGTAGCCAGTAGCTTCTAAGAAACTGTATCAACTTCCATAATATTCGATAAATATTTCATTCTGAAAAAGACCAAGTGAGCCTAAGAGTGATCTATAGCTCCTGGATTTATTTGAAAGAACTCAATTTTCTTCTAAGTGACTAAGTAATTGCTGAAGAACTTAAGAGGAGTTTTAAAAGGATATCTTGATTTTTCTGAGGATTTATGCCACATGTCTGATATAACATACAGTTTCCTAGAACTGAAATTAAGGTTGATTAAATTTATCTACTTCCATAAAAATGAAAAGAGATGCCTACTAGGAAAGCAGAATGCTGAACTACCAAGGCAAACTGAGCCCCAGGGTTTATAATAGTGAAGTTCTAAAGGAGAGTGCCAAACCTATTACCAAAGAATTTTGCTGCTTAAATGCTAGATATATTCCTTCATGATAGAGAACTGGAACAGGAAAGCAGCTGTCAATCTGAAATGCAATCGTTTTAGTACAGCATATGCTTCATGACATGTAAAAGTGATACAGAAAACAAACAGCATGGAGATCTTCCCGATAGAGAGAAGATGAAACACAGATAAACATACTGGTTAACTGGATTTATTTAAACAGCTAGCGAAGCTAAAGTTTCGTACAAAACTCCATTTCAGGTTCCTTACTGAAAATAATTTTCTGACATGTGATGTCCCAGCAAAAAGAAACGTACAGTACACACAGCTGCTCAGTGGTGAGATGTTGCCTTGGCTGCGGCATCTGTTAGCGGAGAAACTGGATAGCAATGTGCTCTTCACTATGTAGAAAGGCTGTGCCATTATAGAAGTCTGCATTCTGCTCTCATTTCTAGTTAGTTCTGCTCTCTCTCAAACACAGAACTCTCAGTAGTGAAAAAGAACTCTTAAAGAAAAGGGTTGACTTGGGGTTTTATACATTTAAGTTAAATACCTATTTAAAGAATCGTGTTTGCATTGTGTCACATATTTTTAAATAGCAAGCAAGAGAGGCAATGAATCTAAACATTATCAGAATTTTCTAAATTACCCAACTATCTGTATTTCATATCTCTGAGTTAAAGGAACCTCTATAAACTGTTTCTCTTAAATTAGAAGAATAAACAGAAGATCATATACCAGAACTTTGGCTGGCGTAAACACAAAAATAGTGTATCTAACAACATTCCTGAACATTTATAGTCCATAAAGACCTGGTCAGTCCAACAGTTTCCTTTTTTGCTAGTTTCCCATAGGTGTATATGGATAAGGATTCTTCAAGACAATTTCTTCCTTGATTTGTACTTAAGGATATTCCTTACTCTAAATTTCAGAGAAAGCCTCATGCTTAGCAAGAAAAGGTTCAATAGATCTTGTGTTGTTATCATATGCTGTATACATCATATTTTTTCTTGTCTTCATAGGCTGCCTCCATTTTGCTAGTTTTCAATTTGCTTTGAAAGACTTTTTTTTTAGAAGTTTCTAGTTTCTAGTTGTTAATCTTCTGCTCCTTCTTTCAGTCACAGAAACAGGTTGCATCTTATTGCTTTTCAATGTTTCTTGAAAGACCTGATGACATGGGCTCAGCAGACTGAGGTCAAATGTTGGTAGCCAGGAACCAGGTAAGCTCTCTTGATAGAGCATCTCCTTCTATTTACTGCATAATGAAAAAAATCCCAAACCCTTAGGCTTTCTGCATCCCATTCTCAGTTTTAAAATGGGAATAATGAAGTTCATGCACTGATAAATGCACCAAAATGCTATGATTTAAGCATCCTGTTCAAATCCTGAGATGCTGTTATTTTCAGTACAAGTTGATTAGTCCCTATCATAGCTGCACAGAAATGCAATAAAAATGCCATAAAACAGTGGCACTCTAAGGGGTAAATGTTGACACATTTGTAATGATAATGGTTATCTAAGAAAAAGAAAATTGAAAAAAACCTGCAGCATAGAAAAGCAAACTCCAATATGAATTAATATATGTAAGATTAGTAGAAACAGTTTCTAAGTATCTCTAACTTACCCACTTCCAAATTATAGATTGTTTACTTAGTGCACTTCATTGCCAGTAAAACTTTCTTTTAAATAGAAGTTTATAAAGTGAATTATCCAACTGTGAAATTGGAAGCACAACTGTTTCAGCCCATCTGATTTTTTTTTAAACATTCCCCCACAGTAATCTGCGCTTGTCTTTATAGTGCCTACAACTGAAAAGGATTATCTAGTCAGAATACATCACTATATAATAAATGTGCTTCATTTCCTCCACAGCTCTTAAAGCTGACAGCCAAAATGAATGTTTGTCACAGCTTTGGCACCACTGGTACTTTTGCAGAGACTATTTCATGGTCCATTGGACCTTAAAGGACATTGTTTTTAAAGGCGTGTTATCAAAAGGCATGAAGCATACTATCAGGGTGCAGGTCAGCGTGTATTATTAAACTTAAGGGCATTAGTGTCACTTAGTTGATATTGTAATGCTCCCTAGCCAAAATGTATTAAGACTAATGTTTATACTTCTCAGGTTTTATAATTTGTTTTGTGCCTGACTAGTACATACAGGTCATGAAAGGTACTTGTAGGTATTTGGTAACTTCAAAAGAAGAACAGGAAAGTGTTTTATGAACAAAGTAATGTAATTTATCATCCTTTCTGTGTGTATATAGAAAGCCGACTGTCACAACTGCTGCTGTACTAATGGGCTTGCTATAGACTGCTACAGCAATTAGCTGTCCAAGTAGCACAGCTCTGAATCCCATTTTACTGATTTATGAGAAAAAAAGAGCTACATTCCTTTAAAAATATGCAGATTCACTGTTAGGGATATTATCATGAAGTAATCATCTCTCTTGGAAGAAGCTATTGAACGGTGTGATGTAAATTTCTGAATCTCAAAGACTGAGGACTCATCAGAATATTCATTGGTCAAATCACAGCTATGGCAAGATCGTGCAGGCAGAGCCTAATTTGGTACAGATGGCAGCCGTGTTCGTTGGGTTGGATGCTGCATGGTCCCGACAGCTTAACTAACTGTCAGATAAATCGCTGCAGTTATAGCATATGAGCAAGCCCGTAAGCTGACACTGAAAACTAATAACGTTCTTTGAGGCATGTGGACAGAAGCAAAATCTAATCTTGTCTAAAAGATCTCCACTAGCAGTAATCATTCCGTAATATGATCAACATATTCTTGTCAAAGCGGATAGTGCTGTACGGTATTGGTAAAACAAATTAAACATGGCATGTTATCCTAAAATAAACCTTCAACTCTGAGAATCAGGGACTGCTGATTATACCGGTTTTGTAGGTTAAAACACATTCAAGACATTTTCAAAACAGCTTCTTCTGGTGATTTATTCTAAGTAAGGGAGAAACACACAACAGTAGAAAAGAAATCAAAATGAGAAGTTAGGTCATGTAGAATTTTAACAGCTAGAGGAAGGGGAAAAAAGACATCTGAGAAGTGCTGAGCCTTTAGTAAAATAATCTTTTTTTGCTTCCCAGAAAAATGTGGGTTTATACATACTTTGTTTGTGATACCTTGTGATCCAATTGCAAAATCAACTGAAGTTCCTTCAAGGATTCACATTCTTACAGCTGAAGAATAAACACAACAAGAGCTTATCAGGTTGTCTACAACTTTGCTGAAAAAAGGTTTCATTCATTTGGAGTAAGCCATTACAAGAGATTGATGATGTGCTGAACATTTATGCCGTGAAGCATAAAGTCCATGATGAACTGATGTTCCTTGCAACCATAGAAGTTAATGAACTTAACAGAGAGAACAAACCTTGACATTAAACACCACACATTTTTTGCTCAATAGGGTTGCTGTGGTCCAGAATGCTTCCGTACAATACGTGTTGTTCCAGAGCAATGGGGAAGAGCTAGAATTTAGTACTAAGAGAGCACAGGAAAGGTTCTCTCTCTCTGGTTTATGTGGTTTTTTGTTTGTTTTGAGGAGCAGGGGTGGGTGGGTGTAAATATTTTTATTTAACTAATTCTCCTATAAGATCTCCAGAGCACTGCAGAATCCAACTACTCTGCTATGGAGCCCACGGACCCTGGTTTAAATTATAATTGGAAAATATTTCTCCAGCAGTGAACTGATTCCCTTTTTGTGATTGTAAAACTATCCAGACAGATCTGAGGAACTGTATTCTGCAGTCTCTTAGTTCCTTAAGGCTGAGGGGAATGTTTACAGGCTGTAACTACAACCTGCAGGCGTTTACTTTGGTTGGAAAAGTAAAGTACCTTTAACAACTGGCACCAGTTAAGTTTCTCCAGAGAAGCAGAATGAGCAATAAAAGGTGCAAGAGATAAGAATGGTGGTTCCTGGGCCTGGATGCACAGAGCTGCTGCTGCTTGTGGACTCTACAAATAGAGGTGAGCTAAAAAGAGAAAGGAAATCAAGGCGTGGTGGAAGAGACTGTGGGGGACAAGGGGATTTCTTTTTTGTTAGAAAATGAGGAATTGCAGCCTGTTGGGCTGCATTTCAGAGGTGGAGCCAAACTGGCCCAGCAGTGCTGCTGTAACTGCTGACCTGCGCATGACGAAGGGATGCAGTTAATGCAGAACTTCATCCTCTTTGCTACCAAAGAACCGTAATTTGCAGACTTTAAGTAGGTTGTGAAAGTTTGCAAGGTGGAAACCGCAAGATGTTCCTGTTTCTAGTTGGCATGAATTAATGGAGACAAATTTAGGGGTAGTTTTGTTTGAGAACTTGGCAGTAAATGTGGGGTGGGCATGGGAAGGCAAGGGGGGTGGACACAAGAGTAAAGAGAGAGCAAAAGTACACTCAATGATAAAGGATTGGAGAAAATATGCAAAATATATTTTTGAGTAAAATACCCATCCCTAATGAAGAGTCGGATTCAAAACTGCAAACAAATAATGTGCTTTCAACATACCATATTTTACTTCCCTGACCTATTTTGAGCTGAGCATCAAACACTGTTCCACAGGACAGTTATTATACTGGGATAAAGTATTTCCCAGTATTTATCCTTTTAAAGTGAAAAATAGGGCTAAACGTTGGAACATCTCAGACAATTAAGTTTAGTTTCTACTGCCATGATCTTGTCTAACAGGATGGGCATCTGTATTACGATGTTATAGTGTCCTCATGAGAGAGATGCCTCGTTTTTACAGCAGGAGAGTTACTTTCAAGGTGAAAGATGTTCAATGTTAAATCATAAATTCAACAAGCCTTCTCTGTCACAAGGAACAAATTCAATTTTACAGTAAAAATTGTACACCAAGTATCTGTGCTTCTAAAATGGAGATGGGCTGGTGATAGATGAGATCAGGGCAACAGATATCAGACCCTCTAAATTATATGGACTAGACTAAACGTAATAAGAGACATACACTATAAAGTAAAAGGAAATCAAAGTGCATTCATTTTTATGAATATTTACGTGCAAAGTTTGTTTTAATTTGCATGTATGAAGTGGATGGAAATATTTTCACTTTTCCCCATCTCGTGTCCTGACATTGGCTCACAGGACGTTTTGGGGTTCCATAACCAGCGTCAGAAAACCTACTTGGTGCTCTTCTCCCCTTTTATATGAAGCAAGTAGGCAGCTGCCACTCAGACTGCCTTTGTGTCCATCTACCTCCCATGCTGATGCACTCACAGAAAAGTCCTTCCTCAGGCTGAATCAGCAACGAGTTTTAACTTCCAAGTACGATGAATCACGTTTTTAAATTTTTTCCCTTACGATTTAGCCCTTGAAAGTACCTCATAGGGTACATGATTTAAATGTGATTTCAAAGCAGACAGAGCACTTCAGTAATATCTTATTAGAGCATTCTGTGATGAAATATTAACTCCACCAATAGTCAAACTGAATGAACACGAATGAATGAAGCTACTTAAACACTGAAAAATAATTATTTCACTTTCTTTTCTGCCTATACCATGTGGTAATTTCCCCTTATTAAGGTACTATATTTCAGAGGAATTACAATTTATACACAATGAAAAAGATTTTAAAATATCTTTGTTTCTCAGAGACTTTCAGTGAGACGACCAATGGGCAGATCTTTCACTGGAAGATCTAGAAACAGAAAAACTGAAAAAAGTTCTCTGTGTCATTTGTAGTAAGGAAATAATGGTACTGGTTACAACAAATAAGCATTATAAATACAAAGGACCACATTTATGTATTTCTTTTGAAAATTTTATCATTGAGAGAAATATGGTAGAATGGGTTCTCAGACCTACTCTGTTGAACTGTATCCTGGACTTCTGGTAATGATTAAACTTAACATGGTCTTTGATTTGCAGCTAACCAAAGATGCATGGGGTTGCCAAAGATCTGAGGCATGCACTAATTGACACAGGTGGTGGGTGATTTCAGAGATAAAGCTCTGCCAGAGTCACGATATCAGGGTGATACTGTCTGCTATTGCGAATTGTCTTCAAAAGCTTCTCGGTTAATTGTGAGGGACATCTCCTCAATTAAGGGGTTTGGTGGTTTGCTTAAGTTGGCACTGCTATGGTCAGCTGGTTTGCAGTGAAGAACAGGTCTGTTGGAATTCAAGACACCACCATTACAGGTAACTGACTTAAATCCTTCCTTATGAATCTTCCTCTACAATCTATAAAAAACTGCTTATGTGCATTTTCTGTGTAGAATTTTATACATGTTTTGATAGTTGAGGAAAATGCCACCATTCCTTTCTTCCCAGTAACTTGTGTCTCAAGTAGGATAGATTACATGTTCTTTCAGTCTGACTTGATAAGAGGTATTAGAAATGTTAGCATCCTCGCAAAATAGAGTTGCCTGGTGTCTGCTAGCAATGGTGGAGGTCAGGCTATTGAGGTTTCAGCTGGTGAAAATTGCTGTGACCTACAGGCAGGAAGCACAACGGTCATGGCACACTCCGATTTAAAAATCAAGAGAATGGTGAAGGCGCACGGTTGTGGTTGAATATGATAGGGAGCTTCCAGTTCATGTGTTGCACTGCTTAAAACTTCTGAAAACTGTAAGTAGCCTTGACCTTATGAGCTATAGTCCAATAGCTCTGACTGCATAAGTGTGTGACAGGGAGCCCCTAGAGCTAAGACAGGATGCATTCCAAGAGGCTGATGAGTAGCACAGGCATAAAGAGAAGAATCATAGACGCACAGAATGGATTCTGCTGAAAGAGACCTTAAAGATCATCTAGTTCCAACCCCACCCCCACCACAGGCAGGGTCACCTCCCACTGGATCAGGGGGCTCCAAGCCCCATCCAACCTGGCCTTGAATACCCCCAGGGATCGGGCAGCCACCACTGCTCTGGGCAACCTGGGCCAGGGCCTCCCCACCCTCACAGCAAAACATTTTTTCCTAAAAATAATCTACATCCCTCTTTCAACTTAAAACCATTACACACCATCCTATCCCTGCGTTCCCTGACAAAGAACCCCTTCCCAGCTTTCTGGTAGCTCTAAGGCCCCCCAGAGTCTTCTCTTCTCCAGGCTGAACAACCCCAGCTCTCCCAGGCTGTTGCTGTAGCAGAGGGGCTCCAGCCCCCAGATCACGTCTGGGATCCTCCTCTGCACTTTTTCTAACAGATCCATGTCCTTCCTGTGCTCAGGACTCCAGAAGCTTTCATGTATTTTAATTGGGCAGAATGAAATCAAGCTAGGAATAATTTAGTAACCTGGACTCCCATTGCTGAGAATTACCTTACAAATTTTACGACTCTCATTGTGGTTATGGAATATGCTTTAAGCAAAGTGGTAATAAAAAGAAGACAAAATATGATCATGGTTCCCATGAATCTGTCCTATCTATTCAAACAGCAGAAAAGCTCTTAGAAATGGAATATTCTCAAGGGGTAACTTTTCTGACCACAAAGATCTTCCAGCAGGAATTCACCTGTGTTTTGGTGAAAAGTGAATGACCATAAGAGATCAGAATAATTCTTGATTATTAAGAATACATGAAACATGTTATGTGTCTCTGTGTGTAATTGTCTCCTCTCCTTTCCTTAGAAGAGGAATGTTGCAATGTTGAAGCCTCATTGTTGCTGGGGAATGCTTTCCTGGTACTTTGGGGAGAGTCAGAGGATATAATTCTCAATCTTGATGTGAATTTCCCTAAAGTTTCAGAGAAATCTCATTGCTCCATTAAATAACAAAAATTTAAACCATTCATCTTTATTGTTTCATTTGTGTCCAAATTCTTAGAGTATATGCTGTATGTGTGGCAACTTTGTATTCTATTTAAATAAAATATAATCAAATTATATATGAGAAAGGGAAAAGACATTATTGAAATTGGTTTTTTGTATTTTGCTTTATAGGTGAACAGAAATAAATAAGTAAAAATAGTGTGGTTTTTTGTAAGGAGATGAAAGAGTAACGAATATCATATCCTCAGGATAGAAAATGCTAGTTACACTGTAAGATGTTGAAATGACGCATGTTAAAATATTTTCCTACTACTTCAACAACTCGGCAGGAATTCAGGTCTGTGAATAGTTAAACTGAACCTTTCTCAGTGGGCCAGATGGCTTAATCTGACAAACGGCTTGAAATATTGCAAAGGTGCTACTTATAATTCAGCACACAAAATGAAGGAAATAACTGAATCCTTGAGAAAAAATTGCTTCATGTTTTTAATTACTGTAGTAAGGCTTGTAATCTAAAGGTTATTTGCAATTGCTTCTGGTAAGTTTATTTATATTATTTTTCCCCATTATTTAATTTTAAATTTCTTCAGAAATGGAGAATACTTGTTCTAGTGAAGTGACACTAAGAAAATGTAGATGCTAATTAAATTAATTGAGAGATTTTTGTTATATCTTCTAAAAAAAATGTGATTCAGGCATCTTTTACATATTTTAACAGGGTAGTTGGGTGTTCCAAAAATGCAATGAAGAGGTAGTTATTATGTACCGTACCCCTACATGTGACTGTCTACACTAAGCAATTTGACATTTACTTATTTCTAAAAACTGAAGTGATGTAGGGAAGTTGCATGCTTGTTTTAACTGCTTTCCTGGAGTGAGGTCTTACACTGAGCTCTGTCAAATTCTATTTGACTTGTTTCAGTAGTCACTGTCCTGGGCCAAGGGACCATTTCTGAAAAATATACCTAAATTCATATTATGATTCAAGGTAATAGAATAAGAGTTTGTATATATCCCTCTCAGAGGAAACATACTTCCCCCTCTCATGTAAAATAAGATTGTGTAGCAACCATGGAGGGATGCCCTGAAAAGGATATTTTTTCCTGTGAAGCTCAGATGTGGGCATGGAGGTTACAGAGGGACTGGTAACAAGAAATAGATGAACTTTCAAGAGCAGAAATGACTCCAGAGCCATGCCGAGTTGTGGTGGACAGCAGGAGCCAGCGTGCCGCTGGGAAAGAGCTGGAAATGGGGCTGCTGAGAAGCAACACAGAGGTTCAGGAGAAGTGGCTGGGCTGGCCCTGGCTGTGTGTGCAAGCTTTTAGAAATGTGTGGTGTTCATTTAGCAGTGCTTAATTCTCTATTAAAAGAAACTGGATTCAGTTCAGAGTCAAGGGATGCCTAATGCCAGATTTTTGTTCAAGACTCAGTTTTTTCCTGTCCTTGAATGTTAGAATCTAATGCAGTTAGAAAATTGTTCATTCTAATAAAAAGAGTTTAATGATTATATCAAGTAAGTATAATTAAATCTAGATACATGAATACTACACCATCTTTATTAGAAGTGGGTTTTTTTCCAGAGTACGCTCGCTAAAGGGGGGTGGGAGTGTGTTTTTTCTTTTTTTTTTTTTTCAGATCAATTGAAAATACAGGCCACACCACCACAATTTTATTCTACTTAAACTTCAGAAATTACCTAATGTTCTTGCTTACCTTTCATCCTGCAAATTTTCTCTGCATGTTCTCATTATGTTCCAGCTGTTTTGGTTTGTTAATACTCATATCAGTAAGTCAACCTTTCTTGACTGATAAGTGATTGAACTAATTTAGTATATTTTATTTTGTCACATTTTTTGGCTCAGTTCTCCATTAAAGTGTGCAGAAGTGTGTATATGAGGAGAAAGAGAGCAAGGGAAACAGAAAAAGAGCTTTTATTCCTCGCAGAGCATTGTTAAGGTAGAAGAGGATTTGTTTGAGCAGAGTTTGTGAGAAGGGTGTTAACTACTGTGTGCATTGGATGGCATCACCACTGCTGGGACACACTCTACACTCTGTTACCTCATTGCAGGACACAAACCATTAGGATTCCATTGCTTACGCACCCCCAATCAGAGAAATTTATCAAGAGCACAAAGTGTAGAGGTGATTTAGGCAAGGGTGTCAAACTCATTTTCACTGAGGGCCACCCCGGGCTGCTCCTGCAGCAGAACGCGCGTCACATGCTGCACATGTGCCCAGCGCTGGCAGGAGCGCAGGGACAAGGAGCTCAGTGCTGTCGCTGGGTGCAAACAACATGCCACGCCAGATAAAGCAAACAGGGAGGGGTTGGCAGATTCGGTCTGCGGGCCTTGTGTTTGCCGCCTGTGGGCGAAGATTTTTGCCCATATATTAATATCTACTTTCTAAAAGCATTACGCAAATGTGCTAATAGCTTTAATTATCTAAATGTTATTTTGCTGCCAAAAATCAAAATCTTGGAAGACTGTAAACCAAATCAGTGGCTTGCTGGCATATTTTTTTGTCCATTCTGTAAAAAAATATTGACGTCATAGGAGGAGGAAGACCTACTTTGTTTGCAGGCGTATTTTTAAGTAAAATGTTGCTGCCGTGCATGCAAGTTATGTATTTTTTCACATTAATAACTGAATCATCATACTCTGATAGTCTAGTTCTGCTTTTCTGCTGAGAAGGTTCTACTTAAATACTGGTTTGGATGTCTACAACAAGAGGGGGTGGTTAGGGGCTAGTAAATCAATTCTGCTTGCACTGACTGAGCCAAGAAAATAATAGCTTGAAAGGCTTGCAGAGCTTCACACTCCCCACAATATTGCAGCTTCTGGTACATTGCAAGTGAAATAGACAAGTTTATCAGACAGAGGGAACAAGAGATAATTGAGACAGTTCAGATTTAGAGACTGGTAAGAGGAATCAACAGAGAAAGACGATGTCTTTTCTTCGCTGGTGCATTCCATGACCAGTCCAACAGGAACTGAGTGAGCAAAAGGAAGGCTTTGAGTGTGAAGCTAGATTCAAAATCCCTAGATTTTTAATAGTGCACAGCTTGCCGGTTTGCAGAAGGAAGAGTTGACCTACATTGACTCTCTGTACTTTTATTTCAGTTCATGAGATAGTGAAGCAAAAGTAAAAGTGATGGATAGGCTGAAATTAAACTAAAGAATGAGGATGCTGAATACTAGGTGCCACAGGAGTCTGAGCTGTCCATAGTAAATAAATGTCTGGGCTCAATGGTGAACCCTCACAATGAAGTCGTCCTCAGACATTAAGGCAAAAAAAAAAAATAAATTGCACCCTCGGTACTGAAATTCATTCACTGTTCTGAAACTCATCCCTGAATTTTAACCTTGAATTCTCTAACCAATTAGTTGAATGCAAAAGGACTTTAAAGGTTGTCACAGGGATAATCTCACATTCAAGATCTTACTGATACTGATTGCCTTTTCTAGTCACACTGAATGATGCGAAGTACCTGAGGACAGTGAATAAACTCTGTTCATGCTTTATCATTCCCTAGCGATGTTGTGCTAAGCAACTTAGCTGGAAAACACTTCACACAAATAGCAATTTGTCATTAAAACTGAAGTAGAGAAAGCTAAGGTTAAATAAAAAGCATTTAAGCTCTTATCAGGATAGCCAAGCATATTTTTCATGTTGGAAAAGCACGTTTAAGACATTGAGTAACTGATGTACTTAGTTCTTGTAGCATACTGTAAATGCAGATAAACTTGATAGGCAAAGCCACATCTGCTGAATAGGAACATGCTTTATCATTTTTCTCCTGAGGTAATGACTGCTTGTTCACCCTCCCCTGCATCTATAAGACTTCTCCTGCATTCCTACGCAAAGTGACAGTGCAAGTTATTCTACTTATTATTCTTGTATTGCCAACACTGCGTCTGTCTCTTTTAATGATATATGGCCTCACCTTAGAGGTGGTTCATCTAATGATGGACTTACTCCCTGGAGGTTACAGGCACCATTTTCTGTGTCTCCAGCTAGCAGCCAGCGTCACATTGTGATGAATGTTTTGGACTTCCCCTACTCCCTCTCACCCATGCTGACTACGAGCACATTTATTGCAGTATGAAATTATAGCTATGGCTTCAAAAAGAGCAATTTCCTGGCAAGGCATCTTTGGTGTCTTTCGTGCTTCATTCACCTATTAGACAATATTGAAAACAGAATTCATATAATCCAGGAGAGCAATGAAATTCAGCACTGGCTCCAGGATGAAAGCACTGAAGTTCTGCAAGTGGAAAGTAAAAACAAGCTCTGTTACTGAAGGATCTCTGCATTTAAAGCTCAGACCATCTTATGTTTCAGCCAGTAACCTGCAACGTGCAGAAACACCATTTGACTGCAATGTGGCCAGGCAGTTTCAGAAGAAATTCGATAGACACGGGAGAAAATTATTTTCTAAAATACTGGTCTCATGTCCCAAAAGCTAACGCAAAGGTAAACTGATTTGTAAAGGAGAAATGATAAATTTTGCATAGGATGAGAGGAAATGGCCACAAGTTGTGCCAGGGGAGGTTTAGACTGGACATTGGGATGAATTTCTTGACTGAAAGAGTGGTCAGGGATTGGCACAGCTGCCCAGGGAGGTGATAGAGACGCCATCCCTGGAGGTGTTTAAAAGACGGGTGGATGAGTTTCTCAGGGACAGGGTTTAGTGGGGAGACAGGCACGGCTGGACTCGGTGATCTCTTCCAACCTTCTGATTCGATGGTTCTATGATTTGAATAGAGAAAAATTGCCAACTTCTCCAGGAGTTGAAACTGAGTTGGTAATTAAATAACTATTCTTATTAGAAACTATTCTAAATCACTTACAAGCCTGACATTTATTCCTTATGCAAACTAAAAACAACAGTGGTACTAAAACATAATTTTGTAACACGTGTTTACATTTCTAGCAGGAAGGATACTTGGATTGGAATTTAGAGGTCACAGGACATACGAGCCAACAGTCCTCAGTATTTACCATCACACTACACAGAACTTCCTATTTTTAATAGAAAGCTGCTGTTCTTCACTGATCTAGTCGCCTGCTCAATTGCCCTGACCGGTGCATCACTTGTTGTATTATGGTTTTACTGTTTTCACCCAAGCACCATTCTGAGGTACCTCTGTTTTTCTTTTTGGCTGCCTATTTTCCATTTTATGGCCAGTCTGTGTCCTGATGATGCATTGTAAATTCTTGCTGTTAGGAATGCAAAATAATACTGTTGTGCACTCACCAGCTTAGAAATTAGGGCTGCAAGTATTAAAAAAAAGTGTCTCGAACCTCCTTTCAACTTGACAGGATCTAATATGTTGTGTTCTAGTGCCCGTTTTTCTGCAGAGTTCCCAGCTCCCATTGAAGTTCATTTCTTATCACTTGCTCTCCGTAAGGGCAATCTCTGTGCACAAATAGCCCAGGAAAAACTACAAAACTCCCAAACACAACAAAAGAGTAAATCTGCTAGAGATACTCCAAAGGGCACGCTGCCAAAAAAGGCTGGATGAAAGAAGGCAGCAAAGGATCCTCCAGGAGAGATTCACTCCAAAGAAGGTGATGCTGTTCGCAGCCGTTTCGGTTTGAAGTGTTTAAAAACACTTGCTATCGTTGTTTCTTAATGATAACAGTAGGAACGGCTTCAGTGTGAAATGCGAGAAAGCTGTCTGCATCAGTTCCCCAAGGAAAGCCAGCATATAAAATACATTAATAATTTCTTTTTATGAATGTTCTTTTCCAGAACTCTTTTAAAACCCTAATTTATTAATGTTCATATTGATGCTTAGGCTTGTGGCTGCTAACAGTAACAATAACTGGTTTGCTAGGATATTTCTATCAGGCAGAGGCAGGTAATAAGAATGACCAAGAGAGAACAAAAATAACTGATAATATTTGGATATTTGCTTAACAGGATTTGTTTCCACACATTGTGCAAGTCTCACACTCAAACATAACTGCAATATCTGTTTCAAAAAAATGAAATTTGACCCTTGTAATAATGCTTTTGCAAATTCCATTTCATAAATTATATTGAAATCTTAGTCATGTCCTAACTTATGCTAGAAATCAGTTTACAAAGTTTTGTTTGTGGATCTGTCTGAGGATTCTTTAGGGTGGGTTTTTTGGAAGAACTGATGAAGAGAATATTTGAGATAAAATAGAAGAATACAGCGACTTCCATTCTGGTTGAATTCTCCTTCAGCGCTGTCTGGCTTAAGCAGGTAAGTGGTGCCGTTCTGGTGTTAATGCAATATTTCCTGGGTTTGTTACGGTAATATGTGTAGCTAACAAATACGCATTTGTATAAGTGTGGCACAACTGTAACCTTGCCTCCTAACAATAATTATATTTGGAGGCAGCTCATCATAAAAGGAAGGTGTTATCCCAAACTGAGTATGTGCTCATTCTGTCTGCAAAGTGAAACTGAACGTAGTTGACTTAGTTTAAATGGGGCTATAATGTTATTTTGGCATTTTTTATTTTCTGTTTTTCTCTACTCAGTTTTTTTGTTGTTTGTTTTGATCTTTTTTAAGTGTCTTTTTTCTCTCGTTTTTGGTAGAATGAGTCACAGAAGTCTATTGAAAATTCGTAACATTTGATCAGCCTGAAATTTTGTTTTCCAGAAGTTAAACTATTTGACTAAAGATATCTGTACTATATGGTTTACATTATTCTTGTATTTCCTGGGTTTGAATATGGTTTAATGCTTTCCTTTACGTAGTCCATTTGTATTATAAACTCTATGTTCTGGATTAATTCAAGAGGTGTTTACATTCCACTTCAAACATTCCAAGCAACTTTGAATATACAGATATTCTGAAGGAAAATTTTTAAATTCTTGCATTTTAAATTGTTTGCGTTTATATAATCTTAAGTAGTCTTTATTGAATAATCCATTGATCCAGCTGCCTCACTCAGAGGTTTCTGGTGCAAATTTCCTTGCAGTTTGTAATGGACATGGACTTGACAGAAATTTATTCATATACATTTTAAATAAGGATTATATTTGAGAATTTCCAAGTCAATTCATGCATAGTTTTTAAATAGGGAAATATTAGAAATATTATTGGAAATAATAAAATTATTCATTACAAGATGTTTGCTCAGACCAATTTTTCTCTGGCATTTTCTAAGTCTGGGTTATTTATTACCTCTGTTCTTTTTCATTTGATTTCTTGCCTGGTTTTGTGCTGTATTGTTTCCCCTCTGATCATTCTAACTTGAAATCTGAAACTTTTAATATGAAACTTGAAGCGGTAAATTATTCTGGGTATTTTTAAGAAAAAGCATGACTGGATTTAGATTAAGGTTCATGGAATAAGTTCTCCTGTCTTAATTGCATCTTATACTGAGGGGTTTTGTTTGCATAGATTAAATAAGGACTGCAACAATCCTCCCGAAATCTGCTGAAGACAGCAGCGTACTGTGCAGTTTATTTCTAATATAATGACTGAGAAAATCACTTTGGATTCTCCTTCTCTAATGGCCTGACAGAGGAGCTCAGGAAGAGACAGGACAGAGTGAAGAATGTGTACGAGGCTAAGCAAACGGTGTGAACAATTTCAATTCAAAGTGTTCCAGTGCTGATGTTTCCTATATTCCCATGACAAGCTCAGGCAAGGATGGTTGTAAAAACACGTCCTTTTTAGTTTTACTGTAGTTTATACTTCCCAAACACCACTTGCATATTAGGTTCAGCTAGACAAGGCAGAAGTCCCCAAATAAATCATTTATTCCTCAGCATGGTAGAAAAATAATTCCTCTAAGTGCTGAGAAAAGAAAGGCTGCTGTAATACAGCAGGATGCAATGTTGAGGTCCCTGTGTATCTCTAAGGTGCACCCAAGTTTGCAGAGAACATTCCATCCCTTACCGGACAGCTACTGAACAAGCAGATCCTGGGGTTTTTTCCTGCTGTCTGTAATAGTCCCTTGGACTTCCCACAGCAGGAAAGCCATTCTTTTCTTCCTTCCTGAAGTAAACATCAAGAAATCAATACTGTTTTTTGCAAGTCTTCCTAGGAGATATACTCTATCTCAATTCCCTGTAAAGAAACTAATGTCAATAACATGACTACTTAATATCAATTCTGCCATGAATCTAAGTATTTGCTTTGTGTTATGAATTACATGGAAGAAACCTCCTGGGCACTCTTTAGTTTGAATATTTTTAAAAGGAACAGAACCCTGACTACAACCAATCGATCCTCAAAACTGGGATATAAATATTGTGATACTTCTCAGTGATCCTAGCAGTATGACCTTTACAGATTAATTTATTCTTGTCTTTGCAAACAATCCTATTTATGGCTGACCCAATTACTTAAGAGCTCATTAATCTGAGATCTAAATTGTTAGATGGGGAAGTTTAGAGTTGTCTTTAGAGTCAGCTACTCATCTCTATTATTTTGGACAAATATAATCAGACCTCTTGGGGATCGATATTCAGCTGATTTAAATTTACATTGAGAACAGGGCTTCTGTCAGTGCTGGAGAAGGTAAATGATGAAGAAAGCACAGAAAAGAAAAGCCCAAGAGCATTTTAAGTGCTTACTGCTAGAGTTGTCCCATTCTCTGAATTTCCTGGCCTGAAAACACAGACAGAAATATGTTGAAGCATCACTGCAATCTCTTCCCAGCCTTAAACCACCTTAATGCTAAAAGTTAATGAATATTTCAGCTCAAAAATGAGTACTTGCCACACTCAAAAAAAAAAAAAAAGACTCAAGGCAGGGCTGTGAAACCTGTAAGCCCTTAAGTTTTCCTTTATCGTTGCTTCTAAATCCACTCCAGAGTAACGGCCCCCTCATCCTGGGCTGCTGGACCCAAGCTTGGCCCAAGGCCCAGCCTGGCGGTGTGTTGGGCCCGAAGCAACAGCAAATTCTTCCAAGAAGCAAAATAAGGTGCAGTAGCCATAGAGCGTAGCTGGAAAGCCTTGCCTCACTGTTGCCAGGCAATCCAGAAACATTGCTGGTTTCCTGAATCGTTCACCACCGTCTGTAACTGTAACCTTAGGCATCACCACGTGCTTTTGGCACTGGAATTGCAATGTTGCCGGAGCAGACGCTCCTCTGTGCTGCCATCTTCTCACATCTTTAAGCTCTCCTCTCAAGAAGTGTGGATCAGCTTTGCGTGTGTTGTCAAACCCTACCCGGAATGGCCGGAGACAGCAGGCTCCTACCTCTGCTGCGGCTGCAGAGAAGGAGGTGGGTTTTAAGCAGGCTGACCCTCACCTTTGCTTGGCTAACAATTTAAGGAATAAGTCTCCCTGGATGTCTTCTCCTCCCAACTTACAGACCCACATCCTAACCCAAACACAAGAATTACCTGAGTTATTAAAGGAGGAAACTTTCAATACCACAGCAAGGACCTCACACGCCCCAACTCTAGGATCTGCTCTTCCTCACACCCTTTTGGGTTTCTACTAAGAAAACTCCAGCCTTAATTATCCCTATATATTTCTCCTGTAGCAGGAGATCACAGTGGGCCAGAACAGACCAGGAGGTTGACTCCAGAGAGTTGCCACCCTCAGGATTGCTTCAAAATGCTACCAAAGAACACTGATGTTAAGGAAGGTGTTAAATGGCTGATTATACTAAACTTTTACTGAATTATAATCAACTGCTATTATTGACATCCATTCAAAGTAGGAACACTCCTAAGATTATTGTCTACTATTTTCTGTATGGATCAGTTGCATTTTAGATACATTACAGGGAAAAAAAAACCTTGAAAAGTATTTTCTTTTGAAACTTTATAGTGAGGCAAAAATTACTTTAATGACACTTCATATAATTTTGTTTATACTAATTTTTAATGATCTTAAAATTTCTAAACAAACTTAGCTATCTAAAAATGTGTATAGAGGAGACAACCTTAAAAAAGCTGCAGTGTAGATCCTCTTTATAATTTTTAGACTGAATACCTCCAAAGCAATTTATATAAATGTATTAGTTATATTTTATGCATATCTAAATTTATTCAGTATCAGTTTCACACATAAAATCTAGAATAAACTTACTGGTTGGATCGATGCCATGACCACATTCACATTAAATGTAATGTCTCTGGTGGCAGTTGCCACCGGGGGCATCACTCTGACCCCAAGGGATAATCCAGTCAAAGTGTATGAGCAAATAAACTGAACAACACTCTAATAACATATGTGTACATGCCCCTCAAATCCCATCACAATGAGGCCTTTGAAGCTTTTTGCCAAGGCGGTAACTGGTTCTGTCAGATACCAGTAGCTTCATTTGACAGCCATAATGTTCCTACGTTGTCTTGATTCAGGACAGCGTTGCTCTGGTGGCTGGAAAACATGACAATTCTAACAAGCAGCAGTTCAAAATACTTTTAAAAACTCTGTGTGGAGGTGATTAAATTAGCAAGTCAATAATATGAGATAAATCATTGTATATTTAACAATAGCTTTTTAAAAGCCATTTTTCTGTAATGCTGGGCTGTCACAAGCTCCTTAGAAGCAGTGATATTTTAAAAGAAGCTACTGTCCATTTCTCTTCCCATTTACCCTGCAGAATGCCTGCTTTCCCCCTTGCCCTTTTCAATCAGGCTGGTTTTAATAAAATAAAGTGGAAAAAATACAGTAGAAAAAGGAGAAAGAAAGTTTCTTGAACCTGTAAAAAGCCTTAGCTCATGAGGCAATTTCTGACATTCATTACTGCGCAGCTGTAGTAAGTGAGCCTTTTACCTCAGTGAGTGGTGGAAGGCTGACATGTAGTTTAAGTATGCATTGGAATTGGGGTACAACTTTATTTAATCATAGATTTCTAGGAATACTGGCCATCCAACTCATGGATGTTTGTTACCCCAGCAATACAAGCATCAGGGGAAAAATATTACATTCCTTATATTCCTCTAGACACTCTGCTGGAGAGGGATAAATACCCTCCCCTATAGCAACCATCGATGCCTGCTTTTCTCTTCTCAAGGCTTTCTGGCTTATTGCCTGAAATGTGCTGCTGGAGATTGTTCCAGCCTAATGTCACTGGCAACCAGATCTGTAACAAATACAGGGGTAGAATGAAGTGTGCATGCTGATGCTGCAAGCCCTAAAGCCCTGTTTAAACTGTCTCTCCTTGGATTTTCATGAAATTTCCTTCCTGAATTTTGCATCTGACTTGTTTTGCAACACTACCCTGGCTCAATAGGTTCAGGCAGCACCTTATAGAAATGCCTGGAAGTTGGAGGAGTGAGTAAATAAGTAATAATTACAAATTCTCCCATCAGGAAGGTCGCCTCTCTTACCCCTACACTTCTATCCCCATGCCTTCAGGCTTGTGTACTTACACCAAAACACTAAGAACACAGTGATTTAGGGGAAGATTGATGGTTGATTTAGGGAAGGACACACGAAAGAAAAGAAAGAACAGAGTAGCAAAGGAAAATAAGCTGCAGAGACAAAAATAACTTCAAAATATTTTATAACATTTTCCCACATTAAGAAATCATGTAAATGAAAATACACTCCTTTCCCAAAATTTCAGTCAGTAGAACTAGGGAAGAACTAATTTGTGACCCAAACTTAGAAATGCTGACTCCCATCTGAGCCTCAGCAAAAACACATCTTGCATCTTCAAGTTTACTTTCCCATAGTTGAAAAAGAATATTTTGAGTTAATAAACACAGCAATAGAAGTTATGTTAGTATTCAGCTAAAAATAATTAGGTAATCCTTGAAAAGTTATAGCTTGAGAAAACCATCCTACTTACTGTTCTAAATTTGCATGTGACTTGGTGATGCCTTCTTTTGCTTTACACCTAGCACTGCTGGTGCTTGTACATCTGTTAAATGTTAAGAATGACAACTAACACTTATTTCCACTTATAAGTTAATATTAAAAAGTCTCATTGTTACAAAATGTATATTATTTTTAGAAATCTATGACAATTTTTTCATCGGCCACATTAGCAGTTCAGAATGTTCCTACAGGAATATTATGATGCCCAAGTGACGAACTTCTGGGAGTGGTCAGTAAGCATGGCCTCACCTAGGAAGGGTAGTTGGACAAGAAGACACCCTAAGTCCCTTCCAACCTCAGCCATTCCTTGATTCTGTGAAGTGTGGGCAATAGAAAAGAGAAAATTTATTAATGGAATCCAATACTAATGACAAATAGTTTACTGCAATTTTGACAAAAAATGTCCCCGTTCAACTGAAATTTTGTAAATGCCAAAAATTTTAGAGTTTAAGAAACATGCTCGCAAAGTGCAGGGCTATTTGGAAAAACAGTAATGTTCTAAAATATTTAATTCTGGAGGTAGATTTCCACCAGTATAAATCCCATCATTTGACTTAATTATACAGAACCAGTGCTTACTGTTATTATCTGATTATTAAACCCCACGTGAGTTATTTACATCTCACTCTTCAGTAATAAACATAATGATTACCTGCCTGTTGTGGTAATAATTAGGCAGAAAAGTCAGCAACAAAATAATTAGATTTTTAATATTCTTTTTAAGTCAGGCATAATGAGCATGGAGTGTAATAGTGTGTCCTGAATATAATACAATTGAGATTGATTTTTGAAAGATCTATTTTTTTTTCACTTACAGTTATTTATTTTTCATCAAAGGGAAACTACATATGTTTAGGAACAAAATAAACTAAAAAATCTGATTACAACGCCTAAGCCTTCATGATGTGCCAGAAAGGGTTACACCCGAGTGACATTTATGCCAGTATTCACAAAAGTGCTTAACTCTGTAGGACCTGGCAGGTCCTCATTGGTGTGAAACCACCCCCTTGTTCCCATTGGTGACACCAACTAATGAGCAGAAATTTTTTAAGATGAATGAACTAATTCATCACCAGTTTTTTCTAGACATCTAAAGTTATGGATGTCTAAAGTTTATTCAGATGAAGAAGATACTTTCAGCTTAGTATCAGGATAATATCACATAGACCTGATGCCGGTTGCAGAATTATCTCCAAAGGGAAACGGCAGAAGTTTGCTGACTGTGGGAGTTGGAAATTAAATTCAACAATGTTCTAAGAAATTTACAGCCAGGTACTAATAGAGTAAATGTGCTATTGTGCAGCATATGGTTCTGATCTGAAAATACTGAAGCATGAGCTCATTTTCAATTGAGTATTCCTGCAGGACCAACATCTAAAACTCATCTGGAATTCTGCAGCTGGTGTACATTTTGCAGGATTACTTGTAAGTGTTCATTTTGCCAGCATATTAAACTACTGCTATATCACATTAATTTTCTGCCATCAATCTGAAATCAAGCATTTTTGCACTACAATTTCACAGTATATTCTGCTCTCTTCTTAGTGTTGACCTTCTGCTGAACACATAATAGCCCATGGAAGATACAGGCACTGGCTATATGAAACAGTTGCCTTAAGAAAACCAGAACTTTAGAGATTTTACTGGTTTTCTCTGAGCTTCAGGCTGCTAGACTATGCTAGGAGATCCGTGTTAATCATTCAAAAGTGAACACCTCTCCCTGGATTTGTTCAAAAACCACGTAGAGGCAGCACTTGGGAACGTGATATAGGCATGTTGATGTTGGGCTGACAGCTGGACTTCATGATCTCAGAGGTCTTCTCCAACTGTAATGATTCTATCGTTATTCTCAGTGTAAGGAAAAAGAAATCAAACATAGACCACTGATGATATCATCTTTTATAAGATTAAAAAATCAAAATGCTCTGTTTCATTAGAACATCTTCATGAAGGAGAGAAGTTAGTGGGAAACTGCTAAGCAGTCGATAGATTCCCAACAAAAGCTTTAGTGTTCTTATTTGATTTAGATTCTGACACCTTTTGAAACACTGATTGCTTGTGATCATTTTCCAACTCTGCTGTCAAGCATCTCTTTCATCAGGTCTCTGAGTGCTACCTGGAGTACTCAGAAAGTCCCTTACCAGTTCTCCCCTGAGGCTTTTGTCATCTGGTTTTGTTCTTTGTCCTTTTATGTAATTGCATTTATGTATTAAAGGTTATGGTGTTTTATTTCTCTACTGTTAAGCTTTTGGGGATGGTTTTGTTTTCTAATGCAGAACAGTATCGAGGACCTCAGCTTTGCAGTGAATTGCATACTTAGTCCATGATAATTACACAAGGTTCGCTGAGGCCTGTCCAGAGTTTATGGCATAGCTGAGGCCAAAGAAGAAACAGATTTTAAGTATACATTAAGGAATATGCAGCACCAGTCTATTATAAAGTCTCTACATGTTTCAAATGGCCATGAATATTTAACTTCACAGACATGAGTAATTTATTGACAGTAATGGAACTTCTTGTGTCCATCTCAGACTAAGCATTTGCTTATCCAGGAAGGAAAGTTTGTGTCCTCAGTCACACTACAGTTCCTTGGGGGAATATTTTAACTTGCCTTTCTTCTCTCAGTGCAATGCACCTTGCATAAGCCCTATATTTGAAGAACTATGTCTTTAAACAAGAGAGAACTGTGTCTTCTACTTTCAATGGACACATTTTTTACAACTAGGCTATTTTGAACTTTCGGATATATATACATATCTAATGTAAAGTAGAGATGCTTTTGCTTGGTGAAGAAAAAATACTGATGGTTTTTCTTCACTCTAAATACGGGCTTAAAAGAGGTTATGCTATTCGCTGCCTGAATGGTTGGAGGAGAGAGCATGTGAAGAGTACTAGCTCTTATTTCTTAACCCTACTTTTTTAAATATTATTGGAGATGAAATTGTTTGCAGAAAAGATTAAACTCCACCAAAGCTCCAGCAGATTGAAATAAACATGAGTTTAATGTCTAAGATTACCTTTGGAATATTTTTTTAAAGTATGGCTCTGTCAGCTAAATATAGTTCAGATTTTTACATTTTTATAGACCGTGTGAGTTCCCTGCAGGCACATTGTCTCTCTTCAGTGATTTATATAGTTTGAATTATAGGGGATGATAAGCATTTGCTGTTCAATAGTGTAGTTAATGTTCAGCCCCCCTGGGTAACAGAGCAGTGAAGCATTTACTACTCAGTGGTAGCTCAGCAACAATCAGCAGCCGTGCGGTTCTATCACAGTAAATTTACATTGGTACACTTTATCCTCAGGGAGCTGAACATTCACTCAACATAGCCTAGGGAAAACAATTAGAATGGACATTTCCTGATCTTCCTGGGTGGCACAATGGGAGAAATTTAACTATTTAACTGGATCAGAAACAGAAATCACAGGTAATACAACATAAAAATTATCCGACTTTTATTTGCTCTCCTTTTTTTTTCTCTTCAGCATAAAAATATATAAATACTTGAACTAGAAACTTCTTGGAAAGCTGAAAGTTGAAAAATCTGCAGTATTGGCAGAGCCACTGCGGTTATGGTGCAGATGCCAGAGGCTTTGGGAGGGCTCTGAGCTCTTCACTTCCATGCTTAGGAGGAACCTCCTCTATCTGACAGGTGAGTTTACAGGCACTGTAGCTACATAACACTTCTGTTCCTGTGACTGTGATAAGAAAAGATCAAGGGCTGCATCAGCCAATAATAGCTTTTCTCTTACAGGATGTTTTTCTCCAGTAGGCCTGAAAGCATTTTGTAGAGGAAGCCAATGTCTTCTTTGTATGAAAAATGGTGAAACCAAAGTAGGCAGAGGCACCGGGAGTCCTTCAGCGAGACTGTGACAGAGTGAAAAATACGGCTGAGGTCCCCATAGTGTCTTGCTTAATTCTGTAACTGCTGCAGTCAACATTGCCCTCTCCCTCCGACAAGTGCCTGGAAGCCTCAGTAGAGCCCTGCAGTGAGAATAAAGACTGACCAAGTAAATTTTTCTCTTGTAAGCCGTAAAAGATGAGGCAGAGGGGTCTACAGCGAGCACGATAAGCTTCTGCCTAGAAAACACAGTGGGAAAGAGTGAAGTGGGATTTCTGCAAGTGCTCCGTCCCCGCAGACACTGTTGGGATGCTGAGGAAAGGTGATTGCAGTGAACCAAAGAGGTGTAACTGTGCTTTGCTGACAGGGAATCTATGTGCAATGACCATTAAACCTACACTGCATTTTTATCCTGACTCCTTGTACAGGAGAGAGCCGGCAAGCCCAAATACAGGCACATTTAAGTGCCCCTCTCAGGGCCCTCAGATCTCCAGTAGGTGCATTTGCCAGGATGTTACCACACCAGAGTGCCCAAGCACGCTTTCTGCAGGAGGGCTTCGAGCTGAGAGGGCAAGTCAGGATTCTGGAAGATGCCAGTGTTATGCTTTGCGTTCGCTTGCCTGCCACCATGTAGAAACTGTATAAGGACGTTGTGAAGAGACTCAGAAAAGCTAACACGGACAGGCAAGTGGAGAAAACTGAGGAAAAAACTTGCTTTGTATTAAAGTGAGGGAGCTAGGGTTGCTGACACCACCCTGTGATTGTGCATAATTAAAAAGCAGCTGGAAGGCATTAGAATCAGGACAGTTTTGGAATCAGCATAAAAATTAGGAGCTGCAAAGCTTTCAAAGAACAGGAACATGATGAGTGATGAGAGGAAGAGGGATAAAAAATAAATTACTAGTTGGCTGAGAATAGTAACAGATGAGCTGTTCCAGACAGTGCTTCAACTGGCACGCATCTGCTTCTTGCAGTCAGCAGGCGTGAGTGTCATTGTACGACACCCAGCCTGCATCTGCCCTTAAAGCAGAGGCACAGGCTATAAAGTGAGGAAGACTACTTACATAAAGTCTAGAACGAACCCTATGGAGCTGACAAAGATAAATCTTATAAAAAATAATGTGGCCTGTTTGGTCACTCTAGTCAAGAAAATCAAATTTATGTTCCAATTGTAAGAGGAACTCTGAGTTTAAAACTGAAATGGAAAAAGAAAAGAACTATGAATAAAATTAAAGAGAAAAATGAAAGGTCGCTCTGAGCCAAGGAGAAGATGAAGGGGCACTAAACTAATAGCAAACCAGCTTACTATGAGGCACAATAATAATCTCAGCAGCTTCAGGGATCAGGTAACTGACCTGTTCTTTTCTCTAAAACTAAAAATCAGATCTCTTGGGGGTATTGGTAGTAATATTTGAATAATTTCATTAGTAATACCAGCAGGAAGTTGATAATAATGAAGAATAATAATCAGGATTCAGAATCTGTGGTCTCAGAAATAGGAGGGGAGCAGCTGTGGAATGAAGATACGGTATTAATATTGTGAGTCTCAGTGCACATGTATGTAATACAAATCTGTATCGCTTTATCTCTGACAAAGCCTTTACCTCTGTTGTTACCTCCATCCCCTTTCCTGCATCACAGTACATCTGAGGCAACAGGAGTGAGCGGAGGTATAATGTGGAGCAACACAATGCAAACAGAGGCAAGAATGCCACACAGAACGTCTGTTACAGGTGACAGCAGTTATGACTGGAAGAGTGGATGTCTTCAACCAATGGGAAAAAATATTTCTTTAAAATTCATGCAACCAAGAGATTGATTCAATCATTGATTCAGTCAGGATGGTACTGTAACAGACCATTTTTATACGCTCTTTCCAGAGCAGAATTACACATGGAAACAATTTTGGATAACGTGCTGTGAAATACATTCCAGGGAATAAACCCATGTTGGCAGAGATTGAACTAGACAGACAGTCTAATAAGCCTTCTATCCTTAATTTCTCTCTGCCTGTGATTCTTTAGAATGAAGCCACATAAATTTATGTTCTCTATGACTTTTTAGTCATCCAGTATCACCTGATTTACAGCTTGACCTTTGTACAACAAACTTCAGGTTGCTCGAGGAAGAAAGAAAGTCACCCTAATCGTAACAACACGTTTCAGGTACTACATTGCCAACTCCAGACCCTCATTTAATTTATTTCTTTATTTTGCCTGTGGACTGATATACACTGATAAGAAATCAATACAGTGCCCCCTGCCCTTAGGGTCTTTATTAAATTCTCATATTAAAAAAGTGCAGAGCAGTAAATATCGTACAAATATATGAGGCAAGAGATACAGAGACGAGATGAAAACAGTTTGAGTGAGGCCATCCTCATTTCTCTTCTTTGGGAAGAGATGGTGTCATGTCACCAAGTGGGCTTGTACGTTCTGTGTAGCAACCAAGGACTGCAGACACTGCACAGCCTCTGATAGGCAACGTGTAACTTCCAGAGATCCGCAATATTTCACACAATGTGGATCCAGAAAATACAACCTGTTTCTTCAGAGCGCCTCTCAATTTCTCATCTGTATCAGAAACTGCTTGCAAACTAAATCTTTGGCAAAAGGTCTTGATACCTGAAGCCCCAGCTTGGGAATAGCTGTTAGGGAAGAGAGGGGTGTTTGGTCTCATCTCACCTAACTCTAGACATCTAAATCTTACGAGAAGAATCACCTTCTGAAGGTACTGCTCTCTCTATTCGCTATTCCAGAGCCAAGTTTATCCCACATGTCTGTTATAAGAGGACAACTCAGACAACTGAGAGTAAACCTTACCCTTCCCAATTCAGTACATGAAGTTTGATGGGATGAGTTTCAACCAACAAGCGGAATATTTCCAGATTTTTTCTGTGAAAACAATAGGCCTGCACCGAAGTCTGCACCAACGTTGTGCTAGGCTCCAAGGCTTTGACAACCTGAATTCTTACCAGTGCAAGGATGAGGGAAATTGTAAAACTGTTAGAAAAGTTTATAGAAAACTTTCAAAAAATAGTTTGATGTATGGAAGAATTCCATTTGGCAAAGACACCTTTCAGTAAGAAACCGTCAGGTGAGATTGTTGACTGTTTTGTTAATAAACAGCACAACCAAAGGAATTCGTGTGAAGTGTGAACAGGTGAACTAATTAGAAATGGAGATCTACGAGATTATTACCATGTCATACCAAAAGCACCAAGAGAAATACTCCCCTCCAAATTGTATTCATCACCACATTGAGCGCTACACTCGTAAATGTTAATAAGGTAAGAAGGATCTGAATTGCATTCTATTAAAAATTCAGACCTAGAATTTTCAACAGATGGGGAAAGGAGGGAGAAAGAGGGAGAATAAGAAATCAAATAATATATCTGTTTGTAATAATTCTGAATTAATTTTCCACATTTACTATGTATTTAAATACTACGAAGATGGATTATAAATTTGTAAATCATGGTTATTTTAAGTCTATTTTCATTCCAGATGTAGTCTCAAGTTTTGGAAGAGCTCTTGTTTGAATAACAGGAAGTTTAATTTTTATTTTATTTTATTTCATTTTTATTTTATTTGTTTGTTTGTTTGTTTGTTTATTAAAATTTTTAAAATTTTATTTTCATTAATTTATTTTTATTTAGTATTTATTTTTTATTTATTTATTTATCTATTTATTTATTTATTTAATTATTATTTTATTTTATTTTATTTTGTTTTAATTTTAGACATTACCATCTAAAAGTCTACCATGAAGTCTGTTTCACTTTGTCAAACTTGAACGTGGCCATGCTGGTTCCTCATGAAGTAAATACTCAAGAAGTACATGACTGGAAGTATCACCCATGTTGATTTTTATATCAGCAAAAACTTGCTAGGTCTGTCTTAATAATATAGCTGAGCCTGAAACAGTGTAGTTAAATACATTCTGATAGGCTTAACCTTGTGAGATACCGATCAACCAAACTCTAACAAAGCAACGAAGACTATGTTTAGATCTGGAACTTCCATAAACATTTTTGTTGTGGGAATAGAAAGTGGTGACTGTCCAAACCAACCTCCCAGAGTTGAGTGCATAATAGTGTGGGGAGTCCATACGCGGTGTCCGGTGGGTTTGGATCAGTTTGAGTTAAAATTTGTTATAAAGGATTAAATGCGTAGTCGAGAAAGAAAGGCAGCTTACCCAGTCAGTTAACAGCACTGATTGAAACCTCGGTATAGGAAATACTTGGACTGAGGTTTGCCAAATAGAGATTGTTTGGCGACTACTGGTGCCAGAAGTGTGATTAGAATAGTTTTTGTGATACAGTCAAAACTAGGAAGAGATATTTTGCATTAAAATGTGTTTGAAATGGTTTTTAGAACTCTGTTTATTGCTAAACTTAGCTCAGAACTATACACAGCCTCAGGCCCAGTCCTACTAGAGAAACTACAGACAAGCCTAAGTCGGGGGGTTCCACCTGACCCCAAAATTAAGGGCCTAGTGGGAAAATAAAAGATGCATGATCTTACCTTTATTTGATGTTTCAGTCTGAAACATCACAGTATCACAGTATCACAAGACAGGAAAAGACCTTTGAGATCATTGAGTCCAGCCTATGACCCAACACCAACACCTACTCATCATCTAAACCATGGCAATAAGTGCTTCATCCAGTCTCCCTTTAAACACCTCCAGGGACAGCATCCAGAGGAGAAGCAGCTGAGACAGTAATGGAAAAATTCTGTATACATTCATTTACTTGCAGCTGGACCAAACTGCAGTTTGCAACAACCACATGGAAGACTGCTCACTCCAGAGGCCTTCAGTGCCTGACCATGACCTGGTGAACTACTCATGAATCCTTAGACAAGGATGAACATTATTTATTGAAAGAATACTACTTCATACCTGTGACATTCATGTTATGCGGTAATGGTGAAGAGGGTCTGTGATTTGTATTTCCTTTTTCCAAAATAACAGGTCAAAATTTCAAGCCCCATCTAGAGCCAAGTGCAAGTTCGAAAATGATAATGCAGCACATGGAAAGGCTACCTGATTTGTACTTGCAAATTAAGTCTGCCTTGAACACAGTGCAATGGTCCAGCTTTGCTCAAGGTAATTTGATATTGATCAGCCTTCAGCTGTAGTGCTACAACAGTCAAACTAACCAAATGCAATGCTACACAGATATGGCTTTTCAGGCACATTATTTCTATGAGAAATCACCACATTACAGCAAAACAAAGCAAACCGGCAAAAGTGTATTTGTCATGCTTAGTTTCTCTTTCTCCATTCTGATGCATTTGTATCAAGTTTTATTCTTAGCATTTGGAAATGGCTGTGAAATATGTAGTTATTTCAGATATCCTGTGAACCCTGGGTTTCGTTTTTCTGTCCTCTTACATGCACTAATAACGTAAACAAAGAACTCAAACCAGACATTTCAAAAAGAGGGAATAACCAAAGTGTTTCTAATTCAATTATTTACTCCATGCAGCCTCTGAAATTCAGTAAATTCTCTAAATTCAACTGACATTTCTCACTTGCTTTAATGAAGAGAGTGTTTAGATCCTGCCAAAATGAATATTTCTAAATGAAACACATTCACCTGGCTTCTCCTAACTCCCCGTGTTATAGTGTAGGCAACTGTTTCCATTTCCAGCCTAGCAGTACGGCTTTCTCTGTGGCTGAGCAAGTCTAACATTTTCAACTGATCAGCCCCATGGCCACGTAAGCTGGTACATACACTTGCACACATAATTATGTTGCTTCTCCTGTGACAGTAAGATTGATCCAAGATGTATTGACATTTAGAAAATGTATTGAGTGTTTTGACCAGTCTAATTTGCATTGCATTTCTACAACAATTTTGAAAGGCATTTTACTTACCAACAAGATATGAGTGTATTATTTAATTCTCTGTATTTCTGCATCTCCAACATCTTAATTTTAAAACTCCTTATTCTTTGAAAAACAAAAAGTCTTCAGTTCAGTCTTTAACTTAGAAATAGAGGTTCTCAAGAGTCGTGGAATTAAAACTTGGATAGTGCAAGAGTAATGCAATTAAAACTTGGGTAGTTATTTACCTTAATGCTAAAATGAATTTAGAATTAAATACTTTACTCTTATGTTCAATACTTAAGTAGAAGTAATCAGCTTAAAATAGTCCGTTTTCAGTGGGAATTGCAACATTCAAAATTCATCAAAATACGGACATATGTTACTCAGCCAAATAATCCCCATGGTCTTTTTCAGGCAGATAAATGGCATTAAATCATCACATATTAGATTCTGACTAACAGAGTCTTGGCAAGCTTCTTATACAAAGAATATAAAACTTGTTAATTAATAAATCCAAGTACAAACTGATTAGCTTCAAACTACATAGCAGAAGCATGAAAAGAGTCATGCATTTCCCCTTAGGATGGCAACTTCACAATTATAAACAGAGCTTGGGAAGATACGCTTAGGAGGCACTTCTTTCAGATGAGCCAAGTAAGAATGTTATTTTTAGTTTTGTGTGTGTCCAAGTGAGCAGTACCATTAGAGCAGAAGGAAACAGACAATTTTTAAGTCCCAATTGCAGTTTGTTCAAGTGGTTGAGTTTGGTTACAAGACAGTGGTTCAAATTCAAGTTGGACACGTCTAATTCAGTATCATTTTAGAAGATACATCAACTCCCGAGGTTAAGTCATCCCACCTAAAGCAGGATTTCAGACGTCCTCTTTAAATTAAAAGCACTGAGTTAGGAAAAAACCCAAACATAGGAGTTAAAAACTTAATAAAAGATTCAGAAACCATGGTATTCAGAATATTCTTGTCTACTATTCAAGAGTGAGAACTTAAGTCTTTTTTCTGTGCTGTGTTTACACTTGTTGCACCATCATGTCTTTTGTGGTTAAATGTCCATATACCCATCAAAACATGTCTCTTTAGTTCTGTTGGTACTTCGTGTTGTCATGATGCTTTGCTGTCTGACAAGAATTGATTGGCAGCAGTGAAAGGACTGCAGCAGTAATCTCTTGCTGAGGTATTCATCTGTTTGGGAGCAAATAGTTCTGCTGAGAATAATTCTTTTTATTCTATCTTGTGAGCAGTAATATTAACAATAAAGTAGTATAGTTTCAGATCTAGCCCTGAGTATATAAAATTTTACAGCAGCTTTTTTTAAGTGTCGATTTGCCATTGTTGAAGGGCAAATATAACAGTGCACACTATATGCTTCCTTATTCCTTCCATGAATGGGGTAATAATTAAGCAAGCTTTTGTGATAGGAAAGCACCTCTAGCTGAATTGCCAGAATATACCATATGTATATCATGCATTACCGAGAGACAGAAATCAATGCACTTCATCACTCCAGGGAAAGTGTCAAAAAGCTGTGTGGGAAACTCTATTACGAGCAGATATATTTCTTTACTTTTGTTTAATATAACAACGTTAATTTACTCACTCTTGTTTTGTTATTGGCAGTTGGATAGGAAGTGAATTCTTCTTAGAAAAATACATTAAAGTTTGCCAGTTTTCCTAGTAAAGAAAAGAATGAAGTCTCATTGTTTTTAATTCAGTATGCACAATTCTTCTTTGCTCACAGTATTTCTAAGCATTTTTTTTTCTCTATTGAGAAAGAAAGCATTTTGACTGGCTTGAAGGCTTAATATGCTCCCATGCACTTTTTATGACTTAATCATTAGGAACAAACTGCTTCATGATCTCTGTAACTTGATGCAAGTCTATTGGTTTTTTACAATCCATCTCAATTACAGGAAATAGAAATGTCTTGCTGGCAAGCCAGTAAAAATACTCTTGTAGTCATTTAGTAGGTGTAGAAAATAGCTTATTTGAATCAAACTCTTGAAATTTAAGCAAAGAAATTTGGCTGGGTTTTGTTCTGGCACAAGCCATTGTTGAACAGTGTTGAATGAGGATCGGCGCTAATGAGATTCCTATCCTGCTCCTTGTCCTTCATTCTGTCCGTTAGCATGTGAGTGAGTGTGTGCCTATATTCCCCTACTTTTGAACTGATTGACTGGTTTAATTTAAAGTCTCACCAGTGTTTGTGCATGCCATTACTACGAATTTTATGAAAATAGCCATAGAGAAGACAGAGCCTTAGTCTACCTTTTCAAACATACACTGTGCTTTAAGGGAGGAATGGAGGTTTTTTCTGCTCTGCAAAAATCACATTGTCATTCACACCTGACCAATATAACCAGGCCAGATAAATTGTCAAAATTCTCTTCCCATGCAGTTCTTTCAGAATCACAGCTGCTTTGTGCTGAAATTCACTGGAAAGTGCCAAGGCTGTAGTTCCAATCAAAACTCTTATTTAAGTTAATAAGAATGTTTTCCTTGGGCTTCCTTCAATTCCAGCAAAATCCCATGAATGCTGTTTAGGAGAAAAAGCTTTCTGTTTCTACCTAGTAAAAATGGGAAATTTGTCTTGTAGATGTTCTCTCCTGTTTTTCTGTGATTCACAAACCTAATAAAGCAAAATGTGAGCAGATGAAATGGAAATCGTTGTGCAATTAAGTTTTCACTACATTAATAGCCAAGTATTTGTAGTGAGAAATCACCTAGGATCATGGAAAGAGAAAAGAACTTCATGGTGGAAAAATCGCATGTGTTTATGAGAGGTACTATTTCAACCTGAGAAATGCTAGTTTCTCCTTGAGCAAAACAATGTATTACACAGGGAAGGAGGATTTACATCACTTCATGTTGAACGTTTTTCTTCTTTACTTAATTCATCAGTTCCACCAAAGTGGCAATTTTGTTGTCCAGAGGGCACGTAAGGTTTTGCAGGAGTCTGGGGGCCTAAATCTCTTTATACCTCAACCAATATAAAACTAATTTGACTTTTCTAGAAAAAGTCAGGTCAGAATAAATAAATTTCTGAATAAGGCATCTTGCTTAAACATTACTGCAATTGAAAGAGAGAAATTTCAATTATTATGGTTGTACTTGTCTCACTCCAACGCCTGAGTAAAACAAAAGTCTGGGAAGTTTCTTTTTTTCAGGCTCTTATACATTCTTTGGAAAAGGATTAAGCTAAACTGAAGATGGCTATGGGAAGAGGATATTCGGCTGAGGAAGGAGGACTCAGAATGTCAATTTGTTGTTCAACTAAGAAAAATCAACATTTGAAATAAAGATAAATACATAAACATTCTTGCTATTTTTTCAAATAAAGAACAAGTGAATCCATGCCATGTGCAGAAAGCTGGCAACCTGGAGACCTCAAGAATTCAGCTGAACTTCCTGAAACTGGAGGTGTTTGTGAGAGTGCTACAAAGGAAGTGAGTGAACGTGTAGAGAACAAACTGTTCTTACTGGGGTAGAGGTTGTCATGAGGCTGGTAGTTGTCATTCAGATGGTGGTGGTGGAGCTTGCCTATAAGATGAGATACCAGATCTTTGTTCGTGCTGCCACAGTTGCTGTGCTCCTGCCTGGGTTTGTTCAGATATCAGAAAACTTCCCTTCTATTGCTACATAGTGCTGCATCAGCAATAGTATGGCCAGCAGGACTAGGGAGGTCATCACTCCCTTACACTCAGCACTGGTCAGGCCGCACCTCGACTGCTGTGTCCAGTTCTGGGCCCTCAGTTTGAGAAAGATGTGGAGATGCTGGAGTGCGTCCAGAGGAGAGCAACGAGGATGGGGAAGGGGCTGGAGCACGAGCCCTGTGAGGAGCTACTGAGGGAGCTGGGGTTGTTCAGCCTGGAGAAGAGGAGGCTCAGGGGAGACCTTATTGCTCTCTACAACTACCTAAAGGGAGGTTGTGGTGAGGCAGGGATTGCACTCTTCTTTCAGGTGACCGGTGACAGAACAAGAGGACACGGTCTCAAGCTTCACCAGGGGAGGTTTAGGCTTGACATTAGGAAGAAGTTCTTTACTGAGAGGGTGATTGGCCATTGGAATGCGCTGCCCGGGGAGATGGTGGAGTCACCATCCCTGGAGGTGCTTAAAGGTTGGATGAGGCACTTCGTGCCAGGGTTTAGATGATGAGTAGGTGTTGGTTCATAGGCTGGACTTGATGATCTCAAAGGTCTTTTCCAGCCTTGTGACACTGTGACACTGTGGTGAATCTGCACAATTAGGTTAGGAATGCGGTAAGCATTAGGCTTGTGATTCTGGTGACTGAGTCAGTATTTCCCATTTCATCTCCTATAATACTCATGAAAGAGTATATTTTTTCTAAATAATTGTCTCTGGCTTGGGTTTTGTTTGCCTGAATTATTGCACCTAGATAGAATTTTTACAGCTATGTTTCTACTAAAGTAGGCATATACTTAGGAGTTCCAAGTTAAACAAAGAGCAAGAATTTCATTTACAGTGTCTATATTCTATACATTCTATATTCTAATTTGATCAAACAATGGATGTGACAAGTAGCCTTAAGCCAGCTTCAAAATTCAATCTAATAAGCTTTTTAGTGAATGTGCACTTCACATGCAATTAAATGTAAGTAAATTAGATGTCATGACTGCAAACATGCATAAATGTTCCTGTGTAGAGGTGTGATAAGAAGTCCTAGACAAACTCCCACTCTCCTTGCAACTACATTTTGAAGTTAATATTCTGCAAAAAGAGCATTTCCTGGGACCCTCTGGTGCCCATAAAAATATTACATGAAGATATTCAGCTGAAGTCCTCTTCTTCTGTTTCTTGGCTCGTTGGTAGCTCTTCTTGCTGGATGAAGTTTCTAGGAAGTAGGTGCTCATTCTCTGCAATATTTCAGCGTATTTGCTTCTTCATATTTTACTACCTTGTCACTGCCCATTCTGTCTCCTTACCCGCTCTTTGTCACAGACTTTGCATCTCGAGATGAATCATGAGTAAAGAAGAAAGCAGTAAAAGACCTGCAATTTTAAAAGGTAATCAAGCCTGAACATAGAGCCAGAAGAAGATAAGGCTGGTTTATGATGGATATAAATAATGCACAAGTGATAACCTTCCCCATTTCCAGGAATCCTTTTCCTCAGATTGTTAACAGGATTCTGCCATGATGTATAAAAATACCCAGCTGAGAACAAATTCTATTTTCGATTTTGTTTTTTTTCCATTTTTTGGGGGGCCCACCTGGTATTATGACTAATGAATTTCATTTGTCACTTTTGATCCTCAGAACGGATGAAGTCAGAACATGGCAGGTGTTATAGATGAGCAAATTGCTTCTTTTTAATTTGATGTCAAGCCCTAACAGATCTACAGTATTTCTTTCCATATTTACGCACATTTCATATTTGCCATACAAGGAATTGGGTTAAACTTTGAAGACTAGGGATTAATTTCTGACATTTAATTTGAGCACAGCAGAAAATACGGACTTTTTTCATTAAGAAGGTAGCACATGAAATAAAGCTTAGAGCAAGCTTCAAATGGAGATCCCAGTGCCTAACTTTTCATTCCAGTACCTAACATTTCATTAAACAGCCTTGTGGCTAAAGATGAGGATAACTATCTTCTGCACAATGAGAACTAGCACACACAATCCGCAATACTTAAGGTCAACTTTAAGTTTGTTGTCAACCAACTTAACCCACGTAAGTCTGTATTAAACCTTGTTCTGCATCAGAACTCTCTATAATTTTCTTATTTCAGTGTTAATTGAGTGGAAATATTTATATGATAAGATTTGTTGTTAGGGGTTTGGCATCAGTCTTACAGTTGCTGTTGCTTATCACAGTATTACAGTATCATAAGGTTGGAAAAGACCTTTGAGATCATCGAGTTCAACCTATGACCCAACACCTACACCTACTTGTCAACTACACCATGGCACTAAGTGCCTCTCCAATCTCTCCTTAAACACCTCCAGGGACGGTGACTCCACCACCTCCCCGGGCAGCGCATTCCAATGGCCAATCACCCTCTCAGTAAAGAACTTCTTCCTAATGTCAAGTCTAAACCTCCCCTGGTGAAGCTTGAGACCGTGTCCTCTTGTTCTGTCACTGGTCGCCTGAGAGAAGAGTGCAATCCCTGCCTCACCACAACCTCCCTTTAGGTAGTTGTAGAGAGCAATAAGGTCTCCCCTGAGCCTCCTCTTCTCCAGGCTGAACAACCCCAGCTCCCTCAGTTGCTCCTCACAGGGCTCGTGCTCCAGCCCCTTCCCCATCCTCGTTGCTCTCCTCTGGACGCACTCCAGCATCTCCACATCTTTCTCAAACTGAGGGCCCAGAACTGGACACAGCAGTCGAGGTGCGGCCTGACCAGTGCTGAGTGTAAGGGAGTGATGACCTCCCTAGTCCTGCTGGCCATACTATTGCTGATGCAGGCCAGGATACCATTGACCTTCTTTGCCACTTGAGCGCACTGCTGGCTCATGTTGAGTTTCCTGTCCACCAGCACTCCCAAGTCCCTTTCCACCTGACTGCTCTCCAGCCACTCTGTCCCCAGCCCAGAGCTCTGCATGGGGTTGTTGTGTCTAAAGAGTAGAACCCAGCACTTGGACTTGTTAAACCTCATGCTGTTGGAATCAATAGCATCAGATAGAATCAGTATTAGAATCAATGGCATCAATAGAATCAGTTCAGCTGAGTTTCAGACAGGCAGCCAAATGTTTAAGCATTACTTTGGGGCTGTATTTTTTAATTCATTTCTGATATCAGCTCAGAGCTGATTTATTTGAGACTGGATTTCTGCCTTCTACTGAATGTGAACCTTGCACTCCAGATTTTGTAATTCCTGGATTTTCAGAAAACTTCCTCCTGGTCATGAACTCTGTAGTTCCACCACCCATTCATGTGAAATATTTGCATCATTATTTCTGGATGAATGATTCACTTGTTAAAAAGTAATAGGGAAAAAAAAAAAAAAAGCTTAAGGATTTTCAGCAGAAACGCAAAAGCAATAACCTGGATCCCTCTAGAGGCCATTTATGCAATGTTTGGTGCAGAAAAAGAACTGAACTTGTGTCCCGATTCTCTGTCTACAAATAAAGCAAGCTTATCAATCTCATGTTGTAGCTTATTATCTTACCATTGTGTGTCTGTCCGGTGGAGAAAGCTGTGTAATTATTGTATTTTCTCTCCCTTAAAGCAGTTGATGCTTAGAACTGAGGAATTCTGTATGCATTAATTCAGAGTCTTAAATGAATTCCTATATACATATTTCCTTGTGGACTCTTTTTAGAAAGTGTTTCATGTGAGACATTAATCAAGGCAGGTTTCCATCTGTAGTGGTATTGCCAAGGAGATAATGAAACAGACCATAAAAAAGGGATGCTGTTATTTTCCAATCTGTGTGCATTTTAAGCAAATGCCTGTGTGGGCCTGATCCTGGTCTCAAGTATAGTGATGCTATTCCTAATATATATGAAAAGTCAAGACTTAAATATCTGCAAAGGCAAGGCAAGCCTCATGACGGTGGAAAACTGCGTACGATTCATCCAAGCATAAGCAGTTTGGTTGGAAAGGAACAGTGCTCAACACAGCAAGGGCAAGAGCAGAGCCTTCTGAGCTCTTCATATCGCTTTGGGGATAAAAACAATAAAAGCCCAAATTTAATAGAGCACCGAAGTTATGACAAATTTCATGCCTGTTAAATAGTGCCCACGATAGTGCTTCCTGGCCTTCCAGTGGCTCATTCAGAGCAATCTGCCTATGTGGGTGTACGCATTGACTTTAGCAATACAGATAATACCAGTTTATCAGCAGTCTTTGTGACACAGCAGGCTGGGAATACTGTGTATGAAGTACAAGCAATGCTTCACAATCCACCCTTTGTTGATTGCTTAGAAAACCTTGTCACAAAAAAAATGCAAAATCAAATTAGACAGCTAATTCAAAAAATCAGATTTTTTTCGTAGTGAACTTGGTAAAACTTATTGAAATAACTTTGCTGCCAGTTGTGTAACTGGCACTTTGTGAAATTTGCATTGGTGGTATGAGATAATTTATGACTAATGTCCCTTAAAATATTCTTGGTTCATCCTTGGTCCTTGTTCTATTTCTCCTGGACGTTTATCATTCTTTTCTCCTTCCTAGAAAGTGTTATCGTTCTCTATCGCAGTGTTATTCCACAGGATCCTCCCAAGTATTTGAAAATCAATTTTAATTTTTTAATGGAATGAATGTTAAGATTGGTAGGCTTTTATTCTTACTTCTGACATAGAGGAAAACAGTTTTTGATCATTCATTACATGCAAAATATTCCATTGTACACCATAAAATGTAATTTCATCCACCTGAGCGAATGCTGATGAGGTGCTTTTGAAGAAGTGTTGGGTAAAATTACTGGTCATATTCAACTTCATTGTAAAGGTGAAAAGAATAATGTTATAAGGAAAGATGAAGATGTCATAGAATACTCACAAGACCAATTTACAAAACAATTTCTGAAGAGTAGCATCTTTTTGCTGCCTTAGAAAAATCTTTAACTTGCAACATGCTAAATCGTAGGTAGACTATGCATAATCTAGACCAATTTTTGAGCACAAAATATCGATATAGTAGACTATAATAATCTAGGGTTCACAAGAAAGTACTGGTAATGTCAAAAATCTCACCCTTGCTTTTGTACTAAAACTGAGCCAAGAACTGTTGAAGACAGAGGAAGAACTCCAGTGGGCCTTGCATCATTCTTCACTCCACTTCACCACTTTGCCACTCTACGTTTTGTCCATGTGCTTGTTCGCGGTACAAGTTTCATTTCAAACCAGGAAGCATATTTGAAAGGATGTGAGCTGTCACTGGGTTGATCAACAGGGTAATGGATTTATCACTCTGTAATTTTGGTTCAGCAATTAAGCGAGGAGCAGTAACTCAGGGGTTCCATCTGCCAGTAAGTGGAGGTCTTTGCCAACCTAGGGAGACGTGTTCTCACCAGGAACCTTTCTTTTTTTGCCCCAGACTGAAACTACTTGGTATTCAGTTTTTTCTTTGGTGCTTTTGCAACTTCCACATCATGTTCCAGTTCAGTTGGTTTGTGAAACAAGAGGATGATGGCTAAAATAAAGCAAAATAGAAATATTTCTACTTCCATGGTGATATTATTGCTTTTCTCTTTGTCAGCCAGCTGATGTTATTCATTCCCTTTGCCCATTAAAAAGAAAGGAGAGATTTTAATATTTTATTTTATTTTATGAAATGAAATTTTAAGAAATATATCCTAATATTTTTAGTTGAAATGATGCCATAGTGGACATACAGAAGGTGGAGGGGACAGGCTTCCTATACTTTTTGCACTAGGGGGTCATTGCCCCGTGATGAATGTTTGTAGTAATGGTGCCTTAGAGCAGAATATCAACTCATTTGTGCCGTCATCTACTTTGTGGTTTTGTAAATGCATTGGTGAAAGTGCAGGATAGTGAAGAATCTGCTTTCGTGAGAACTGATCCTCAAAGAACCAACTTTATTTTAAATTCTCCTTTTTTCCTACTCTAAGCTGTCTCAGTTAGGAAGGATTTTTAATGAAAACATGTAACTTTCCAGTTGCATAAAGAGAAACATGGAGAAAACTGCATTAAATCAAGATGAGATGTCAGGATTAGTTTTCTAACTTAAATTCTCAAATGAACCCTCAATGAAATCCAGATTGAACACAGCATTTGTTTGTTAATGCTGGAGGTATGCTTCTTTATGTACTTTATTAATATTGGAGTCTCATTTATGCTAGTATGTGATTTACTTGGCATGTTACTCCATGTATGCTGGCAATGTTTTATTCTAATTATTGCGTGTATACTTTGGTTAATACTAAGTCAGCTAGCTTTCTGAAGGTAGTTAATTTTATGTATAATGTACACTCTATAATGCTTGTGTTAATTCCTTCGGAGATCACCAGTGTTCTTACTTTCCCCTGGACAAAACAGATATTGCAATCCTAATCCTGAAAGAAAAGCAAGACTATTTTGGCAGGAAAAATATGTTATTTTATGTGCACTTGGCAGGGATTCTTCTCTTTCCTCCAGTTGTTTTGAGGATGAGTTAAGCAGGGAGTATTCACCATGCCTGGGAGATGACTTCTACTAACTACATGGCTTCAAATTGAACTTAGAGGGGAAGGAAGATTGGATTTCTGGAAAGGTTTCAAACACTTAACTCCTTTTCTCAGTGCTTCTGAGGAATATCAATCAGTAAATTAACAACATCATTCCAGTTAGCAACAAAGAAGTCCAAGGAAGTAGAGCACACATCCCTGGTGTATAGATGGAGAAACAGACTGGGAGATGGATCAAGTGAATTGCCACATGGTGAGCTGGAAATCCTATCCAGCAATTTTGTGCCCAAATGCTGCTCCATGATCCTTCTGTTTTTTCTGGTTTTGAAATTATTGATGTTACGAGCCATCCTCAGCCTTCCTCTTCTTTCATTGCCTCAACCGTGTTCCTTGGAAATGCTTTAAAACCTTGCATGTTTGGCCAGCTCTTTATAGCCCTGGGAGACAGATTCAAGCAGAGCTTTGAAGGAGATCTGCTTAGAGTAAAATCTTAAACTCCTTAAATAAAGGAAATGCAAAATGAGTAAGAGGAAATGGAAATAAAATGAGCTTGTAAACTAATGGCCTATGGCTATTACAGTCTTTACAAGCTGACCGTTACTTCTAGGATTAGTTTTTGGCACTCTACAACTTTCAGAGCTGCAACAGAGTGCAGGTTTCAGCTTCCATCATTGGGTCCCTTGTCCCTGAAGTCTCTTGAAGCTTCTTACCCTGAGTTTGCTCAGAAAAGATGCCCCCTTCTTTCTTCCTCCCCGACCCACTGATTTGTGAAAGGAGTCAAACACGTAATGAGCGATGCAAAAATTAAATAGCCACAATCCATCCCATGAGGCCATTTCTTAAGTGGGAAGATAGAGAGGATCAAAAAGAAAAAAAAATCTCCCTAAACAAAAGATAAGAGTTCTCTGTAGCTACAGGGAATGTATGAAATGTCTTCACAAGATGAGAAAGTGGCTCATACCAGCTTTCCACAGTACTTTCACTGCCTCGAACCTATTGTTTTTCCCAGCCACTACAAAAACCAAAGTTCATCTGTGCTCTCCCTGAGGTCTTCAGGGGACTGTTTGTTTATCAAAGCACAAAGACCTACTTCATTTAGCTTTTAGAGCTTTCAATGGTGCTATGAATTCACTCATATATTCATAAAAATACACCTGTATATCTCTGCAGGATCACATTGTTTTATTACTGCTACAGCACAGTTAGGCTGCATTTCAGATCACTTCCAGGCAAATACAGCTTTCATTCCACATAAAAGTAGTTCTCCCACAAACCATAGCTCAGTTTAGAAACATACTCAGGGACTGCTACTTCTTATAAAGCAAGGAAGTAAGTGAATAGTTTCACTTAATCAAAATAAAAACAAAGAAATGAAAACCCCTCTCCTGAAAACCCACTGTATCAGTGCAAAGCCTCGACGCGAAAACCCCTCCCCTGAAAATCCACTGTATTGGTGCAATAAGCCTCGACGCTTCAGTAACTTGTTCTGCTCTCAATTCTGTGTCTCTCTGTTAGAGGATTCATTAGTGATTGCTTGCCTACGCACTCTCGTCTTCGTAACTAACATACCAGCACTGACTTCAGATCATCGCAGTGACATTGCATCAGTCTACGTAGCTTACAATGATTTATTAGACCGCAAAACAAAAGCAATGTAAAAATTAGTTGGAATGGATGCTTAAGGGAGAAAATATGTCAGGCTGATCTCACGTATTTCCTTTAGAACAGATGCAGCCATTCTGCCATTCTGTCCAAATCCTTGTATATTCTTGGCTTTATCTTTATATTCAGAAATGTCATCTAGAGCTGACTGGATTTTATGACTCTATGTTAAAGTTCTCTGACAACTTACACGAATGCTGCAGGAGGTGTCAAAACTCTTCAAACTCAAGGTAAGGACAAACTGACAAACTGCATACCTGCAAGTCTAAATACAGAGAAGAGTAACAGTAACTCCAATGAAAGAGTGCAGGGTCTGCAAACTAAAGAAGTGCTTAAATGCTCTAATGGATCATTGCCTCCTTCTGCCCTGTTTTACATCAGGTTGGTACAGTTGAATCAAACAGGAAAGACAGAGTAACGTAGCCATTGTTCAAGGGGAGCCAGTGCTCACGTAACTTTCTAAGACAATCTCCCCTTTGATTTGAGTCAGTGTTGGCAGCTTGAATTAAGTAGAGGGATTACTTTGTGGCTTTATAAGCCTGTGCTGCAATCAGACATGGAGAGAGACTCTCAAAAGAAATCTCTCCATCACTGGAGCCATTTTGAGTCACTGTCACTGCAGGAGAGACAGGGAGTACTGTGGTACAGAGAGCTGCTCACTGGGTATCAGCCAGGTGCTGGAAAGGGACTGACGCTGAAAGTTCTGATTGGCATTAACATTCATCACCAAAATGTCTGCTTATAACTGGGCTCCCAATTTAAGAGCTTATGTGAACTGCTCTCCTTACAGCAGCCCATTCCACTGGGCAAAGATATATCTGGAAAACTGTTTAAAGAAACAGAGATAAGGCAGCAATGAATTATTTTGTCACTTTTCTCATGCTGTTTTGCAAACAGTGGACAAGTTGCTTAAATAAGTTCTTTTGGTGAGTATTTTGGTGATTAATGATTATTTTTGCAGGTTAGGCTATCAGGTAAGTGCAGTCTCTGAATGTGTTGGAATTGCTATGAAGCAATTATTCCCAAATATGTCTCTTTAAAACCTCTACAATACAAACCACAGAAGTAAACGTAATTGGGGTCAGCTTTGGTTGCCTTTTTGATGATTTTCATGTAGAGGCTTTGGGCAAGGATTTATTTCTCAATCTTTTGTGAAAATAGAAAAGCAAACCCAAGAAAATGACAGATTGTAGACAGTTAAATCACAAAGGAAAATGTAAAAGATCTGAAGAGTTCCAATAAGCTTTCTAAGAATATAGTGGAGTTATAAAGACGAGAACAGGACTGACCTCAAATATAGTGAGGTAAAATTATTGATGTTGAGATACAATATTTTCAACTTCAAAAAAACCTAAGCATGCACTTCCAGAGAGTTCTGCTGTTTCTTTAAAGAGTGGTTATGAAAAACACACATTCATAAATAGACAGCATGAGATCTGCTGATAGATACAAAATTGCTTTTGTTGAATTTATTGTGGAGATAGGGCAAAGTCTGACATTTAAATGAATGCCCATAGCATTAGATTGAAGAGCGTAGGTAGATAGCTAGATCCATTGCCAGCTGTCTTCCTTCTGACCCGTCCTTTAAATCAATCAGTTGGAAAAACGAGAGGAGAGATATTCTTCTTTTCGAAGAGAGAGGACTAACAAATGAGCTCTTTTTGCCTTGTTAAAATTAGGAATGTCAGATCTTCATTTATTTAATCACCCTCCGTTTTTATTTCCAGCCCAATACTCAACAACAGTAGAAATAAACAGTGTGAATCTTTAAGCAAAAGAAAAGGTCATTCTGTGAAACAAATATCAAAAATAGATCAGTGGTTTGTACCAAAAAGCCACCTTCATGCTGTTCTGGTAGTGGTAAAGTTATTAAAGACCTAGAAAGAGTCCCAAAGGTTACTGCCTTTGGAAAAGGAAACACCATCACAGGAAAATCATCGCCCCACAGAGTGGTGTAGAAAGCAGGGGTGAGGTACAGCAGCACTGAATTTCTTAAAAAAATGTTGGAGCACGGAAAGAAGAGGAGGAGAGTGGCCACCTTCAAACTGCTCAGGGTAAGACTGGCCCAAAAGGCTCTAAGGCTGTTAGGGAAATGTTGTGGCATGGGGGTGCCTGTGCACTCCTGCACAGACAGCTCTGGCCCAGCTGCCACCCCTGTCAGGGCCACGGGAGCCACAACCCTGTAGCGTTCATGACCCGCCTCTCCCAGAAAGCACATCGCTGCTGACAGAGAAATTCCCTTTGGGATTTTTATTTTTGGATTAAAGCTTTCAGTACTTTTCGTCTCAGCTTACAGAGCTACAATGAATTCATAGTTAAGACTCTAAACTACCTAAAACACTGAAAAAAAATCCATTCTCTTAAGCATTTTTAGTGCATCTCTCTGGAGAACTGGTGTTGCCAGGGTGATTGTAGAGCATGGCCAAGAGCAGGGAAACACTAGCTCTCTGGCTCGGGGCAGTTGGCCAGCACAACTACTCTTACTGCATTTGTCCCCTTACAAAAGAGGTCTTGTATTACTGTCAGTGACTATTTTACTCTCCAGCATCTGTGCCTGTGTCTTTTGTAATGTGAGCTATAGAAACTTCAGTCCTTACAGACCAGAAATTCATGCCGGTTTTGCGTTTTATTTCCCTCTGTAATGAACGGGCAAAATGTGTGAAGAGGTTCAGTTTCTTGGGAGAGGTGGTTCCCAACTCCCAACAAGGTTGAAATCTGGATTCATGAGCAGCAACCAATAATGCAAGGACAGCTTTTACATGCGCTGTTGGTTGATCTCTTAGTACACCTGTGGAGACACAGGAAAATCAACCTTTTTGTATATGTCCAGATCTGCTGCACCACAGTTATGGCTCTGACTGGTGTGTCATTTATCCAGAAATCCCATATACACTGCGTGGTGAGGTGACACTGAAAGAGGTGGAAGGGCTAAACACCCATTAGTCCCCTAGTAAATATGCTTTGACGGTAAGGGGTAGTCTAATCTCTTGAGCTCGGTACAATATTCCCCCAGGCAGACTAGGTTTATGGTGCCTCCAAGTAGCAGATCAACACTGCTGCCTTGAGGGATCCGCCTGGGCTCAGCTCTGGTCACTCAATTTGCAGAGCAGTGTCACATTTGAATTCTTGGTTTCAGTTACAGCCAGGGCTTTTCTATTTTGAGTTGTACTTTTCAAGATACTCACTTTCAAAGACTGAGAATAACTCTTGATGGCAAAAATACTGTGCGAGTACAACCTGGACCCTGGGCTGAATAGCGCAAGGCAATAGTTTGGCCACTGCCACCAACAAGACCAGGGAACAATGATGGCTCTGGGGACCTCTGTGCTCTCCCAGCTGTGGATGTACCCTGGCACAGGCTCAGCCTGAACCTACTGCCTTAACAAGTCCCAACTCACCAAGTTGAGTTCTGCTATGAGCAGGATCTCAGGCAAGACACAGGAGAACACTGTGACTCAGTCTGGGCTGGTGGTCCCAACTTGCCTTTGTATCGCCATTGCTTTTGCAAAAACCAACTCTTCTTTGTGCCACATAAACTTTCAGATTACATTAGCAGCTGTATGATGCCATGTCACTGTCACTGCTGAGCAAAGATTAGTGCATGCAGTGGTAAATCAAGGGGTGTATTACACTGGAAAAAAATGTTACTTTGCACGAACAACCTTCTTGAACCCTCCAAAATGAGCCTTCAGCCTGTTTCAGGGACAGAGCCACGCGATGTTACTCCTCGCAGCAAAACAACACAAATAAGAAATAACAAAGGAAAACTGGGAACAGGCTCGCATAGGATTCAGATTTCCAATTCTGAGGCGTTTAACCAGTCGAGGGGGAAACTGCTGTTCTTATTTGAGCAGTTTATAAAAATCTATGAGGTTTTTTACAGATAAAGAAAATACACAAGAGATCAATGGGATGAATGTAAACTTCCCATTCTGCTTCTCTTTGCTTACTCAGAAAGGGTAAGTAGTCTGTCTGGTTTTGAAGTTCTCCCACCTTTGCTTTGTTACTCGGCAGGGACAATAATTTTTTTTCCCCTTGTTTTGTTGTTTTAATGTGAAAACTGTTCCCTAAGCTTTATACTCTGTCAGTTAAAGGAAGATGGAAATATATGTGGGATACATTTTTTTCCACTCTCTCTTTTTGGCTAGTCCTTTTAATAAAAGCTCTCTCCAAAAAGCCAAATATAAATATGAAACATTTGCTTCAGTGCTTACAACTGAAACTACTAAACCGGTGGATATCCCTATGGCACATGCATATCATAGTCTGTTTTCAATCTCTGAATGCACGAGCTTTTATTTTGCCCCCTCCAAAAGGAGGTAGTTGGCCAATGGAAGCTTCATCCTGCAGCTGCTACTGCTTCCAGTTTCTCATGTAGTAAAAGTATGTGATTCCGGTGGTGCTGTAAACTTCTTCACTTCTGAAAGCATTTTTGCGCATGCTGGGCTGTAAAGTCACACTTGCCAGGTGTTTTCTGTGCTCAATTACATCTACTCTGCCCATCATTGTAACATTTTCTAATTGTTGGTCCTGGGCGTGAGTCTCCCTCTTATTTTCACCGTTGACATCTTGTAGCATCCCCTTGCAAGTAAAATTAATTATACCCCATTAGTGTCACGGAAGCACTAACACAGACGCAGTCTCTGCATAAGTAAGGTGACTTGGGTGGTAACCCAAAAGCATGAAGTTTCTTTAGCCTACTCTGAAATTACACTCAGTCACAAAGCTCTGGGTAAGGTAGAGAGGAATTTCACACAATTTTATACAGCCTGTGATTTCAGGTAAGAAAATCATATGCTGTCAGACACACTCACTCTTTATTGGATGATTCACTTCAGTTTACATAAACAAAGTATTTTACTGCATAAAAATTGCTGGGAAAATGTTAAGTGGATTGTAATTCATTTGCAGGGATATTTGGGCTCTCAAAATTTTAAAGTAAGTTTATTTAAAATGCCAAAATGTTGAATATGTGCTGTTTTATAAGTACCACAGGTCTCAGGAAATATCCTTTCACGGAACGCAGCATTTTAAATGTTTAATTTAAAAGCCGAAAATAGGATTCAGGCTTTTCAGACTGAGAGTTTTCAGAAGTTTATTCAGCTTGTTTATCTAGATAGAGCAGGGAAACAGCATGTAATTGGATAAACAATGACTTAATTAATTTTTCAATCTTGCAGTGTGGTTGATTTTAACATGTGAATTACAACCTCTTTGGCAGATGCTGGTTTCAGATCATAAAGCAGTATTCCGCTTTAGGGACAGAAAATGGCTTTTCAGTACCCATCACTGTTTTACTTCTGGAGAAAGAACTATAAATCTTGTATCTTCTTTTATAGATAACACAGCTACATTATAATGCTTGTTTGAAAGGTGAAATTTTATGGCCTCTTTTTAACAGTAGTTTGTTTCAGCATGACCTATTCCATTTCCTAGGGGAAGGCAGCCTGGGCATCCAGACCCAGTTTGCAGAGCACTTTCATTGGCTGCCCAGGATCCTGGACTTACTGGCAGACCTGCTGGGCTGCAGAGGTTGTGCATGATTGCCTGGGTGTATGTGCAGACACTGACAGGCATTGGTTGATTTGGTATGATTGGGTAAAACATGGCCAGCTTCGTTTGCTTTCTTCCTTCTGAACACATAGCTGGGAAGGAGACATGTCTGAACATGCAGAATGTGGCCATTCCTACTTCTAATATGTAGTTCTCCAAGCTTTGAGGTTGTGCTTTTGGCTTGGTGTTTTTCTTGTTTGTTTGGATTCTTTCTACTGAAGCAAACAGAACATTTGTAAACTGCTGATACGTTTTGAAAAACCACAATAAAATGAAAGAAAATCACAATAATTACAAAGACTGAGTAAAGGTCAAAGATAGAGTTGGTCAAAGTCATCACCCATAGTTTTCCTGTGGTGCGTCACAACTCCTCGGACTTATGCTGAGCATTGCCAGTTCTCTTTGCTTGATTGTCTTTCTCCATGAATTAGTCTCTTTTTAGAAGTTCCAAGCCCACAGCTGCATGAAGAAATAATATACCAACTAACTTGAAGACTTCATATTAAACACATAGCTGGTTTTGATCCTCTGTTAGACTGAAGTAATCAGAATGGGTGCTTAAAACCTGGAGCCTGGAGTTTTTCTGAGATTTTTCTTAGAGTGCCAATTTTAGGATACTGGTATTTTTACCATTTTTAACTTGTTCTATGACAATGATTCCAGGAAAAAAAGGCAAGCACGAAATTACTGAAAAACTGCGGTTCCTGTGCAGCTGACATGGGTGATGTGTCTGGAGGATCATAGGTGTCATTTAGCAGGTAGTACAAAAAGATTTACTTAGGAATATTCAGGCTTTGACACGTAGGATTTTTGCTATTATTGAAGTGGCTAATGGTTGTACAACAAGCTCTGCACAAGAAAACACTACATTTACATTGTTTTTCAACTCCATTGATAAGGCAATTTAGTGAAGATCCAACTGCAAGAAGAATTTGCATGAGTGTTTATTGAAACAAGAAAAGCATTAGCAAAGATTTTATGATTCTGGTCAGACCAAGCACCTGTCAGAAAGTCATTGGTTATTAAATTACCTAATCTAGTATCACAGTATCACAGTATCATAAGGTTGGAAAAGACCTCTGAGATCATCGAGTCCAATCTATGACCCAACACCTACACCTACTCCTACTTGTCAGCTACATCAAGTAGTAGCATCTGAATGTTATGCAGACTGCAAACGAGCAATTCAGGGTCCTTTGCAAGGAATTAGAAGGATAAGAAATATAGAAATTCCTAAACAAGTTTAAATCTTCAAGTAAAGATGTCTTATGACCTATACCATTACAGATAATAATCCACTAATATAGCAACTAATGGCTCTCTTAGTAAGACCTGTGTAAGAGAAAAGTAATGCAGGGCACCTCTCACCTCCCTCCGGAGCCAGAAATCTAGGGAAAGAGTGAGCATAAGCAGACAGCCACGGACATGCAACAGCAGCCAGAGGGTGGGAGAGGCAAATGTTGGACAAAACATGAAAGTCAAACTGAAGGCTCAGCAATCAAGAGGTTAAAAGTGAAAACCAGACTCTACACCCATCAGATGGCTGTTATGGAACTGGGGGCAGAAGCTAATTGAAGTATTGGCTGGTTTGCTGGTAGGAAGGCTGTGTTTTCCCAATTCAATACTCAATGGAAAATCCTCTGGTGTTTACTGGGCTCTACTTATTTCTGGTATGTCCTTTGTGCTAATAGAGTTGTGTCTGGCCCAATGCAGTAAAAGGTTTCTAAAAAAAAAAGACAAAACCAAGAAACAAAAAAACCCACCAACTAACCCCACAATAACAGGATTTAGAAACAAATCCAAAGAGGTTTATAGTAGCAGACTGACTGTTAACCTTTCGCATACACAGACTGTTTATTTTTGGAATATGGCACTAAGCTCTAGGTTTATTCCTGAATGATCTGAGAAATTTACTTTCTCTTTATTATAGGACACAAGATCCCACAACTCTGTGATCTCCTTCCTTTCACTTTCTACCTTAGTTTGAACGACTCTTTTCTCCTGGCTTCTCTGCATTATATTCTTTGGCTTTCTCCAAAAGTACAACTTGCGTATGCCAAACTCCTCTCACATAGTGTAACTAAACCCATATGTCCAATTTATACAACTGAACATAAATCTCTGGCAGACGCTTTCTCAGAACCTGGCCACCACTTTAGCACTTCTCATGCCATGCAATTTTTTTAGAGATTTTTGCACATGAAGATCTAACTTTTGGCAATCACAAATATAAGCACCTTCTTTCCTGCTGTAGATTTCAAACAGTTTCTTAACAACTTGGTTCTCAGTTTCTGCATTCAAAGCAGGGTGACCTGGAAATTAGCTGTTATGTTTTCCTAGTCCTCCTTGTTTTCCAAAGAAAAGCAAAAGATTTAAAGCCATTTCTTTAAGAAGTATGGAAACTCCAGCATTTTACCTAATGTTCCTCTGTCCTAATCCAATTTCTTTGAAGCACAGGTTGGATCAGCAGCTTGTACTCAGTTGCAGAAATTATTCTGCCTCTTCCTTGCTAAACTACCTAAGACTGATGAAGAAGTGGAAGCAGGGGGTTGCGTGTTGTGTTTCCCCCTGACATTTCTAAACATCTCATCTTCTGAACAAAATGAGCTCTGCCAGTTTTCTGCTTTTCGTTTAGACAGAAAAAAACATAACAGAATTCCAGCCTCAGCCACAGTCAGTCTATTCGCTTTCCTTATCTGACGGCTACCGTTTTGGTTTATACGTTTGTGAAATGAAGCTGTATCTTTATGCATCCTGATTCTGTGACCAAACTCGGTAAATGAAAAAGATCAAACACTAAGATGTGTGCACAATAAACTTCCACTGCACTGAACCTGAAAAAAAAATCAAGATGTAAAAGCTCTCCGTGCAACCAGAAGTTGTGAGGAAGTATGAATTCTTGCAAAGGTATTTAGAGAGAATATGTGTTTATACAGTATATTAAATTCAAGCAAAAGCCATTCATCTTGTCTGGAGATTCACATGATATGCAATGCGATTGAATTAGAAAAACAAGAACAGGATGCTTGAAAATTCTTACCTATTTAAAAGCTGCAGTAGGCACTTTCTATTTTGGGACAGGATTTATTTGCATTCTGTAAAATGCGCTGGCAGGACAGTCATTTTCTCACCCGCAGGTATCAGCACTTCCAAAAAATATGCAATGTAGCTGTAGGAACTGTTACTACTTAGAAACTAGCAGAGTCATTAATCAAAACAAAAAGAACTGTTATATAAAGCAATAATTTTACCAGACAAGTACTTTGAGTCTGCCTAAAACAGATGATCAGAACTTACTACCCAGTTCTTGGTTTACTGTCTCCATAAAAACTTGGAAGGATACATGTCTGGTCTAGTAAATTTTTATTTTTTATTTTTTTAAGGCACAAAATAATGTTGTTCTTGTGATTTTATTTTTTTTTAAAAAAAATCTTTCTAGTTCTGGAAAGAGTTTTACCTCATTGTTATCTGACTAATTACCACAACAGTTCAAACACACGTACTGTCCATTGTGATACTACTTAAGATGCTGAAAAGGAGCAAATTCTAAGAAGAAACTTCACTGAGGGTATTGTTATCAGTAGACATGTTGCTGGTAGTGAGTGTGGAGCTTTTTAGGATGATCTGAAGTAGTTTAAGAATCAGTAATAGCATTAAAGAAAGCAGAGGGAAATCTGTGTTGATTCTTAGGCGAAAATAAACTCTTCATATTCTACCCTATTAAAATACATAAAAATCACTACAGAACAGGCCGGTACTTGAAGTCAATTTAAACTGGTTTGGATGAAGAAATTTGGGGTTCTCTTGTGAGAATGTATTTTGGCAGAAGGAGGGACTCGTCTGGTCCTGGATTAATGTCAGCATTAGTTGTTCCTATTCTATGGGCTTTCCTTGCTGAGCACTGGGAACCTTCTCAGTTTGAGCAACTACGTGCCTGGCACGCACCTTTTTAAGTCAACAGTGCAAATCCCTGTTCACTGCTGATAATACCGTTCTTCTGGAAAATATTAATTGAACCAGGAGACATTTCAGAGGCTAAGCCACTATTGTACTGTCTTAGCAATCGTATAAATTAAATCTTTCTCAAGCGGAGGCCTGTAAGTGGAGCTCAAGCCATTTTTTGCCTAACTTACAGTGAGAGGAAGAGGAAATAATTTAATTGGACACCTCAGTTTGAATTATGAGTTATTTGGTTAGAAATAGTAGTTCAATTTATTTTAGGTTTGTATTCCAGTTCTGGAGGCTATACAAAGAAGAGAGTACCACAAAGAAGAGAATGGAAAAATAAAGGTATATTTAGATTTGGTGTTGTGGGTGTGATTAAATATGAATACATTGGAAGCTGGTGAAATGAGATGAGACAAAATGTCAATATTGGCATAGTGCATGTGTCCTAGATGGGTTACGTACTGGTTCCAGTAAGCTGCTGCTTTCATCCCTGTTATGCTCAATTTCATTTTACTTTGTCTCCTTTGATCTCTTCCTAGCCCTTTTTGTAGCAATACATTTTTAAGCCATACACAGATTTACTTGTGACTCCTGCTCTCCTAAACAGATGAGGATTTGCAAAACCACATCTTACTTTTCTAATCCTTTATATTGTTACATAGACTGAAGAAGTATTTGCTAATTTCGATTTAAATTATTTTTAGGCTAAAGAAGTGACTTAATACAGATTCCTCCTCCTGGTTCTCCCACAGACAAAAAAAGAATACTCTAAATTCCTTTATTGTACAGTGATTTTGGTGTCTATTATGCCAAAGGCATTATAATAAGTTTTCAAATATTAAAGAACATAACATTTCCCTTGTATGGAATCTACACTAATAGAGCACTATAAAAAGGGATTTATAAGGCTTTTTCCTCATTTGCTTGATAAAACCACCAGAAACACACACAAAATCAAGAAGTAAAGACCTTGCTTGATTCGGTGTGCGTGCCAGGATGCTTGGCAAGCTGGCCGTGTTATAACAGACAGTGATCCTTACTGCGATGTTCTCGTGAACAACACATTGCATTATGTGGCTAGAGAAAAAGGGAGGCTTTATACTGTTTTGAAAAAGTGAGATGGCAATGAAAGAAGTCATTTCTTTGAAGAAGTTGGTAGACTTTTTTGGCATTACCTTGCTTTTATTATTGTAGAGCTTTCTTCCGATGGACTCAAGCAAGTCACTTACACAGGCGTTTCCTTCTGTGACTATTTGAGGGTAGTTTACTTACTTGTATATCAATAAAAAGTAGCAGAGAAATTATAAATGTGTTGCTGTCCTATTCATACTTGCTTGGGTCATGGATAATACTATATCAAGTTGTTGCCTAAAGCAGATATGTTCTTATATAATAAGATTAAACTGTATTGAAATTGATAGGTAGAAAAACTCTTTACCTCTCCCTCTTGTCTGGCATCTTTGCTCAAATTTTGGCAAATAGTGACCTGTAAGAGTCTCTTGGGAAACCCAACATGATGTGTAGGAAGGCAAGTGTCACTTCTGGTCTTTGGCTTGTACAGCTTCTTAGACCCCATAGATGTGATTTAGGCAGCAGGAACCTGGTTTTACACAACACTCGTTGTAAGGAAGCCAAATTGCCCTTTGCTAACCCCTTGAATGAATAAAAGATGCAATTGCTATAAAGCCATCCTGAGTCTTCTTAAAACCTGTTCAGCCTTAAGCTAAATACATGTCACCAAGGCCAAACTCTCTAAGGGTACCTAAATATGCTACAGTGAATAATCTCAAGTCTTTTCTGGATACTTGTAGGTATTACTTTCTGGGATATTGAGAAACAATTTTGTATTTACTGTGATCAGTGTAATCCGCACATGACTGTTCTTCTATTTCCACTTACATGCCTTTAGCTTTAAATTTGCTTTAAAAATAACATACTGTAGGATAATACGGTGAATAAAAATCATTCTGCCTTTGAATTTGTACTTGACCTTTCAAAAACTCCATGAAAAATCGCTAGCAGCCTGAGCTCACAAAGATAATTGACTGAGGGTTCCAGTCAGCTTTGCTCAGCAAGCTCTACAGTTTTCTCTGAGCTGTGACATTGACTTAAAATATGCTATGACCATTTGTTCATTACCAAGAAATCAAAATCATTTTTTATTCAAATAAACAAATTTAACACTTTCAATTCAACAGCTTTCCAGCTCATTTTTAAATTAACTGGTTTGACAAAACTTATTTTTTTCCTGAAGAGAACAGCTAGGAAAAAAACCCAGACAAATGAATAAACAAATAAAAACCATAAAAGCCACAAAAATCCCTCAGTGCTATTTAGAGTTGTGAGACCAGCTCACCAAAGCACTGCGTGCGTTTACATACTGAAAGAGAAGGAAGATAAAAGCACGTACTGTCAGACCATAACTTCTTGACTCAAGTCAGAATTCTGAGAATAAATCAAAATTCATAGTTAAGTGTTTGAAAGATGTAAACTAGTGTGTAATTACCTGCAACAAACAACATACTCTGGCATCAAACCCTTTGAGCTTTCCTTAATTTTCTGAATATAATTTGAAAGGATTCCAGATCTTGTCATCATATTTATGCAGATAGAAGATCTGTGAAGTAGTATTTAGTTCTAACTTTAAAAGAGTTCTTATGCATTCATTTGTGATGTTGGTGCTGTCTATCAGTCTCCTTCTGGACCCTGATAGAATTATTTTCATAAGCATCAGAAGGTTCTTATCATGAAAATAATATAATATTTCATTAAATGGCATTGAAAGCATAATTTTTCTCTTGCAGTGTTCTTACTCTTTTCTTCACTCTCCTTTCTTGCTCCTTAATTATGTAGCTATTTCAATCTAAGGATCACTGGACGAGGCTCCAGAGGCAGCAGTTACAAGGAATATTCAGAGGAGCACAGAGAGAACATGCTGTGAGCAAATCTGGAGATCCAACCTAGGTGTTTGTAGCCTGCCACCTTACCTGCCTGCTGGAGGCACTCACACAGCGCACGTATCTCCAGTCAGAGTAAGTTGGTTTGTGTAGTTTTCCCTCAGAAAAACCTTTTTAAGAAAAATATACTTCTTCTCTGATTGCTTCATATCAACAATCTGTTGGCTGAGATGGGGCACGAGGAAGGGTTGTGAAGTAACGGTACGCCATTGCCATTTCCACTCTCCTGTGGCTCAGGATCGGTGTTGCATGGGCTTAGAGGTTCTGCTCATCCTCAGTGTTACCTTGGCAGAGAAGCCGGTAACGGATGTGGAAACTCAGAGTTTGGAGGTGCTTGAATAAGTGTAGATGCCCCTGTGCATCTCCAAGTACTAATTGTCAATGGAGCTCCCATTGCAAGAATTTCTGCAAGTTTAGGAAATAAGCTGTACTTTATTAAAGTTTATATGTTGATTTTTTAAATACTAAAAATTAGGAGGTTAAGCATTTCTGCCCTAAAATTTATCTTTATATACATTCTATTGCATGTTCTATTTTTTCTTATCAGAGGAATTAACCTCTAGTACCAAAAGTACCATAAACTGTAAAAATTAAAGAGGGCACTAAAAACATAGTAATAAAAAGGATATAAATTACTATAAAAATAACTATAGGTTTTCTAGTTGAGCTGTTTATTGCCATTCATATTAAAAATTTATAATAGAATAAAAATGACAGTTATTTCTGTGCATCTGACCATCAAATTGCAGACTTCCCTGTTATAATAATGAAGTTCAAAGCAAACACTCATTTCTGAATAACAAAACCATCTAAAATTTCAAAAGATTGAAATTAACAAAATAGAAAACAATATATTTCAAATAACTACAAAGTTAATATATCTCAATACAAGCAGGTTAAAAGTGATAGAAAATTACATTACAAATTGTTATCTTAAATAAGAAACCTCCATTGGCCTCGCTGATAACAATTCTTCCACAGAAATACGTTTGATTCAGAGTAATTCAATATCTTCCATACCAAGTATAATAAATACTTGACAATTAAAATAAAATCATGGCTAGTAAAATTGCCAATGTCAAAAAATTCCGATAAAGTAGCACAAGTAATGGTGCAAGGTCAGTTCTACAACTCAGAATGAGAGGGTGTTCTTACCGTAACAGGACAAATAATGGTTCCTACACGTTTAGATTTTAAGATTAATTACTCAAGTTTGTGCACTCAGCAAAAGTTCAACCATCTTTTGACACACAGGGTCTCCTTTAAAATTTTATTTTGGTGTTAAGTGTTAGAGTTTTAGCTGTCCTGAGTTTTTATTTGAGGTTGGAAACCTAAAAGACTCAAAAAATTTCAAGTAGTTAAAGCTGGCTTTCATATCGACGTACAAAAGAGGGAGTTCTCCAACATTGACTCTCTAGTCCAATTCCTGATCTGGATAATTAAAAACATGAGACTCAGCAAAGCAAACAGACCACCTTGAGAAATCTGTATGGCTGTCTGAGCGGGGTTTTGAACTCGCATGTGCTTTCAGATAAAAACTCCTTGAAGGGCTCCAATTAACTGGCACACATATAATAAAAGCATTTAAAGTTCAACTCTCTTTGTTTTTCTTTGTAAATTGGGCTTCATTTGGGGGATTCAGTTTACATGAAGCCCTGGAAAAATAACAAGGTTGCCATTGTCTGTTATTGCCATATAATGCCGTCCATCATAGACAAAAAAAGGTGATAGTATGAGGTTTCTCTGTTTGGCTGCAATGATATTCAATACACCTTTTGGAGAGCTATGTAGTCAAAGTCAGAGAAAGCAGAGCTTTTCTTCTGACCTTTCTCATGTCCTTTGTAAAATTGTGATAGAGTGGGAAAACGACTTCCAGGTCCGTAAGCCTTTCTTAAGACAGATAAAGGGATGTGGAATTTCTGGTATCAGGTTGCTAATATCTTGAAGAACAAGAAATCATTAAAATGTTGACACAGTGTGAGTCTTTTGTTTAAATGTAGATGTGCTCTAAGCAAATTTTGACTGCCCTGAAATCAGTGAAGTGGAAAACTTTTATGAAAAGTTTCAGTGTTTACATTTCTGCTATCTAAAGAAATGACTTTATTTGAAGTATTTTCTCACCATATCGCAAGTGTGGAGGTGTTGCTGCCCAAAAAACGGAGCCGCTGGGACAGGGCTGGCAGCTGCAGCAGCTTTTGCAGTCTGCTCTGGGCTGCCTTTCTGTCCTGGGTACTTCAGAAATTCATCACAGCTTGCAGGCAGAAGATGGCCTGTGGGTTGTAAGATGGCACAGACATCAAATTTAGCCGGCTTTGCATAGAAGAAAGCATAATGCAGGATTCAGTAAAAAGGTAGCCAAATGGCTTTGCTCCTTGAGCTTTCCTTTTCAAGGCTTACACACTAACGATGCCCTGAGTGCACTGAAGAGCCCAGAACATTCAGACAGGTTTCCATTGCTGGGCTTGTTCTGCCTTGCTCTGATCCATCTGTCTAGCTCTGATCTTGCCCGTGACTGATCTGAATCACTGAGTCAGAAAAATGTCTCTGCCCTTAGGTTGAGTTTGGAGAATATTTATTATGTAGCAAATTTCCCTGCGCTCGCTTACTCCCTCAATATTTGAGCCGATAGCCGGAGAAAATACCAGTATGTTTGCTACTTCATAGCTGGCTTGCATGTCTGTTATATGTCTGGTAAATGATTGAGAACAGAAATGGCTGAAACAGATTTCAAATAACTGGAACAGAAAAAAGTGTGGCATTTTCCAGGTTTGTTTCAGGGTATGGTACATAGGTCCCTCGCTGTTTTTTTTACACTGGCTAAGGGAGGTCCAAAGATAAACCCTAATAAAAATAAGCTCCTGTGTTATGTGCTGAGACGCAATGAGAATGAAGTATCAGAAGACAGGAGGAGAAAAATGTGAGAGAGTTGCACACACTTGCAAGTAAGTGGGGTGACAGTTAACCAGCACTGAAACCTGCTCATCTTAATAATGGTGTCTTGAAAATACAGAGTAATTAGACACAATAGCCTTCCTTCACAACACCAGGCTTATGATAACGATTTATATCATAGAGGTGCTTCCTTTCATTAGAAGTGATTACTCAAGCATGCTTTTAATATTTTTTTTTAGGAAAAATGTGAACAGGAGTTAAATCCCTGAGCTTTTATGTGCCTTAGAGGTTCCATTCTGTGTCAGTTTGGGGTAAGCTGAAAGCCTAGAAAGGAATCTGCAGCCGTGCTTTTTAACACAGTGTAGAATTTTTCCAAGTCTTAATATTTATTATAGGAAATTCAGTACCTAACTGGAATACCAAACCTGTTTATCAATCCAATACAGTGGATTTATATCCTTTTCTCTGGAGTAAGCTATGGCTTCCTACCAAATGATGCGGGGGATAGTTTTCTTATCAAACACTGGAGCAGAGACAGTATTTCTTACCGTTATTTTAAAGATTGTTTTTAAATCGTAGCCCCTTCGTACTGCTGAATGACAATAGGTACGTCTCTGTCTTGGGAGTGGACACCGGTGCCTTCTGTTGCTCTCCTCCCTTTCTCTCACAGGGCACCTGTATTAATGCATGTATTTACCCATGTTGGTATTTTGATGTTTATAGTGGTTAACATGTTGGCAGCCGTTAGAAGACTCTGCAACAGCAGAATATGAAGGAGAGGAACTCCTCTTCAATATGGACATTTCCCATAACTTCAAAGTAGCGTTGATCTCCAGTATGTTCATCATGATGAAAACACCATGACTTTTTAAAGCATAGACACCAATTTCCCTGCTTCTGGAGTTCACTAAAGCTCAGACCATGGGGACACATTTCTGTGCAAATCCAGTAACGTTGGAAAGCCTGTGGTTCAAAGAAACGCAAAATGCCGTGAAACTTTATACTGATTTACTGGTTGGACAGTACATAAAAAATTACTGTGAGCAGATGGAGTGTTGGCTGTGTAAGAGGTGGGCAGACTATTTTTTTTCAACCCTATTACAATGTAGTTGAGGCCTAATACCTGAAGCAGGTCACATCAAGTCTTCTGAACAATGTGGATAACAGAAACCTTGTATGAGGAAGCAGAAATGGCTTGATGGGGTTTTTATTACTAGTAGAAAATAAAAAAGATTACCTCCATTATATTATCAGCAAGCCATGTTTTGTGGGGTTTAGTGATACTCTACTATTTTTTTCAGTGTACATTTTTGTTTGCTGTGGATACTGAGGATACATTTTAATGCATTTCCCTCTGTCTTTTGCTGATGTACTCACTGCTTTACCCAAAGTATTTGTGATAGGGTATTTGTGATTATGCTCATAAAGTCCTAAGTACACTGTTCCCTTTTTCTTAGCAGGATAACAGAGAGAAAGACTATAGTGAATAAAATTTAATAACTATTAATACGTTACAGAATTAAAAGAATTCAGCATCTATAAAGCACCAGTCTTGTAATTGTAGGCAGACATAAAGAAGCAGTAAAAATTTAATTAAACCAGTTGTATTATTGTTATTCTTCAAACTCAAATGGAGCAGGGAAAGAGTAATATTAAAACTGCTAAACCACGTACTAGGAGATTTACAGACATTTATAATTTAATGCAAGAAATTAAATAAGATCAAGACCAGTTTTCTGCTAAACTAAGTCAGAGGTTATGACATAAAGTTGCCCAAATCAGGTTCTCCCTGAATAAAGACAACTTACCAGAGAAGAGACGAGAAAAATAAATGAATTTGCACTGTCGATGGTCTCAGCTATATACACGTGGGAGGCACCTCTAGCTGGTCCAGGAATGCTCTCACTAGAAATACAGGAATATGGAAGACAATTCAACTACGCTTTTTCTTCCACAATCTATTCCTGTGCTGGACTTAGTTTGAGCAGAGCAGAGGTATAAGCTCAGAGCATATCAGAGAGTGATATTTCTGATCACACAGAACACAGAGTCTATAAAACATTCATAAAACCTCTGCAGTTTGAATTGACTTTTTAAGTAAGAAAAAAATACATCAAAGCAATAAAAAAATGGGAGGTTTCTCTACTATGCACAATGTAAAGCATAAGGATTCCTTTAAATACTTGATTATTTAAAAGTAAAAGAGGTTTTTTATAATGTGACAATTACGGGATTTCAGACGGTGTGAAACAGAAACAAGGAAGAGACTGTGTTACTGTTATTGGCTCTGTTTCTTACCCCTTAACTAATGAGCTTCTGTGATCTTCTCTGATTTCTTCATGCTTTGTTGTATCCATCATTATCAAAAGCTCTCTTCACTTTTCTTGTGAAATACGCTACATGATGCAAAGTGACTGTTTATGGAGCACAGTGAGTATTCCACCAGCAAGCAAGAAAGGACATAATTTGATAAAAGCAGACGCATCATTGTGACAGCTACAGAATTAGACAATTCTAGCAGAGAGCAGATTTTTTTTCTGCCAATGAGGATTTAAACAAAGGAATCATCCCACATTTCTCAGATAATTATGCTTCTCCAAGCGATAACGTAACACTGAGTGAAAACGGTTAAGGTCTCCTTTGTCTCAGATAGTTTTGAGCTTTAAAAATTTTCTACTGCCTGTTTCATGGAAAAGCTAAAAAATCTGAACAACTGAAACAGTTACTGTTCCAGGGATATAAGTAATGTTCTGTCACCATTTTATTAGTTCATTTTTTATTTCAGTTTTCAGATTCCTGTATCACAAATTTTTGCTTTTGGCTCACAGACAGCAGATGCCAGTGTAGGAGGACACCCGGCAGCTAACATATTGCTGGTGTACAAGTTTCAATAGGTTTCTCCGAGGCATTGAGGCTGGATATTAAAACATAAGTCTTCCATCCTATAATGTCGTCTAAATGTGAAAACACTTCCTCATTTTACTGGTATTGTCTACCTCATGTCTACCTACATGGAATTTTTACAGGATTTATTATGAGCCATATTTCCATAAGAAACAAGAGAGACTGAGAGTTGTAATTACAAATGCCTATGTATTTAGTGTGGCATTGCTATGCATGATCAATTCTGTTACAAATTAAAACTAACTTTTAAAAAACCAAATCCTTAGTCACAAATAAGTATCGATGATAGGCAGGTTCTGGAAAAGAGAAGATCCTGCACAGGAATACCCAGGATGTGATTCTGAACTGCATTTATGCCCAGCACAATTCCAGTGACCTCAGAGGTATTCGCGTCAGTGTGACTGATGGGAGAACATAAACAACAAAAAAGGGTTTGGGTTTAGCCTACATAAAAGCAATGTCCTGAAGGATACAGCATACAGGAAAGAAATTCAAACCCTCTTATGTCTCTAAACAGACTGAATTTTCAAACTGGAAGCAAAGTTAATGTGCAGCTGCCTCCCGTGACACATTGATCCACCAACATGGGCTGTGCAGGCACTCCTTGTCTGGGGGTGGTACGTGCACTGTGTGTTCGGCGTATCAAAGCACTCTCCTCTTGCCTCGCTCAAACTGAGAGCCCAGCCGCTGTCCGTTCCTTCGTCAGCAAGACACTGTTGGCTCCCTGGGACCTTTGTTTGTCTCAAAGTGGGAAGATAAAGCAAAGTTTGTCTTAGGAAACTGTGTACGAGACATGGAGTGTTTGGTCTCCAGTGGGGTCAGAAAACAGGCTGCGCAGGAGAGGCCATGGATTGCTCACCCAGTATCTGACTAAAAAGAAGCTGAATAAATTCTGATGTTCCTTTTTGAAACCAACATGCCTTGTTTACAAGAAAAAGAAGAAAACAAACCATACAAGAACCAGTTTTATTCAAAGAAGCAGCATGAGACCTCAGCAAAAAGCTGACTGATCCCTAGAAGAAGGGGAACAGAATCATTTTCTCCTCTCATCATACACTCCTGGGAGCACCCTGATCAATATCAGAGCTGTATGAAATATGTAAAAGAGATTACTTTTCATAAGATACATTTTAAATTATGCATTTCCACACACTGTATTAATATGAAACGCAATTTTATCTGATTTTAATACTTTAATATAAGCTTCCATTATTTGCTCAGTAAGTAAACGAAGAGATGCGTATGAAATCTGGATTTAATTAGATAGAACATGTTATCACTTGCTGACTGACATAAGTAGAATACATTAAATACAAGCATTGCATAATACTTCTCTGACCTGAAATGATGCACAGCAGTACAACAAAGTTGCATTTAATACTGACTGCCAAAACCCAGCCATCAGAGGTTTTTTTAAACATATAAAACTGAAGTTTTGTAGAAGATACGTTATTGGAAACATTTTCTCCTTTTATTTTTTTATCTACCCGGGAATATTCACCAACTTAATCCAGCTTTCAAAAATGTTTGTGATTCCTTTCAAAACTATCTTTTTGGACTTTATTTAACCATAAGTGTAATAACCAAAAGGAAATCCTTCACGATTCTCCTGTAACTGAGGCTTGGTGCCATTACTACCAGTGGAAACTTTCTTTACTCCAAGTGTGTTCTTGTTACGCCATATACAGGAATACCAGACACAAGAACCAAACCCAGAAGGAGTTTGCAGAATGAAAGTTAGTGAGACTGGGCCTTGACCCCTGGAAATGTCTGCCTCCAGGGGTTTTGAAACTGTGTTATGGAATGAAATTGCTTTTTCACTGTTCAGCTCTCACGGAGCATGATCTGAATGCCTATGGGATTCATCAGTGTCCCTGATAGTTCTATGAGACATCGAGCCACAGCCTTGCTGATGTCGCTTGGATTTCTTAACATTTCCTGGGGTTGCAGGAGCCACCCTGCGGGAGCAGCTCTTCTCCAGAGACATCGCGGGAGGGCGCATGCCAGGATGGTCCAGGCTGAGCTGGGTAGTCACTCAGTCTTGTTCCTTCATGCAAAACTGCAGCACCAGGATGGCGTTTCACAATGGCTTTTCAATCCAGCAGTAGCATGCTTTTCAAAGCCCATTTATTAGGGCTGAACAACGGACGCTGCATAAGCCTTACACTTTGCTGCTGTGCTATAGCTCCTGGTGGCCAACTCAAGCAAGGACAGTAATCGGTTATGATTTCTCTGTTGTTCTCAGGCTGCTTTTCATCTGTGAGATACTTTTCTAGCCCTTTCTTTACAGTGGCATCTGAGCACCTCTTTGCCTTTCATGTCTCAGCAGCTTTAAAGCCACACTCAGAGCCACAGATGCCACGGGCCACCTCGGGCACCACCACAGCATTGAGATCTTCAAAGCAGGTTAACACAGACACAGACACCCCAGAGCTCAGCATGAGTTCACTCAGCCATCTTGGGCAAGGTTTGCACCCTATTTTGTGTCTGTAGTGGGTACCCCCAGTACGGTTCTGTTACATGTGGTGCTCGACTCACCATGGCCACTTTTCTGATGAGTTTGTCCAGGTGGTTGTGCTTCTGGTAACCACAAGTCCTGCATCCACACTGCATTAGCTGTGGCAGTGCTACTGAACACCTGAAAGAAAGCTGTCGTAAGGCCTGATATCTCTCCTGGACAACAGAGAGGGCGGTGCACAGCGCTATCGTAGTTCCGTATACTTCACTCCATGTTTACTTTTTTATTTTTGGTTCTTAATTACCATTACACAAAAAGCTTTCTATGCCACAGTTTGTTATACACAATTCTTGTAGATAGTTGTTGGTCTGTATTAAATCCAGTCAAAATAAACCCAGATCCATTAAATTCCATGTGGTTTTTTTATTTTCCTTCACAGCAGACCCTTTCTAATGTTCAGAAGACCTTTATATTTTTATTCCTAGCTGCCTACGTCCATTCTTGGTTTTTTATTTATGTTGCCTACAATAATACCCCTTTCATCTTAAAATACTGCATTCAATTTGTCTTGATTTTACGTTAAAAGTTGCACTGACAAAGGCTTATAAAACCCATGGAATATTATCTGTATTTACTTATAAACCTGCAGTATCCAGCACAACATCATCACTTCTATAAGGTATTATCCCATAAAGAGCATTTTGAAAGTGGATGTCATATCTCATTTACTTTGACATGTAAATACATTTCAGCCCATCTATCTGAGCCTTTCCAGCACATCCATCACTACACAAGTGTGCTGTTGCCAGTGAATTAAAAGCTAGAGCAGCATTTAACAAGCAGTGTGCTAATTAATTGCTCGAGCAGAAAGTTGTAAGAGTGATTTTTCCAGAGACTTCACTCAAAAGTGATTGAGAAGGAAATGCCTTTTTAAAATTTTTATATAATGTCACACTAAATGAACCATAAAGAAACAATATAGAAAATATGTAGCTTGGAATTTATGAGAACATTTTACAACTATTTGAGACCACATTTAAAGGTCTGGATTTTAAATGGAGCTGAGGGACCTTTCAAAACAGCTTAACCAGCAAGGTCATCTTTAAAAATGGAAAGGAAGAAAATGAGGTCTTAAACATTACAGTCATGACATAACGAAGCACAGAATTGCTAGACAAGAGAGGAAGAATGGAAGCTAAAAAATCATTGTATAGATCATATTCATTCAAATCGAAGACCAATACTGACTGCCAGTCACCAGCAAAATGAGAAATGACATTACAGCTGGCTTTTAAAAGATAAGGTCTTTTTGACCACTCATTCTCACTGGCTACTTAAAACTGCTGCTGTTCGCCACGTAGCAAGTGTCATGTTACTGCATCTCAAAAGATGCAAATATTGCCTCAGGAGAAAACAGTTCTCAACACATTTTTTTTTTTCTGATGACATATGGAAAGAAACTCCTCATACATATTGAAACCATTTTACTTTCTTTCAAGCAGTTTCAGTCATATGGTATATGGTGTAGCATGAAAGATAGTTCAAAAGTGAAAAAAAAATAGAAAAAATCTAAAAAATGTGTAATAAATCTTTACTTTTAGGAACATTCATTCTCCTATCTTTTCACCAGTAAATGCAATTTCTCTTCTCACAGGTGACCGGCGACAGAACAAGACGGCACGGTCTCAAGCTTCACCAGGGGAGGTTTAGGCTTGACATTAGGAAGCAGTTCTTCACTGAGAGGGTGATTGGCCATTGGAATGCGCTGCCCGGGGAGGTGGTGGAGTCACCGTCCCTGGAGGTGTTTAAGGAGAGGTTGGATGAGGCTCTTAGTGACATGGTATAGTTGACAAGTAGGAGTAGGTGTAGGTGTTGGGTCATAGATTGGACTCGATGATCTCAAAGGTCTTTTCCAACCTGATGATACTGTGATACTGTGACATTCCACTCGAGGAGGAACTGCCTTTTGTGGTGCTTTGTGTCTCAATTTGTTGCAGCATCTTAAACACCAAAATTAATGAGCCATGAAAAATAAAGTTGAGCTTGGGAAGGCTGCTAAAACCTTTTGCAGCTGTAACCTGAACTAGCAGGCCATGATTAGTTAAAGTAGGTACCTCAGCTGGGAGATGGAGAAAAACAGTCCAACAGTATCATTAAAAAAGAACAATATTTCGCAGTTTTTCCACTGGTTTGTAGTACTCACTGGCACCAAGAGGATGGGAACCACTGCAAACACAGTGAAGGGACTTGCCCACTGCAGAAATACTGCTCTGGTCTGGTGACCCTTCCTGTCTCTGCTTCCCTCTCCTCTGCCTGGGCATGTGAGTGTGCTGGCATGGGTGGTGGAGCTGCAGAGAGGGCTTGGAAGCTTCCTGCAGTTCTTCCAAATCCTTGGACCTCTCTCCTTCGCATGTAAATGAGAGAGCTTCGCTATGAGGGAGAGCCACGTTCCTCCTCCTTCCCTCCTTAGTGCTTTACCCCAGTGACCAGTCCAAACAGTTGTTCTGAGGTTCATCCAAATGCTACACCCCAAAAACAACATTCCATATTGTAACAACCTTAGAGGCTCAGGGAAGGTGCTTAAATAAAGAGACAATTATGCTTCTTCGGATATGGTTAATAAATAGGTTATTAAAAAGTAAAATGAAAAAGCAATCGAAAGGGGAAGATTTGTTTTCCCCTTCCCCTGAGTCTCTCTAGGAAAGACAGCCAATCTTTTTTTTTAAGAAAAACAGGAGAAATACGAAGTCTCCTTCAGTTTTGCAAAAACGTTTCTGCTACAGAAAGGGATATTCTCTGTGGATCCTATTGCAGACCAAAAGGGTATATATTTCATGTTTGAAATGGAACAAATGAGATCATCAATTGTATAAAGCAGTAAAGTGCCAAATGCTAGCACTGGCTGAAGACAATTACTGTCCTACTGATTTGGGCAGAACATCTTCTATGTATGTATTTAGAGATAGATAGATATAGATATAGACATAGATATAGATATAAATGATATAGATACATAAAATGCACTAAACCTGATACATTTGGAAGAAAAGCAGAGCTTTGAGCTACAATATCCTTCAGTCTAACCTTAGCTGTTTGTATAAATTGGAAAGGTCTGCAACCAGTATGGGGTCAAGCTCTGCTCGAAAAAGAAATAAAAGGAAAAAAAAAAAAAAAAAGAAGGAAAAGATCTTTGAATCTTAGAATAGATTTGGGGTGGAAGATCATGAATTTCCAAATCACCTCCCACTGGATCAGGGTGCTCAAAACCGCATCCAGCCTGGCCTTGAGCATCTCCAGGGAGAGGGCAGCCACAACTGCTCTGGGCAACCTGTTTTGGGGCCTCCCCACCCTCACAGGAAAATATTTCTTCCTAAGATCTCATCTCAATCTCCCCTCTTTCATCTTAAAATCATTACACCTTATCCTATCCCTGCACTCCCTGATCAAGAGCCCCTTCCCAGCTTTCCGGTAGCCCTCTTTCAGTACTGGAAGGCTGCTATAATGTGTCCCCCGAGCCTTCTCTTCTCCAGACTGAACAAGCCTAAACTCTGTGACTGTCCTTGAAGGTGGTCCATCATCTCCATGGCCTCCTCTGGACACACTCTAACAGATCCATGTCCTTCTTGTGCTGAGAACACAGGACTTCAGGTGAGGAGCCACGAGAGCGGAGCAGAGGGGCAGAATGCCCTCCCTGCCCTGGTGGTCACACTGCATTTGACACAGCCCAGGACACCAATGACTTTCTGGGCTGAAAGCGCACACTGATGGCTCACGTTGAGCTTCTCATTCACCAGCCTCCCCAAGTCCTTCTCTCCAGGGCTGCTCCCAATCCATTCTCCACCCAGCCTGTATTTGTGCTTGGGATTGCCCTAACCCAGGCGCAGGACCCTGCCTTTGGCCCTGTTGGACTTCATGAGGTTCACACAGAGCCATCTCCCTCTGGATGGTGTCCTTTCCCTCCAGCATGTCAACCGCGCTACACAGTTTGGCGTCATCGGCAAACTCATTAAGGGTACCCTCAATCCCACTGTCCATGTCTGCAACAGAGATGTTAACACAGGTCCAAATACTGACCCCTGAGGAACGACATTGTCACCGGTCTCCCATCCTCATAGAATCATGCAATCACAGAAGCCTGGGTCTGCCAAATAAAATAACTAGCCAGAAGAGAAAGATCAACAATAAAAAAGACTATAGGGCCTGACTGATTCTTTGTTGCATTTTTTAAAATGTTTTATGTTAGGAAGAGGGGCAACTCACTCAATGCAGTGTGAGCAGGCGGGACCACGCATGGCACTCCTTGCTGCCCAGCAACGGTACTGCTTACTCTGTGTTTGCCTTCCATGCACCACGTAACGCTGCGCTGGGCCACAGTCACCCAGGGCAAAGCTATCAAAACTCTGCTTCTCTGCTTGCATTATCACGTCTCTGAAGTCAGGAGGAACTTTGGGACAGATGCTGATCAAGCGTGTGCTCCCTCCTAGGCTTCAGCTGGATCATCATAGTTACCAGTAGGGGATCAGACCTACATTTACAAGGAATCAAACGGTGTAGCCCGTACATCCTACCCGTGTAGTTTGCATACCATGCCTCAACACTGTGCTTCAAAAATAATCGTCAAACGGTTGTGTATGTTCTGTGTGATATTTGGTGTTTTCTTTTTTTTTTTCTAGGCTGTAACAATATTAGTCTGTATTGGGCAAAAAATATGCAAAAATGTAATGATAAATTTAAGAATCTGCCTTTTGTTATCATGTCAACACTGTGTATTCATATTTATATGTCTTTTCCTATTTTAAATTAAGTTAATCACAGAAATGTGAAAAAAAAACCCACAAAGAAAAGAATCAAAAACTAAATTACTTTTTTGGCAGTTAAAATCAATTTTATGCTGTATCCACAATTTGTTTACTTTCAGATTTTCCTTTTTTTCAAACTAGATGTCTGGAAAAAGACCAGAAAACAACAAGCTGTCACTACATTCACCATGCCTGACTCTGGTTTCAAATGTCCTTTTCACTCATGCTGCTTGGTAGGATCATATGAGAAATGACATAGGAAGGTCACAGAACTGTCACTTCTATATTAAAAAGAAATAGCCTCTTGCCATTTTTCTTCACAATTTTAAGAACTTAATGTTAGCAAACGAGTGGCATACAAATGGCACTTAGAAATTCAGTCCATTTTGTTGTATCTAGAAAACAGAAATGGAACTTGACACCTCCTGGGTCTTACCTTGATAGCAGATATTTAGGAAAATATCCAACTACATGAAGAATTATTTATCAAACTAAACATGCTATCTATATGTAAACACTTCTACCTGTTGCACAGATTACTTTTATATCCTCATTTTTCTCCAGTCTTGGAAGTATATTGTTGCACTTGAAGTGCTGATAAAAATGATTGGGTCCTACTGACCACAGAATGGGAAATGTCAAGTAGATCAAAATCCACAGATTAGAGTGAAAATAGTTGCTAAGCTTGCTACTATCACTTGTAAATATTTGCTTGGCAGCGCAACGTCCATATTAAATAGACAAATGTAATAGATAAATGTCTCTCTATTCCAAAAAGAATGTCTTACACCGTAACTGGCTATAAATATTAGCACCCTATCTAGTGGGCAAATATGATGAGATTAAGCACTAAATGTCCCTCATTACTTCTCAGAAGTCATTCTAGCTGCTGCCTATCAACACCTAAGTATCTATGACTGTCTGGTCTACAGGAATACATATTTGAAGGTGCATGGTAACGCGTGGCATGGGAACATGCACATGGAAAAGGAGAGCTCACGCTCCAGGCTAGAATAGTCTCCCGACCTGAGACACAACCAAAAAACCCACTCAAAACCCAAAGTCTGTCTGGGAACTGGGTGTGGCTCCTGAAACTACAGGTAAGATCGATAATGAGTACAGCAAAACGCAGGTCAAACTGACCCTCCCTCCTCTCCGCTTACCATGCAGCACGTGCACTCAGCGCAGCTCCCTTCTAAATGCCCCGCTCCAGCACCACCCCGGATCACAGCTTTATTTAAAATCTAGCTACCATAGAGCCACCACACGTATCTGAAAAACAGCAGTGTATTGCTCTGCCTTCCTCAGTGTCGCTTTTCAAGACCTCTTCCTTCTAGATCTTCAGTTTTTGTTTCCATTCCCTTTTGCTTCACTGCTCCCCTGGCTGGGCAGTCATCATTTAACCTTCCCCTCTGCCCATTTCCCAGTCTCCTTCTGTTCTTCAGTGTCATTGCTGTGTTTTATATTCATAGCTATGAGGTATCAACCCCGCCTTACACCCCTATCTGAAAGAATTATTAAATGCCTTTTTATAGACTTGCAACGTTCTGTGCCAGCCTTTTCAACGCTGTGGGTGTGGGATAGTGAGCCCTTCAGTGTGAGTGTGCGGAGGCCCTTGGGTCTGACTGCCACCTCTGCTGTCTCACTTTCCAGCTCATACATTCTTTTATTAACCAGCCTAGCTTCACATCTATAAGCTACATTCATATTCCTACTAAAAATATATTTCTACCCTGTCAAGGCCCGGCATTGCCTTAAATCTCCCATCTTCTGTTGTTCTCTTATATTTAGCTGTCCAAGGTTTTTTTGTAATCTTATTTTCCTTTGCAAATTCTGGCAAGTTTTACTTCCTCACTTCTTTCTCCATAAGTCTGCCTTTCTCTGCCTAAATCTCAAAGATTTAACAATTGCTGCAGGTAAATCTTTTTCCAGTCTGTGTAGATGTTTTACTTGCTTTTTGTTGTCCTACTGGAGTAGGTTATTTATTCAATAATCTTTCAACTACTAATTTTCACGTCTTACCAGGATATAGATTTCAGACAGCTTTTGCCTTTATTTCAAAAATAGCCTAACCTCTCTACCCCACTTGATTTTATTAACTGTTTCTCTTACTGTCTAAAAGCTTGCCATTTGGAAAGAGAAGCTTATCATTTGTTGATGATATTTAAACTAAATTAACGTGTGAGTTCTCAATTTACATCACTTCTGCAGTCAGTTTCAAAATCATCCCTTCCCTGAGATTCATGGCTGAATGAACAGCACTTTTTCTTTGGAAATGGTGAAGTCATCTTTCACCTGTCGCAGCCTGCGGTGATGGAACCCTGTTTGGAGTACCTGTTCTCCACTCTGTTTGGGAAGCTATAAAGTATCTCAGATGATACAGATCCCAGCAGTCTTTACTGCTCTGGTAATATTGCTTGTTTTAACTTTATCCCTTCACCATCTTTCTAAGCAAAGGAAAGGCATTTCAGGTGAAGGATTTAGGAGACTCACACCCTTCAACATCAAGAGACATTAATCTACAGTAATTTTCCAAGTGCTTTGGCTCCAGATAAATCCTTGTAACTCCAGCTTTCACCCAGGTTCCCACGCCGTGCATGTCATCAGTCCATGTGTCAGTCATGGTAGCTGGTCGGGTGTCACTACCGTATCTGACTCATCCTGCAGCAGAAATTCTAATTCCCCTTTTACTCTCCTGAGGTTTTTAATTATTTTTTTTTTTACTGAAAAAATATTGCAGTTGTTCCTTTCTCCTTAAACTTCATTGTGTGACATTACAGCCAAGTAGCTCATGGTCTCTGCTGCATATTTTTTATTAGCAAGGACCCTTTGTGGTATTTCATGCAGCCAGTGCAGCTGGAGGTGGGGGCATTTTGAATATTTTCCAAAAGTACTAGGAAAACCATTCTGTGTTTAAGAAGTACAGGCAAGTTTGCTTGATTAAAGGAGTTAAAGTGACACATTTTGCTAGATCAGATCTCTGCTGTATTCTCTCTGATATTCAAGTAAGGCAGACAGGAATTCTTATCAATAATTCCAGAATTTTTTGGGAGAAGAGTCTACGTTCTTGAATGTAAAAGTCTGGATTTCCAGTACTAGACCTTTCTCAGTATTTTGGCTTGTAGGTGGACACATTTTTTTTTCAATGAGCAGAATAAGAAATGGAAAGAACAATTTGCTCTTCCTCTGTCTGTAAAAAGGATTTTCCTTTTGCTTCTATTCATTGGCTATTGAGTTGGAAAAGTAACTTCTGGAACTTGACAACTTATGTCCATTGAAATTACAGCAAAACTTCCAGAGCCAGACTTCCCCTCAAGAGCGTGAGAGGGTCTTTACAGCACAGTTCTGTTCGCATTCTGCTCACAAAAGGAAGTAAAAACGTCTCAGCAACTCTGGAGTTTCCTGTGTCCACTGCCTGCCTGTCGAGTCAGGTTGTGAAATTCTGCTATACCATAGATAGGAGGTATTTAAGGATAGTTAAGAACATATCAACATAAGCATTAGTAGAAATAGTTATGGACCAGACAGTAGTCTATGCAAGAGGCAGATTTGCCAGGCTCATCCCTGGCCATTCTGAAGTTACTCTGCGATGCAATAACTGACTCGTCTCTAGTTCATGACTTCCAGCTCAAAACCACCTTGGTACTTGAGGGCTGAAAGACAGAAAGTCTGACAAATGGGCATCGCAGGAGAGCCACAGAATTACAAGGCACTAAATCTCACGTCTATACCTTAAAAATCATTACAAATTACAAGAAAAAATGAAATAGATGAACTAGAATATAGATGAGAGTCTTTATTGTTCTTTGAAGGAGGTAAAAAGTGCGTGATTAAGGAGATCCACTTGATATAACTTATTTGGCTGTCCAAAAGGTTCTCAAAATCACCCACACCAAAAGAGATGAACTGAAGAGCTGAAAACAGGCAGTAGAATTAGAAATTGAAGCTTCAGTAAAGATACTAAAAAAAAGGTCTTTGTTGAATTTTATCTGCTACTTCAATGACCAGTCACCCACCTCAAAGCAAATGTGAAATGATATAGAGGAGCTAAAGACAAATCATAACTTCACGTGTAACGCGATGGGCTCTGAATTACTGCAGAATGCATCTTGGAGAGTAAAACACAATCCATGAGAACATCAGCTCGGGGAGTAGAAAAATAAAGCTAAATGTTAAGAACTATTAAGAATAAGGAAACAACAGAAGAAAATTTTCTCTGATTGAGAACGTTTCTAATTTCATGTTTGGTCTGTCCTAGATGTACACTTTTGGTCATTGCCAGAGACAGCATACTAGGACCTTTGGTAGTACCCAGTGTAGTCGAGTTTAATGTTTTTACTGAGATGTCTCAGAGAATTAAGAATTTTCTTCAGTAAAAATTATAACATTCAGATTTCTTTAAATAATGTAACTAAGCCTAGTTGCATGAGGCTTGTTTTCATTTCCTATCAGAATATCTCTATATTTTTCAATCTGTTTCATTTTTCTAATGCTGAATTGCAATATTGTTTTTATTCCATCTTATATCTTCTATATTTTTCTTTCCTTAATTACTCCTTGTGTGTTCCCCCCCAAAAATAACTCTGCCTAGGAAGGACAGGGAACATTCAATCAACCGTACTGAACTTGTCTGAACATAATTTGACTGGCAGTTTGCCTTAAAAATTATTTTGCTCCATGTGCATATTTTTGATTTCTCTGAAGAATCTCTTGCATGATAATGCTTTCCCTAAGACAGGTTAACTACTATTCTTTTTAATTATTCTCTACTCAGCTTAAGAAGAGCTGTCAAAATATACCTTTATGGTAATATATTTCACAATAAGATTGGAATGAGGACTGATTGGATGATTAAAATAGAAAGAAAAAAAAATTTTGTCTAGGTAAGTTAGAGTTTCTCATCAAGTACCTTGGAAAAAATTGTGCACGGTGTAATATGCCGCACACATCTCTTGCAAATATGCAAGAAACAGTTCATTGAGAGTGACAAATAATTAAAATAAAGTTTGAGAGGGGAAGATGCAAGCATATAAAGACTCATAAAAATCCTACATTTTCTATTAGACACAACTCATACAGAAAATTGGACTCCTTCTCAAAAAAGCTTAGAATTGAAGAAAGTAAAAAATTGATATAAAATTAGGTCCCAGCCTAGAAAACTTCTTCGTCATTTTATTTTAGGTTGCCAAAGAACATTTTCTGTCTAGTAAATCAGGGTCTGCATTGACTCTTGCCAAATTATTCTCTGTCTTCCCTTGGTCTCTGAGATCCATGCCGTTACCAGTAATGAATAGCTTTTCTGTTACTCTTTTATTTCCCTCTGCATTTGAAAAAAAATAGTTTTACCTTGTCAAAGCCCACATCTCTCAGGAATCTTTGCCTGAATGGCTTCTTCTGAGGTGGGCGCAGACATTCACAAGATGAAGCTTCGTTACTATTTCAGGCTCATCTAGATATGCTATGTTATGCTATGTTATGTTATGTTATATGTTAGTAACGTCTGCCCATCAGTCCTTCTCAGGTTTTTAGTATTGAGCCCTTCCTTGTGCCGTGCCAGTGATGATCTGGTCACGGACAGGAGCTGATGCCAAACAAAGTATGGTCAAAAAATTATATTACTTTTAATGCGGTTGTGTCTCCAGTATGACTTATCGGTCAGGTGGAGGAAAGCAGCTGGGGGACAGCAGCAGGTGCAACAAGGTCTTGTTCATACTGTTTGAGAAGAGCAACCAGAGTCAGCACAGCTTTGCTTACCTTCATGGAAGTCCCTCAGCTCTGCTCCTCTTCAGCTGCAGCATTCAAGGCTTCTCACCCCTTTGAGTCCTTCCCTCACCGTCCCACTGGATGGCTGCTATTTTTAAGCATTAGAGAATTCCATAACATTTAAGAAGAGAGTTTTACACTTTGCTTACTCCAGACCTTTACGTTTCACATAGATACCATAGTGTCACGCTCAGAGTATCTGAGTTTATAATCTTAGATGTAGCTGAAGAGGTATAAAAAGCAATTACAGGTCCCATTTCTCCAGTAGAAGTTGTAGCAATATCAGACTGCAAGTGTGTGTCCTTTGGGTCTGCCATGGTGCAGGGATGCCAAGGGGGTGTCGCTCAGTTGTTGCATCCTCTTTTGCTAAATCCTTAATTCCATCTATGCAGACTTACACACCCATGTGCAATATTTTCCAGTTGTTGGAAAATGCACACATCAGAAAAAGAATAGAGATAAAATTAAGCTGTGGATCTTTCAACAACTTCAAATCTTGAACTAGTCCTTTCTGCTGGAATTCAAAATCAATACCAGGGAACACAAAGTCAAATTACAGATGTCAGTAAACTAATCAGATGTTAATCCTCAGTTCGCACCTGCACTGTGCTTAAAGATATTTTAGTCACTTGTTCTTAGAAAGTAAATCAAGGGATATGTACCCCAGTTACAACAACCTTAGAACTGCTGAGTTACTCCATAAAAAAAGAGCATGGAAATAACCACAGGTTGATCATGGAAAGGGGAAATTTTTTTTAAATTGCTTTGGGAAAACAAAGTCTTGCTGGCAGCTTCTGCAAGTTGCCTGAAAGGCAACAACTGCCTGAAAGGAGGCTGTGACAGGGTGGCTGCTGGGCTCTGCTCACAGTGACAGCGATGGGACGAGAGGAACTGGCCACAAGTTGCACCAGGGGAGGTTTAGACTGGACATTGGGAAGAATTTCTTCACTGAAAGGGTGGTCAGGGATTAGCACAGCTGCCCAGGGAGGTGGTGGAGTCGCCATCCCTGGAGGTGTTTAAAAGATGGGTGGATGAGTTCCTTAGGGACAGGGTTTCGTGGGGAGACAGGCACGGTTGGACTCGATCTCAGAGGTCTCTTCCAACCTGATGATTCTGTGATTCTGTGATCTTTTTCAATGTGTAGCTTGTATTTTTCAAACCGATACAGCTAAACAAAGAGTCCAGCACTTCCTATGTGGCTGAATTTGAAAACAGTATTTCCCTGAAAAGTAAAAACGCCATTTATTTATATGATTACTGTTCTAATATGTTCGTTAAATGTAGTTTTATACATGCAAGCTTTCCTAATATTTTCCCTTTAAGAGGAAATTATTAGCTGGTAGGGTTTTATAAAAGAGCTCAAACACACTCAGAGAGAAAGCCTTAGGCTTTAGAAAGAGCAGGTAGTGCTTGGAAATGCTCTTGGCGTAGTCTGTGCCATTCTTTAAGAGTGCTGTAAGTGAGTAAGCACAGATAAGTGAGCTTGCCTACCCCAGACTGTCCATTCCCAATTAGTTGGTTTAACTCAACAACATTACTGCAGAGAGCCATTTCTTTATTTTCACAAAGTAATACATTTGTGGAATGGAGTTTAACATTCGGACAGAACTTTATTTGAGTACAGAGTGAATCTCTGACACTTCTCCACTTTCCACCTTCTTTCCTTAGCATAGTAGGGTTTATTCTGGAATAGAAAAGGTAGTACTTTTGTGCAATTTTTTCTCGGCATTTTGTGGTTGTTCTAAGCCTGTTATGTGCCTTCATTTTCCATGGAATTTAGCCATTCCAATGACACTTTGTAATTCGCTTTGTTCAGGAAAGATTTTCCTTCACGCAAGTAGCATACAGGCAAAGAATAGAGAGGACCTAAATAAATGCTTTACCAAACAGCGAGATGTTTATATAGAAGGCTTGCCAAGAAATGATGCAATTATGGGAGGAATCCCAGATATGCTGTAGGGCTCTAGCGGTCACATACAGTTTTAGTGAATAATGCTTTGCGTTATTCAGACTACCTATTCCAAAACCAAAACCACAACAAAACTCCTATGAAAACTACAAAACTTTGTCCTGCAGTTGGACAAAGGCTTATTTATTTGTACTGCCCAAAGCACAGGCAGGATAAGGGGTGCCATTGCATGTGCACGAGACATTGTGCTCACATAAAATCATAAAATCACAGAATGGTTTGGACTGGAATGGACCAAAAGGCCCATCCAGTGCCACCCCCTGCCATGGGCAGGGACACCTCCCACTGGATCGGGGGCTCCAAGCCCTATCCAACCTGGCCTTGAACTCCTCCAGGGATGGGGCAGCCACGATTTCCCTGGGCAACCTGGGCCAGGGCCTCCCCACCCTCATCCTGAAGGATTTCTTCCTAATGTCTAACCTAAATCTCTCCCCTTCCAGTTTAAAGCCGTTCCCCCTTGTCCTGTCTCTATTTGCCTTTGTAAAAAGCCCCTCCCCAGCTTTCCTGGAGCCCCTTCAGGTACTGGAAGACCACTATAAAGTCCTCCCAGAGCCTTCTCTTCTCCAGGCTGAACAAAGCCAGCTCTCGCAGCCTGTTCTCATGGCAGAGGTGCTCAGCCCTTGGATCATACCCATGGTCTCCCCTGGACATGCTCCAACAGTTCCATATGCTTCTTATGCTGGAGATTCCTATGTAAACAAACCCAGCAAAAGACATAACAATGTAAGTGGCAGCCAAATCAACCAAATGCACATAACTTAACTTTGTGCTCATAAGTAATACTGAAAATTAAGACTTTTACACTGGCAAGAACTGTTTTAGTTCTGTTCTGTATCTATTAGCAGTGATGCAATTCAACAGAGAGCACAACACAAACAGAGGATTCATTGCAATATTGGCAATAGTGAAGGGCTTGAAGGGTTGTTTTTTCCCTTTGCTGATAGGTACCTCTCACTAAGAAATACCTTTTTTACTTCCATTTCAGGATATCTGATCCTCATATCCCTAGTGTTTTGGAATTTTTTTGTTATCTGTTTCCTGTGGCAGTCATTATTCGAAGACGCTCACATTCCAGATAGCCAGGAATGTTATCTGGGATATTTAAGACCTACATCTTGTGGGCTCTGGGTTGTTAATTGAGCAGTGAACTGCTGCTTGCCTTGGACTGCTGTCTGCAAGTTATATATGACATTTCTAATCCTTGGCAGCTTAACCAGAACATTTTTTTTTTTAAGGACAATTCATCAATAGAAGTTGAAGTGTGCAATCATAGAATCCTAGAATCAGAAGGCTGGAAGAGACCTCTGAGATCACCGAGTCCAACCGTGCCTGTCTCCCTACTAAACCCTGTCCCTGAGATGAAATATCAATACTTGTAGGTAAGACAGTTTTCCACCTAGCCTATTTTTATGGGCACTGTGTATCACTTCTTTCCTGTGTTCCCAAAAGTAACTGTCTTCTATGAACTAGTTATGCAGACATGCAGTGGAAAATGGAAACTCACTCACAGAAATGACAGCAAAATGAACATGCAGTATAATGCAAATAGCTCCACACGTCACTTAGAACAAAATAAAGTATTTCTATATGTGCCAGGGCATTTCCAAGCAGGTTTCAAGCATTATAGGAGGATCAGTCCAGTAATTCTTCCCTATATTTGAAGAAATATCAAAGGAATATCTCGTTCACAAGAGTACTTGTACAGTACTTTGTGTAGAACTTGGGTCTTAACCAAAGCTACAGAATGCAACAAATGTTGAATTGGCATTGAAAATAAGGGGAACGGTACTTCTCTGGACAGTACACGAGAGGAAATCTCAGTGCCGTTATGTTGCCACTGTCACCCATTTTGCAGTTGTGTGCATTTTTCTGAACTTGAGATAGTGCTAGGATTTGGTTTCTTCTGTAGGATTTGGCTGTGCTAACAGTGTTAAATAAGCTCTTAGATTTTCACCCCTTCCTGATTGCCTGAGAAAGCAGGAACAGCAGCACAGCATTTTAACCATGGGGAACTGTGCAGAACCCAAGAACTTCAATTCCCCTTGCTGGAAGAGCGCGTTGCCATCAGTGGAGAGAATGTTCGTAAGTAATGCCAAGATTTTATGACCAGATATTGCACTCAATTTTTTCTTCACTTTCAACAATAAGAAGGTAAGTACGGAAATCCTTTCTATAGTAAGGTTTTATTCTTTTAATTTTCCATAGTGGTTTTGTTGGGGGATTTTTGTTTTGGTTTTTTTTTTTTGTCAAGCAAAAGTAAAAATCAGGAACATATACAAACATAAAAAAGAAAAAGAAAAAATTCCAATGCATTTAAATAAATAAAAATTTTAAAAACCCAAAACAAACAAAAAAAACCCAAACCCACAACTGTTTTCAGGTTTTTTTTCCTCCTCCTAATACTTTTCATGTTTTTCTTCCTGGAAAGCAATGGTTTAAACATTTCTCCCTCGACTCCATTTTATGAATTTTCCATTAAAAAAACTTATCAAGAAAATATCTTCATAACCATTATTCTTTTTGTCTCTCTTACTTCAACTCTTCTTCAAATTTGTGCTTGGAAAAAAAGGCAAAAATTAAAAAAAATTGAAGGATGGGAGGATTTTCCTATCATTCCTCATAAAATATCCAAGGGAAGATTGATTAAAAAGCCTGCTAATTCACTGCAACTGTGGGACTCACCCAAAAACATTAGCTTTGAAAGATTTTTATTTCCATGTTCAGCAGACTAGTGAAAACATATCTGTCTTTTCATTGTATTTATGATTTTAGACATTTTAGTCTAAGCCTAAAATCCAGAGGATGCTGTCTTGTAAATGGAGGAGGAAAAAAATTCTTATATCAGAAAATCACCAGAAAGATGAAATCGGCGCGTGCTGCCCTGTGCTGACCTTTTCCCAGTCTTACGGCACAACAACAATAACAAAAGATTTTCTCTCCTCCGTGCAGTGGGAGAAGGAGGATTTCCATTATGGTCTCACGACAGAGTCTGGTGAGTTCTGTCGCAGTAGCTCACAGGATATGATTTCTGCTAATAGTATTGTGGGCCACTGTTTTACAGGAAACCATTTGTTATAGCTATTCGGCTGTACACTAATTCTACAGTTGGAAATTTCACAGAAGCTAGAGGTGTTTTCAGTCGCACAATTTTCCATTTATAAAAGTTAATGATCATAGAAGCCCAGACCTTTTTTCCAAGAGTGGGTGCATCCAACACTAAGTGCACTCTACCTGTATCACAGCACTCCTGGCTGAGTTTGGCATTTTCCTGAGCAGGTCAGTGTCTGGACACATCTCAGAAAACACTGAGAGCAAGCCAAAAAGCCATGGAAATACGTGACTGGGAGAAGTGAGCTGTGAGAAGAGAGCTCTGCTCTCCAGTTTGAGCTCTGTGACTGTTATCGGAAAAAAAATTGTGGATGGATCTAAAACCAATTCATATTGGAATGAAATTTTGGTTATAATCCCGAATCTATTGAAGTCAATGGAAGGACTCATACTGGCTTCAAAGGAAGTGGGACTGTGGCATGGTTCCTCAGCTGCCCTTGGGCTATGGAAATCTCAGGAACATATGACAAGATTTTAACCATCTGCTGAAATCATTGCTTCAATAGAAAAGTCAAGAGTGCACTTTAAGCCATTTTCCACTTAATATTGAATTTTCTCATGCAGAGTGGAATCTTTCCTTTTAAATAAGGTGTCAAAATGGCTTTTTTATACATAGCAAAGAAATATCTGTGCAGAAATACATTTCACATTACAACAGACACAGTCACCCTTCTGTTTCAACTTAGAGTGTTCCACATTTTTTCTGCAAAATACTTATTTATATGATCTCATTTATGTGTTAAAAGTCATCACAAACACTGCATTTAAGTTATTTTGACATTTGGTCTTTTTTGTGACTGTATAAAACACATTAAATCTATTTCCAAAAATACGTTGTGTGGCTTTCTTCAGTTGCAAAGGATTTGTATCTTCTTCACAAGTAAAACAAACTGTGGTGTACCTTTATGTGTGTTCTGCTGCAAAGCTCACTCAGTCTGATGTCTTTAGCATTAACTGCTCCTCGAAGAGGGTCACGTGGCATTTGTTTTCTGCCCTCAAAATGAAGGAGGCTGTGTGGAAGGGTCAAAAGTCTGTATCCATACGCTAAACTTAAACGGAAGAGCAAACCCACCATTTCAAATATTGTTTTTGTTTATATCAAAATAAGGAGCCTGGTGCTCTAAAACTACTATTTCAATATAATGTTAATATACTATAACGTTAATAATGTAATTTGGGGGCTTTATATTAACATATTAGGGCTTAATGTTAACATATTATGGTGACGGTAAACATGACTTTGGTGAGATATTCAGTCCTTATGTTCACTTAATGTGCTTCCAAGTGTCACTCAAAAAGGACACAGCTCCTTTCAGAAAGTAAATATGAGAGCAAGTAGTTAATTCTGGTTTTTAGTCTAGTACGTATATTTTTCAGAACCAATTATGTCATTTAGAGGAGCCATTGGTTTGCAGTATAAATGTTCCGATTAAACAAGTATAAGTTTAAATATCAGCCAGTAGAGCAGAGCTGGGGTACAGCAGTTCACTTTCCTATTCTAGCAAAATTAGGCTTCAGACAGAAGAAATCTGCAGTTGTTTACAGAGACCTAAGTATATGATTTCTGGATTTATTTTAAACATTTGCTGCAGACATTATAAAACTTTGGCAATGAATACTTCTTGGTGTGGAAGCAAGGGGCCATGGTTTTAGCTGAATGGTTAGATTCTCACCTAGCTTAGCCCTTTTGATGTCTCTTTCACTGCGTGGGAAGCTTTGAAATCCCAATGCAACCAACAACAGTCATTTGAAAAATACCTGGATTTTCAGAATTATGTCGTGGTGAAAACGAAGGCTTTCATCAACTACCGTGGATTTCCAATCAGGCATTTATATGCAAATCATAATTTTTTCACACTTACGCCCTTTTGTAAATCAGATTCCTTATTTAAGGGACGGATCACAGATTGGATTGTGTAATATGGATTCAATAATTTTTTTCCTGAAACCTGAACCAGCTAGTAAATTTTTACTGGGCATCAAACTTGAAAACTGCTCCTGTGATCTTCTATTTCAGTGCAAAACCAAGAGATGCTACACTTACTAGACACTAATGTGATCATAGTAGCCAGAAACATACTTTTGTCCTGCTTTTTAACACTGTGCCTGCAGTGACTCCCATCTTGCGTTAGAGACACACTCCTTCTCTCACCAAGCATTTCACACATCGAGCACTGTATGTTTTCAAAGGGAAGATTACACTCTCTGGAAGCATTTCCACTACTCCAGCATATGCTGTAGGGTATAAAGGGAGCGATATTTACTGCACAAGCAAAAAAAGTGTAATTTAATAAAACGAGTGACACAGCAGCTCTGAAAAAAAATTAAGCAGTTTGAAATGAGGATTTGTGTTAATCCGCTGAAGGATTGCTCCTGGGATTTTCTGCAGGAATTATGGCAGACAAGCTGAACATAAATGACTGGGAGATCCCTATTTCTTGCCTTTTGTTTTCTATTTCACCCCGACTTCTGCTTTGTCATTCTCCAGATATGAGTTCCATCTTCTCTGGTTGATCCCCCATATCTTTAAAAGTCTTCTTTCTTTTTGATTGTTAAAAGAACTTATCATCAAAAAAAACCTGAAGTGTTATCATCCTGAATGGAGACAACAGCTATTCCAGGCCTTTGTCTCTGGGTCTTTGTTTTTATAGGGAGTTTCATAGAAGTCCCAGCAAAAACTTTCCCAACCCATCAATTCTTACAGTTCTTAAGGGAAAATTGAAAAGGTGGGGTTTCTTTCATTGAACAGTCCGGGCACACCGTTAACAAACACACACTCTCTCACACACAGCCTCATCTGGAAGGCTCTGTGACACACGTGCTAATAACTTGCAAAAAGTGTTAAAAGAGGGCTAGGCAGAGTATGAGTGCAGCCAATAAATACCAGTGTTTCAAATCATAAAAGGAATGATGAATCGGATGATGAAGTTTTACACTCTTAATTGTTCACTTGAAATTATTTTGCCTATCATCTTCCTTCTTTGCTGGTCTGAGGTGCTTTATGTCAGTCTCTTTGATTGAGACTTTTACAAACTGTAGAAAATCCTGAACTTTATATTGCAGAGTATTTTAGAATTTGTGAATTCAGTAAAAGGAACAGGGAAAATGACTGGCACAGAGAAAGCTTTCATGCATCGCACAGATCTCATGGTAGTGTTTACAGCTTTGGCTGCCTAACACTTGCTCTTAAAGAAATGTTTTCTTTTATATTTAATTACCAAAAAATAATTGTGTTTAGAAATTGGACTGAACTGGTCTGCTGCAGGCTTACAACAATATGATTTAAAATAAATTAAAATTCTGTTAAAATTAAAATCTCAGTTATGGAAAAATGTGCTTTCTTGTTATTTCTTGTGAATAATCCTCAGATAGTTAGATGTGCCACAAAAATCTAAACAGAAATATTCGACACCTAATATTAAAGCAGGTGTACATGCCTTCTGGAGACTCTCTCTCTCCAAGAGGTGTTCACACTCAAGGTCAGCTAACTGCTTACCTTACAGAGAAATACTATAGCTAACACTCGATCTTAAGGTCAAAGGGCTGCAACGACATTAGAAACTCCTTTGTGCAAAGCTGTGGCTATCCAATAGCAGGCAGCCATTCTCTCAGCCCTTTAAAGTCTAGATTGGACAAACCAAGAGGGAGGAAAGATACTTCTCCAGAAATGTGCCTGGGAGATACAAATATTTCCACTGTCACCTAACTGAACAATGGCAAAATTAGGAAAATGAAATCTACAGGACATCTTGGTTATTTGCATTTTACAATAAAAAAGCTAAGCTTCTGCGTGCTTAAAAAAAGTGCTGCTAAATTGATCATATGTTAAAAAGACAGGGACTTGTTTGTGGATTGACAGAACATTCCCTGCCTGGCAAGGCTTTGTTTTGTTTCCCTCATCATCATTTCAGATCTGATGTAGTCCAACGCAAAAAGACGTCTTGGAGCAGAGATAAAACACCCTGTCCCCCCCTCCTCCTTAAGGACCTAGGGGAGACAGCTGTCTGCAATGCTGAGCAACTTCTCGTACATGGGAAGAGCACCACTGACACGTGTAAGTGCACTTTTTGCTGAGGTGCTGAAGCACATTCTCTATAGTGAGTCATAGTAACTACGATGGGTTAGCAGATGGTGAGCTGAGTGAGACTGTGTGCCGTGTCTCCTATGTTTTGAAATAAAGAAGAAACATATTCTCTATAAGGGAAACAGAGCCACAATATTTTAGAATCATAGAATCATAGAATCATAAGGTTGGAAGAGACCTCTGAGATCACTGAGTCCAGCCGTGCCTGTCTCCTTACTAAACCCTGTCCTTGAGAAACTCATCCACCCATCTTTTAAACCCCTCCAGGGATGGTGACTCCACCCCCTCCCAGGGCAGCTGTGCCAATCCCTGACTACTCTTTCAGTGAAGAAATTCTTCCCAATGTCCAGTCTAAACCTCCCCTGGCACAACTTGCAGCCATTTCCTCTCATCCCCTCGCTGTCACTGTGAGCAGAGCCCAGCACCCACCCCGTCACAGCCTCCTTTCAGGCAGTTGTAGACAGGGATGAGGTCTCCCCTCAGCCTCCTCTTCTCTGAGCTAAACAACCCCAGCTCCCTCAGTCTCTCCTCACAGGACTTGTTCTCCAGCCCCTCCCCAGCCTAGTTGCCCTTCTCTGGACGCGCTCCAGCCCCTCAGTGTCCTTCTTGGAGTGAGGGGCCCAAAACTGAACCCAGCACTCGAGGTACGGCCTCCCCAGCGCTGAGCACAGGGGCACAATCCCCTCCCTGCTCCTGCTGGCCACGCTGGGTCTGACATAGGCCAAGAAGATGTCATTGGCCCTCTTGGCCACTTGGGCCACTGCTGGCTCATGTTCAGCCACTGCCAACCAACACCCCCGGGTTCTTCTCTGCCAGGCAGCTCTCCAGCCACTCCTCCCCAAGCCTGGAACGCTGCATGGGGTTGTTGTGACCCAAATGGAGGACTCTGCCCTTGGCCTTGTTGAACCTTGTTTTCTTCTGAAGGCAAATCCTGCTCTTTCTATACGACAGCATTTTGACTGAAAGGAAGAAGGAGAAAATAATTTTAAGGCATTGCATAATCCCTGTATCACTCAGAACCACCGTGGGCCACTATTCCAGCTTGCAAAGTCACATCTTCTCCAGTATTACTCTTTGCAATCCTACTCAAACGACACTGACAGTTGTTACAGGCTATCACTGACTATAACGTTTCAAACATTGATTTTTCCGATATTGTGAAAAATATACTGTTGATGCTATAAACAAGGGAAGAGATGACAGTTAACCCAAGGACTTTACTTTAAAAATATACTTTGCTGCCTTTTGAGATCAGGATATGAAAAGCTGTTAAAATGGAATGCATGTGCCAACTGTTTAGACCAGTAAAGTATTTTAAAGGAAAATAAATGTCCTGCCAATTGCTTTTTAAAAAAGCACTGCCAAGTTATTTAAACAGCTAAGTATTCATCTTCCCTTAGTTCACTCATTAAACAACTTTTAAAAATAAGTAAATTTCAAAATAAAGACACCATAAGGAAGTAGCAGCTTTCTAAAGGGGGCACCATAGCAAGTATACCCAGACAGATGTAGGATTTAATGCTGCAAGGGTCTCTGAGGTTTAAATTGAATCTGGAAGACCAAGAAAATCTTTTATTTCTAACGGTAATGTACAGAGATGAAGATACACAGTATAGGCTCGTTTGCTTGTTATTATTGCTTTCCTATTTTGATTTCTGTAATGTGTTTGCCAAATCATTTGTCATTCCAATCTTCTTGTCAGCCTGCTTCAATGACAGCTCAGAGTACCCTAAGATTCTAAAGTTCCCAAAACATGAAAAAAGAACTAATTCACATAGCTCAGCACTGGCCTAAAATGTTTCAGGCTTGAACAGAGTGATGAGACAAACAAACCTCACAGGATTTTTGAGACTAATGTATTTTTAACAATTTCAGTGGCATTATGCTTCAAACAAATTCAGTCTGCTTGTTTAAATAGCTCAACAAACGTAGTAAGGAAGTCCAAGACTCTACGTGGTGTTTCAATAGACAAAGGATCTACTGAAGAACAACTTGATAATAACTAATGAGAAGAATCAGAAAAACCAAGAAAGAAAAGTGCTTCTCTTAAAGAACTAGAAAACAAGGTGGAAAAGTAGGTAAAAGCTCTGACAAAGAAGAATTACAGACCTTTGGCTGAAAGAATGTTGTTTAATCTATTTGGTAACAACATAAATATAAAGCAGGCTCCTTTAGGCTTATTTTGAAATGTTTGCAGCTAAGCCTAGAAGGTGACATTACACATGTCTGATTGGCAGCTTTACTAGTGGAAGGAGTGAATCAAAACAGAAGTAAATGAAAGGTCAGTAGTGTAGATATCCTGCTGCTTTTTATAATGTTCCTGTGCAGAAAGGGATTCTTTTAGTGCAAAAAATATATCAAAATTAAAAGATTAAAAAATAATGATAATATTACTGTATTACTTACTTGCAAATCACTGAAAAAAAATTCCGATCAATTATTGGGCTTCCAACCAATTAATCAAGTTACCTCTCTTGAGCAGAATTTCCTTTCAGAGCATTGCACGGTGGCATTTGGCCAGAGGGCACTAAGCCTGCAAACACGCACTGTTTCCCCAGGCATTTGAATCTGGGCCAGGAGGAGGACTGTCAGGGTTGCAGCTCCCTCTTTGTATCTTCAGCGTCATGCACACACAATTTGTCATGTAGGAAAATGAGCATCCAGGGTTGTTCCACTGCCAGTCTCCCCTTGGTCTCATCGGAATGAGACCATCCCTGTTGCTCTGTCTTTAACCACTCAGAGACTACCTGAACAACACTCATCTCAACTGAGCAGGCTTCTGCCTCTTTCATATTGAACAAGTAATTTTGCAGGTATCTCACAGTCCTTGGCAATTCCTGCCCCAGTGAGACGTAATATTTAGGCTGGAGAAACCTTACAAAAAGCTGGTTGTTTGAGCTGCTCAATGACAGAAATGTCCTTCAGATAGATCTGCCACCTGAATTTAATTACTGTGCCTGCTTGTACGCTACATATCACTGGGGTTTTTTTATCGTTTCATCTGTTTTTCTTGAAGCCTACAGTTTCCTTTATTGAAGTCTTGACTCAATAATCTCTGTCATCCAAGCTTTCTTCTTAAGAATCTGTTTTCTCCATTATTGGATCTATGTAACCTGTACAGAAGTCACCAGTCTTTGATCTTTCTGGACTCCAACTTGCATCAGGCATCAATGTCCAATGTCATAGTGAAACTTCAAGATACTTACTCTCTTGCTTCACAACTAAATTTTTATCATAGCTTATTTGTAATCTTCTCCTAGGCTACTTTTTTTGAACAAAGGATTCCCTGTCACCTCGGTACTCTGAGTCATTAAGCCCATCATTAAGCTACTCTGTCTTTACGTCCCTAGATCTGATCAGGTTCAAAACCATCACTTTGACTGTACCTGAGCAAAGTATTTGTGACATTTTCTTTCAACGCCCCTAGACTGCATCCTCACCCAACAGGTGCGTCCGACCCAGCCAGGCTGCCGGCACAGCACAGTGGTACTCAGTAAACCAAGTAAGCAACAATTGTCTTCCAGGCTGCTTTGAAGCACAAAAATGGCTAAGTAAGTTTCAAAATTTGTTATCACCGCTGTCCCTGGATCTCTAAAGGACGAGTACGCTCTCTGAAGTCTTTGAGCTGTCATGACTGAGTGTGTGACAGCCTGAAATCTGTCATAAGAAATCCACGGCCCTATAAAATGTTTTTCTCCCCGCTATCCCTGCAATGCTGAACAGGTAGTAGTGAAGCATAACTGTTGTGTAAAAAGTCCCCATGTTATTTATAATCAGTGTATGAACGAGCAAACAATAGGCTAGTCAATATTTCTACTTGATCCCTGTGTTGTCATGCACGATTAACATTTCATAACTTTCATAGTAGCAACCCTATGTGATAATGTCAGAACATAAAAGGGCTAGGAGGGAATAAGGGTATTTGTGTAAAAGCTGATGCACTGGCTCCTGTGTCCAGTGCACTCAGTGGTGCAAAAAAAAATACATGTTGAAATGCAGGTCAGCGGATTGGAGGCAAAAAGCTAAGAAGGAAAAGAATTTGGCAGACTAGACATCAAATAACAAAATTTCAACATGACTCATTAAGTAAAACTGTAGAAGACTCTCATCTAAGTGAAAAAGATGAGAGTGAAATGAATAGCCTTTGCTGCTTTTTACTGTACCAACCAGAAAAATTACTGATGAGATATTAAGTGAAAGAGGAGAGTCATGCCTTTAGTATAAATATGACAATACTTCTGTATCATGTTTTGCATGAACTGAAAGTGCAAGAAGCTCTCTGTGACGTCAATAAAGACAATATTAATCAGTTCATAGTTTGCTGAACTTCTTCAGCAAACATTTAAATTCCTTACTCATACTGACAGTGAATATCAGCACTGGGACTGAAGCCCAGCAGTTACGACTACAGCGATGTTCAGAGGCCTCAGACAAGGTGGGTGTCCCACTGCCTCAGGTACAGCAGAACAAATAATGCCGTGTTGGGACATGGGCTGTGGAATCAGAAGAGAAAAGTCTTTCTAAGGACACAGGAACAAAAGCAAAACCCAGCCCTCTTTCTCTGTCTTAGGAAGAATTTCACAGATTTCATATACCCCTTCTGTACTCTGTTTTGTTTTCCGTTTGGATGCCTTGAGCTCTCTCTCAGCTGCTGACTTTTTTACTAACCTGTTCTTGAAAACCTTGGTTTTAAATATTTTTTTCTCTTCTATTTTAGTATTTAACACAGCATATTATCAGAGCCATGAACAACAAATTTGTTAAGGAGAATGTCAGGCGTGTTTGTGAACATTTAAAGAAAATATATAAATATAATACGATACTTGACTGTGTGTGTTTTAGCAAGGAGCAAGAAATCACATTCAGGCACAGCGAGAAGAGCTTAAGTCTTCACAGCTCTGATAGTTTGCTAAAGAGTTACTTTTCTGAGGATTTATTCTAGCAACTCTTGGTAGCAAAGGGCAGATGTAGCTTTTGAATAGACATCTTTTTCCACTGGCTAGAGGACACTGGTAAGGTCCAGCACAATCCTCGACAGGTCACACAAGGATAAGATGTGTGTCCTTAGCCGACATCCAGGAGCTGTAAACAAATGCTGGAGAGACCAAACACTGTTTTCAGTAAAAAGAGACTGATTTTGGTGCCTAAGTTCACAAATGTCTCACTTCTCATTGAATTTGCAAACCTCAAACCTTGCCTCTCTGTTTGCATTAAGTCTTTTGCAGGTATAAAAAATTAGGAATACCTTTGTAGCTGACAAGCTTTTGGCTTAAGTCACTTGACACCTAAATGCTGAGTCCATTCTCAGTCAGACATAAAATATTTATTATGACTTTTTTAAAATAATAATTAATTTTTACGCCTTGTATTAGTCTCTGGGGGAAATAAGTCCTTTTACTGTTTAGATGTATAACTCGAGGCTGGGTATTTTTTTAGCAAAAGGACTAAATATGTTAGAAAATTTTATTAACGCATACACATACAAATGTGACGCAACATCCACTTGTATAACGCAGCTTGAACCTCTCCATTTCTATTACAAATGTGAAGCAATTCTTTTCATCTTTTGCGAAAGGCTTTAGAAAACACTTACCGAAGTATTAATTAGAAATTTACCTCCTTGGTGGACTGAGAAGATAGATAGTCCTTGTTTACAAAAGATTTAAACTCCTGAAACTCCTACTGTTTAGGATGAGTTTTGTTGTATTCTGATGAGTAAATATTTTAAATGTCCTTGTCCATCAGAAAGACTAAAAAATTGAGGTTGCTTTTATTTTCTTCTGTTTATACCTAATGTCAAAGAAATTGTATCCAGCAATTGCATTTGAAAAGCTTGTAGCTCCTTTTCTGAAGCAACCTGCTTCTGCTTGTATGCTACTGATTTTCATTTTCAAAAATTAACGTATTGACTTGCTTCTGCCTAACAAATACATGGAGAATGATAGCGGTGCTGCATTTATGAATCATGTTTAAATTAGATTCCAGGTAAATAGAAAGAGTCTGGAAAGGAAAGTGTTTGAGTTTCAATGGACAAAGACCTAATTAACAAAATAAAGTTGTTTGCCAAAATACAAGTTCAGGCCAAGTTAAAAATTCAGTTTAAAACATTGGTACTAGAAGGACTATTAGCCAAATAAACAGAAAAAATAAGTAGGGAAAAAAAATGAAGCGGAACTGTTGTACAGTAAGGATAGTGTAAAGTTTAAATTATTTCAAGGTCCAAAATGAAATGCAACATGTATCTACATTTTTAATAGCTATGATAAAGTAGAATATGGGGACAAACCTCTGGCTGGCTAATGAACTGCAACTACAGAAATTAAAAGTACCATATCCAAGGCTGAAATTCATGTGTTCGCACAAGGAATCTCTACCTAAAATACTGAAACAACTGGCACAGGACCAAACCTGAGATGCTTTGTGACAGAGGAAAAGCAGAAGTAGAACTTCAATTTACAGGAAAGGGAAAAAACCAGTCCTAGAACGATGCATCATCCTCACCAAGACCAGGACGAGTTTACCATAAAATAATGAAAAATATTCATAAAGAAAAATCAGGTTTAAAATACAGCATGTGATTGATAGTGGTCAGTTTTATCAAACTTATTGCACTCATCCTTGAACGAATGTTGAAGATTTTTTTTGTTGCTGTGTTTTGGTTTTTTGAAGAGGTGAAGAACTGAAGAAGTGCAATAGTGCATCGGAGGAAACCAGTGGCTCTACAATAAGACATTAATTGGTTAGAAGGAATTTTGTCGAAACATACGTAAAGTATTTAAGTGGAAGGACATTTTAATATTTTTAATATTTTAATAGAGCGTACGTTTAGAAGTTTTGATGGGCTCAGTCTCACTCAGTGTCCTGTCAGGGAAGACACTTTACAAAGCCTTTACTATCAAATTGTGCTGGTGACACAACACGGGGAGAACAGCAAGTACCAAGGACAGGAATAGCACAGAGCAGAAACACAATAGGGGGAACTGGATTGATTAAAATGGAAACAAGTATAACTGCAGAAAGTACTTTTATAGACTACAGTTCTTTACTGACATAAAATGAGTGGAAATGAGAGAAAGCTGTCCTGGGCAGGATGCGCCATTTGAGAAAGCAAGGCTTTTAGAGCAGTAAGAGAGACTAAGACCAATGCTTGGTTAAAGACTGAGAGTATGTGACAGGAGTATGGGGGGACATGAGAATTACAGATAGGTTGGAACTTTCCCGTGGAAAAATTTCTCGAGTAGAATAAATCTAAAAATCATTTTAATTAGATTGTTTATAAAATCTTGCTAATATTATCAGTGCTATTAAATACCATAACTGTCTGAGTTAGGCAGAGTCTGGAGCTGCTATTCCTATATTAACAGCTAAACCTCCGATGTGTTAAATAAGTTCAAGATATCATGCAGAGTACAACAGCTGTGAAGTAACAACAACATAAAATCACAATACTCTAATGAATGGGGGATTAAAATTTTCATCTTTAGAAATATGACATCAAGGAACATTCATCTTTCTCAGGAAAGGCTCTGTAACAGCCGTGCCACGTCCCCTGCTGTTGGAACCTGCAGTGTTTCCATGAGGATGGGCCAACCTTGGTTTCCAGTTGGTGTTCTGTGGGAGTCTCTGGGGCTGCTAAGAATGCCTGTGGAATCCCGGAGCAGCCCAGCCAGGCAGCTGAACCACTCGCATGTGGTGACTCTCTTATCCTGCCGTCACCTTCTTCTACACCAGGCAGATCTGCAGAACTGTGAAGGCTGCGCCTTCATTACAATTAGAAGAGAGGCGTAAAAACACGGGACCACTAAGCTATACAGACCTTATGAGGTGATGGGCACCATTTAGCTATCAATTAATGTATCGATTCCAGATTAAGCTGGGTACACCAGTTTACACGTATGTGTACAAATTCAGCTTCCTTGACCTTTCCTTTGCATGCAATATGTGGGGAAAACAGCAACTTATTTTTAAAATCCACAAAAATATTTCCTCCTCCTAATAAAACCATCTCAGGTCATACTCTTCTATTGAAATAACAGTGTTTGGTGTTTTGCTAAATTTTTAGCATGTTTCTGCCAATTTCTCAAGATATTTTTCTTCACCCTTGCTGACCATGAAAAACTCTAAACTAGATTTTGGGGCAAACTGTGCTGGAATAGACCAGAGGCTCTAAAACTAAAGACTCAGCAAGAGTCACCCTCTGCTCCCTCAGCACCAGGGTGAGAGCAAACTGTGTGGATCCATGTCCTTCATACACAGGTCAAGTATGATGGACTCTACCTGTATAAAAGTTCCTCTCCTATTGGAGTTTACTGACAGTGCAGCTGCCCGAGAGTCATATTTCTATGTAATTCTTTTCTTATGCTCTAGGATATGATTATACTTGCACTGAAACCAACTCCTTTTTTTCTTGCTGAAGCTACCAGCCCACACAAAGGGTTTACTCTTGCCTCGTACCAGTGAAAACGTAATACTCATGGCCATGGGAGTGTCATGACGACTCCACTCCCGTCCCTATCATAATGATTTCTCACAACTGGAGAAAGAGAAATAAAGGCAAGAAAACTTAAGTTCTGCTGCCTAGGAAGAGGAGGAAAAAAGAAAAAGAAATAAAATCTTTGATGTTAATTTTGGCATCACCTCCATTTTTGTTCACCTCTGAAACTTCATTTTCAGTACTTGCTTGTTCCTACTTTTTGTTTACTAGATACAGATACAGAGTTACAGCAAAATAAACAGTTCTGGCTTTCCACTTCCAGCCCTAATTTCTGCATGCTTCTTCATATGGTTTTATTTTTAAACATTTTCCTATAAAGATGTAACTTACTTTAGGGCTTACTTCAAGGAAGTTCCTGACAAGTTCCCATATGCAATTTCTTAACCCAGAACAGCTGATCTTTGTAAATCAGCAACAGACCCAGCAGCAATATCTGACTGCACAATGCTGATAGGTTTTGCCTATTTGTAGTGCAGTTAGTTCACTAATGAGCAGCTGCAAGAGGCACAATGCCCCGTAGACCTAATTAAACAGGCTTATTTTGTCCTGCTTACATGTTACCTCAGGACTTGAGCGCAGAGGCTGGAACTGTGCTCTGCTGCAGAAGCAAGGGTCTCATCTTACCGACAGCTGTGGTGGTGTCTCCCTGAAATGTTTTAAGTCAGGTTTCCTCCCTGTCACCATCTCTCTAGGTATGATATAAGGACATAATGACATTTTAATGAAGGTAGTTTTACTCACAGGCTTGTCGATGTTCACAGTGAAGAGGCTTAACCCCACCCTCAGGACCACTCTTGCACTCGCTCCCCCACACGCAATGACATCTCCCCACACTGACAGTCCCCAAGCGCGTGCTGGCTCTCCTGAGGCTGCTCTGCTTTTCTCTGCAGAGCTGAGCAGTTTTAAACTCAGTAAATTGCACAGACATCTTCCCAATGTAAGACAAGCTACGCGAGTGGCAGGGTGCCAGCAGAGCGGTCTGTTCCGTGCTCTGCTCGCAGGCTTGGCAGCCTTGGGGCCGGAGGAGAGAGAAAGCCACAAATGCATTAACATTGCTCTAGTCAAAACTTGTTATGCAGTTCTCCCAGGTACTGGGGAATCTGAAGGTGAACGGCAGTCATTAGTGCTTCCTACCTGTTCTCACTTTCCTCAGCTGTCATGTCCAAGTTTGCTGTTTCTACCTCAGACGTGCTGGCAAAAAGAGATGCTCATGGAGTGAAGCTCAAGTGCCAAGTCCAACGGTCCTTTGAGGCCATAAGTTATTTTCCTTGGAGACCCATCTCCATCCCGGCTAAGCAGAATAGGGAAAACACGACAAATGTGATTAGTCTTTTTCCCACCCACAGCTATGCAACTCCCGCTACTGTGAAAAGCTAGAACTCAAGGCTCTGGTTGTGCAGAAACCTCAAAACAGCTTAAGAAGGAAACAGTGTTTCAGTTCCAGAAAAAACGTGGACACCTCATCCCATGCCAGAGGTTGATGCACAGTGCCTGATTACTCCTCGCTGTGGCACATGCAAGAGGCCCATGCGAGTACAGTGGGAGCATTAGACTGGTCAGGGAAGTCCCTGATGAGTTGTGGACTCCTCCCTTGTCCGGCAGCCCGTGGGACTGATACAGGACTGTCAGCAGAAGTGGCATCCTCCAGCCACATCTTTGCTTTTAAGTCAATGAGTATTGGATTGCACTCAAAGCTGCAGAAGTATTTGGAAAAGGGAAAAAAGACTTAGGATCTTAACTGCAGATTTTCATTAGCAAAGATTAAAAGCTAATTTACTTTAGAGGCTTTACTCACTAATACAGCATTATACATTTCCAAGCCCCTATAAGTATAGCTGGAGGTGCAGTGTCAGCGGCTTTGCCTGCATGACTACGGTCGGTGTCTGGAGACCACCCCTGTCTTTCAGTTACTGCAGCGTCAGGTAGGCTGCCTCAGGTGGTGCTCTAAAATGTCCTGCTGCTTATCTATCACACCAGAGACAGGATTTATATAAAGAGATGCATGAGACGTGCTTTTTTAAATTATTAATGACTTTATTGTTCTGGATAGGAATACCCTGGCTGTGGACATCTATCGAGGAATGAGAAAGCTATTTTTTGTTCTTCCTTGTCTGTACAGAAATGCATTTGATAACGTTGGTAGCAGCCAGTTTGCTGAGACATCCCTTAGTGATGCTGAAGCTCAGAGTTACAGTAGAGAATTTCTCCACAACAGCACTCCCATCACTCCTGCTTTGGGAAGTTTGTATCTCTCACTGGCTCGTGGGGCACAGTAGTGGCTGCTGTTGTCATAGTTCCAGATTTGCCAGCACCCCCATCTCAGCCTTTATTCACTTTGCTGAAGCAAAATGTACTAAAAGCAGTGGCAAAATCTCAAGCTTTGTGGGATGCCTTATACGACAAATTCACAGCTCTGCTACCACTACAGTTTATCATAATAAGTAACTGGTTTACTGTGCACGGGGGGGGGGTTTCTTTCTCCTTTCAGTCTCCTTTGCTTCTGATTTATTGTGGTTCCATTATGCGTCCCCCGGAGCTGCTCTCACCATATTTTTAGCAGACGTGTCTTGCGGTGGATCGCCATTTAGAAGGTTTCAAGATTTGACTTTCAACATCTCCATGGAGAAATCCCACTTTAACAAAGGAGAAGGCTAAACACACACAGCTCCTCAAAAATAGAGTCCAGAAGTCAAACTGCACAGCTAAGCAGAGAGCCCTGCCTTCACTGGCTGTGCCAGAAGAGCGGTTTTAGCAGCGTTTTCCTCTGTTGTCCTCGTGGGGTGGGACAGCCCACGTTCTCCCAGATTCAGTGTGGCAGTCCTGTGTCTGCTTAAAACAGAGAGAGGAAAACTGGGTTTGGTTACACTGTTTAGCTTGTGATTGGATCTGCACATATTTTCTGTTCTCAACCTTTTCCCCTCTCTTACTGTTTGTGGGCTTAAAGAAATCACAGGATTAATTGCTATTGCATTGCATTAATTTCTGTATTCTCTGGGCAGCAAAGAAAGTTTTCCACATCTATGTATGGAATTTCTTTAAGTCATATGAATTTACTGCCATGAAACTGTAGTTTCATTGAATTATCTTTTCCTTTATTTTACTCTTTCTTTTAAAAAATAGTCTTCAAATGTTCTTTTTCCTTCAGGGTCACATCCATTTCTTTCTCCTCTTACACTGCAGTTTGTTCCTCTTACCTACAGTTCACATCTTGAATACAGAGTCAAGTCGTAACCGATCCTACCTGGAAACACTTGCACTTAAGGATTCAATGCTTATAGATTGTAAAAAGTACATTTAGTCCAAAGTCTTTTGACTGAGAAGGTTTTACATAAAAAAACCCCAAACCCTAAAACGGGGATATCGCATCTCTCATTCCTAATATCTCTTGTTGGCTTGTACTAACTTCCTTCCCAACTCATTCAGTTCATTACTGGGCAGAAGTTGACACTGGCTTGCTTTTGTTGGTTTTACTGTTTTTTTGATGAGAAACTACTTTGCCAACAAAGCAGCACGTAGGCTTAAGAAACACTTCAAAGTAGTATTATAGAACTGCCTTTTAATTTTCTCTAATTTGAATAAAACACATTTGTCTAACTGACCTGTATTTCATGTCTGTCATCTTCATAAAATAAAAGCAAAAGCAGGAAAGTTCCATAAACTGAACTCATAGGGCCTGGTAAGGAGCCATTGCTTCCTGATGCTTCCTAAAATTTACCCATCAAAAGTAGCATGAAACACACAGGTAAGTTTTTGGTGTTAGGCCATTCTCCATAGTTATTGACAAAGAAAAAAGTAACGTACCTTAAATAAATAAGTAGCAAGGACACTTTAAAATGGCTATTAAGTACATTTATGATTATGTTCATATCAGCTATTTGATTTTCACTAATGTTAAATCCAGTGTTGCATTTCCCATGGCAGCTTACGGAACTTAACCCACTGTTCGTACTTCATCGAGCCTAGGTCTTAATTGCTCAGACGCAACACAGTAACACTGACCATTGCTTAAAACCTTTTATGCTTTTTCTAAATATTTTTTTATATTTTTGTTCACCAAAAACCCCTTGTGTTGCTAACTTGTACTGCTAGTTGAATCAGGTTTGGTGAGTATCTGTCCTGCCTTAAGTTTAGTCTCAAGGAACTTTCAGGCTTGCCTCTCTGTAAGATTTCTTTTTTACTGAGGGCGAGGAGGCCCTGGCCCAGGTTGCCCAGAGCAGTGGTGGCTGCCCCATCCCTGGAGGTGTTCCAGGCCAGGCTGGATGGGGCTTGGAGCCCCTGATCCAGTAGGAGGTGTCCCTGCCCATGGCAAGGGGTGGCACTGGATGGGCTTTAATGGTCCTTCTAACTCAAACCATTCTGTGATTCTATGAAAATGAGTTTGGGACTTTTATCCACCCTGAGGAGAACATATCTGAAGATTAGCTACTCCATGACAGCTGGAGGTGTATAAATACTGAGTTGCTAAAACAAACCTGTAGGATTGAACCACGTAGCAGTACTCACTGCACCGAGTACAGGGAATTCTGAGAGATTTTGCAGATCTCCTCTTGCCATGAGATTCTAAATCCCCAGGAAGCCTCCTAGCCTGCTTAGCTGTAAGTTGAGGGGAAAAAGAATCCATGAATTTTCCTGAGGTAAAATTGCATTGTTTTACTTCTGAGGGGACCTGTAGAAAACAGGACAGCAGCAGTAATTTTTATAACAAGTGTGCATGCATGATAAAAATCTTTGTAGATTAGTTCTCCCAATAGGACAGTGGCTTCAGCCCGAACTGTTAAATAGACCAGTTCTAGATGGCACTTAGCATCACCCATGCAGACTGTTTACACTCAGTTACAGTCATCAGCTCCCAGAGGAGATGTTCACTCCTAAATACATCCCTCAAGGATGGGGAAAAAAGGGAAAAAAATGGGGGTTTACTATTCAGCTGTTTAATTATTTATCTTCTGTTTTCTATTTCCAGTACGAATTAAGCTGTGCAAGAGATCCCAAGACTCATTGACCTGTTTAAATAGATAATATGACACAGACCAGGCCACAAGAGACATCTGACACCAATTTCTTTCATTTCCATTTGTGGAGCAGGCAAATTATATAGTGTACAGTTTGAACAAACCTATCCATGTGATTTCATCACAGATCTTCATTTGTGGTGGTAAGTTCCACCACACTACTTCATGATCTGTTTTTCGTAAATGGAAACATTTCTGGCTCTTGGAGGGTGTAGGAGATGACATTTCCGTAAGAGGAGCCGCTACATGTACATTTGTGGTTCTCTCATTGGCATAAAGCCAAACTCACAGGATTTGGGATTCTATACATGTTAACCACAAACTTGTTTCTCCTCTGAAGGAATTGAGAAAAAGCTTGCTGAAAACATTTTTCCTTCCACTCATTTGTGATACATTTTACTATTTAGGAAGGCTAACTTTATAGGTACCATTTACTTTCGTTCAGGAAGGTTGTTTCCAAGGCCTTACTACCAGAAGCGTTGATATTCAATACAAACATGTTGTAATTTATTATTATGAAATAAAGGATAACGTTTTATCTACAGATAGTTTATTTTGTTCCCTGAGTATTACTTTAGACTATTGGCAATCTAACTGCCTACTATTTATCAGCTAATTTGATCAATCCTGTAACAGGCAGATCCATGGCTGTCCTCCAGAGAGTATTGGAAATTGTGGTTTAGCATCAAGGAGGCTATAAATTCACACTATGCAATCAAGCTGAAGGTTCAAGGAACAGTTATACTGAAAAATAAGTAGATATGTTCTTGCTACAGCCTTGAGCTAATTTCTAAGCTAGCTGATCCCTCCGGAGTCTGATTTATGTGCCAGAACAGCATATAAACTCAAGCAATATAGTAAAGCAATCCTACAGATGTCTAGATTGACAGAGCAAATAAAAATTATTTGAGAGAATATAAGATCTTCTGGGTACTGGATATGCAAAAAACCTTAACTTCTCCACATTTAAACACCCTAGGTGAGTTTTCAAGCCCCGTGCTACCTGCATTTGGGAAGCCCTTGATACTCTGTGAGGCTAAGCAAATGTTACTTGTGTTAAAGGCCACATATTCTGGCAATATAAATTTCTTTACCGATAACGTCCTCGGGAATATTCCTTTGTCTCAGAGACTGGTGTATGCATGTATACACGCACTTCTGCTTGGCCTGGCAGAAGCTGTAGGAAGGAACTTCCCATATTTGTACAGGGTTGTTGGTCACTTGATGCCTGCATTGCATGTCAAGTAGCAGGCTCTCTGGACGCCTACGAAAGAGATGCTACCTTCTAAGTGGACGTGCGAATTAATAACAATATGTAAGGCCACGTTTCTACAAATAAAATTCCTTCCCTATGGAGAAGAACAGAGAGCAGCGGCGATGCAAAAGCGAGCACTAAAGCCACTGTAAATTTAACAAATGGGCATGTCTGTTCCCTGGGCTTCTCTTCTTACAAAAAAATGGTGAGCTATTTGGATGCTAGAACATAATTGTTCGCAGATTACCAGAGCAGACAGATTCCCTGCTGCAGAACAGGCATTTCAATTTAACTAATCAAGATTTACAGATTTGTAAGAAAAGCTTGTAAGATGGTAACAAAGTGAAAAAGAATACAACAGAGCCGTGTCATCTCTTTCTGTGAAAATATACACGCAAAACATACAACTCCTGCAATTCCTGCCTATAGACACTCTCTGAGAAAAGCACTTGCAGGACAGCAGAGCAAGGAAGATGCTAATTCTGTGGAATACGAAGACCAAGGTTTCATTAAGTACTCCGTAGGCTCTGAGAACAGCTTTCATTTGTAGGAAATTTTTATCAGATCTGTCTCTTCAAACGGCTTATCTCAGCTAAAAATCGAACCCAGGGAGGAAGTGAAGAGGCTAGTTCAAAACATAATAAAAACTACACAGGAAAGATATGTTCTCTGGCCTTTTCTGGGCAAGAGGGTACTAAATCAGGTAAAAGAGAAAGCAGAGAGAGACATAACTTTATTGAAATATGCGACAGAGAAAGCAAAAAGCCTTTCTGTAAGCCATTTTCCTACACAGCGAGTCAGGGAATTTACATCCCATTACATGCTCAGCAAGAAGTGTAATAACACAGCTCCTTCAAGCATGTGTGAATAGACATCCAGAATCAATCTACATGACTAAACCTTTGTTTCAGTATCCAGTGTGCTAGACCTTCACATAATGAGAAAGGAACATCAACTACAAAAAAATGGAATTGAAGGAGGATGAACTGACATTTCATTACAACTGGTCCGCAAAGGCTGGGTGTTTTCAGACACACAAATAACATGACCGGATTATCCTGTTCCATGGGAATACATGTATCTGCCACTCATTTTGGTTGCATGATTGAGACAAACATGGCCAGAAAAGCAATGGTGCTGCGGGCCAACGTGTCGGTGATATGTAAGGACATGTGGCTTGGAGGTCAGGTTATACAGCAGTTTGGAGACAGATACTGGTTGCACTCTTTGGGGACAGTTGGGGTCTCTATGTCCAGAAAGTCAGTTCTCTGAATTCCATCTGGGAGGAAGGGACTAGGCATCCTTCCCCATGTGGGAGCAGCTGGAAGAATAGTTCCATGAGCCCTGCAGACCATATGGAGCTGTGCCTGGTACGTCTCTGTTTACCAGAAACTGAGTTTTCCCACTCAGGTTTGACTTATGCAACTCCTTCTGAGCAAATGAAGTTGCAGCTTCTTTATCCATCTGCCATGGTGTCTGCTAGCTGTGATGCTATAGATCCTTGTATTGAATTTACCCCTAAAGCTATTAGAGTTTCACAGGTACTAAATTCTCCAACATAATTTTTAGAAACATAAAATGAGGCCGTAAAGTTGTTAACTTAGGACTCACTTGATATATTGTCAGCTTAAGGCCTTTCTAAGAAAACACATGGCAGAAAAGCAAAACAAAACTAAACAGCAACATAAATTCTGAGTTCATAAAATGCTCGGTGCAATTTGTAGCATTCATATTTGTTAGAGTCCTGTATTACACTGCCAGGAAATATTTAAACATATTTAACTATATGCATGATCCACCCTGCCAGGCAAAACTATGTGATAAAAAAATACAGATGGGAATGAGCTGTGTGTTTTGTCATTTGACCCCTGGATTGTGTCATACTAAGACCGGTCATAGTCACAAGTTGGTTCACACCACAGCAGTTCTTAAGACAGTAACTGGAACAACAGCTTGTTTCTTACCCAAGAAAACAAAAGCAGAAAGATCGAAAGGATCAAAACTCTTCTGGAAGATGCTTATTGTAATCAAATCTTGCTTAATGTGACTTCCTTTTCAATCGCGCAGGGAGACCGGTGGAGCATTGCCGTCACCAGATAGAAGATAAAACAAAGCACTCGGAGCTGGCAGCCAGACCAATATAATGCAGCAAAAGTTGGAGTCTGCAAATCATTCCAGAAATAAAGTGAGAGGGCTTTAAGCTCTGGATAAATATTACTGTGCAGTAAAACTATGTGAACCTTGATCAAGAAATAAATCTAAACCAGGATTACTTTTTTAAAGGGCCTCAGAAATAAATACCTCTGACATCCAGTAACTGTGGAGTTTACAAGAGAAATATAGACCATCTGTTCAAGAGACCAGTAACACAATCTGTGCAGCTGATCAACACAGCAGGAGGGAATTATTTCATAGGGGCCTATCACATCTATTTTTAAAACTAGTACTCCTTTAGAATTTTTTATTTTTAATACATTCTCTGCATCTCTCTTAAAACCCCTTTTCTGATAGAATTTATGGTTTAGTAGACTGCTTTTAAATTTCTTTATCAGTCTCTGAACAGGAATACGCATAAGTACATAAATACATATGCATTATGGCACATGGGTGTTCCTGCAACTTATTACTACTTCTGTGAATAGCAGCTAGGGTTATGTCAGCAATGGAGAACATCACTGTCATCATAAAAGACTAATAAAAAACCTTATTACATGGATTGTCTTGATTAATTATACCCCCAAAAATATAAACAGTAGTTCATTAGCTGAACTCGCTGGCTATTTTCTCTTTTATTGACCTATACAGTTATTATTAGGGTATATTTTTTACTATTTTTAAACATTTTGTTAAATTCTGATTATGGAAATTAAGAACAATTTACTGAGTGCATGTTTGATTTTTTTTTTTCTCAAGTATTGAGAAAATGTATAATGAAATACAATACAGTGTTTAGAAATCTATCTACTACTTCTCTTGTTGGTAGAAATACCCGATACAAAACAACTAAATGAAGTTAGAAATGAAGTGCTTACAGTACTTAGGGTACTAAATGTTGTCAGGTATTTCAGAGGGTGGCAGGAGATACAGTGATTGTCTTACAGCAGTGTTACATGGGTCTACATGGATATCTTGGAGATCATGCCAAAACACCTTTCATACTTTAGTGAAGCTCACTAACATTTCCTTTTGCATTTTCCTCTATAAAGTTTACCTGACTGCTTCCCTGGAAAGTTGTCTGTGTGCATTGTGCTTTCTTTTCAGTGAACAAATAGAAAACTGTGACCCATGAACTCTGAGAAACAAATGGAAATGAATGAAAAACCTGAGCTGTGACTCCATTCCTGAACTCTATGGGACAAACAACAATATTATAACAAAATGAAAAGTCAATTAGAGTGTACCCCCCGGCAGCTCAGCTGTCAGGCACTGCAACAGCTGCCCAGGGAGGGGGTGGAGTCACCATCCTGAAGGTTTAGACTGAACATTGGAAAGAATTTCTTCACTGAAAGGGTGGTCAGGGATTGGCACAGCTGCCCAGGGAAGGGGTGGAGTTGCCATCCGTGGAGGTGTTTAAAGGACAGGTGGATGAGTTCCTTAGGGACAGGGTTTAGTGGGGAGACAGGTATGGTTGGACTCAATGATCTCAGAGGTCTCTTCCAACCTTCTGATTCTGTGATTCTATTGAAAAGACAGGTAGACAAGTTTCTCAAGTGTGGTTTAGTAGTGGTATGGTTTGACTTGATGATCTCAAAGACCTTTTCCACCTAAACGATTCTATGATTCTATGATTACCCTGTGCTACGAATGAGCAGGAGGTGACCACAAGTTTCAGGTGACACTAAAGCCCTGAAAGGTCCAAACGCGTCTGGTCAAGTGAACGCACACCTAGGGGATCTATACCTTACCTTGCTAAAAGTGCAAAAGGGATTTGTGTCAAGAACCGGTGTGGATAGCACTGTACATTGGACCTCCAAGGTCTTTAGTACCATCTTGCTGTGAAGAATTCATTTTATAAGTAGAGAAAATACAGTCTTCAGAGCTAGCTGGGGAAAACAGTCAGCAAGGATGTGGATTTCTTTTTTTATTCTTAAATTTGAAAACAACTTTGAGATTTACCATATCTTCCTTTTCAAGTCCTATAAACACTGAAATAGAAATTGCTTCTTATTATAAACTGCTTCTATGTGCTTCTCTAAGACCTCCAGATCATAATCACAAATAAGTTCAAACTGCCTGATAATCTTAATGATTCCAAATCTGGACATTCTACACTTAGAGAATGAATATTGTTTGCTTTCTGACAATAAAGTATTTTAAAAATTTTGGAGTATACAAAATTGATTTAATTACTTCTAGGATGTATGAATTCAGAAAAAAAATCTGAGAAAACAATTGATGGAAAATAAACTTTTTGATTTCATACTAAAAGCAGTAGGGATGCCACTGCTCTTACCAGTGTATGTCAGCAACTTGGAAAGTCAGTATGACCAAATGAAAATAGAGCAATGTGTTCTGCAGCTTTATTCCATTCAGAAACACTGGCTTTGAACACCATGTACCTCTCGATGGTGGTTTATGGGATTTTCACTTAATTTCTCTGAGTCACTGTATCTCCAAATTGTTTAAATCAAGCAGGAAAGTCAAATACAAAAAATACCAAGAACTAATCTTCCATATGTAGCAAGAGTGACAAAGCAGGAATGGTTACCTGGAATAAATAAACAAGAGAGAAATGGAAATAATTGAATGACCTCATTATTATATTGCTTAGAAATCGTGTTCTATTATTATTATCATTATCATTATTATTATTATACACAGGATTTTCCCCTTTCACACTCATAATGAACTACTCTCTGTATTTTTTCTGGCAGTGTGAGGGAGTTAATAGTATTCAAAGTGCTTGGAGCTGTACTGTATTCTAATAGAAAAAAGGAAATCTGTGCTAAGGAAGAAATTCATGGCCCTCCTACACTGCTGTTGTTCATGCCAGGAATTCCCCAGTGGGTTGAAATTTCCTTTTCTTGTGGCAGCTAGCCCAGAGCTCAGTCCTCCAGCCTTGGGCCCCCCGGACATTCCTGTGTCATCTGCTGAGGTCTGGCTCTTACACGAAGGGCCAGCATTGCAACTCGTTTCCCAAGCGGTCCTGGTTCTCTGGCAAGATTACGAGCTTTCGGCTTCCTTCTTTCTTGCACAGGAAATAAAACCGGAGGAGAGTTTTTTCTGCTCAGACCCACTCATTCACTATGGCGTTGTAGCGAGTCCCACCACTGCCTCTCGCCTCGGTTCAGAGGTGACAATCTCAGCAGTTACTGTTTCTAAGGAGGGCATTCAGAGTAGGTACTGTACTGGTTCAGAAACCTCAAGATCCATTTTTATGGGCTGTGGCTTTTTTTAGGATGTTAATACTCTTTCTCAGAGAATACTAAACATTGTCCTTGATGACTTTGGAAGCAGGACTACATTTACATATTCTGCTTATCTCAGTGTTAAAATTCTGGTTGCTGCTGCTGCTAACAGAGAGACAGCTGAACTTGTGAGAATTTCTTCACTGAGAGGGTGGTCAGGCACTGGCACAGCCGCCCACGGAGGGGGTGGAGTCACCATCCCTGGAGGTGTTTAAAAGATGGGTGGGTGAGTTCCTTAGGGACAGGGTTTAGTGGGGAGACAGGTGTGCTTGGATTTGATCTCGGAGGTCTCTTCCAAACTTATGATTCTGTGATTCTATGAACTGTTAAATTAGTAGCAGGGTAATAGTGATGTATGGACTAGGATTGTTTGTATTTTTCCTGAAAACAAGTTGACTTGTTATCCTCATCTGTTTGCAAACGGCATCTGCTGTCCATGTTTTGACTTCAGTTCTTCCAACATATGGATTTTTCTTTAAGGGAAAGAAGATTTTCTGCACCTGAATTCCACTCAAAAGCAAGGGTGGGCAGAAAGGATCAATATGTATTTGCAATTTACAAGCAGTTTTCAAACAGTTTGATTTTGGTGATCCCTAGGTAACGTAGATGAATATTTAAAGCTATCCTATAACAATTGGGCTAATTGCATTATTTCTGTGCCACAGATATTGGGTTTTGATGTAAAAGAAAGAAAAAAAAATGATCATTTGGATTTAATTTGGATTCCCAATCTGATATTTGCAAGATGGTGCCTAAACAAGGATCTCCCCAGATTCCCATCTGTCTTTTACTCCCTCCTTGCTCTTATCCTTATAACAACAAAAAGTTCCAGCTGTAAAAAATTTGAGGACTAAGTTGCTTATCACCACCGGTTTGCAACCAGGGCTTTTTAAAAAAAGCAAATACAAACAACACAAAGCTCACAGAGAAAAGTGGATCACTTAAAAATATAATGTGGAATGGCAGGAAAACATAAGTGCAAGGGCCCTAAGTGATCTGCTAAGTCACAAGGAATTACAGTACACTTGGCAAGCTGTTACTGTTAGTCCCTTAAGTGCGCTGGGGGCGTGTGGTTATGCTTGCAGGCCAATGGACATAAACAGAGCACTTAATTCTCCTCCCAGTTTCCACCCACCCGATTTACTGAAGTGTTGTAGCAGCTTCTGCACCTCTAGTAAGATCTCCAACAATAATGATGTAGTTTAGTGAGTGTAATGATCAAATCTGTAAGATATTTAGGCCCCAAACTCAGGGTTTCTTGCAGATTTCTGAAAGAAATTTTGTTAAAAAAAAAGACTTCATGAAATGTTTTTTGAGTTGAATAGGAAAAGAATGATTGCAGTCAGGCGCCTCCTGCTCTGCCTGCAATCAAGAATTGCATTACCATGCAGGTAGCATGGAGGCTCTACCAAATCATGGGAAAACAAACGGAGTCATCAACAATGACTGCATTTCTACACGTTTCTCCATGCTCCCATGCCCTCACCTCGCAGGAGGGTTCAGAAGAGATTCAGCTACAGTGGTCATTCCTGAAATCAAACTGCCACACTCACCTATTGCATGCGGAACGACTGTGCCATATAAACATTATACGTACACATACAGCTTAAAATATTTTAGATTTGCACCTAAACTTCCTCAAGGCATAGGCAGACTGGATGTTTTGGCACATGTAGCAGAAGCAATCCTTCTTCCTTCAGGGAGAAAAAAACCACCCTCCAAAACTGATAAATGTTGATCAACAAATTTTGCACTTGATTTTTTTAGTCTTAGAGTCTTTCTGAAGTTTTGTTTTGTTGTGTCTTTTTCGTGCTGAAAACCAAGACTCTTCTCTTGGAAGAAAGAAGTTATGTTTCTATTTGAGAGAAAAAAGGCTTCAGAGAATGATGTGTTTTGCTGGGTGTTGTACACAAACCAGGGAGTCTTCTGTCTGAGGATTTTCAAAGCAAGCACTAGATTCCTCCTCGCCCCCATGGATGTTTTACACTGCCTAAGCGGCAGCATCTGAAAATAACCATGAATTATTACAGGACATTTTCCCACTGCTGTGCAAATATTATGCTGCAATGAGAGAGTCTTCTACAATCTGTGTAACAGTCTGTAATATCACCTAATGCAGAGCGTAACCTTCCCATGTAACTCACTGCTGCAGCAACAGAAAGAGTTTGGTTTCAATCACACTATTTAGAATATTGATTCCAAAATAAAAAGCTCATGTTTTAAAGCCTTCTTACTGTAACCCTTTCAAAATATTTCAATGAAATCTTTATACCACTAAATTTGATCTAACATGTCCCGCATATTTGGCATATTAATCAGGTACTGATGTTACTAAATCAGGAGGTAGTTTTAGGGCACTGTGATGTTTATTTGGTATGTAAGTGCTAGTTTTTTCACCATGGTAAAGAATCTGTCTGTGTTTACTTTGTTTTCCATTATTAAGTGATCAGTGATTCTGTCTACCACAGAAGCCACCTAAACATTACAGACTTTATGTCTGGAGATGCTGCCTGAAAACCATCGGACATCCACAAACAGATATATAACTGGTTCCTTTTTCTGTCACGGAAAAATGATGGAACAATTGGCACTGAACTTGTGTGTCAACACAAGCAAAAGAAAGAATGTATTGAGTGGGGATCAATGGGAGTACCTGTATCTTTAATACAGGCACAACAGTTTCCACCCAGTCCAAAGCTTCCTAGAAATCTTTCTGCATGAGGCAGGATATCATTTTCCATGTACAATAGATAATATTACAGAGAAGTGTTTTCTGTTCTTTTGAAATAGAGAGATTTTTGGGGTAGCAAGAATTTTCTTCCACATTTAGGAAGATGTAAAGACTGACTCTCGTTGTCTCTGATAACTTCTCGAGTGCCGTGGCTGCTGCTGGGCTGGTGCTGTGGCAAAGGAAGAGGGGAGGTGCAGCAGCAGGTGCTCCCCCCACCTGACTGCACAGGGGGACCCAGAGGGCTCAGGCAGAGGTGATTCCGGCAGGGTCTGTTGAACTGCCAGTGACCCTGGAGCCCCCAGGCCCAATTCCAGGACCTTCCCAAAGCAGCTTCTGCGTGTGTTGTGATTCAAGAACTTTTACGGCAAGACCCCCCCTTCATGCTAATGGGGGCTCAGGGAGGGCAGGGACCTGTCCTATAAATAGAAACCCGCCAAGAAGGCAGGGGCTCACGCCCACCACCCCATGGAACCCACCTGAAGACACTGCAGAAGGACCACAGGACCACGTGCTCCTGAAGACCACAGTTTCCAGAGGCACATGGAGTGGTGGCTGTTTTCCTCTTCCTTCCTCCCCTCCGCTACTCTTATTCCTCTCTCTCTTCTTTACCTTCTCTTTTCCATTGGGATCTGCTTTTGTACCTTTTGGGAAGCTGCAGCTCTGAGTGCACCCGAGTATTTGGTTTGATGTTTTGGCCGTGCCCAAAATATTGATTTGTTATTTTGGCTGTGCCCAAAATAGACACCGTTTTGACAGTTTGGCCATGCCCAAAATAAACACTGCTTTGAATTTACACTGGGAAATCTGTCGGTCTCCAATTTGCCATACAAACACTAAAAGACCCTTCCCTCTCTGACTGAGCATGTCACGGGGGGGCTGGGGGGGCAGGAGCAGGACCCAACAGAAGGCCATTCTGATACCACAGTAATAAGGAGGTGGTGGACTGAGAAAACTAGGGGATGGCAACCAGGTGATGCTATGGTTGCAGGGGGTGCTGACCACTGCAGGGTGGTTACAAACACTCTGCACTGGCTTGCACCACCACTACAGCCACATCAGCACTTAATGGACTTTTATAACTACAACACTGAACCGACACAGCTGAGCTACTTTTAGCATCTGAACTGATGTCTCTCGCCTATGCAGGCGAGGATCAGCTATCTGAGAAGTCCCACACAAATAATGCAACGAGCAAAGACCTGAAACCACAGTCACTTGTAGACAGTCTCAACATAAAAAGTATGTGTGGAATTTTGGGGGAAAAGATTGTTTCAAAACTGTGAAAATACGCAGAAGAACATGTGCGGAGAGAGACTGCCTCAATGTAACAACAAAAAAATAAAATTACGGGGCTTCCGTGCTATTGTCTTTCCACAAATCTAATGTAAATAGAACACCATGATCCCGTTCATGATCCCCAGCCCATTCAGAGTCAGCTTCAGTCCTGGTGTCTGCATTGCAGGTAGGTTCAAGGCATGAGCTCTGCCAGCAGTGCTCTGGGAATGACCACTGCTTTTGCACAACCGTCTCATGTTCTTGGCGCGCCTCCTCTGTGGCAAGTTTACGATTACAGAGGGTCATTTTAGTGTGGAAGTAAAACTTTATTGTACCTGAGAATGATAGGATTTCCACCCAGTATTTCTGCCTGGTACTCAAATGGTACCACTGTTCTTCATAGAAAAACTGGAAAGCGATTTTCATAAGCAAAGTATTTCTGTGTCAAGTGGGGGACACAGACATAATTCAAGGTCTGCTCTTAAGCTAAACTGAAAACAAAAGAACCCTTCAAGACAAATGGAGCACTATGAGATAAGTTGAAGGCCTCTTGACACCGGAACCCTTCAATGCTCAGATCGCTTTGTTTTGCCACTGATGATCCCTCTGACGAGGCACTAAGCAACAAACCAAAGTCAGGCAAGCCTTAGCAAAGTACTAATGTATGACCAGCAAAGATTATGGAGCAACTTCTAGCGATTAAACTACCTGATGTCTGTCTTTTCTTGCAGCCTTCCTGGCTTCGGTGGTAGTCAGCAAGTGAAACTCAGTTTTACAGCTCTTAATAGGTTTCTATATATTAAAAATTTCTACAGGCATCATCCCCTGCAATCCTCTACTCTGCTCTTGCTGTATAGATCCCAAAGGTGAATAAAGTAAAAATTTGATTCCACCAAGAGACAAATTATAGACAACTACTTCATAACAAACAAGCAAAAAAAATATATGCAAGAGTGAATTGAAATGTTTGCAGGTTAATGAATTTTTCAAAGCTATACTTGCAGACAGTTACTCTAAAATAAGCTTGTATATTTATATACATAGATAGAGATCTATCTAACAACATTGCAGTTACAAATAACAATGTCAGAAAATCCTGTAGTTCAGATGAGGACAATCTGGAAAAGCAGCACTCAATTGGGTTGTATTTTCATCTATGAAAGAGGTGTTGAAATCCTGATAATTTTTTTATATTTTCTTTTTCCAAAGCCATCCATATCCTTTTTTCGGGGTTTTCTGAGTTTGTCCTTAGATAACCTTGAGGTCAGTGAAGGAAGCTGGAATACCTGATTGGGTTTTTTGGATAACAGCTAGTTTTTCTCAGGTATATCAAGAATTGTAATCTTGTAAGACTCCAAAATTTCCTTTGCCTGTAATGCTAAAGACTTCATCCAGGGGAAAAATCCATTGGTAAAATTGCTGCATGTTGCCCATCAGAACACAAATGAAAGACAAATAATACCAATATTTTCTAGAAACTTTGTTCAAGAGAATGATTACTCAGCAGTCTAGGAGAAAAAAAAATCTTTATCAGACGTGATGTACAAAATGTTATCTAGGTAGCAAAGCAATGGATGGCAGAAAACATTGCAAAATGTTTGAGAACAAGTCACAGTGATGGATTGTCACAAGATGTACTTTATTTTTCATACTGAAATAGAAATTAGGACCTTTTTACTCATTTAATTGATTAATACTAACTGCATCTGGATAACATGTGACTAAGCCATGTAATCAGATGAGCAGGAAGAAATTTTCTTATTCGCACCGAAGTCTTTAACATGTAAAAGCAAGCTGGTCACTTAAAAATTGCTTCATAGAATTAATGACTGTAGAGGACTGAAAAAAAATATTATGTGTGGGTTTGTAGGATTTTTTTCTGTTTAAAGAGTTGGAAAGAGAAATATTAGTGATATTCATATTTCAATTTTCAGCATCAAGGAACCAAGGATGACTACTACAACTACAAGTCTTGTGCTCTAAATTCACAGACATGTGAGAAATCATTCAATTCCTGACTTCTGACAGAAAAATGTATTTAAAAAACAAGCCACCCCAAAACATTTCAGTGATTTGATTAAAATTCTAACTCATTCTCAAAGGCTAAAAGTCTGTTTCCTGGTGTTGCCAATGTCACTAAAGCATTAGTTTTCTAACTAAAGCAAGCAGAAGGGGGTAGGAAAGAATCTCCAAGAAAATGAACTAACAAAACTGTTTTCCTTAAGATTTAGAAACATTAAGAAGATTTATAATCCACCTTTAAATGAAGCTAATCGACCTTTTATACGAGAACATAAATCTTACATCTTCCTTCTCCAATGCAGATACATCCTTCCTGTTTTCTATCAAAATCCTACTTAGGCTTCACTTTACATAGAAGGTAAACCAAAGCATCAGAAGCAAATAAATCTGATAACCTGGAATTCTGTGCAGGTGTTTTTCCAGTAATGAATAATTAAGTATTTCGATTAATCCCCATTCCTGAATCCAATGGGTATTTTATCACCATTTTTAATTGTAATAAGCACACATCTGAAATATTTAAACAGAGTAAATTAGGATGTTTAATACAAATTGACTTGTTATCCTCATCTGTTTGCAAACGGCATCTGCTGTCAATGCTTTGACTCCAGTTGCTCCAACATATGGATTTTTCTGTAAGGGAAAGAAGATTTTCTGCACTGGAATTCCACTCAAAAACAAGGGTGGGCAGAAAAGATCAATGAAAGCCAATGGGCATTTTATCACCCTTGTTAATCGTAATAAGCACACATCTGAAATATTTCAAAACAGCAAATAACGATGTTTCAATAAAAAAGACTGGATATTTAAGAGTATTTTATATAGAATGCCAAAGTGGAATTTTGACATTTAGAATAAATTATGGAGAAAGGCCAGTTACACTCCCAGCTTTGCGTATCTACCACTTTGAACTGCTTTATAAGTACTTCATTAAAATACTGCAGACTCTGAGTATAATGGCTTACATTTGCTTTCTTTGGGGCCCTTACGTCGCCAGCTTGGAGTCAGAGAACACAAGCACAAAGCACAGGAGGTAAGGTAAGCCACCACCTGTGGGTCTGATAGGACCGTGAGCAGCTCTCCTTTCGTACCAGTCCTCTGTACAGCACCAAGCAGCCCACAAAGGGTGGGACAGACTTCTACGTATGCTCAGACAGGTCCATGAGCACCACAAGGACAGCCTTGGTTTGTAGTGATTTGGATGTTGTCCTTGGGAATAGAAGACGGTGCCTGGTAGCTGCAGCACGGCCTGGGGTTGGGTGTGGGCTGGGTGTGCTCATCTTGGAGCCCTGGAAACATCTCACACCAGACAACGTCAAAATAGCGCAAAATAATTGAGGGATTAGGTTAGAAGGGTGCTAAAAGACGTGTAAAACTTGTGTGTTTAGGAAGACAAGAAGAGAAATAGAATGAAACCTCTGTTGGGTTAAACTCCCTATCTATGCTCATGCCACTGAGCTGAGATGCCCAAGTAAATGATATCAGACTTCACATTGGAGGACAACATTTTTGGCTATCACTTTCAGAAACAGCCTTCTAAAAGATGAGCCTAGACTCTAAGACATTTTAACCTGGGCATTAAAGAACAAAGAGGAATTATTCCTCAAAGGAAACCACCCATGCAGTTAGTTATGAACGAGGTCTTCCGTGACCAGATGCTTTTTCACAATTTCACTTTCACTCAACTCAAATGAATTGTATATTATCTCTTAAAAATGCTTTGATATGACGATTTTTGGACTTCATATAAGCAGGCATAAGAGAATGTAAAGGGGGTTAAAAGTTCAGGAAGATACTTGAGACAAATAATTGCATAAAATGTGCCTGTACATTCTTGAGGAGGAGAAAAAGCAATGGTTATTTATGAATGTTTAATGATTTTACTCTAGGATCAGCAAAGTCTTAATCAAAGTGGGATGAATACTTAGCCTGATCAAATAACACATGAAGATTCAAACATTCATTCTGAATACTAATGTGGTTTTATACTTGGACTTTTAAGCAATCACGATTTGCAAAATGTCAGATGACCTCCAGAGCATGTGGAAGCACTACATGATTCAGTTACACATTTTAAATTTCATGTCTTAAACATGGATATTATTCTAATTAGTGACATTAAAGTGCCTACTAAACTTTATCCAAACAGAGGCAGGAATGCTGACTGTCATTTGGCAAGCATACTCTCAGAAAGGTATGTGAATATTCTTTTCAGCACCTGAAGCTACTTACCTTCTCTTTACCAAAGAGTACAGCAAGGAATAGTAAAACACACAGAAACGCTGAAAGTTAGGAAACTACAGCTTTCTGGGTTATGGCAAGATTGCTACATTTACCTTATATCCAGCTTTCATCTTTTCAGACTGTTCCTTTAGCGGGGGAGGTTTCTATTTTATTGCTATACGGAATCTGCAATACACAAATACAAATACATATGTGCAGATCTACAAAGCAAAATTACAAAACAGGCCCACAAAACCAGAAACGTGTCCTTAGTTGTCCATAATATGATGAAAAATATTTTTTCTCTGTTTAAACATCCTTCTGTCTGAAATGTTGGGGGTTATACTCAGAATAATTAAAATCTGAATGGACAGTCCATGTTTGCCTGCTGACACATTCTGTTCAGCCAAAATAATATTCCTCAGATGAGAGGTGGGGTTTCTTGAGGGAGAAACAAATTTAATACTAAATTGAGAGATTTCAAAGGTTTGGCTTAATCGTGTCCTCCAAATATATATGTGTAGGGTATGGAAGTCTATGGGCCTGGTTTCCCTGCTCATGCCACAAGGAGTTTCACTGCAGAGCAGCAAGGGCCTCCTGAATCTTACCCGTGCCCAGTGCCATGAGCTCATATCCAGACACAGAAAGGGCTGGTGGCTTGTGGTAGCACAACCATCTTGTTTGCTCCAAAAAGATGTGAAAATCATGAAGTATTCCTCTGGAACAAAAAGAACTGACTGGAGAAACAGGCTGCTGGGTTGATTTGTTTGTTGGGGGTTTTTAATGCTTAATATAGTTCGTTTTCTTAGCAATGTTATTGCATCTAACTCCAAATTTGATCTAACATTTTATTAGTTTTGTAGTGAATTAATCCTACAACTACAACAAATAACTTTTTGACTTATCTTTCCTAAATTGGCCATTTTCCAAGTGTGCCCTGGCTCGAGTGCTCCTACACGCCTGGGATTTGCTTTTTTTTTCTTTTCACTGCTATTACATATGTAGGTACCTGAAACAGGAAAGATTATGAAATCACAGTGAGTAGTAACACCACTCACACATGATTGCAAAGCTCCCTGTAATAGCTCTTCTCCTTCTACATAATATACCTTTGTCACAAAAGCACATTTAATATTTTAATATTTGTACTATATACAGAGCAAAAAGCCTAGCATCCTGTTGTAAAGGAAATGATGGATTGAGCTATGCAACTGTTTTTAATGGATCAGGTTTGTGCAGGTAATTTTTAGGGGCTTAAGAAGCAGGTGGGTAAATTGCTAACGAAAGAGTAGTGCTCTCATGATTTTACTATAGTGAGGCTATTCAAAGCCTATTCCTTGCAAAATGAATGCCATAAAAATCTATGGAAAAGGCAGCAAGCAGAGAAAGAACTCAATGAGTGTATGAAGGCCAACAAAATGTACAGGGCAAGAAACTGTTAATACTTAAACTTTGGGAAATGGGTATTCACCCTTTGTTTACTTTAATAAAGAACCAGGATTAGCAGTTCCTTCTTAAGTATATGCTGAAATAATTTGTATATGCTGAAATAATTACTAGGTTCCTGTCACTAAGTAAAACAAATATGCAGCATTTTTTGCCATTTTATTCTATTATAAATTAATTCTTTTTGTATACATTCAAATATGTGTCATTGAATAGTAAATTAAATCCTTCTAACATGCATTTAGACTGCTACTAACCTATCCACTTTGCTTGTTCTTTTCTAGGTCTTCTAAAGTGTTTGCTGGAAACCATTCCATTGTTATGATAGCCAGAAGACCTTACTTTAACCGTTACAGCTGCAATGCAAAAGGATGCAAACCAGCCATACCCAAACAGAGCCGGATATGCTGACATCTATGTTCCTTTTACAGCTTGACTGCCATCAGCATTCACAGTAGACTCTGGAAAATATTATATTAGCTGCGTTGTTGAACTTGTCTCCTGCTCCTGGAGGTGTCCCTTTCAAAACACAGCTGAGCATCTGTGACAGTGCTCAGTGCCAGTGTTGGTATTGCTCATTCTGCGCATACACCAAGCTCATAGTTTCCACCACTGCTGACATTGGGCAGAATTCCTTTTAGGAAAACTTGAAAGAGAAATTCTTATTTTGATGGATTATTTGCAAGAGGAGCTTTTAAACAACAAAAATTCTAGCACAGCTTTCTAAAGTTTGATGTTCCTATTTACAGATTTCTTAAGGAAAAAGTGTTCAGCCCAGTTCAAATCAACAGCATCTGGCCCTTATCAAGCTTTCATGGATGCTGGGTTTGTGGGTTTTATTTGTGTCTCCCCAAAAAGGATTCTACAGCTCAGTTTTATGGATCCCCTATTTGATAAAGGTATTTGGCACCAAATATTTGATCCTGCAGCCAAGAATTGATTTCTGCTCACTGCTCCTAATGGTTAGAGGAGAATCCACGGAGATACAAAAACCATCTCCGAGGCTCTGCTCTTCAAGACGGTGTTGGGGTACTTATTGCTGGATCTAATGATTCTTGACTACAGTTTGACAGCTGAGAGCACAGGTTTATCTGTAGTTGCTGGGCAGGGAATTGCTTCTGTCAATTAGACCAACAAATCCTAAAAAAACTTAGATAATCTGAAACTATTGAAATAGTAGTTGTTTTAATTCCTTTCCCTTACTATTAGTTACTATGGGAAAATCATTGTTTTTCCTCCCTGGCAATGTAGATTATTTTGAACTAATAAAGGGAATGTATAGGGCCATCTATACCGCTTCTTCCCCGAAATGGGAGCATGACACGCTCCTTGTAGTTACTGTTTCCAGATGAACTGTTCACTGTTTCCTTGACTTCACTCTGAAGTGGTTTCCTAAATTATTTTTTTCTCAGAAGTGACATTTCTGCTCAAAATATCAGTAGAAACAGCATGGGACAAGGTTGTTTTGTCATCTGTGGCTCTCCATTGGAGATTTTATTTTCTGTCACCACACAAATGCTAAGTGTTTAGATCTTACAACAGGTATCAATTATTAACAAAGATAGTGGAGAAAGCGAGCACAGGTTTTCATGACAAATTACACAATAAGCAGAGTTCCATAATCCAGGATGTTGCATTTTCATTCTTCAGAGAACAACGGGAGGCATGGCTAATACATCAGTTTCAGTGCTGTTCCCTTCCTTTTTTTGAAAAGCACCTTGCTATCTGAGACCACCTTTAATTTACCATCTTTAGAAGACAGAAAATGTAATGAAAACATCCGTCTCTGGTTTCTGCTAGCCTGTTATATTAAACATCAGAGTAATAGTTATCCTCCACCCACTCATTAATCATGTCCCTGCTCTACGCACACTCCTCTGCTCTTTCGACACACTATATAAACTACATAAAATGAACACCTCTTCCTCTGCTTAAAGAATTTTCCATTATTGCAGAAGGGAATGTAAACTCTGAACTCTATAAAGTAAAGATGTACAGTACTTGCTTTACACTGATGATCCAGAGCTTTGGATTTGAATTTGTTAGTGCTATTAAAGATTTTAGAAATCCTGGACTTCAACACGTCATGACGTGCCAAGTGCCAAAATCCCTCAGCGAGCCGTTTGTAGGAGCTACATAGTCAGTCACTTCAGGAAACTGGGGGTTCGTACCCACCCGAGAGCTTCCCATCCTTTTCTCACTTAAACAGTTTTGTCTTTTACCTACGTGATTCTATTCTTTTGCTTCTATGATTCTATGATGTGACATCCAGAGGCACCTCGGGCTCGCTCTCCACTGTGCCCTGGAGTGGCAGGACCCAAGCCAGCCTGGATCTAAAAGCCATCTGACAGCATGAGCGTGGCACGGAGCCCACACCCATACACTTGTTTCTCTGCAGGAATACTAAGCCGTAGTGCAATGCTGACGCGATGATGGCTCAGAGCACCACCAGGGTGGGCTTATTTCTGCCACACACCCACCTAAGGAGCAGGCACCCTGCTCTGAGAAGCATAGCTGGGCCATGGGAAGACATCAAGACACAGCCAAGCGCTGGTCTCTGCGTTGTCAAGAACTGTCAGCAATTTCCTTTCAGTTTCAGTTGTAGGGGCTGCGCTTTTTAGCTGCACAAACCCTGCTGGTTAACCTGACTGCTGCCAGGACGTTCTCCATGGCCATGATGATGGCCTCCCACCGCATCATGTGTCATCACAAGACTCCTGTAGCCCTGCTTTACCTACCCCTGCAGCTCTGTGGATTTCCGTCATGTCCTTAGTCACTCCTGACGGCCTCAACAGCAGTGAATCATAGCCTGGTCCTGGCATACGCACCAGGGGCCCAGAAGCCAAGGAACTAAATTAAATCAGTGAATTTATACACAAACACACATTCACACATACAAAAGCACATGCTTCACTTTGAAATGCATTATTTTTCAATTGAAAAAAAGAAACCAAGCCAGAAAGTATACAGGAATACTTGCTAGCTGTAAACTACTGGACTGGATACCACATCCTGACTGCTAAGTTAGATGTGTGTAGCTTTGTCCAAGAGGTTGTCATCGTTGTTCGATGTTTTAAAAAAGAAGCTATCTGAAACTTTTGATTTATCAAAACTATGGAATGAGGAGCAACAGTCCTTCCTGTTTATGCTGAAACAACAGTAATACCTGTAATAATGTTCTAGCCAGTCTCCTCCTACAGTGTCAAATTTTCCTCTAGGTTTTGTCATTTTACACTTTTTCATGTAGAAACTTGGGCTCCAGCTGGACCTAGTCCAAATACTTCATGTTCTTTGAAGACGGAGAGGGAGAAAAGGGGATTTAGTTTGATGAACTTGTTTTTATGAATAACTTCTTTCCATACTACATCATCCCACTTGCTATAAACCAACTGTCAATGAGAAATTAACATTCCAGCTTCACAGGCATTTATCATAGCAGCAGTGATGTCTTCGAGATGTTCCTCACCCTATCCCACATAGTTTTTGCAACTCCTCAGCAGCAAAGCCTCATCTGCTGCTGACTCAGCAATGTAGCAGAGGAAGGGGGTGGGGGAAAGCCCTCACACCAGAAATAGCTTGTGAAACTGCTCATTGTCAGAAGGCAGCTGTAGAGTGTAGATTAAAAATGGGTTGGAGAATGGGGATTAGAGATGGTACCAGAAGGGAATTTCTAGATGGAGAGAGAAATTTGTAGAGCCTCAGTCTGAGGCAAATCAGAGCAGACTGAGCTCATCTGAAATGTCTTAAATACTCCTGTCATGCTAACCTAGCTTCTAACCATAAACCAAGGAGTGAAAGGGAGAACACTGGCACACCTGACGTTGCTTCATCCATTATTGTGAGCACTTGGTTGCTATGGCAGATGCAGCTGGCCGAGCATCAGTGGCTTCCTCTGCTGCAGAAACTCCTATAGACAGAGAATTTTCTGTATTGGGCACAAATCTGAGCCCTCCTCCTCCTCATTCACAGCATCACCTGCATATTTCTGTGTGTTCAGCAATATGTGCTTCTTTTGACACACCACCAGCTCTTTATTCTTTTGGATTTGTGTACCTGACTGCTCTTATCATTAGGGGGCAATCTTCTCTCTGTGAAGATGCACAGAGCATCTTGCTCCCATTGGATTTTCAAACAACAGTAGGAGAAGGTAAAATACGAGTTAGATAATCCCTCTGAAACCCTTCCACATAAGCCATGAAAAATGTCAAATGAATATGTAGAAGCTAGAGTTATTTTAACAAACTTTCTCTCCTAACCAGCAGGTTTTGTTTTCTTCTAAATTATTCTATTAGCTTAACTGAAGTGAGCATAAAAGCACTACATATTTTTGTCACTCACCTTGAAACAGACCACTCTGATTTATCCTTTTCTGACTTGCCCTTTGTTGATAGTGAGTTGAGTAAGTGCATTTGAAGACCTGCACGTCTTACTGGCAAGGCCAGGCCAGCACAGACAAACAAAACTGTTGTTATAGGGTCCAACAATGAGTAGATTCAAGGCCAGCTCATTTCCACACTGAATTTTCTTTTTTTCCTTCCTTCAAGTGTGATGCTTTGGAATAGTTTTCAAATGCAAGTCTGGCTCCCAAGGACATGAAAAGAGCATTTGTGATAAAGAGCAAAACAGATATGGGCCTGTTCTACTTGAGCTTTTCTGAATGTTAGAAAGATTTCTAGTTTCCCAAAATGTCAGGCCACAAGAGGGTTAATCTTACTGGCTAAGAGGGTTAATCTTACTGGCTGTATGAAGCTATATATCTGCCTCTGGCTAAACTAGAAGTGATACACATTCAAACAATTGCTTTCCTAATAAAATACTAGAAGATGTCCTTCACACTCTAATCCATCACCTATAATGTCCTGTCAAAGCTGCTTTAGTATATGCCAATATACTTCAGGAGCCCCTAGAAACAAAAGGAAATACTACTATGACTATGAAAACCACCTGCATTAAACACTGTAACTGATACTGAGTTAATTTGGGTTGGTTTCCTGACTCTGTCTTGGCTTAGTCTATGAAAGTTTATGAAAGCTAACGGTACGTTTTTCAGATAGTTTCTCTCTAGAAGTGATAACATGGAGTATTGGGATGTAGAACGGCCGATGTTTCTATTTATTCCTCTCATAACCAAGGCCATCCTCAGCCTCTTAAAAGAGGGTACTTAAAAGAAACAAAAGGGTATAAGTGGGTCTTCGGTGTAGCAGCTGTAGAGACTGAGAATGTTAGAGAATGTCTACTTTCCTGGCCTCACAGAGGGCCCTCCTGCTGTGGGAATGCTGAAGGCTGAAGATCAGCAGATGGCAACTGCTTACACTGGAGTGCATCGACAACAGTATCATACCAATCGAGATCCTGTGATTCACATACATGAGCCGATCCAACCACTGGAAAAAACAAGAGTGATCAGCAAAACTCATTCACCCTTTAACAGCCCCGTACGGTCTGTGTGAAAGGCTAATAATGAATGGAGATGAACAGTGGACTATTGTGCTCTAAATGAGGTTACGCTACTGCTTAATGCTGCAGCACCAGATGTGTTAGAACACAATCTAAACTGGAATACAAGGCAGCTAGGTGGTCTGCCACAACTGATATTGTGTTTTTCTCTATTCCTTAAGCAGCAGAGTGCAGGCCACAGTTCGCTTTTTCTTGGAGGGGCATCCAATACACCTGGAATCGACTGCCCCAGGGGTGGAAGCACAGCCCTACCATTTGCCATGGACTGAACCAACCTGTATTGGAGAAGGGTGGAGCTCCAGAACACCTGCAGTACATTGATGACATCATTGTATGGAGTAACAGTGTAGAGGAATTTTTTGAGAAAGGTGAGAAAACAATCCAAATTCTTTTGACAGAGGGCTTTGCTATTAAGGGAAGCAAGGTTAAGGGACCTACACGAGAGATCCAGTTTTTAGGAATTAAATGGCAAGATGGGCATCACCAAATCCCATTAAATGTCATCAACACAATAACAGCTACACCTCCATCAACTAAGAAAAAGGAAACATAAGCCTTTCTAGGTGTGGCAGATTTCTGGAGAATGCATGTACCTGGTCACAGTTAAATTGTAAAACCTCTCTTTGAAGTGACTCGTAAGAAAAATAGTTTTAACTGGGGCCCTGAGCAATGACAAGCCTTTGAAAGAATTAACAAGAAATTGTGCGTGTGGCAGCCCTGGGGCCAGTCCGAACAGGACAAGATATCAAATAAGTGCTCTAAACTGCAGCTGGAGATAATGGTCCTACTTGGAGTCTTTGGCAGAAAGCACCAGGGGAGACACAAGTTCGACCCTCGAGGATTCTGGAGTTGAGGATAGAAAGGCTCTGAGACCAATTACAGTCCAACTGAAAAAGAGGTCTTAGGGCTGCTTCAGAAGTGATTGGTACTGAAGCACAGCTCCTCTTGGTGCCCCGATTACTGGTGCTTGGTTCAAGGGTAAAGTCTCTTCTACACATCACGTCTCCGACGCTACATAGAGTAAGTGGATTGCATTAATCACTCAGCGAGCTCATATAGGAAGCCCTAATTGTCCAGGAATCTTAGAAGTGCTCATGGACTGGCCAGAAGGCAAAGACTTTGGAATGCCACCAGAGGAGGTGGTAACACATGCTAAAGAAGCTCCACTGGACAATCAGCTACCAGAAAATGAGAAAAGGTGTGCTGTGTTTACTAATGGATCCTGCTACCTTGTAGGAAACACGGAAGATGAGAGCTGCTGTATGGAGCCCTAAATGAGTCACAGAGGCGACAGAAGGGAAAGGTGAATTGAGCCAATTTGCAGAAGTGAAAGCTGTACAACTGGCTTCAGACATCGCAGAACAAGAAAAGTGGCCAGCATTTTATCTTCATACTGAGCCATGGATGGCAGCAAAAGCTTTATGGGGGTGGTTAAAGCAATGGGAACAGAACAATTCACAGCGTAGAGGTAAACTCACTTGGGCTGTCACATTGTGGGGAGATATTGCAGCCCAACTAGAGAAAACAGTCATGAAGGCACGTCATGTAGATGTTCAGGTACCTAGGAGTCCAGCCACAGAGGAATATCGAAAAAACCAGCAAGTGGACAAGGCTGCTGAAGTGTTCCAAACAGATTTGGACTGGCAACATAAAGGCAAACTATTTCTATGCTTGGTGGGCACAAAGGAAGAAATGCAACACACAAATGGGCATGTGACCAAGGGGTGGATTTAACCATGGACACTATTGCACAGGTTATCCACAACTGCGAAACATGCGCCGCACCAAAGCAAGCGGAAAGGTTAAAGCCTTTGTGGCACCAGGAGACGATGGCTGAAATATAAATATAGGGAGGCCTGGCAAATTCATTATATCACACTCCCTAAAACTCACCAGGGTAAGCATTATGTGCTTACAGTGGTGCAAACAAGCACTGGGTGATTGGAAACACATCCAGTACCCCATGCTACTGCCCGTAACATCATCTTAGGCTTGGAACTGCAAGTTTTACGGAGGCTTGGTGCTCCAGAAAGAATTGTGGCAATGGTACTCATTTCAAACACAATCTCATAGATACCTGGGCCACAGAACATGGTATTGAATGGATAGATCATATTCCCTATCATGCACCAGCCTCAGGGAAAACCGAGTGATATAATGGACTGTTAAAAACTACCCTGAAGGCAGTGGAGGGTGGTACATTTAAAAATCAGGATAAGCATTTGGTAGAAGCCACCTGGTTAGTTAACACCAGAGGATCTACCAGTCAAGCTGGTGCTGCTCAATCAGACCTTCTGCACATGGGAGAACAGGATAAATCCCTATGGTGCGTGAACTTTGTTGGGGAAAACTGTTTGGGTTTCTCCTGTCTCAGGCAAAGACAAACCCATTGGTGGGGTTGCTTTCGCTCAAGGGCGTGGACAGACTTGGTGGGCAATGTTGGAAGGATGGAAAAGTTCAGTGTGTACATCAAGGAAATCTGACCCTGGGTGAGAAGGCTCAATCTTAAACTGTATTACTAACAGCATTTACTGAGTGTTTTTCAGGATAATGAGTTGGGTTCATCATGTGGCATCCAATGACCTTCCTGAGGTTGACATCTCTAACCTACAGCCTGTGGGCACAAACCATGATGAATCATTACACTGTTCTTCTTGCCCTGAGAGACTGCTATAATGGATGGACACCCACAATTATGAACTTAATGAACTTCTGTGTAGATAAATCAGAAATCAGTAATTTACATGTATATATATATCAAGATATAAGTAGTTATTACATAAGCATGATGTAAATGGTATGGAATAAGCAGTGGAATGTTATGGTTTGAGTTAAACTGGGGTCAGTTTCCTGACTCTGTCTCGGCCTAGTCTAAAATAACTCAATTCTCTGAAAGCTAACTATGTTTTTCAGACAGCTTGTCTTTAGAAGTGATAACATGGGACACTGGGATTCAGAAAAGCCAATGTTTATTGTATTTATTAATACTAATGAATATTACTTATTCCTCTCGTAACCAAGGCCATCCTCAAGGTAGCAAAAAGGGCCACACCTTCAGGGAGCGGTGGACAGGACAGGTGACCCCAAACTGACCAACAGAGGATTCCATCCCATATACGTCATGCTCAGTATATAACTGAGAGATCACGAGGGTCTTGCTCTCTTCTGTGATTGTCTGGTTGCTCCTGATTCTGGATCCGTGCGTCCCTGAATCCAGTGCCTGAAATCAGCTCCCTCCTGGCTGTGGACCCATTCCCCCGTATCTGCTCTACAGCAATTGTGGTGACGTACAGACATCAAGGGGTGGGGGCACGATCTTAGATATTTGTACATATTTCATTACTTTCTAAGTATTATGATAATAATATTAATAATTATTAAAATTCATTAAAGTTGTAGTTTTAGTTTCCAATCTGCAAGCTTTTTTCCTCTCATTTTTCTCTCCCCTTCCCCTGGGGGTGTGGGGAAGGGAATTTGGGAGCCAAATTTCACGGTCTTAGTTGCCAAAATTTAGCCAAATTCAGGGCTAAACTGATATGTTGCCCAAATAACCGAATTTCAAATTATCAGTACCGTGCGATTCTCATCCTGCTATCCTTGTAGTAACATAATCCTTAACGCACATGTACTCTTCAGTAAGTCCACAATTCAAAATCATAATCCTAATAACATATTTTGCTCAAGACATTTAACTATTGCAATACAGTTGGGTCTTCCAAACAACTTTCCTTTACTCTTCACAAAACCTTCTTGTTGGTCACACATGATAAAGCAATTTAGGGCCATGACAGATGAATCACAAATACAACCAAACACAGTCAGAGTGGATGCAGACCAATACACCACTTAATGGCCATAGTCTCCAAAATCTTTAAATTAACTAATTTGTTTCAATTCATTAATTCTTAAAATAGTAAACCACGCACCTGCTTTGACAGGTTTGGTAGTTTCAGCTGCAGCTCGATGTTGCCCTCCTGTGGGCCAAAAAAAAGACAGAGCTGTTATTTCTTCATGCCTTCACCACTATCAAGAGAAATCTGGGCCTGGCTCACTCCTTCCCAGCTGAAAAAGAGTAAGCACAGATGAGCAAAGTTCCTATGAATCATTTAAATGTAACATTGGTTTCCAGATCCAATCACTTCTGGTACAAGTCTGTTCCAGATCAGCCATAGGAATAAACATCTGCATCTTGTCACATTAGCCATAGTTTACAATATGGTATTTATGCTGACTTCTTCCATTTGATGGAAGAGAAATGATACATGAAGTTTGCTGGAATAAAAAACTACTCTGCTTTTTTTCAGCAGGTTTCAATGGCAGAAATTTTTTTCACCCTTTGCTTCCTGACTGTAGGGTTGTCTGACAAGGGGGGCTTCAGTCTTGAGAAACTCCAGGCATAAACAATTTTTTCTCCCATTTTTGCCTCTTCCTTGCCTAGGCTGGGGTGGATTTGTCTACAACAGCCTCATTATAACACAGTTAAGTGCTTGTCACTCATGTGACATTTCCCATGTTTTTGTTACTTGGGAACTGTAGGTCCCTGTTGCTGTAACAGACTGAATTAGGGACCCTTCTGAATTCTGAACTACAACCGAACTGATGTGGGGACAGCACGCAGTTAGGTTGGTCTCCAGTTAGTCTTCTGTTTCTTAAGGATGGAATAAAGGGGTAAAATCCACGCAAGTAGAAGGTAGGAAACACTTAAGGACTAGGAAGCTAATTGATCTCTTCATGTCCGAAGCAACAGCCGGGAGATAATATGGGAGTACCTGGGCTACCCAAGAAAAGACCACACTCATTTTCCTGTGCACGATGCATGAGTAGTGAGAGCCATGAGGAACACAGGGCAGCAGGGCTTGTTTTGTCATTTAAATTGGTGATTAATAATTCTTCCTGCACCAAAGCCCCTAGGGAATAGTGCTGTCACAGCTGTCACTCCAGCAAGGCTGACTCCACCAAGGCTCCTCCAGGACCTGCACAGTGTTAAGGGAAGAAAAACGTGTCTGAGGCAGCTGCAGGCAGAAACTGAGCTGCAATTCCTCTTAACAGACCAGCACAGCTCAGATCTGTGCCAGGGTCACTGCAACTGCAAACCTCAGGGAAAGATGGTCTCGCTTCCAGCCTATGAAGTAACGCTGTCCTCCTTCCTAGAATGATATTTATGGCAGTCTGGAGCAAAATCACATCAAGTTTATATTTCTGAGTCATTTACTTTTATTGAAGATGCAAGTTGCCCATACAGTTGTTCCAAACAAAAAAAGAGGGTTAAAACTTAAGCAATAGAATTTGACTCTACACGAAGTCAATATGAAGCAATAAGTTGTGTAGTCTTGGAGCACTGGTAAAATCCACTGCAGAATTCAAAAATTCTTTGTGGCCGGGTCTGAATGTTGCTATAGGCCAAACCACTATCTCAAATCCAAACACAACTTCAAACTGAGGAAGCTGAGGTCTGACAATTGCGACTTGGGTTCACATCTAGTGCTACCAAGTCAAAGGCTTTCTTCTCAAAACCAAAGTAATAATAAAGAAGCAACAATCCAAATGCAAACAAAAAGCAAGCACCAAGAAAACATCTGGAAGCAATATGGGTAGGAAGAGAACATGGATACGTGGCCAAATGCTTCACTGCCAAAGAGGGGAAAAAATTAAAAAAAAAAAAAGAATTACAAGGGGCTTTTCCCTGCCTGTGTTCAAAGATCATCAACAGAACATCTGTGTAGAATAAAAGACTAGGACAGAACGTACATACATGGCTGGGGAATGAGGAAAGAAGAAACTGCTAGAAAAGCAACTCCAGGGCAGCTAAAAGACAGCTAATTAGCATGCAGTCACTTGAGATCTACAAAATAAACAGCGTGATCAGAATTCATACACATCTGTCGAATAAATCCTGTAAGAGCCACCATTTTTCCTTAAACAACACCAAGTTTGTATCAGAAATTACCACATGCTGGCAAAGTCAAATTTCTGAAATCTTTCTTGTCACAACCAATCTGTTGATTAAGCATCAGGATAATGCAACGAGTCAAATTAATGAAAGCCACTGGAAACTTTTACATTAATGCTTAAGCTATGGTGGCTGCTGATACACTGAATTTAAATGAATTCCAGAGACTGACTGGCAAAGAAAATATATTGAAGCAGAGGGATATTTTTAAAGCAAATTTGTGCCTTTCCTGAAAAGGTGACTTTTCACTCTTCTGCAGTAGATTTAACTTCAACAGACACATTGCTCCTTATTCCCTGGCCAGTTCTCACACAGTCTGCCTTTCAGGGCAGACTTCCAGTCAAGAGATGGACAGAGGTGCAACAAAAATATTTACTGTTCTATGAGGTAGAAAGTGAGAGGCAGTAAAATGTGGGTTTGTCACGCCTTATAAAAAAAGAGACGCACATTTCCAAGAGCACCCATCACGTGGTTTCCACTTCCCAGCTCCCAACACCTCTCGGCAAGAGGCTGAGGCTCCTATCAGGGTGGGACGAGTCCACTGCCCGGCTGCAGGCAGACCCTTGCGGATAAGCTTTGGCACTTGCCTGCAAGCTCGGCTCCTTCCTCACAGGCTCACAGGAGCCAGCACACCTCACAAAGTTAGGACACAGGAAAACCTGTTGTCCCTATCAACTGCTTTTACAAGAGCTGGTTCTGCAGCTGAAAGCACTTTTAAAGCACTGTCAAATTGTATAATGAACCAAGGGACAAATTACTGCCTCTTTCCAGCCCTGCTCAAAGCAAATTTCATGGGCTTTATTCCTCCTCTGAATCACTTAGGCTTAAGCACAGTCTTCCAGTTAAAAAGCCATTTCTGAAAGTGCCTTCACCAAAATGACAATTCAAATAAAATAGGCTACACAGAGACATTTATTTGTCCTTAATAGTACCTTCCTTGATGGATAGATAGTTTCCATACATGTAGGAAATGAAACCTGACCAGAAATGTGAAGAATTTGTGAGGAGGTGAGTTCTTATGAGTAAGCAGCTGCTTTATTAGCAGCTGTACAGCTCTTTATTCAGAGGCTTCATTCACCGAGAGCTAAGGAACATCTCCTGTGCCTGATGCTATAAAATGTCGGTCAGGTCTGAAAATGGCAACAAGACGTTTTAGTTGTTGCTTCCTGGCTGTCACCGGATTCCAACAAAGCTAAACGGGTGATAGAGGAAGCAGAACCTCTGGCAGCAGCGTAGTAGTCCCAATCCCACCCTTTGCATCCAGGTCTCCTTCACTCCTGCACTAGGGACAGCTACCAAGGGAAAGCAGAGCCATGAAAACAAGCAGGGGTCTCCCAGCGACTGCCCAGCAGCCCCACGCACCCCCGGAGTCCACTCTGCAGCTCTAAACATTGCACTGATGTGATGAAAGCCCAGTTTCTCCACAACTGATTCGTACTTTCAAAACTATCTGAAATGTCAGACCTGTATTCATTCCTGGCCAAGAATGACCTCTTAAGATAAACACAGCATGATTTACCCAGCTGACAGCCCAGCTGTGGTTGAAGAGTGTCATGGGATAACCAGGGCAACCAGCAGGACAAGACAGCACTGTGGTATTTGTGAAACAGTGCTGACACGTGGCACAAGAGCAACTCCATGTACCTTAATACTCCCAGCAGATTGCTTTCTTTTTAAAGAAAGCTATTTGTTCCCCTTAACCCCAAAAGTATGCTTTAACCTGACTCAGTACAAGCAACCACAGAAGGCTCTGTGCAATTACACAGATATTTGCTACATTTTCCATTCTTATGGGAAAGAAAGTTCTTAGCATTGCGTAATTCTTTGGGGTTTAGTGCATTTAGAAGGACCAGAACCTCAAGCATCCTCCAAATAAGATATGGATTTTTTTTCTGAATTAGTCTTTAGCCTTTAAGGCTAGTTCAGAAATTTCTTTAGTTTCCAGTTAACATTTAAAAAATGCTAGTCCCACTCACCACATCTAGAAAGGAAATTCAGCAGCATGAAAAGGCTCCTGGTGGTTTAAAAATGTAACTTCTCAGCTCATATACAAGAGGGAGTTAATAATCTCCAGTAAGAAAACAATTCCAGAGCTCTGTTCTCTGATGTTACACCCCTAAATTCAAATGCTAAATCCAAAAAAAACCTCAGACTGGCCTCTTTGTCCTGATAATGACTTCCTTTGACAACAAAATTACATTGAAAAATATGAACTTTGCCAACACAAAATTTATGAGATAGAAAGTGAAATCTTTGTGCTCTCAGAGATAAAGCTGTGCTTGGATCTAATCAAGCTGTGCCTGGAGGGTCTGAGCAGTAAGGATGGATGCACTGGCTTTGGCGGTGCTCCTTGGAGGGTCCTGCCTGCACCCGGGGAGTTCAGACCATTACTTTGCCCTGAGGGAACCCTGCAGGGAAGCAGGAATCCTGAGGCAGAGGCACAGGGAACAAGTAGCCCAGGACACGTGGCTAGGCAGCCTGGTGCCAAGGTAGGACTTAACAGCTTAAGATCTAGTCCAGAGCAGTTAAGGTAAACAGAATTCTTAACAATGAATGTTTATAAAATATAATAGTCCAAGCTTTTTACCGTTTTGAAGTGCAAAATGTAAGTAATTTTTCCATTTTGTCTTTTCCTCTGCAATCTACAAACCAGACAACCAGTTAATACACTCACTAAAGTATACAAAGAGTTTCCATTTAACTTTCTCCTACTTGACTAAAATGAGAAGGCAAACCCATCAAATTAGAGCTGATAAAAATACCTCTATTCACCTACATTTGTTCTTTGAAGACTTCAGTGAATGGTTCTCTGCAAATATGTTTTTAATAGTTTTAAATTCTGTAGTCTTTTTTTGACCTGGCTTTGACAAGGTACAGCCAAACATATATTTCAGTGGTCACTTGACAGTGTTTTGGCAAGGACTGGCAATATCAAAATATAAAAAATACCAAAAAATAAAATCAGAGCTTCAATCTTTGGAACAGTAACTAATTTCAAAGAAACAAGGTGAAATTTTACTTTTAATTCTGGGCATTAACAATTATTTTCTAACATCCAAATAATTAACAAAAGCTTGGCAAAAGGGGTGCCATCTCTCCAGGTACTTGACACCTATCGCATGCACCATACCGGAACAGCACATCCAAACTACATCTAGGAAAACCATAACCAAGTTATTTACTCCACCATGTATTAACGCAGCTCCTTATATGTTCATTCATATATATACATTATATACATATACATGCAAACAACAGCATAAGAGTCAGAAATAACTTGTCATTAGAATATCAAAACGAGCGCAGAAGTGCCAGGTGCACGAGAGATTGCACTACAGTAGGCAGGTGGATGGCTCTCTCAGCCAAGGCAGGGACGGGGCAAGCGACGCTCCCACAGCATTGCATTGGCTGGCACTGCTCGTGGCTCCTACTGCCTGGTTTCATACCAGAAGGCATTTTTAGAAAGGCACAGAAAAGGACTAGGGAAGAGATCCCACACTAGACATCAGCTTGTTGGGAAAGTGGTGTCTTTTTGCTCTGCGCTTGAGCTGGCAGAGAGCTCTGTCTGGTGTTTGAAGAATGTCTCTCCTCACAGCCCCTCCCGTCCCGCCACCCCCAGACTCGATCTGGGCTGCTGGGAAGGCACTGGGATGAATCGTGGATGCTTGCCTGGCTACTGAGTCACTCAGCTGGAGGTCAAAGCCAAGGCTGCAACCTGAGACACTGCAGGCTCTTCGCAGATCTGTTGCCAAACGGTATGAACAGATCAGTTTTCCCATTTAATTACAAAATACTTGGCCACAGTAGGACGATAGGCAGTACAAGTGCTGCTTTATTACCAGACACTATTTCATCCTCTCGGGGTATCAGTTGCAACTACTACCTAAAAATGTAAGTAATGCAAGTATTTTTCATGGCTTTTTAGGAATAGATGTACAAATGCACTCTGTGTAAATGTGAACACATCACTAAACTTGAATTTTAAAACTGTAGCTTAAGTATTACGTTGAAGTATTTTCGAAGCTATTATGTCTATCCTAATTTCTATGATCCAGACCCCATCCTGCCCATAAGCATCTGTAAAATTCAGTCCTGGCCACAGGATGGCAGACAGTATAAAGGCACTATTTTGTCTTCAACTTCTGCTTACCAGGGGAAAAGTATATACATAAGGCATAGCATTTTCTCTTTCCACTGTCTCTGCTCATAATTTTATTAATTAGGCTCCCCTATGGAAGACAATTTATAAAACAGATATATCATGACATTAAATTGATACAGGTAACTTGCAAGAACAAGCTTAAGTCAGATGTGCAGAAATTCAGCAACTTATAGGCACAGCACTAAAACAGATCTATTTTATTGACCAGAGTGCTATTTTAATTGTGTTAAAATTACTATTGCTTCCTTTTTATTTAACAGAGTTTAAGATTATTCTTGCAAACTTATTTAATTGCCATTAAATAACCATCAAATGAATTAAGTTATATTGTTGTGCTATATTTACTCAATACATACTCAAGACAGCAGAATGACCAGAAACTTAGCAGGTTATCCTGGAACTACCCAAAACTAAATCCAAACCATACAAAACTCTTATAATTTAGAAGTTTAGTGAATTTGAGATTTTTAGTAGTGTTCTACCCTAGTTCCTGAAGCAAATTAACACCGAAAGCAGCTTTAAACATTGCAGCAGGCTTTGAGTGTCATGTGTTATGATTTAATCAGTGTGACGCACTCCAACCTGCAGAGGGCAGCAGCTCAGTACAAAGAGTTATGGTGCTTCTTCAAATAATTTCCTGAGCGATAAATAAGTACAAGATCGACAATTTGCAAATCCATTACTCCAGTATCCATGCAAGTCTATACATAGCCATGAACCTAAAAAGGAAGTAAAGTTTGTCTTTGCTATTTGGTTTCAAAACATTTATTTCTGAACTGAAGGAGGAATGGAGACAAAGAGAAGAACTTGAGCCTGGAAAAGCCCACCACAAAGAAAGTGTGGTTCACATTTAAGTAGCATTTATATTGCCAGTGACATTGGCTGTGTTGTTGGAATTTTTTCTCCTTTCCCACACCACTCTATTACAAAAAAAACCCCAATTCATAATTCAAAACTCAGGAGCTTGAAAAGCTAGCTGAAAAGGATGAATATTCTCTTTATCAAGCTTCATTTTATATAGAGAGCTACCAACATGATGAACTAACACCAGGTGGGAATGCAGAAAGAAGCTCTGTGTCTACAACCCATTTCCAGGAATCTAAGGGGAGAAATGAAATATTTAATAAAGTGGTAAAGAAGGATTGCAGGCACCTCTGTAATAGTAGACCAGTAGACCACCGCCATTTAGGAAAACATTGGATTCAAGACAGACATTGGTGTGGAGTACAGAAAAAAGCTACGTCTTAATACTCTGTATGATGACATATTCCACCAAGCAACACACAGAGAAGGCAGCACAGTGAAGTCAGAAAACAATAAATCAAAGTTATATAAAAGCTGACGATAAGGAAACATTTAGAGTAAACTTAAGTTGAGGGTGGGGAGAACCTAGGAGTTCCTATTAGTTGCCTTCTAATAATCCTCAGTGTTTCAACTGACCAGATCTGAAAAATGACAGCCGAGATGTTTGTTTGGCCTTCAGCCCCCATAGAACAGAAAATAAAAAAAAGCAGAGGATGTGCTAACTTCTGACACGATCAATATATTTCACTGTCCATTCTGGCTTGGCAACTAGATTGAACAAAGGCTCTACCCTTAATGCTATTTTTCTCATGAGTGGTAGACCTTGATACATAATGTTGTCACAAGCTCACTCAATTCCACCACCTTGCATTTTTTTTAAACTCATTTCCTATACATGAAGATTTATAACTTTACTTCATATACAATCAGTTGGCTGCATTTAAAAAAAATTATTATTTCTTTCCTTTTGAAAAGCAAAACTGAATCCCAAACCAGCTTCCTTCAGTAGGTTTTTTTTTAAATCTACAAGCTCTGTTAGTGAAAGGAAAACATTTTTATGATTAGAAATAAACACTCTAATCTCTCTTAGATATTTGAAACAGAAGAGATAAAAATCCAGTAAAGTTTGCTCTAAGTTTTTATCATGAGCAAATATTCTGTGGAAGACATTCAGTCCAAAATAGCTTCCTTGGCTTGTCTTTGAAGTAAAGAAGTAGCACTACAACACAGCGTGCTCCACATAAAATCTTCAGCTTGAAGATAAACATATCAAAAACAAAAGAGCAGCAATACTTTTACATATGGGAAAGATAAAAACCAACTTACATTTCTAAAATGAAAGTAACTATGGAGTAGCTGTTTCTATGTATGAGTTGATTATAATAAATGCAAAGTATACCCTTCTCTAAAGTTTCTTTGTGAAGTAAGGAAATATTCTTCAGCCTTATGAGACCAATTCCTTTTATGTTAGCAAAAAGCTGCAGTTTTACTTTGTGCTTATTATAGAAACTTTGTGCTTATTTACTTTGTGCATCATCTAAAGAAATAAAAAAAATTCTGTAATGGCATTTGCAGCAAAAAGAGTAAGAGTAAGCTTTGCCTACTGCAGACCTCATATTGTTTGTCAACAGGAATTCCTTTATATTTGAACATTCAGATTTTATCTATTTCCCTGAAAGAAAGAAGCATTCACTTCTCATTTTTTTAAAACATTTGTATAGTTCATAGTATTATAGTCAGCAACTAGAAGCTTTTCAAATTCTTCTTTTTAGAACTGTTTTATAGAAAGCTAAATTTGTATAAAACCAAAAACAGGTCTTTAGGCTGCGGTATTTTGACTCCTCAGGGTACTGGTCATAAAATACCCCATATAGGGAGTAGTTTTGTTGTCTTAATGGTTTCAAAGTTCTCTTTCCCTTTGCAATATAATTTCAATTTTTTTTATTTTTTTATATGCTTCTGAATCCCAGCATTATTGGTGCTATAGCTTTATAATGTGCCTTTGTTCCCTTCAGACTTAAAGAAAATAAGAACAGGAACAACTTGCCAAGAACAGATACATTTATTTGATCAAACAACGTTTCAAGAACACCTGCACAGCTATTTTGGAAATACACTGGTATCAACATTCAGCCTTTCACATCTGTGTTATCCAGCTTCAGGGAGATTATGTCTACCTAATAGTGAAAAATGCACTGCATTTCCCATACCTCTGTGTTCAGCTAAATAACACCTCATTTTCCTACTTTTGCCATTTGAACAGCTGATATGGATCAATCAATTGAAGTTCATATTCTCTTTAAGTCACTAAAATTTAAAGAAAAATCAGGCCTTGCTTGTGTACACTTGTGTGCACCATAATTTTGAGAATAAGGAAAACATTTTTTTCAAGCCTACAAAATCTTCTTTGTAAAAAAAGATAAGGCACAGCAGGCTATAGCAAAGCTCAAGCATGGGTTTGTGTTTGTACATACACACAAGCTGATCAATAACGAGATGAAAACTAAAGAGCCTTCACGGAAACCACATCACAACAGTGAAACACCACAGCTGTTAGATGCTCCAACAGCCACCAGCAATGCCACGGGCTGGGATGAAAGGCTTGCCTGTGGGATCTGAGTAACTGCACTTGCCAGTGGCCCTCTGCATCCATCGCATCCCACTGCCTGTACAAACTACAAGAAAAGAGCTTAAATCAGGGGACATCATCTATGCTTTTCTACAGAGTATATCTCAGTCATACCCTTGATCCACAAGGGCTCCCTACGTTCTGATCCTGAGGCATCTTTCTTTCCCACAGAAGCAGCAGTATAAAATGTACACTCCAAGAACACTTTAAAATAAAGATCCCTTGTCTCTGCCTATCTTGCTCCTGCCTGTATTAATGCAAAAGCCATCGGGCCACCCATACTTTTTTTTTTCGGCTGGAACGCTGACATCTGGCAAACACATGGGACACGAAGGAGGCACAGTGTAGATGGAAAGTGATGTGTGCGTGTCTGCTGAATGATGTGGGTACAGGCAAGGAATCTATGGCAACAAAAAAGTTCATACTTCGTATGGCCAAAATGCTGTTATGCATCTGAATGAAGTACAAGAGCTGAGCTTCCTCTTTCTGCAAGTGACTCTATCAAGATCTCTATAATTCATGATGGCAGAGTAAAGACAAGTCTGAGACAGTCAGATCTGGAACTTCGAAGGCAAACCACTATTTTATATACCAGGACTTGTCCTACTTTACATTGTACATGTTTCAAAGAATGACCAAATGCTTGAATCACAGTTGCAAAATCACAGTTTGCAAAAGTGATTCACAGATGATGAGTCTTTAAATTTGACTGTGGCAACGTGTCATTGTTGCATTGTGCATCCTCTCACTTCTTACACTTACTCAGTAATTGCAAAGACAAAAACTAGCTTTTAATACCTTATACTCAATACTTTCTGCCTTAACTTCTCATGCACTGTGTTTACTTCATGTTGGAGAATCCTACTTCAAAAAGCTGCATTGGCCTTGTCCTTTTGGGACCTGAAACTCATGAAGAGACACTGTTTCCTACAGAAATGTCTTCAGTTACCACCATGCCCAAGTTAGAAGTCTCTGGGGAAAGAACAGGTTAAATCCCCAAAATCCTCATCAGAGACTTGTTAGCATTCAGGAGCTAAGATACCAGAGTTCAACCTTACAAAGCACACTCTTGTCTTCTCCAAGTTCTTTATACACATCCTGGGGCAACTAAGTTGGATCCAACTATAGCAGCAAAATCCAAATTTCTCTGTAATCCATGTGCTGAATGCCACCAGGGACTAGAGCAGGATACAGCTCCCTCTCTCAGGTATCCTCACCATCTTCATCTCTCCAACCTTGCTGCTGCCACAGAAGGATGGTGAAAGACTTATGATTCAAATATTAACAATATTGAACACACCTTCCCCTTGCAGAAGAATAACAATTGTTATCAATCTCCAAGCTCCTTTAACAGAAAAAGACCTGAGCAGTTATTCTGCTAGTTCTGCTGCTCTATTACGTGGAGAAGATAATTTACTTTATGTTTGGAAGCATACGCTTTAATTTACAAACAAAAACTACTCTTCTAAAAACAAAGTGGAAAAAATTTGCACACTTCTGTTTCGAACACCACCAGTGGGTGACAGTACATTGTGAGAGATTAGCAACTCAATCGGAGAAAGCTTAAAGCCTGAAGCATTAATCAACTTACTTTGAAGGGTAGGTCCTGATGTCTTAAGTATTGTAAACCATCTCATGGGCTTAAAATATTGCTCACATTAACTGTCATTCCACCTGAAACTTTAAAAATGCAATGTTTTCATGCTGTCTCTCCTACAGACGCAGTAGGGCAGTAGCTTTGCTCTGCTGCCTTCCTCCTCTCTCTGCTCCCAAAACACTGCAGAAACAAAATGGTGCAATGCCACTCCTTTCACAGCTAAACAAAATTCTTGAAAACAGAACAAGTCTGGTTTCAAACCAACAGACGAGATTCTGAATAAATGTGTTACCATGCATCTCCTTTGCCAACTTCAGGCACTCCAAGGCATTCAACAACTGTAAACCAGCAGTAAGTGGAGTAGGCAAGTGCAAAGGGAACCACAGTCAGGACTCAAAACACAAACAAGCTTTTTCAAGAAAACACAGTTTTCTCAGCTGCCAAGGTGGCTTGGAACCACCCTGAAGCACTGTCTGCAGTATGGCCAGTATTCTCCACACTGGCCAGCCTCGCAGTTCTGCTACTTCCGAAGTTGCACTGACGCCAATAAAGGCTATAACCATGCTGACTGCAACCTCACTTTAGAACCTTTACCTTACTTATTAAATACCTGAAATGGAACACACTTTTATCAGATAGCTGATCGTACATTGGGTTCTTGCCCAAAACAATCCTGAGGGACATTTCTTTAAACACAGACGCTCAGTCCAGAAAACTGATTTTCCAAAAGCAATAAATCATCAAGAGAAAGAGAAAACTATGATCATCCCTCTATATTTAGCAGCCTTAGCATCACACCAAGATATCCACTGATTCTTAGATGTCCTCCTGTTAGCTTCGGACCTACGTGCCATAGGAACACATTGCACAGCTCTGTGCCAAGAGCTGTGGAAGAAACCAATCACCTTGAAATGCACTAAAAGACAGCTGTCATCCTGTATGCATTTATACAGATCTTAAAAGCTATGGCAAATAGATAAGTACAGAAAGGAAAAAAAAAAGGAAAGAATATAAGTAACAATGTTTCACTGAAGATAAAAACATCTCTTTCCAATTCTGTTTAATGTTTGACTTGTATAAGGGAACAAAGATCTTCAGAACTGTTGAGAAAGACTACCTGCTCATTAGAATCACAGCATCAGAAGGTTGGAAGAGACCTCTGAGATTGAGTCCAACCGTGCCTGTCTTCCCACGAAACCCTGTCCCTAAGGAACTCACCCACCCATCTTTTAAACCCCTCCAGGGATGGCGACTCCACCACCTCCCTGGGCAGCTGTGCCAATCCCTGACCACCCTTCCAGTGAAGAAATTCTTCCCAATGTCCAGTCTAAACCTCCCCTGGTGCAACTTGCGGCCAGTTCCTCTCGTCCTATCGCTGTCACTGTGAGAAGAGCCCAGCACCCACCCCGTCACAGCCTCCTTTCAGGCAGTTGTAGACAGGGATGAGGTCTCCCCTCAGCCTCCTCCAAGCTAAACACCCCCAGGTCCCTCAGTCTCTCCTCGTAGGGCTTGTTCTCCAGCCCCTCCCCAGCCTCGTTGCCCTTCTCTGGATGCACTCCAGCCCCTCAGTGTCCTTCTTGGAGTGAGGGGCCCAAAACTGAACCCAGCACTCGAGGTGTGGCCTCACCAGTGCTGAGCACAGGGGCGCAATCCCCTCCCTGCTCCTGCTGGCCACGCTGGGTTTGACACAGGCCCAGATGCCATTGGCCCTCTTGGCCACCTGGGCCACTGCTGGCTCACGTTCAGCCGCTGCCAACCAACACCCCCAGGTCCTTCTCTGCCAGGCAGCTATCCAGCCACTCTGCCCCAAGCCTGGAACGCTGCATGGGGCTGTTGTGACCCAAACGGAGGACTCTGCCCTTGGCCTTGTTGAACCTCACCCCGTTGGTCTCAGCCCATGGATCCAGCCTGTCCATATCCCTCTGCAGAGTCTCCCTTCCTTCAAGTTGATCGACAGTTCATCCCAGTTTGGTGTCATCCATGAATTTGCTGAGGATGCATTCAATGCGTTCGAGATCATTGATAAAGATGTTGAACAAGACTGGACCCAGCACTGAACCCTGGGGAACACCCCAGGGACTGGTTTCCAACTGGATTTAATTCCATTTAATTCCCGGCCCGGCCATCCATCCAGTTTTTAACTCAGCAGAGGCTGTGCCTGTCCACGCCGATGGCAGCCAGTTTCTCCAGCAGAATGCTGTGAGAAACAGTGTCAAAGGCTTTACTGTTGCCCAGGTACAGCACATCCACAGCCTTTCCCTCATCCATTAAACGGGTCACCTTGTCATAGAAGGAGATCAGGTTGGTCTGGCAGGACCTGCCTTTGGTGAACCCATGTTGGCTGGGCCTGATCACCCGGTTGTCCCACGCGTGCTGTGTGATAGCACTCAAGACAATCTGCTCCATGACCTTTACCAGTACCGAGGCCTGGTACTGACAGGCCTGGAGTTCCCCGGATCCTCCTCCAACCCTTCTTGTAAATGGGTGGAACATTTGCCCACCTCCAGTCCAGCGGCCCTTCCCCAGTCAGCCAGGAGTGCTGGGGGATGAGGGAAAGCGGTTTGGCAAGGACCTCTGCCAGTTCCCTTAATACCCTTGGATGGATCCTGTCTGGCCCCATAGACTTGTGTGCGTCTGATTGGCCAAGCAGGTCTCTAACCAAGTCCTCCCAAACAGCTGGAGCTTCACTCTCACTAAGTTTTTGTATTAAGATACAGAAAGTTTTTGGGAAATCACATTGGAAAGCCATCTGAAGTGACACTTCCACCATTTAGGTACAACAAAATCCTACAGCATCAATCCTCATTTCAGTTTTAGTGTTGGCTATAAACTTATTTCTGTCAGAGACTACCTTTCTTGGCAGCAGCTACAGGGAAGAAACAGAACTAGGACTTCCTGGCAGACATAAATTATATATATCCTGGCAGATATAAATTATTCCTGTAACTCGACAGTTAACTCTAAGTGAAAATCTTAGCTATAAGAATTGCCATTATCAATTCTACAAATGCATTTTATAACGGCTCTGCTGTCTAATTCATGCCCTGCTACGCAATCAAAAAATATCATAATAAAAAAACCCCCCAAAAAACAGTCAAGTAATTTATCTGACACCTCAGTCACAGGTGCTGATGAGATAGGTATCGTTTTCCTTTTTACTCACAAAAAATTGCAGAGCACTCTACTCTGCCATGCAGGAAAGCGAGGACGCAGGGAAGTGAAGATTCAGAAAATACTTACTTCTTTCAGAACTGAGTCCACATAAAACCGTATCAGAAATAAATCAAAGGAAACCAAAATGCATATATTCTTTTAAAAGAAGCGCATTGCAGTAGCTGAAAAGAAAAATAAGAAGAAATTTTTTCAAGAGGAAAAACAAAATCTGAACTAATATGTGCAGATGGGAGGAAACAATTATAAAGATCTTTTCCAGACTTTTCCATATTTTTAAATGTCTTTGTCTCCTTATTTCTTACATGCTGTAAAAGACAAGTTGTTGTGAAAGCTCTGCATTGAATTAACATTTATTCCATGACTACAGTAGATGTGGGCCATTATAAAAGAAAAAGGCAAGAGCAAATAGATTTCATTATTGCCTCTCTGAAAACGTATTTTCTTTTGGGGTTTGTCTTATTTTTATTCCTATTAGCTCATGGTATGTGTTGAACAGTAATCCTTTGGAGAAAAAAAATGAAGTGACAAATACATATTGGAACTACTTGTTGCAAATTAATGTTAAAGATAATTAAATGCATAAAATACTACCAAATGCCCTGAACATTTGTAGGAGTATCAGAGTTCAAACAGTTCATGAATAATTTTGGTGAAAAATATTCAGAATTTCTTTTGCCCATACACTACTCTCTCATCTCTTACCCAGACCACGGTCTCTTCAAGTACTTCACAGTGAAATGCAAAGCTAGATGCAAGCACAACAAAAGAAATACTTTACAAATGTCTCATCTGTTGGAGACCACTTTTATGTCCCTACTCCAGAGGCTTCTTCATACACTGCTGGAATCAAGGTTGCTGCTTTCCTCCCGATGCGCGGATCTTCCACGCTCAAACCCAAACTTTATGAAAAGACACAAGAGTTTTTAAGTGCTTTTAAAGGTAATGAAAATTAAAAGCTATTTCCTAATAGTGACAATCCTGTTTAGCCTATGTTAGCTCTTGCACGCATAGTGTAACAGTACAGCAAAGCTTTCAGAACTAACTCAGGTGAACCGTTATGAACAAACTTTTTTCTGTTATCTATCAGTTTCTAAGAAATTAATGAGGACACTTCCATACACCATCCACCTGGAAGGCAGCTGTTGGCCTTTGCAAGTACTTCATTAGAATCAAAACCAAGACAGAATCCTAGTAATATGAGGATGGTAAGCACATTTTTCCTTACAACACATGTGCAGCACAGAAAAAGTAGCATTACGCATCGCTGCACAACAGACTGAATTAAGAGTTGCAAACCCAGAAATTTAACAGTAAGGAAAGCTCTATATATTGGCTGAGGGGAACAAATATACATTAAAAAAAGATGTGACTGAGAATTACAAAATACATAATTAAAATAGAGGTTATGGGAAAAAAAAAATCTGTCAAAGAACTTCCCCTGTGTGCTAAAGGATTTTGGTTTTCTGTGGTTTTCAAATAAAGCTCCTCATAACAGTAAACTGCCTGTAACTAACCCAGAGGTAAAAATATTTTTCTGTTCTCACTCCGCCTAAGATACCACAGGCAAATGCTCAGAAAGAGGTGAGTAACAAAGGCTGCTTTCATTCTGAAGGCCTGAAGATGTTCTGCTCTGTAAAGTTTGCCTAAGCACAGAGTACATAGAGACAAGAGGCGTTTCATGTCTGGAAACAGAGTCAAGGGACATCAGTGTCCAAATTTTAGCCTGAAATGGAGAGAAGCTGATACAGAAATTAAAAGAAATTAAAAGAAAGGAAAGAAATTCCTGTGAAAAGCCATTCCTTTTCAAGCCAGCCCATTTTAGTACATTACTGAAGTTATCACATTTTGATATATTTGCTTCAGTATAACTGCATGGTTACAACCCTTTCCTCAGACAGCAGAAAGGGGAACTAAGCAGACACGCTTACTTTTGGCAAAAGAATACGCTTTGAACACTTCTCAATCATTTCAGCTCCAAATAAAGCTTCTGCTTGGGGAATAAAAAAAAAGTTTCTTTAAATAGTAGCAGGTAAAAAGTGAACTACTGTTTAGATAATTAAAAAGCCTCTATGTAAAAAAAGGTTGCTACAGAAAACAAGAAACAGTCATACTGCTGGGGTCATTCTGAAACTGTAATGCAAGGTTTGGTACATTGGTACCAACTCACATAAGAAATAATTTCAACAGTAACAGAGTAAATAAATAAGCCAAAACCTGACACTTAGAGAAACCTCCAGTCTACAGTTCCTTTAAAAATATTCATCAATAAATACAATTTCTGCAAGAACAATGGCAGTGTGTAAATAAATAAGCCAATGCAGTCAAGAGAAAGCTGTTACATTAATTAACATAGGTTTAATAAATTTTAAATTATCCTTTATTTTTCACAAGTTTTTCCAACACGTTGTGCATTTGGGCACAGTAGACTTTGAGACAATTAACTTCAAGTTTCTTTAAATTACAAACAGTAGATACAGTAGGAATATTTTAAAGCAATTTCTTTAAAATAAATGGCAAGTTGAGACCCTTAGCTTTAAAAGTGAGACTGCCACCATTTCATTTTCCTGATACAAATTCAAGTAATTTTAAGCAAGCATAGAAAACTGTCCGTATAAAACATCCTATTATTAAAATTTACCAGCGTTCTGAAAATAAACATCAAATTTCAACTATCAATGGGGTGCAATTACACATTTAGAAAAATAACTTATTTTACGTGAAGGTCACTTGGTGAAGAAAAGTAAATTTTCAAAAGGATGAATTCTCAAAACAAAAATAAGCCATTTTTTCTTAGCTAAATTATTTAATCCTTGCTCCATCTCCACAATTAATTAATTTTTCTTCTAAACGTGTACCCCCTTCAGGTTTGAAGACTAAGAAAGAAAACAGGTTACCGAGATATTTTCCCTCCAGGATATACCAGCATATGGAAATACTGCTTATCCCAACAACTGCACACAAGATTCACCTTATTTTGTTTCTATACTGTCATTTTTAGTTGTTTGGTACCAAATACACACACCACAAAAACTTCATCTGCGCCTCTTTACTGAATGAACACCACAATAAATTTTTCAGGTATTTTTGTATCCAGCATTGTTTGGTTTGAAGGGATTCATTATAAAATGCTTTTCCATTTTCCCTCCTTACGTACCCTTTAAGGCAGAATGGAAAAACTAGCAGGACACATTTACTTTGTGACTCAAGGCTCAGAGTAGACTGAGAAGTCTTCAACAATTTTAGAACATTTTCTTTTTTTCATTCTTTTTCCTCAAAGTAACTTTGCTGTCTAGGAACAGTAACTTAAAAACTTCTTCTATTACCATCTCCCAGAAGAGATCGATAAATAAATGTTTATGTAAAGAATCAAACATTGCTGTTGAGAAGGACAAAAAAAATAAAATCAAGGATCAATAAATGATACTGCAATGTATCTTGTGCCATTTAATATAGGAAGTCCTTCATGTAAATGGGTAAGTCTTCCGGGGTGCATGAAACTCCATCCTTTCCTGGGAGACTCAATGGAGCAGTTGTACCTAAGAAATTTACATCCACCTCCCTGTAGTAAAAACAAACAAAACCCCAAACATTTATCTTATGTTTTAATAGAGAAATTTCATTTTTATTTATCCATAACTTAAAATATTTTGCTATTATTAACAGGCTGTTAGTAATATTTTTTCTTTTTTTTAGTAACCCTACTGCTAACAAGGTTGCTTAAATGACACCATCTTCAGAGCAGAGCACGACAGACATGCATTTGCAATCACATTTCCCCTAGCTTTTCTTTAGCCTTCCTTGGATAACAACTCATTCAAGCAGCAACTCTGGCAAACAGATCTTCAATAACTTCAGTGTAGATAATACTACAGAGAAGCAAATCACGTTCACAGACTTTGTTCCAGGACTGCATCCCTATGCAGGATAGCAGCTAAACAAATCTTGAATATTAACCTGTTTGTTGCTTTCAAATTGAAGCTGTATTTTCTGAAGTAGTGAGTTTGACAAACATTATTTAAGGGTGTTAAGTAGGACTGTGAATTATAAAGGTTTATAAACAAAACAGGTTAAGTTTCTCTACCAGCACAAGCTAGATATTATTGTCACTGCCCTGCTTATGTCCATACTCCAGGGATTGTTTTATTTGAATGAATACCAGAATAGAAAAAAAAAAAGTCTCTGAAAACGACCCCAGCAACAACAGTTAAAAGTTTAATGCTGTGGCCAATCTAAAAGAGAGTCATTAAAAAGTTGTAAAGAAAAGAAGCCATTTTGAGTCAACTTGGGACTATTTAAATTATTTTGAAAAATTGGGTTTCACTGTATAGAAATGAAGCATCTCAGAAGTGTTAAAAGTAAAATGCTTAACATTTCCAAAGGTTTTACGTAAACACCTTCTGCCCCACCACCTGAAACCATTTTGACCAATTCAGCTTGACTGTAATCAACAGTTCTGGATCCTGCAATCAAGCAAATTTAGTACGAAAGAATATGAAGGAATAATACATCTTAATTTCTGATGCGCATCTTATTCTTTTCAACATAGTCGTTAAGTATATCCATTTGGGTTCTAGTTTGGAAACAATTTCAGGCACTCAAAGGACAACTTTTTTTTAATGTCAGTAGGTTGTCAACTTACTTGAAAGTCCTCTCCTACTTTGTTGAGAGCAATGTTAATCGTGAACGTAGAGGAGTCATGATGAGGTCTGAGCGATCGTTGTCTGTCTGGGCTATATTTTACAACAAAATTCAACAAAGCGTATCCCTGAAACAAAATACACAGACTTCAACATGTGAACTTCCAAACTACATATAGGGTTCATGTTGGTTTTTTTTTTTTTTTGGTCTAAAGCTCAGTTAACAACATTTATCTATAATCACTGCTACCTTATGTATAAACTTCCCAACCAAACCAAATATAGTATATTCAATAAACACTTAGAATTAGTCATGCCATGCAGTAATTACCTGCAAAGGTTTTAAACCCATACCTTGGTATAATAGCCAGCAAACACTTTTAGTGTCACTGGTGCAATGAACTCTCTTATGAAATGCAGCCATTCATTATCCAGTCCAATTTGCTTCATATGAATATCATCAGTTGGGACATTTTCGTAACCTCCAGAAATACGGCTGTCCTAATGAAAACACCATAATTAGCCTTGAAATATAGACATGGAATGATTTTGGCACAGCTACAAATATTTATTTGAAATCTGCACAATCACAAAGCTGCGATAAAGCAATGCTTCAGTGGGCATATGTGACCTTGCTGTACTTCAATTTCATAGCTAACTGCTGTGGAAAAAAAATGTTGAGCTATCAGTGAGTAAAAATTGGAATTTTTTAATAAAAGAGTTAATATTTAGATGTGTTGCAGAAAAGGGCTTCCTCGGGTTACAGCTTGTTGAGATGTAGATGCAACTGAAGTTATATCAGATGAAAAGAGTACAGTCCTCAACTTGACATGGTAATAAATGTTGAAATAATTTGAAGGTAAAAGTAAAAAGCCTTTCTGGAGGCTCCTCCGTGCAGTAAAATAATGACTGTAATTTATCTGGTTTCCAAGGTATCACGTTTGTGAACATGACAAACACTCCTCCAATTCTAGCAGTAGTTACTGCATACTTTGAACCTTCTGCGCACATAAACACAATAGCTCATAACATTCGTGAGTAACTGCTTAGGGGTACAAGTCTGACAAATTAGTACTTAAGAGATAAATGAGTAAAACTTCTCTTAACAGTTATCAACGGATATCCAAGATGAGTCTTGGGCAACTGTCCGATAACCATGACAGCAACTGCACCCTTGTTAGTCTTTAAATTTGCTAGTTCAAGGTCAACTGAAGAATGTCTCTAAATCTACTGAACAAGATACGTGGTAGACTAAGCATTTCATACCACAAAGCAGATGTCTCGGGTCATTGACAACTGTGGGAATGTTTGTTTGCTGTAGAACAGTGTGACTTATTATAAAAGTACTCATTAATTAAGGCCATGTTTATATAGGTTGACACTTACTTGGTGTTTTCCACCAGACCACTGTCCAAAATGTTCCATTTCTTCTACCAATTCATCACAGGCAGTGTCAGAAAATATGGGAAACCAAAATACATCTGGACATGGCTACAAAAGGGAAAACAAAAACCCACCAAAATCAAAACAACCCAATTTAAAAACTGCATATATATCTTTTCAGTGGAGTTAAACTTTGACAGCTATCTTTTATTTTCATCTGCTGAGAAAGGACATATTCACTCTTCTTGGTCACTGAAGAATAACAGCTCTTTTCATCTGAGCTATAATTCAGATATATTCAAATAACTTTTGTCTTGAGCCACCAGCACATTCGCAGCAAAAGCTACGAGCTTCCTTGTAAGCTATGATCCAGCATTAACCACTGCATCAGCATACACACATATTCTGTGCCTTCATGGCTCTAAATAACAATTATAATCTTCTACATTACAAGCTACAAAGAAAAACAGCTTAACAACCAACATTGTTTTAACTATAAGAACAATTTATCCCAGCTTTTTAAGAAAGCAAAGTTCATTAAATCACCATCCCTATTAGCCATGTACACCAACATGGGTACAATTACCAACTTAGAAGTGCTCTGTCCAGGTCAGTTGCATGAAAGCAAGTGGCCAGACAGGTTAAAAAAAAAAAAAAAAAAAAAAAAAAAAAAAGACTACTTCATATCCAGCAAAAAGCTGTACCTTGGATCCATGATTCATTCATTCACCTTAGGGAACCCACAGGGAAAGGTACACCCCAAGGAAAGAGTCTAGAAGGTTGTCTTCACTAGATACCAGAAAACACTACAATTTACCACAGAAACTTTATTATGCCTTCTGCCAGTAGCACTAGCTAGTTCAAACAAATAAGCTAAATATATCTGTATTCTGGATGTTATTCTGAACAATTTAGCAATTTTTTTTTGAGTCCTCTCAACTTTTTCAAAATGGCAAAAATTCAGTTCTGATCAAAACATCGAAAAGCTGTTCAGACACAGATCGAAACAATATTTGCGTGGAAACAGTTACTGTATGTCAACATATAATTGATCAGCATCACAAATTTTAAGACAACTACTTATACTCACCTGTTCTACTATATTATCAGTGAAGATCTTGGAGTAGTTGGGATTTATATAGGTTTCCTTCCAGTCCTAAAAAAATATGATTTTAAAACATTTAAAAAGAACAAATTAATTTATAAATGACAAAAAATAATTTATATTCTATTTATTTACTATACTGAAAGCACTGGAAACAATGAAAGAATTTCTAATGCATATAAATGAACTGGTTCTCATCGTGTAAAAAATCATAAAACCTGTCATCAGGGCCATTTCTCCAACTCCTTACTCTGGTCATCAGTTGGCTTGTTGATACAATATATTATCCTTTGCTTAAACAGGCGGTGAAGAACACCTTTTAGTATACAATCAATATTTAGCACATAATAAACAAATGTTCTCCATGTAAAGTCTTTAAAGGCCAAGTCCTTTAAAATAAACAGACTTTACAGTTTTTTCAAATAAAATAGTCGTTTCATCAATAATTAGATGCATACCACAGGATTTTCAAATATCTGCCAGAGGTCATTGTTGTAGTGGGAGGTATTGTAATTGGCTGTAGAAATAAGCCTTCCAAATTCATGTCTGTTGGTAAGGTACATGAAGATACCCTATACCAAGTAGAAAAAAAAAATATTATTAGCAAAACTGCCCATCCTAGCAAAAATGATGGTTTAAAGAAGTCTGTTAATGCCTGCACTTTCATAAAATACACTTGTACACACTTGTACATACATTTTATACACGTGCTGTTCATTTAGCATCTTTCATTTTCGAATCACCAACTGGTGTTCACAATTTCTTGTTCACAAGCATTTATTTGAATTTATTTTCTAAATATATAAAGCCAAAACATATATTGTCCATAATGTGAACCTACACACAGTTACAGAAAGGAAAAAACAGAGAAGAGTTTGGTTGATTTGTTTTCCAGAAAACCTAAGCCGACACACTGGCAGCACCTGTTTCAAAGTGAAAACACTTGTACGCAAAAACCAACACCTAGGGTTTAGTTTCCAATCAAACTCTGAAAAAATAAGCTAACAACAAAAAGGCTAATGGAAGTCAGAACGAAAAACTTATTTCAGAGTATTCACTACGTGATCCTTCTGGTGAACTGGCCTGAAATAAAAATATACCGGCAAACACATCATAAAAGAATATTAAGATCGGGGTACAAAACAGGTGAGCACCGTGACGTATGTTCACCTAGGCAAACACAGCAAATTGTGTGCAATATACTAAGCGTGGCAAGATACAGCTTTTAACAAGCTATTAACAGAAGATATTAACAAAACTCTCTTGATTAGAAGTAGTAGCAGAAAAGAGTTCTTGTGAAAGAAATTTTGATTTGGTGGGGATTTTTTCTTAGTTTACTGTTTTTCAGACTAAAATCTCATTTCAGAAGTGTTTGCGACTTTCAGATGCAGTAGATGAAGACATTCTTATTTAGTTATTTTTGTATTTCTGTCTATGTTTCTGTCTGAAAAAGAGTTAAACTGTTAGAAAGATAATTATTATGTTAAACACGTGTCCAGTTTTGGGCTCTCACCAAATCATAAAATAGCTGCTGCAGGGAGAATAAGGAGGGTCTGAGTCAAGAAAAACAGCTTAAAACGATACCAACTTCACAACCGCCCTGTGTGGTCACCAAGGGGGCTTGGCTGACCTGCCAGTAGTTTGAGCTTTAGTTCTTCCTAGGACTGCAGAAACAATTCTAGCTGTGGAAGCAGAGCTTCAGCACACCTTGACCTCAGCAGCACTGAAAAACAAACCTCCCTGAGGAAACAACGAGCCTCTCTAAGACGTTTTGAACTGGTCAAGTGCTACTTGTCCCTGGCAAAAACTTGAACCTTAGAAGACTGAAGTGAAAGTTAGAGCAGTATTTCTTTAGAGTAAGTAGACAGAGGAGAAGCATCTTCCCGTGGTAGAATAATACTGCACGTAACAATAACTAATGAATAAAAAAAAAGCAACACCTTTGGGGGTCTGAGCATATGGAATGTTTCCGAAGAAGGGGAGTCTTTTTCCCTTTGTAAAGTCTAAAATGAAGGAGAATCATCACATCAGTTTTCTGACACATAATCTTTCCCTTTTTCCGAATACTGTTACGTTTCCACAGTTACATTAGGAAAATAGCAGCCTTTGATCAAAAGCTAATATTCCTTTACAGACAACATGCAGTCTCCAAGCAAAGCTCATAATACACGTCAAAGCTGCTTGCACCAGCCCCTTCTTATGTGCTGCAATACAAAACCAAGCACGTACCAGACTATCTTATAGCACAGGCTGAGAAAGGAGAAAAGAGAAAGCAATTTTCTGATGAGCCAGTCAGATTAGTTTAATGAGCGCAAGGGAAGCACAAGTTTGCAACGACTGATGCTGGTAAGGTCTGAATACAACAGAATTGGACTGGGATGTTCTGAAGATCAGTACAAACAAAGGAGATCATGCCTTGTTATAAGGGAATAAAAAAAATTAATACTTGCCAACTTTTCTTGTTCAATTCAGCAAAACTATTTTTCAATGCTATAGTGTCTGGAAATAGGTCTGGTTTAGGTCTTATTTGTTTCTGTGCTGAAACTAGTGTAAATATCAGTAGAAATGTGGATTTACATATTCATAATTTTACAGTACAAAGAAGTTTTCTCTCATTACTTACAGATTAATGCAAGTAACAAATTTCTGACACAGTTTTAATCTATCTGGAAAAATTAATATGTAATTTATGCTAAGAATATTTCTGCCATTTAATAAAACACTTAGGCTTTATGTATCAACACTGCCCATTATTAGTTTAAATATGCAACTACTAAAAGGTAAAACTGCAAAATATTCCAACAGTGTACTAGAAATTTCACATTGTATAAAAACGTGCATAATAAAGATGCTCTAAATGCACCAATATATTTTAAGTCACACTTGTAGAGAAAGTGAGCCCTTTTTCATCCTGTTGAGGTTGTGCCAACAAGGAAGGTATTTTAACCTCAAAAGGATTTCAGTGAATTTAAACCAAAATCATTATGCAGTCAGTGCACCAGTGCACTGGCCTTGCAAAATCCTCTGTTTTCAACAATTTAAAGAAGTACACCTGAAGTGTTCTATGTCACAAAAATTGGCCAGTACTGTAAATTATAAGTAAAAAATACAATATCCAAGATCAATCAAGTGAAGCAGTCAAGTGTTGCAGGACACAAAGAAGCCTGCATGTATTTAAAAGCAAGCTGTTGCAGATACACCTTACCATTTCCCTGGCATTCCTGCAGAGAGCCATATCAGAATCCAACTTATCACGCATGAAGTAGTCCTTTTCTTTCATCTCCGATCTGAGCGTTTGCCCCTCAATTAAGTATATATTAGCCATATAAGGTATATTCCATACTCCTCTGTGAAAAACACAAATGCAAATAGTTTAAAGCCACAAAAACTAACTTGTTTCCAAATTCTATCAAGTCGGCCTCTCTATATTTGCTGACAATACTAAACAAGTTGCAAGGAAATGAAGCTGAAAAGTTCCCAAGACATTTGAAAAACTACAGCTGGACGTTGTGGACATCTCAAACATAGGCATAGGCAGTAATTCCATTTTTACAAAGTATTGTTACAAAAAATAGAAAGGTCACATTCTCTAAAGCGTTTTAGCTACAAACATATTTTGTGTTTCCACAGTTCAGGCAATCAGTCAAACTGACTTATAATATTATTCTGCACTACCAGGTGGAAAAAGTAACTCTAAAACAGATTCTTAAATGAGTTTTAAGACTGAGGTTTCACACATCTGGTCTGACCTCCTCACACAGATACTCACTGACCAGAGCAGGCCACGTATTTATGCGAGTTTGGCCAATATCAACAAAAAAGCATTGCTGGCACAATGCTCACTCTGCATATTTCCTCCCTCCCACCGCCACGAGAACATCTTTCAGTGCAATTGAAAATGAACCAGTCCTACTCAAGCAGTCAGACCGTTTCAGTCATTTTCGTTCTTCCAGGGCAATGAAAAGGCATCACCACATGTGAAAGTCAAGCTTGGAACAATTTACATCACATTCATTTAGAGGAAGGACAAAGCTATGTGACAAGAGTATTTCTCACAAGCTCCTAGGACATATCTGACATGACATACAGGAAGGAATATGCGAAGAAATTATAGTTGTTCAGTTGATTAAACATTTGCCCCAAAGAGATGGTTATTTGATGAATGCAAAAATCATTTCTTTTGACTAAGGTTCCTGGCATACAGTTTGGGGTTTGCTATTTGTTTGTGTTTCCATTTTTTGCATTATGCATTGCTAGAGCTACCAGACACCATCAGACAGATACCAGTAATGAGTTCATTTCTAATATCTGCTCCGCCACACTAAGCACTTTGCTTTTTTATTCAAGCTGCGAAAATGGGAAAAAACAAATGGGAAAACAAAAGCATTTCTACAAAATAGAAAAAGCTAAACAATATAACTAACTTAAGCTCTTCAGGAATAATGCATGATTGCACGAAAATGTAAGAATATCTTCCTAATAAACATATTAGGTGCCTTGACTTTCAAAATTAGCTTACAGTTACTTACACTCTGTTCCCTTGGACAATATCAATATAATCTTCCGATCGAGCATAATAGCCATCTGGGCTCAAAGCACCCCAGAAATTGGACCAAAGCTTCCCATGACGAGTTACGAGCGGAGCAATTATCTTTCTGTGGAGTGACATATTGAATAAGAAAATATGAACTTTTCTACATAGACTATACATCAAAATATATCAGTTTTCCTCAGTTTGGAATATAGAGTAGTAAAACACCAACAACTGCCAAATCTCAGAACACTTATTCTGAACTTAAGCTGGAAAAATCACCATCCAAGCATCCACTGCCCAGAAACAGCATCAAAGTAACAGAAGCAATGATTCCTATAAATTAGAGATGGCTTGACTTTCATACTGCCCATAGTATAATGGCAAGCAGAATCACAAAGTCAAAGATATAAAAAATAAAATAAAATAAAATAAAAAACACAGTGAAACTTCAGGTATGAAAATGTTATTCCAGACTGGATATTAGCTGACCCAAAACTTAATAGCATCAGAAGGGGAAATCTAAGTTGAATAGAATAAAAAGAATAAAACGGCACTTTAGGTGCCAATTGATGTATACATTTCACAAAGCTTCTGTTTCTTCCACCTAAGGTACCTGGCTTTTAGCCTCTTTCTTCAACAGGAAATATTTCAAGGAATATAATGCAAAGGGCTGGCAGACACATCTTTACTTAAGCTCCATCTCTTCTCACTAGTAGGTAAAAACAGACATCGATAATTTATCTTTCTTTGATATACCTAAGATTCTGAAATTTGTTATGAAGAAGCAGGTACTATCTACCTACCAACTGGAAGCTACAAATTGGCAGGAGTGAAATGCACAGGACTCATAGTGGGCCCAGTCTGCTGGATACTGCTGACAATAAAGTCACAGCTTTGTATAAATTAAGAGATCGTAGTAACACAAGGAGAAGCTGGTCATTACAGCTGCTTCATCTCAGATACATTTCCACTACTCTTTTAAATCACATATGCAATAGAGAAGTAATAATGCTGCAATACAAGAGGAGTAAACTCCAGGGAGTTTTTGGTTGGTTTTGTTTGGGGTTTTTGTTGTTGTTTGTGTTTGGGTTTTTTTGACAATTTGTGGGTGACCAACTTTGAGATGATTAATCAGTGAAATCTTGAGTCATTTCATAAAACCTAATTACACCACACTGTTTTCTTCAAAGGAGCTTTGAAGCAGTTGAAATTCACATCAGAAATTGCTGTTTAATAGGAACAAGATGCTTTGTGAATTATTTGTGTCTGAGCTCATTATGAACCATAACAATCAAATATCACAGGTAAACAGAGGATCTAATTCTGCAAGAACAGACAGGATCTTATTTTCTCTGGATGGGACCCACGGAACTCCTTCAAGTTGGAGGCGATTCTGTAAAGATTAAGAGATATACTAGACCTGTTCTGTTCTATCAGTATTCTTAAAGTTTTCATGTTTGTCAGCACGACATCCGCATCTATGCTGAAGTAATATTCACATGCTTTATCCTGGCGACAAAGGTCCCTAAAAAGACAAAAAGGAATAGTTAACGTGCACATGTGCAGAAAAGGTTCACAAACAACAAAACAAAAAAATCCCCCCAAACCCAAACTACAACCAAGTACTCTGATCATCCAGTGCATTAAAAGCCCTCTGCAGTGTCGTATAGTATAGGATAAGAAAGGTGGTTTTAGATTAGAGTGATAAACTAAAAGCAGATTTTAAAACATGGATCAGATGCTTTATATTTTAATAAACTAAGGGATCGCTAACCTTTACCAAATTCCGTAAGAGCAACTATGTACTGTCCTAAACAAAAACAAGGGCAGAGCAGGTAGACGGGAGAATCACACCACTAATTTATATAGCTGGATACCAGTACAGTCACTTAATAGTGAGCTATGAGCTTAAGAAGCGAGCTATGAGCTTAAGAAGCAAGCTTCTCTAGTAACTGCATGTGTCTTTGGGCAAAGATGCTACAGATGTGATTTGCTCATCTGAATAGTAACTGAAACCTCATGGAGAGTGTAAGACAGAAAGTATAAATAAATACATATTTAAAGACCTTTTCTTAGTCTTTTTGTGACCTACAAGAACAATACAGTTGGTAAAGAGAAATATAAACCAATTGCAGAGGCAGTGAACAGAAATTAGAAAAAGGAACTGAATTTGTCTCATCCACTATTTCTATGAGTTCTGAGACCAAAATTGCAAGAATAAATTATTTGCATAGATAACCACACCTTGAAGAGAAAGCCTCCACGAAGCAAAAGGCACATTCTGCTATACACATAAGAATAAGATACATTTGCATATTTTTAGCAAGGTATACTTGCTAGGCCAAGAATCAGTATAGTGAATTCAGCTTTCCTATGCTAAAAGAATAGCAGGAGATTACAGTAAATCAAATATACTTTCAGAGAAAGAGAAATTATTTCCTCATGTCGTACTAAACCAGTAGCTTTCTATCATGCAAGTGGTATTATTGATTTTTGTCTATTTTTCCCACTATTATTGACAAAAAACTGGCATTAATTCTACTTTAACAGCTTGAAACATCAAAATTATTTTACTTTTTTTTTTGCTTTAAAATGTCTCTAAACACTGTTAAATGTCTCTAAACACTGTTTTAGTTTAAGTTTCACTTGATTTGATTGTTTGAGACTGTTTTCTGCAAAGACAACAGCTGGCAGGGCTTCCTGCCCATTCCTTCTCCATCCCTCCACTACCGAACACAGCACTCCAGCCAGCAGTCAATCTCTCCCCCGTAAGGATTACCACTTTTTGGGTGTTTTTGTTCAAACTTTCCTCTGCTCAAAGGACTTTAGAGGTATGACATTCTTGGAATCACAGGAGAAGGTAGAGTTTTGGTTGGGTGGTTTTTTGCATAAATTTAAGCAACCCTTCCTCTTCAGACTTGACCACTGAAGGCTATGAGACAAATTTTTAAAATACCAAAAGTTTTGGTCGAGGTCACACTTAGGCATTCAATAATTTATTGAGAACTCTTTGAAAGAATTACTTCCTTAAGTAGTCTGGAAATTCAAGTGTAGTACAAATCAAGGTGAAACCTCTAACTCCAACCTCTGTAACCAAGAATATTAAATATACTCATTTATATTATATGTATATTTGCTTTGTGTGTGTATACATCTATGGGAAGGCCAAAATCAAGGTACTATTTTGATAGTAGTTTGATTCATTTTTTTCCCTTTCTGCACAGCTCCACAAAACATGTCACGTTTCAGATATACAGAAAGAGTTCTAAGAGAGTTGTAAAAATTTCAGCCAAAATGAATAAAGCAAGGCTACTCTTAAGAAATTAATGCATCTTTTCTTTAGGCTTTCAATATTGCCAATTAACTTCCCTAAGGAAGCAAAAATAATCCTGGGTATTCCCATGCTTTAAAGTGTTACCTTCTCACAGTGTACGCTAACTTCTCTAGGTGTAGCTTATATATATATATATATATGCGTAACAGCAAGGAAAAAATGGAAAGCGCTTTCTGGCAATACTCACATAAAGAAATAAATTTCCTAATCTAAATTTGATTGCTAAAACCTTTAACCTACTTGCTTTACACTCCACTTGCTTATAATCTCAGATGAAATATTGAAAAGAAAACCATATTTTTGTACACAAGTTAAAGCCATTTCAGTGTAGCAACTAATAAAAATCCTGAAGGCCACGATTTTTCATTGGAAGAGTTAAATGAATCTCAACAGATCTGTTAAAAGTATTTTGCAATCACAGGGATGTTTAACTTTGCGTACAAACTGCAAGCTCAAATGGAACAGTGACCTCATCTGAAAGGGAAAGTGTCACTGCTCGGCTCTTCATCCAAATTTCCACTGACCTGTTCCACAGGGCTAGTTATTTAGAGCAGTAAAACATACATTCTACCCAGTTTCTCCACCACTGAGTCACTTAAGGACTGTTCGGGGTTTTTTTTTTTTAGACAGTTTGAATTTGCAAATTAATCAATTTATCATTTTTATGCCTCTCGCAGTTTGGAAATACAACTCCACATGTGGACTGTGACCTCACAGGGAAAGCACTTACACCATTCGACAGATCTCTAAATCTGCAGCACCCACTGAAAGACTAGAGACAGAGCCTGTCATTTCGGATTACATGTTGAAAGTCTCCAGAGAGACACAACAGCGGAAAGAAACTCACCCACCTCTAAAAACAAACACGTTGCCACAAATCAGATAAAGCACAAATGTTTAGTTTTGCCTCTCATCTTAAGTATTTTTACCACAGTCACCACACCTGGAAGCTCCTGAAATCAGATATGGGTGGGAAAGTTGTTTTTATTCTGCCACACTCAGTTCAAAACGTTCTTCCTCCATCTGAGGCTGGAACCCAAAACTGCTGAAGAGTTCAGAAGCAGCTTCAGAAAATCCAAATCTCCACCTGAAATCACTTGACCTCTAGGAGACACACGTTTAACCCCTACTCTTCCTTTAACCACAGCCAAGTGGCTTGCCCTGGTGGCAGGACTGAAAGGGAGTCCTCCTGCATCCATGTCATTTATCGACACCAAATGGAAGCTCAGAGGCAGTGACTTGATACCATCTGACTTTCAAGAAGCACACAGGAACCCCCAAATTCAGCTTAAAATCCAACAATAAACTAACTGATTCTGATCTCTCTAATATTCTTCCAGAAACTTCTGAAAGCTTTCAGTGTAAGTTTTCCTTAAAATTCCTACTAAAAATTCCTACTAAAAAATGTGGTAAATCATATTTTTTAAGAAGTTCAGGAAAAATCCTAGTTAGTTCTATTATGAAAATTTTTGAGTCAGGAAGAAAAAACAACCCCCTTAAAAAGAAAGCCTGGCGTCTGTAAGTACTCGTGGAAAAAAGAATATGGAGAATAATTTTTTTATAGGTAAAACCCCAGAGAAGTGAATTTGATAAATTCCTGTATTTCCCCACTTTCTGTTATTGCTTGAACATATTTCATATTATTATTTTACATTTTCCGTCATAACAAATTCTGTAACAGCTGCCTGAAATCTAATCTCCAAGAGCCAAAATCACAAAGCAGTTTTTTCTTAAAGAAAAAAAGATCCAACTGTAAGAACTCTAGTATAGTCCTTGTAGACAAAGGATAAAAAACAAAACAAAACAACATGGAAATGCTATTTTATGGTTTTAACTAATGTACGTGTACAGACAGTACTCAGATAACATATAGCTAAACTTCTCTTCATTCTACTTTATTTTCCTCTCTTTTTATTCTATTTCAGCCCCAATAAGGGAAACTGTGTGTGGTCCTGATTGCCAGTATTGCTGAATTGTAGCAAGTTTTTGCTAATTGCACAATTTTGGGTCCTTTTCAACACCTATCCAACTTTCACAAGCACAGGAAAAACTTCATTTTGACAAGGGAAGCCAAGAAAGTAAATGCTTCAACTATTCTTTATTACATGAATGAGAAAAGCAGACAGGTTTTGCTGCATGGGTGTAATTAAAAAAACCCACATTTTTCTTACATTTATTTCAACATAAGGGACTCTCATTTACTGAGAATCTCACTATGATATATCACTGCTTTTTACTAAGCCAAAAAGGGAAAAAACGAGCTGAGGAGAAAACAGACTCAACTGCATTATATATTCGAAAGTATTCTGCTGAAAGCAAACGAGACTTTAAAATCTTATGTTCTTTCTTTGTGGTTTGCTGCTTCATATGAATAGACTTTTTGTGTGAAATGTGCAAATTAGGAGTTCAAATCAATTCTAAATGTACTGGAAATTAACAGAGAGAGGTAGTAGAATCAGCTAATCTGGAAAAAGAGAGAAAGCAAATGTCTGAGGCAGATAAAACTATTAGTCAACGACAGAGTCAGAAGAAAATTAATCAGACGAGCGAATGTACCAATCTCTGTAAATCAAACCATTAAACAGATTTGAAGATTCACTTTTTTTTTTTTTTTTTTTTTTTTATTCCCATTGCAGTATTAGTGAAAAACAAATGAAGTTATTATTTTGGAAGCCAGCTGAAGGGTTGACCTCAGCCAAATATCAGTTTCCCAGTGGCTTCAGCACAACCAAGTCCCATTCAAATAAACTTCCAAGAACACCACAGAGATTCAGGATTACTTCATTTTTTCAGTTCATGCCATAAACAGCCTACGCTATGCTCTTACACCTCTGGATATAAAAGAAAAAAGCCTTTTGAAAATAGTTTCTCTGCCCTAAGATTCAGAAGAAAACAGAGTGGAAGACTTATGAAAGAATGAAGCTTGCTTAAGGGACACATCTGGCGTGATCCTGACAGCAAAACTTCACCACCACCAGCAACTCTGTGGCACTCACCAGTACTGCAGCCACTAAAGAGACCCCTGGACAGCCAGGTCTGGCACGGACACAAGGTTCCCATTTCGGCTGGGAAGTGCTAGTTTTAAAAGCTAGAGAGCTGGATTCCCTAGTAAGGATGAAAGGAAAAAAGCAAGACCGAGGCTAAGACAAAGTTGGTTGCTTTGTTGCCTTTGCAAGTCCTTTTTTTTTTTTTTTCCTGGAAGCAGAAACTCCTTCTCAAGCCTGCCTCTTCGAACCATAGGAAGAAATATTATTCTGCCACCTGTATGCCTAGGTCAAGCGTTAACCATATTTTTACATAAATGTAACTCCATGTTACAAAAAAACCCAACCAAAAAAAAATCCCACACAAACATAGAGGAGTGACTAGTGACAAAACTGCAATTGTGAAATGCGTATGTAATGCAAGAGGTACTTTTATTCTGTGAAATCCTTCTGTGATAAGTTAGCTTGAAAAGGTTTTGGATAAAAAATAAATACAAATGCATTTTTTGAAGAGACAATGTGATCAGAATTTCTATTTACCTTTGAACCTAATTCCACCTTCCCTTTTTATAAATAAAACTATTGCTACAATTTTCTGCACAAACTTTAATAAATTTGTTGCATCGTTACAACTATTTTATTTCAATAGCTTTTTTTTTTTTAAAAATAGATACTTTAGTTTATTGTGTTATATTATAGCTCATCATGTTTTAATATATACCAATGTTTGAGATAACCATAATGCAAACATAAGCTGACACCTCTTATTTCTTTGAAGTCCATTGTTATTTATGCTGTCATTAGAAGAAAAGATGACAGACTATTGAAGTTGTCCAAATCAGAGGGATGTTTTCACAGTGACCAACAGCTTTTTGTAGTAGTCAGATAAAATACTCAACAGTTCATATCTCCTACGTAGATCTCGTTCAATCACAAAAGCTCCCATTTTGTATCTTAACATACAAGGCTGTTAGCATTTAAGATGCAAAATAGTATACATAAAACATGAAAAAATGTTAGCATCACTAAAACAGACTCATAAATTAGAACTTACATTCCCATGTTCCGGGCTTCTGCTTGACTCAGATTTTCTTCAGGTCCAACAACTTTTATGTTTTTGATAATGTTCTTGGCTTTTTCCCAGAATTTCTTGATGTGTTTTTCATGGTAAACCTCCTGTAATCGTGTTAACATTGCTTATAGTGAATGAGAAGTACAAGCTGCTGTGAAGTCATAAGGATAGTGTCCAAGAGTACATTGTATTCTATCCTAAACAAGCAGATGGTGAACAGTATTTGAAGATATTCCAGTGTATCTGTCATTAAAATGAAGCTCTTCTGTCCAAAATTTTAGCAAAAGAACACAACACATTAGCAATATAATCAAAGCCGTACCTCCAGACCAACGATGCAACATTCACCATCTGCTTATGCAAAATTTTTTCAGGATATTTATTTTATGAACTTCAAACACCATCCCACAACGTCAGTGGCACACAGGAGTCTTTTATGCAACTCTAGAACAGCTTTAGTCAGGGAGCTGCCACCTCTACCCAGAGGACAATCACAGTCATCATTTCTTTAAAATGTGATTGCTTCCATAATTTCCGATTCCTCTACCTCTAATTGAAGAGTGCTCATCTACCTGCAATGCTTCCAACCCAGCACCCTCTTTTGTAGATTTTGCATCTTACAGCTGACATTAGCATAATTAAAATATTGCATGGGGTTTTCCCCTCTTTATGATAAACAAGCTGTTCAGCTTTTTATATCAATTTTGAATACCATAATGCTTGTGGCTGAAGCAACCTGGTACAATCCACAATTCCTACGTGCACATTACACTTATATCTTTAACATCCCCTTATTAAAAAAAAACAAAACAAAACAAAACAAACACTGAAGACTTTAAAGATAAGCTCTGCTTCTGTTACTCAGGCCTTTTGTGCTACAACACCAACAGCAGTGCATACAAAGTGAAAAAGGGCAGAATTATGTCATCCTCACATTTCTCTTCCAGCTCAGTTTTTTTACAGAAGACTTACACACAACTGTTACTTCACTCATGAAAACAGCAATACTTGAAGTCACTGGTGAAGTATCAGAAGATCACTGGGTAATTGGCAAAAAGCATTAAAAAAATATTCAAAAAAAGCAACTTATCTGTACTGCCATTCAAAACATACCTGGACACACCCATCTTTCCCACGGCATCCAGCAGAGCACCAAGCCAAACATAAATGTGCTGGGGTACAATGTCAGCTATTGCATAATAGTTACTAATAATTTGCTTTAACTTTTGGTCAGTCCCAAAATGGTCAGGCGGTTGGCCTAGGTGCTCCTCGCAGGTCCCTTCAAATTGCAATTACTCTGTCCTTATTCTATTCTATTGTTTTATGTCAATCGGTACTTCCTGTAGCAGCATGAACTTTAAAATACGAGTTTTTCATTACTGAAAGAGAAAGAATCTAAGTTTCTTTAAACAGACTTCAGGAAGCACTGCCACAATTTCATTGACTTGTGTATTTTTTCCACTTCTGCATACTAAATTCTGAAAGATTATCTCTTCTTACTCAGTTTAATTATATACATATGTAGAATCCATATGTTCCCTCATACACTTTCATTGATACCATAATTTTCAAAACTGAAGCCTCGCACAATAGAAACATCATACTTACGTTGTTATGAATGAAGATACTGAGTGCTTCCTTTGGATAGTCCAGAGTCAACAGTCTGTCTAAAAATTTAGGTAGGAAAGGAGTGGGTTGTTCAATGAAAACACCAATTTTTACTCTTGGATATTCCTAAAAAAGATGATATTTTGACACAACCAATGAGACTTGCCTCCTCTGTAAGGTAAGTTATATTAAAAAGCAACTAATGTCATATTACAGTGACATAGGTCACACAGCTTTCAAACAATCAAAATCAACTAGCTCAAAAGTACTGCGTCCCCTTTTATTTTCACTGATTTCACTAAATAAGCAAAGATAATGGATTTAATATTGCTAGAAAATTCTTTGAATTTCAATAAGAGAAACTGCAAATAGAAAACAATGTACTATGGTTTTTTAAATGTTTACTTTAAAAAATTATTAAAATGGCAAAAAACTATTTAGGTAAATACACCTAGAACTGCATGGCAGAAAGTAACATATATGTTAAATTCATAAGAATATACAGGTAAGGTCAGATTTTTAAAAAGTAGTTAAAGAATAACCACAATAAAATATTTTACCCATCTATACTTTAAGCCAGATGCTGCAATACCCTTCCACACACTTTTATGCACTATTTCCCCTGACCATTATAATTGGGATCTGCATTCCTTCCCTATTCACTGAGCATATCAAGACCTTTGATGAACTAACTAGAGATTCTCTCCTTGCACCCAAGGACATTGAAGTTTTATCCACCTTATTTTAATGTGAATTCACTTTTTTGTACAGTGGTATTAATTCCTGGTTTGCACGTGCTTGATATAGAGATCGTGACCACTAAAACAAACCAAGACAGCAGGTTTGTGTGTTCTTAGAATATATTATTACATTATGCGAGACAAAGAAACATAACCTTCAAAGGCCAACTCCTACACAAAAAAAATACACTGCTTAAACAAAAATTCCTTCCACCTCTAACACAGACAGAATAAATGTCTAACCCACTACAAGGCTTGGAGAGAAACCTTATATGAGTATAAAAGGCTGCAAGTTAGCTTCCGTTAAGCAAGCCAACACCCACCTGAACAGTGTCTGGATAAACCACCAGCACATGTCGAGATTTCACAGTGTCACTGTCTACACTGGAAATCCAGAAACACACTGGCCAGTGTACCAGATCGGAAATATTAGGCACCAGTGTTTACCCTGACTACCTCCTATTCACAACTGCATCTGCAAATGTAATACCTACTCATGCAGACATCCTAATAACTTCAAAAGAGCTGATGAAAACAAGCACACTGATGTGCCTTGAGAAGAGCGATGGTGATATTCTCTGGCAACCACTCCGCTGAGGCTGGTGGCGCAGTAACTGGATCCCTGACGGTGAGCCATGAGGAAAGCAGCGTGTGCCACTAAGTTTGCTAAGCTGACCACACACATGTGCTACCAATAATAGAACTTCTGCCATAATTTACTTTGCAGGTTTCTCTAATTCTAAGGCATTTTCCCCTTATTCTCCAGTACAAGGAGAAGCAGGTTCAGGCTGGATCTGCAAAGGTTATAGGGACAATCAGGAATTACTAAGATTCCTTCAGTACACCAAAGCGTGAACCACTTGGCTCCGATGTTTCAGGAATGCGATCAAAGCCAAACAGTGTTTAAAAAATTAAGAATAAAGACTCCAGCAAACCACACCTCCGCAAAGCACAGAGTTCATCAATGTAGACAATGGTTCACCATATGATAAAAAGCTGTCACTGTATAATCTGAATCGAGGTCAGAAGGAACAACTTTAATGCACAGCATTTTAAGTATATCAAGCCTGAAGGGTTCTTCCCAAGTACGCCTCAGCAAAAATACTTTGGGAACAGTCAGTCTGCACCGGAATAATACATTTTCTCTGACAGATTTTCTTATTTTCACTAAGGTCACACAGCCTTTTGAAGTTTACTTTTTCACAACCAGTAGGTCAGCATATGACAATTTTCGTAAGAAACGGAGCACAATGCTCTGTGTAGTCATCCTGAAACAAAGTCTATCAACCCTTGCCACAAGAGGCACCGGTGAAGCGAGAGGATGAGCAAAGTCATCCTTTCCAATTGCACCCAGAAGTCTCCAAAGCAGTAACAAACTTTAGAATTTAAGAAGTAGCTCTAGGGTGACTGAGTTCGCGGTCCAGTTTAATAAGGTTTTAGAAAAAAAGCCTTAAGAAAAGTGGTAAGAAATTTAGACTCACTGAGCCAAGGTGTGTTCTTCAACTTTTTACCATTACCCTACTTTGACTTGGGCAGGTAGCTAATGGGGGGGAGGATGTGAGATCTTGCTCTTGCGAACAGCACAAGGACTGAGTAAAAGACTCTGTTGGTGGCTCTCAGATCCAGGACAGTTAACCCCGAGGCTATTCTGTTTATCCACTGCAGAACAACCAGAACAGCCCATGGCAATCCTTCCACCCACCTCTGCCTTGCACATACCTACCCCGATCTTCACCGAACGAATGATATCCTTGTGCTCATGATGGAAAACAGTATTATTCCAGTTCCTTGGTCTATGCTGAAGCTTACCTGTTTCGTACTGCTAAAGTCAAGGTCTGTAGGTAAGTCCAGCCCAAAACACTGAAACCACAACACCTGATCATGTTGAGTCAACGACTCAATCATGCCAGAATTCATCTAAAGCAGGACTGTCAAACTCCCGGCTCCCGCCGTTCTCTTGCTCCTGCAGCGTAATGCGCGTCACCCACGCTGCCCAGTGCTGGCAGGAGCACAGGACAAGGAGCTCAGCGCTGCCACCAGGCAGAAATAAGGTATCAAGGCCAGATAAAACAAGGCGGAGGGTCAGATTCAGCCCGTGAGTCTGACACCCCTGAACTAAAAGCCCCAAAACTAGCTGGTATTAACAAATCTTGATTCTTTACTTGCTTATGAGAAGAACAAGCAAAATGTTCAGAAGGTATGAGTGCATCCATGTAGAAAGTTAAATAAAACTATGTGGAAAGAATGATTAGAGGCACAGAGATGATATTGATCTCTTTCACTGAGGATTTCTTGTTAAGTAGCAACCACTCAGGCCAGAACAGAAAGTGCATTCAGAAAATGAAATATTGCTTGTACTCAGAAATGTCTGAAGTAAACACTTCCACTGAGGCCAAAGAGAAGTCTTGTTATTTCTGCTTGCAGTGAGTTAGGTATAAAGCGCAAAGAGTGAATTACTGTAAGGAAGACATGTTCCAAGCAGATGTACATAAACGAAAGGAAGCTATCCAGTAAATCACTGCAAGCTACTGCCCATTACTGGTTTTAATATTTAACTGTACCCTAACCAGGTTTTAACCACCAACATCAGCAGAAAAAACTCAGACAACTTCTCTTCCTCAGGTAAACTTTATGTTAAGAGTGCAAGCACTTTTCAGTAGAACACTACTTGAATGACGTGTTTCAAAGCAAAACCAAAATTTCAAAAAGATATAAAAAGAATCTGGAAGTTATTGGAATAACTTTTTTCATTTATATTCCAGTCTATAAACTGTCTATAACTGTCTATAAACCAGTCTGTAAACAAAAAGAAAGGATTTCTCTTTGTTTTTTCATTAGAAAAATAACAACTCGCTTCTTTCACACTGTCCTCAACGTCACTCTAAGACCTTTTCTCATTCAAGGTTTCAATACAAAACTGAAATGAAACAGCTGCTAGAAACAGCCTGTCAGGAATAATCAGGATGCTCTTTTAAGTACAAGCCTTACATATGGTAGATCTCAGTATTTACTCTGCCTGAAGTTTACTGAGTACAAGCCAAAATATTTGTAAAGACACTGAAGACATCAATGCTTGGAGCCAAAGAGCCAAAATAAGTTCCCAAATATTTGATATACACACACGCATATGTACGTGTACATTTGTTCTACAAGACTTCAAGACTGAACTGAGAGTCAATTTCAGTTACATCAGATTTATTCCACAGATACACATTTGCATATACAACACATATCTATCACGCTTTACAATGTGAAGCAGTTTTGACTATCTCTGTCCTTCAGAAAATAGTAACTGTAAACACGTTAGTTAACTGTTAATCTCTATTTGTAACAAAAATTATTAAACTGGCACATATTCAAGGATTTTTTTTGTAGATCTGCAGTCAAAAACCTGATACATCTAAAGAGTTTTTCTATCTTTCAAAAACTCTATCTTCTTCAATCGGTATGATTCAAAAATCATTCATTCACCCTCAGTGAACAGAGGTAAGGATTTGGAGGGCTTCTGAGGATGAGATCATCTTCAGTAATATTGGGAAATCTATATTAAAATGTATGTACAAAAACATTTCTAAATGTATTGATACTTCCTGTAAATTAGAATTCCACCTTTAGTTTCATATACCAGAAAAAATATCCTGAGGTGTCTAGAAAACATAATATTGCATACTGAAGCTGCATTGCCTCAGAAATCACTACGCACCTAACAAATGCATTCAAAACAGTTTTTCTCCTTAAAAAGTATTCTTACCGTTACTGTCGACAGGTCTCGTAAGCCTAAATCACAAATATTGCAACCAGTTTCCCGTGTCCAAGCATTGGGGATATAGTTTCCCAAATAATTCAAGTAAATCTGGTAAATAAATGAACAATTTAGATTAAAAAAACGTGTATGCAAATGGTGATTTGTACCTCTTAATGAATTTGGGCTTACTCACTGAATCCCTTATACCTAAGGGCAATTAATTGGGTTTTGGGTTTTTTTTAAGACTAAAAAAAAACTCAAACATGTAAAAATAGATGGTAAAAGTTTTTTCTTCTTCTTTTCATTTAGAAACCAGAGATGATCTACACTTATTGCTTCAATTAAACCAAAAAGTTGTTGCAAGCTTAACAACTATTAATTAAATGTCTGTATGACTTCCAAGACTACAGATCATTCAGCTCTCCAAGGCTGCCAGGCGTGACTTCAATTAAAAAAATATGTTACACAAAACACAAAGAGCAATCACATAAAAATCACATAGAAAACTTATAAGATAGCTGCCCAGATTATATATTTATGATCATCTATTCCAAGATTCAGAAGCAGCCACTGGGACGGTTTTAAAGCAGCACTTTTTCTGTTGCTGGGCTGCCCTGTACTCCTGGATACTGTTGGAAGCTTGTAAGAACTTCACTCTCCTCTACTGCCGTTTGCAACGGTTAAGGGGTCTCTTATACTGGGGAAATCCTGCCTGAAAGAAAGCCGCTATTCATTCCTGCTCTACTGCCCTCATCAACACCAGGAAGGATAGATCATAATTTTGCACAGAAAAAATACTCCAGCTCAATACTAAACCTGCATTTTAGCATATCCGAGTCATTTGTTTATGCATATTGAAAATTGTTCCAGACAAATTACCAATAGAATTGCTTGAAATTAAGAAATTTATGATAGAGTCTAAAAAAAAAAAAAATATTTCACAAAAAAAAACATTGCGCATGAGAAAAAAGAAATTAAACCTACAAGTTAAGATGTCAGGATAATTTAATATCCATTTCAAAGAAATGTGTGTGACCAATATCATTTATTAATCTGCAAACTGAAGAGAATAAATTCAAAATGGAAGGTTCTTACAAACAAATACTTTTTCTATTTGGAGTTAATTCTGGGAATTACTTTCATGATAAGTTTGTTTACTAACAGTAAAAACTTTTTCCAATCCCATTAGATTATTGTCCTCTTCTATTCTATGTTTAAAACAGAAGAATCTAATCCAATTGACAAAGTAATATACAGCAAGTTTCCTCTTTGTTTTTAAAACTACATCACTGCATTTAAAGACTGGGTTTGTTTAATGAAGCATAACTCGCGGATTAGTATAAGTACTTCCAATCTAAACTGATTCCCCAATTCTAAAATACAGTGCTTTTCTGTTCCTTGACAAAGTCAGTGATTATAGATTAACTTGAGGATTTAATTGAGGCAAAAATAACTGTAGCAACATGGAAGAAATTGGTCATCTATTTCTCCACTACTGAGTAATTATAAGTTAATGGCAGATAACATCATTACATCCACCAATTCCAAAGATGGAATGCAGTGCAAAAACTAAAGAAGTAGTTGTCACTGGCATATTAATGAGTTCTAAGCTTTATTTCATTCTCCTGGGAGGGATTTTTCTGAAAATAAGGAGTTACAGTAAGAAAACTGTATTCAGAAGAACTTAGAAGTACCCGTGCCCAACCCTTCACCCAGATCCTATTAGAAATGATACATCTTCTTTGCCATGTAACAAAAAATGCAACTGTCACATGACCAAAACTTGGCCCAGAGAAACTGTTCCAGGTTCTCAGGACCACGGAATCCTTACACATCAACAAAAGCTGCCTAAACAGGGCAGAGAGAGAGTGATCTATCACGAGCTCGAGGCTCACGAGCCAGGGCTACACTGCAGGTAGTGATCAACGACACAACAAAATCAGACACATGTACATACACACATGTATATTTTTTAACTATATACCATATATTTGTTTATATACGTGCATAGAAACCAACCTAAGGACTGCAGTACACACTGGTTTGTACTCCAGCCTGTGACTTTCAGTTAGAATTTTTCCTTCCCGAAAACCTGTTCTTCTGACTACCACTGAATAACCAGAGATATGTCCTTCACTACTTTCAAGAATTGTTTTGTGATGCTGAACAAATAACACAAACTTACTCACTTCTAATATCCCATACTACAACAAATTTGGGAGCAGTAGGAGTTGTTTCAGCAGCAATATCGAGTTACAGTGACAGCAGAATAACACAATGGTGAAAGCAATTAGAATGGGGTTTTTATCCTTGCAATTCTTATTAACATTGATTGAAAACGAGCAATCATGGTGTGCTATGACTGTTTCAGACTCTTCCACAATTGATTTTGCCTATTTTAAGATCACCGTCTTTGCACAGAAATAAAAAGTCACTCACTTTAGTTGGACCGTTTCCGTGAATGGTGACTGGTAATGTGTCATATACTGAATTCCTTGCTCTTACTTTCCCTTCTTCAAATTTCAAAAGGACCTCATCTGAAAGGCAATAAAGATCATCCTGTAATAACAGTTTATAAGTAAAAGCTAAAATTTCAGTGTTCTTTAAGTTCTTGCTGATACAATATACATTTTTCATTTTAAATTCATGATAATTAAATAAAGGAAATATCCACATTATTCCATACCCTGTGTCATTATACACAGCTATTTGTTTAACAACATCTAAAACACAATTTTTATTACCAATCTTACTTCTGTAACTAAGTTTGTGAAATGCAGATGGAAAAAGGGTACTTAACTTTGTATTTATTGCTAACTTCATTTATTGAAAATTATTTTTTCTATTTAAAATCAAATATTTTATCAATGAGAGAAATCAATTAATATTAAAATCCAAAGACCTGCAAATAGTTTGGTAAACAAGTTTACCTGTCCAAATACTTCTTAGAAACATGCACGCTTAAGGAACGATATTCACAGTTAAGGAAAGTGTTAATAACAGTTAATAAAACACACCGTGTACAAATCATACACTTACCAACAGCTCCATTTAGGGTTTGGAAAATTGTACATTTGTGATCCAAAGTAACGTTAAAGCGTTCCTGAAAGAAAAGTAACAAAGACGTTTAGGCATTCTAAAAAGCCAGGGTTTTTACAGTAATGTCACAGTTTATGCTGCAGTGGCAGCCAGTAATAAGACAAAACTACCCTACATATTCATATTATATATTATATTAGATATAATTCTTAATTTTATACTGTAAAGTTTTTCTACAGTTCTGAGTTTCGGGGTTGTATCAGTTTTACATATGCAAAAACTTTATCTAAACTTGAAGTATAAACATCATAACTCTCCAAAGAAACTTCTATTTGGCAGTACAAGCCAAATTAAGTGTGTCTTACCTTAAAGTAAAATTAACAAGTCTTGACCATGCAACAAAACACACCGTGTTCCACAGTATTAAAAATACAAAAGTCAAATCTAAGTATCACATCAGAACAGGAAACACCACAGTTTTTAAAACTTTCCTTCTATTGTATTATAAATCTTACTTCGATTGTTGTTTACAGTACCTTGTTGGGAAGTTTAACTTCTAAAATGCATTTTAAAATCCTCATGCAGCCAAGATATTCTCATTTGGTCTTTCAAGATTTTGTTACACACCCTGTCATATTGGACATTAGCCCACAGAAAATGAGTACTAACATACAGTACAGTATCTCAAGCAAAGCACCAGAGAGGTGTTTTTAATCACAGCGCTGCAGTGCACTGTGCAGAGGTACACATTTTTGGTCTAGAAGACAATCTGTTTAGACAGTTAATTATATTACTTCTGACTCTGGTACAGAGTCAGCTTTAACATCTCTAGATCCTGTCCTTCCAATTGCACATCCAGCATCTGACTTAACTTGTGTAAAATCAATTCAAACATTAAGGGCTGGAAGGAATGTCCACGAGGAGCAGCTAAGGACTTCGGGCTTGTCTAATTTGGAGCAATATGGAGGCTGAGGGGTGACCTCATTGGTCTCTACAGTTTCCCAAGGAGAGAAAGTGGAGAGGGAGGTGCTAAGCTCTTCTCCCTGGGATCCAATGATGTGTGGGAATAGTTCAACATTGAAGCAGGGGAGATTCTGACTGAACATTTTACTGAGGGGATGATCAAACATAAAACAGGTTTCCTAGAGAGGTATTTGATGCCCTGAGCCTGTTAGTGTTGAAGAGGCATTTGGACAATGCCCTTAATAACATGCTTTAACTTTCGGTCAGCCTCATATAGGTCAGGCAGTTGGACTCAATGATCACTGTAAGTCGCTTCCAATCCAACTACCCTATTCTATCCCTGCACCTCTATCTAACCATGCCTGACATTTCAAGCATAACTTAATAGAGATACATATATGTATTTCAGAAATTTCATATCTGCCTTAAACATACAAATGTTCAAAATATACTTCAAAAGTCTCCAATACCAGCATCTAAAAGTCTTCTTGCATCAATACATTCTTAACTTTCCTTAGCTCTCTTTTTCCAGTGTCAGGGCCACGTCTCTGACCAATCTATCATGCTTTAATGCTGCTACTCAGCAAAGAACTTTGTTAAGCTAGGGCATGGAGAGGTCTTCACCAAGAATTTATGATGCAGCTTTATTGAACGTATCTGCACAAAAAGCTGAAGAGTGAGAGGCAGTTGCAGGCAGGATCTGAAATGGCAGCAAGCCAAAATATAAAACACTGGATCAGTAAGTAGTTCGGTGACACCACGGACAAATGCCACGTTCTCCAGCCGTCAAAACGCCAAATACATGGGACTCTCATTGAGATGAATGTGTCCAATCATACACTTCCGAGCTATTATTTCTAACAACAAAGCACAACCTGCCTGGATTTGCAGACAGTCTGAAATAATAAATCAAGTCATGACCCTTTGGAAGCCTGTTCATCACTCTGACAGTAGGAACCTCCGGAGAACAAATACAACTGTCAACATCGCTCTCTGAAATAAATAGACAGCATTACTTTTATTTTTATCTCCTGATGTTTTATGAGGAGCAGCACATTATTTCAAGCAGACAGAAATGAGAAAGCCAGTCACTACCTACCCTTGCCAATGGATCAACATAGATTTTGGTGTAAAACAGCTGGTCATCATCATTATCCTGCAGATTCCATTGCTGCACGATACGATTTATATATGGAGCATAACCAATAAATCCTGTAATATAACACACACAAAAGTTATTTGTGTAAAAAGCACTACTCTGCCAATGCTGTCCACCCATCAGGGACTTCACTCTGACTGTTTGGTGCCAGCTAAGGGAAAGCATGAAATCCATTCAACTTGGCTCAATATCCAGTTTTCTTCCTGTGATACCAGTTCTGCTTTAAAGAGTTCATAATTAAGAGTTATTTTTATACTAATGCTATTTTAAGGGGAATAGTAGGAAACAGATATGTTTAAGACAGTCTTGAGAACTCCAGAGCATGATATTATCTGTGGAAAAAGTTTCATGTTGATCAATCACTTCTCGCTGGCAGAGAAGCCCGAATCTAACCCTGACAGAACTACAGAGAGAATTCAACTCAAAACCAATACATGTTCATGTTTAAGTCAAAACAAAAGAAGAAAGGGCAGATAGCTGAGGTAAAGAAGGAGGGGAAAGGAACGGTAACACTCCCAGATCTACACGGTGCCCACTCCCATGTATGTAGAAGTGACATCCTGCGCTCCGTAGCATTGTCAGTGCAGTTCCCAAATGCAAAATTATTACCAAAGCTGGCTTTTAAATGAGGACACCAGAATTAACACATCATTTAGATAAACAGGAGTAACTCACACTTCTCTTGCAATGAACTGCCTAAGCCATGCTGACCGGCCAGGCAGAGCAGCCGGCACCTCTACACTGTATGCAGAGATCCTCAAGGACAAGGTAGCCAAGTCAGGAAGTTCAGGCACAGTTTAGCTGGGTCACAATCAATAGCATGTACTGCTTTGACTGGGCTTGAACACCACATTGTTTCGGAAGTAGATTAAATCAGTGGCACCTAGGTCATCCCTGCACAGCATTTCACTGTGAGGCACAGCTGCTTGCTAGGCTGTTAACCTCATTTATCTGCTTTTTACAAGTTATTGCAAACAACTACCATGTAGTTGGAACAAAAACTATTCATGAGCAGAGGAGTTATTCAAGTGGGGAGGGAGAGGAGGAGGACAACAAATCCAAATTTTATACTTGGGGAATGCAGGAACAAATGCACATACAAATATATAAAAAAGATAACAGAAGTGAGTCACACTCGAACGTTCAAGTGTTTCATGTGTTCAAGAATCACACTTGCCTCCTGAGTTCAGGAATCGTTTTCCACTTCGGACAACAGGATACTTGTCAGCTAGCCTTTTATCTGGCCAAATTAGTCCATCTGATGCAAACACCACTTTATGTTTAGTTTCCTGGAATTTCTTTAGCAGTTCTTCAGGTCCACCCGCAAAGATAACATCGTAGCTGAAAAAAAGAAAATATAGCCATTAGATTAATTTTTATGCTTTCGTGTCCAAAACAACAAGTGGTTAGACAATTCAAATTTTAAAAATCATGCAGACATCTCTTTTATTCTGAATAAATCACTCATTACATCATGTTCCACCACAACATAAAAATTCTATACTCTTCTAGGAGAAAAACCTTCAATCAATACTACTTATCCAGTACAGTTTCCCTTTATATATATATATATATATTTTTTTTTAGTCTTCCATATTTTGGACATTTTTTCATTCAGGTTTTGTCTAGCTGAAAAAGATTTTCACATTTTATTTATTTTGAGTAAAAAATATTTATTCTTTTAAGAAAACTGTGTGTTTAGTAACAAAACAAATCAAAAGTTAGAGCAGGACTGAAAGATGATTTAGGTGACTTTCACTGGAAAACTCCAGACGATCTTGTTACAAAAGACAACAGCATTGACTTTCTTCTGAAAAGTCTTATCCAGAATGTGCTTAGAAATGTATTTATCAATATTATCAATAAAGCCTAATTGCTCATAAACTTAAAATTGGATCCTGACAATATACAGATTTCTTCTTCATCCTCTTTAATGCGCTGTAGACTTCAGGAGGCTCTAAACTTCACAATATATTTATGAAAAACTTCACCTGCCTTTATGTGTTTATCAGATTTGACTCACTCCTATTGAATAAGAAGACCTACAGGCAGAGGCCTCATCTCTAAAACCAGCAGTTATCCACAGCTGAAAGACATCACTATCCCAAAACAGAAACATGTATGGGTTGGGAAAAGGTCAAGTAAGAATGCAGTATCACAAGCCTAGTGTTTTTTTCTTGTTGGATCATATCTAAGTCCATACCTCTGAAGGAAAAATTAAAAAAAAAAAAAAAGCAAAATGAAAACTTCAAAACATGCATAGGTGATTAAACTACTAAGGTTCCTTTGTTTGTACTTGAGATCTATATACAAAAGCATTTCAAGGTTCATTTCACACAGCATAAAACCATGACACAATTATATTGGAATCATGTCACAGATTAGTCTCTGGCTGAAGAAGCGGAATATTTTGATTTACTGGAGGCATCATAGCTTCTTCACCTGAATGCAGGTATATTCTTACTGCACACACCTACCTTAGTAACTGAAAACCATCAGCCCTAGTATGGGGCAAGGGAATGGTACAGGTACTTAAAATCAAAGTCTAATTTTGCCCAAGATTTTGTTCCTGCAAAGTCTTTTAGCTGAGCTAAGGAGGACAGCAATACGCTCACCTGCAGAACACAGAACCTTTTGCACTGCAATGCATTACTCGGCAATAGTGCCAGCAGCCCAACCATTACTGACTTCTAGTACTTGTTTAGTACAATTCTGAAATAATTTAAAACATCCTTTCTTCAAAGTGGATTTCATGCAACTGGCCTAAGAGAAGTGAACAACAGCTGGCTTACAAATGCAGAAGAGACGATTTCCACTGCAAAGCAGAGTATGAACCCTGGACAGGAAGTGTGTTACGTAGGCTCTACAAAGTAAGCAGATTTCTGAAAACTGTTCCATTTTTCTGTAACTTTGGCAGAAGGGTGTATGGAAAAAAAATTGTACATTTTGGAGCTTCTCCAGTTTCGCAAAAATTGTCTTTTTCTGCCCAAATATACAGAAATATTCTTCCCTTCCTTTTCCATTTAATTGATGTAGCCCAATTCTAAGCCAGAATAAGGCTGAAGAACAAGCAAGAAATAGGAGACAAGCTGAAGACAGACAAAAAGAGAGATTTGTCTGAGGCTTTAACTTAATAGATTATGGCAGGCTTTGATCAGGTTAGTGCTGCTGCTGCAATGACTTACAGCTGCAGGAAGGAACCAAACACCCCTGGAACACTGCTTCCAAAGACTGTCATTCTGGAAAAGAAAGCCAAAGTTGAGCAACATGCCAGGCTAGCCACAGGCTCTGCTTGTGAAAGGGATATGTTACTTAGTACAGCACGGTTTGCAATACAAAGCAAGTACAGAGCCGCTTATCTGCACTACCAATTACTGTAAACTTTACACATTAATGGATATTATGCAGGAGCAGGAATCCAACACAGACCTACACTTCCCACTAATTTTCATTGCCTTCTGTTTTGTCAACTGCACCACACCTCTTCCCAGGCAGGACATCTACCAGTATTCCACCCTTCCCTGCCAGTCTCCCCAGCATCTCCTTTATCAGGCTCCTGCCTCTCCAGGCAGCAGGAAAACCTCTAGAGTCAAACTAAAACCTATAAATCCACCATTTGCCTTGCTTTTCTGCTATGTCAGATTATGTTCAACCTATCCAGAACTCAACTTCTACCGCAAGGGACGATGATCCAACCTCCAATTTACACCAAGACCATCACAAAATGGGTCCCAAAACTATCCCTGACAATTTATACTGTTATTACAGGTGATGCACATGACTGACTTTAAACAAGGCTTCAAAATTTGAAATTTGACGGGAGAAAAAGAGTGGATGTATTTAGGAAAGAGCAGGCTGCCTTGATAAGGTAGAAAAGCTCTGCTACTCTTATTTATTCTTCATAAATCCTTCAGATTAACTACTAAGTAAAAAAGGGAAAAAAAAAAAAAAAAACAAGAAAAAAAAAAACAACGGCAAGTTTGCACCACTCCAATCCCATTTTCTGAAGCTCCAGATGACAGATGCTTAGGGCTAGAACTCCTTTTCTTTTGCAGCAGAAAAGCACCCCGGTTACACACGGAGCAACACAGGGTAACAACAGCGGTGGCTCAGGTCCTCTGGAATTGAACAGGCAGCTTTTGCATCCACTGTTTTTGTAATGACAGAGACTTGTTGCGGATTAAGAGCTCAAAACACAAATGAGAGAGGGCTCACTAGTTACCAGCAACTCAAGTCTGTATCTCATCTATTTAACCAGACTGCTCAGCCACACAGCGATTATTTTAGAGCTGTGACCTCGCTCTGATTAATGCTGGACTGGAAGAGCTTGGTGGCTGCCGTGAACTGGATTCTTAGCTGCTCTTATCACAGGAGAAAAGAAGAGGAGGAGAGGAAAAAACAAAGCAGAGGGAAGCAATGAAAAAACTGGGATTTGAACACATTTGAGCTCCCTATTTTCTGTGACAGGGAGAAATCTATCTGGCCTCCAGTGAGCATGTTCAAGCATAGCTGTGCTATGAGCTATAATCTGGCAACTGCAGCAGCACTCTCTCTCCATCCTTCCATCGCACAGACAGCACAGGCACTAGGGCTATACCCGGCACCAAGTCTCTTGTTTCAGTTCTTCAACATGTAAAAGAAGTTCTCCTGTTAAGGGCCCATTTTCCAGCTTCCCCCGTACCACAGTTACTTCACGAAACAAGATCATGCTCTGGTCTCTACTGGCCACTTTTATTTCTAGAGTGGCTTTTGCTCACCCCTTGCATTCCACACTCCCAGCCCAAGGCCATGACACAAACTTGCTCTCAACGCAGCTGAAGTGGGAAAGGACGAATGCTTGCCTCAAAGCCTGTCAGCTCCCAATAACATTTTTTTACCCCTTTGAGGCAACAGAACCATGAACAACTCTTACATCTGTAAATCCCTTAAAAATCTAACAATTGCTCCAAGATCAATCTGCTATTTTTATGAATGGAGAAAAATGGAAGCAAACTCTCTCGAATAAACAGTGAGGGGGAAAAGCAGCACGCAATTTTGAGCACATCACAGCAGCTAATTTTGCATGCCTACCCACACTGTAACGTAAAGGCACCAAGCCAGGTTTGCTCACCATTCAACAAACATCACAACCAAGTCCTCTTGATCAGCATAGCTTTCTATGCCTTCTCTCAGCAGTCGAACTTTCTGCCCTCCACCAATAGAGTTAGGCAACTCACCACCTTTCCACTCTTCACCTTTTCCAAGTACCTGGAATAAGAAAAAAAAAGCACTTTTTGCCAGTATCCAAAACCAAGAGGTTTTTTAAAGATCCTTATTGAAAACAGATGTTAAAGCCAAAGCAACACATTAAAGCATAGCAAGGCAGTATTTCCAGCATCATAAGTTTTCCATGTCTGAAGCAGCATTCAGCACAATGACATCACTGCAAAAACATGAGCGACATTTCTTCCCCAAATAAGAATAGAGCAACTGCCTGCTACCACCATTTATCCAAATATGTCTCCTTCAGAGAAAAACAAAAAAAAAAGAAAAATAAAAAAGCTAATCATTGTTTCAAAATTTCTATTAGAAAAACATTCTGAATGAAACCTTTAAAAGCCAATATAATCACTTCAGGAACAGGAAGTGTAAGAAATCTTATTGAATGAGAGTATTACTAAAATAATACAAATTGCAGGCTCCAACCTTTCTGAAATCCCTCCAAAGCAATTTTGTACAAGGAAAGGATAAGTTCCCCAATATAAAGCTGGCTCCTAAAAATCAGCTAAACAAAACTCCCTCCTAGCCAAGCACTATTGCAAATTACATCTCAAAAACCAAAAAAAGACCCTTGAACTTTTTGCGGGTTTTAGAACATAACAGTTTTGGAACTTACAAAACCTGGAAGAACTACACTGCATGATGTTCTGGACAAATCTGCAAAGTTAATAGATGTATCCAGAGCTCAGGCTTCTTGGGTGTTTCAGTACAATATTATCATATTAGGAAAGGTTCTCTCATTTGTCCAGGTTCAGTGGTAGAAGTCAAACTTCAGAGACCCAAATAACTTACTATTTATAGTGTAGATGCTGTAACGAGTAAGCAGAAATAATTAAATACCATTTGAATTCCTGGATTTTCTACTGCAGAAGAAATATGTGGGAAAAGTTTAGAAGGTTAGTGCCTTCGCTTTTCCCCAAGGTTACGCAGAGGCCAACCTCAGTTCCTGACAGAGACATGAAGCAAGGCAGAGAAGGCTGGCAAAGAATGACAGAAACGTTTTGCCCTCTCAGAGCACTATAGGTTCCTGGGAAACACCGTTGAAAGTTTTAGTTGCCACCCTCCCTCCTTCCCCGCAGTAGGGATTCAGCCTTAAGGAGGAAGGACACATCTAAAGCCCTCTGAGTGCAGTGCAGCTTCCAGAAGTATTCGTGCAAACAAGATCAGTTGCACTGAAAAGCAAGGCTATACAATAAACCATAACAGAACCCATCAGTGACTGAGGATGTGGATCACAACAGCCAGGAATCTGTAAAACAGTTCCTAAGGCAATGGAAGAATGGAATGAATGACCTCCTGTGGTCATTCAGAGGGGGACCAACACGTAAGAACAGAGGGAGCAGCATGGCCACCTGCAAGTGCCCTACCCATCTCCGAGCTCGTGCCCCAGCATGAAGGGAGGCTCTGCAGAGGCGTCTGGATGAGCTGGATCGATAGGCTGAGACCAACGGGATGAGGTTCAACAAGGCCAAGTGTAGAGTCCTCCATTTGGGACACAACAACCCCGTGCAGCATCACAGGCTTGGGGAAGAGTGGCTGGAGAGCTGCCTGGCAGAGAAGAATCTGGGGGTGTTGGTTGGCAGCGGCTGAACATGAGCCAGCAGTGGCCCAAGTGGCCAAGAGGGCCAATGACATCTTGGCCTGTGTCAGACCCAGCATGGCCAGCAGGAGCAGGGAGGGGATTGTGCCCCTGTGCCCAGCACTGGCGAGGCCGCACCTTGAGTTCAGTTTTGGGCCCTTCGATACACAAAGGACACTGAGGGGGCTGGAGCGCGTCCAGAGGAGGGCAACGAGGCTGGGGAGGGGCTGGAGAACAAGTCCTACGAGGGGAGACTGAGGGACCTGGGGCTGTTTAGCTTGAAGAAGAGGAGGCTAAGGGGACATCTCATCCCCATCTAAAACTGCCTGACAGGAGGGTGTGACGGGTTGGGTGCTGGGCTCTTCTCACAGTGACAGCGATAGGATGAGAGGGAATGGCCACAAGTTGTGCCAGGGGAGGTTTAGACTGGACATTAGGAAGAATTTCTTTACTGAAACAGTGGTCAGGGATTGGCACAGCTGCCCAGGGAGGGGGTGGAGTCACCATCTCTGGAAGTGTTTAAAAAATGGGTGGATGAGTTTCTTAGGGACAGGGTATAGTAAGGAGACAGGCACAGTTGGACTCTGTGATCTCAGAGGTCTCTTCCAACCTTCTGATTCTATGATTCTATGAAAGGAAGCTAATGCAACTTCGGTTACTATTGCACTGTTTCTGTCTTAAAGGCAGTATGAATATCTGGTATGCAAACATACCTTTACTGTGTAGTTGAAGTACTTTGCAGTTTGCATGAAACGGTGAAAGCCATCGGTTTCTTTAGTCGCTACAGTAAAAACTAGTAGTTTATCTGAGGGAGAAAAAGAAGGAACATGTATTAATATGTTTTCAGGCCACGGTTTCTAAAAAAAATTGCACCAAACAGCACTGAATCGGGGGTTTTATTACTTGCATGCATCCCATTCAAAGAGAAGAGGCAAACAGAATGTCATCTTATAGGCATGAGACATTATCAAACAAGAACTGCTATGGGCAAGGGTGCTGTATTTAAAATTTTCTTCAGGAAGAGGAAAGAAATCTGTCTACCCTGTGAACAACTAGCTCAGTATATGAAAACAAAGTTAGTCTTACTACTGCACAGGAAGGAATCTTCAAAACAGAAATAACTTCATTTTTCATTCTGAGGTAATAATCCTGTGACCTTTTATTACAGTACTGGATGGTACCAGAGAACTTCACCCAACCTATCAGCCACTGGAAGCAAGTGGTTCATTTTCTTCATGCCAACAGGGTAAAAATACAGCCATAGAAACCAGTCCCCCAACAGGCAGCATTTATTGTCCTTGTGCAGAGACAAAAGAGTAAGACTGTGCTTTTTCATTCAGAGCCTCTGTAAATTACAGCAGTGCCAATTTTCCCTCTTACTGCACGCAGGCAAATGACTGTGCAAACAAATTTCCTTTTTATATCCCAGGGCTTTTGCCATAGCTCAAGTGAGGCCACGAATTCCCACTGAACAGCTTCCTGATTAAACTACTGAACAACATTCAGAACCCTATGCAACAGGCTGCATAATCAAGGTACATAATTCAATGCTATGAGAAAGATCTTGCCCCTATCCACATCAAGAGTACAATTAGACCATCCTGGATCCCAGAGCCCATCACAGTTCCCCAATTTGGTCTGCGTTCAAGCAACAGCTGTCCTCTGAGCAGAGTCCATGATATCAACCCTTACAAGAAAATAAAATTACACTCCTCTAATAAGCATTCCAGATACAGTGCCTATTGTTGCTTCACTTTCCAAAAAAATATCCTCTGGGTTTATCTCTACCAGTAGAGTAACCTGCTAGAAGTGGCTACCATGAAAAACACTCCTGTTAACCCTTCAGCCTTGCCTGTCACCACAAACTCAGCAGCCCTCAGACACCCAAAATGTCATCCTGAGTGTACTCAAATCAACCACGGCTTGCCATTTTGTTTTATTTGACACCAGCAAAATGAACACACAAGATTATGACTTGCTTCCCACTTTATAGAAGAAACGCACCTTGTTAGTTACTCACATGATGCTCTGCAGCCAAGTATCAGGGTATATCAAGTGTACTTCTGCTCAGTCAAGCAAAAATACCTGTAGAAGCAGAGACACAGTCTGCAGAGTAACATAAAAAACCAGATGTTCTAATGAAATTCAAGTCTGTCTAAAACAGCCACAGCAGGCAAACTATGGAGACTGGTCTCAGGAGCCACTGATATTTTTTCCACTGAAACAAGGCTTAGATTCAGCACTAGTCAACAGCTCACTGCCAAGAACACATCTATCAAGTGAGACACTGGTCTGGCTACTGATCCTCAACAGCAGCTGTAACCAGCATCCACAAGAAAGAATAAGGATAAGATAAGTATATATGATGCTTTCTCTGCTTTTTCTACCAGTCTACTGTTTATTCTAAAGGTCATGCAATCTAAATTATTACTACAGAAGTCACCACAAAATGAATAATGAACATGATATCTTAGACTATGACTAAAACAGAACTGAAGACAAAGGACAGAATTTTTCCCCATGGAACAGATTAAGTTGTTGTTAATTTTTAGTTCAAGCACTGCATTTTCGAATCAGAAGGAACTGGAAAAGTCTGACCATACCAGACTGTGTCACCATGCCAAGTGAATCCATTATTGAAAGTTTCCTAGGTGACCAGTCAAGCACTCACTACAACAGTGGAATTTGGTTTGGAGCAGACATATTTCACACCTATCCCTTCTTGAGGAACACTAACAGCAAGGATTTAAAAAATCTGTACTTGACAAAATGATGTAAATGACAAAATGTGAGCTGCATTCAGATTCCTCCCACAGTCACTAAGTCAAAACAAAGCATTAAATAAACATACAAGCACAGCTTGGCAAGCAAAAAAATAAACTATTGCTCTTCATGGGATATTCTTACTCTTAGTGGAGCCCACTGTAATTCCACCTACACACTGCTCACATATTTAAAGATTCATTGTTACTTGTGTTTTGTAGAACAGGAGCAAAAAGAATAACATGCCAAATCACAAGGGATTTCAATACAAGCTATATAAAATGGAGAAAGTTGAGCAGACAAATAATGCAGCTTATATTGACATGAAACTGGAAGAGAATTTGTATTATACTCACAACCAATGATGCAGTCCAGTGCCACCTGCCTGAGTCAGGTTTGCAAACACACAGAACAAACAGGAAGCTATTTTTACAAAGGTATTACTCTCATTGGAAAAGGGGTTTTTTTAGCATACTTAGCAATGGTCAGTTTTTTAAAGTTGCAAATGAAGTGGTTTGAAAGGCTTTATTTCTATGTCTCTGCTGCACCACAGAATTGTAGGTGTTTGCAGTATTTATATATTATTATATATGTATTTACAGCATTTAGAGTCCGTTTAGAATTAGACTTCTTTATAAACCATTTAGACTTTGCTGAGGTTCTGTTGTTTTCTTTGTGGGGTGGGGATTTGTTTGCATGTGTTTTGTAGGGCTTTTTTAAGAGTAATCTGTGTCTCACTGAAGAGCAGAGAAACATGCTTTTATCGTGTATTTAGTGCATAAGGAGGAACAATGCAAAAGTGCATTCAATTATAGTTACCTTCTTCTATACCCTGTACCTATAGTCCTATACCTATAGAGGGTATTATTAAACAAATGAGGAAAAAAGCACCATTCTCATCAAGCTAGTAAGACATGACAAAAATATTACTACAATTCCTGTAGGCTCCCATGACTTTATTTAGATGTAAGTGAAAACTTGCTTCAGTTTTAACGGCAGAGTTCCACTAAGCATAGGATGTGAGGCATTTGTTTCTTCCTGTGGAAGTGAGTGAAGAACTTCTGACCACCAAATACTTGTGACAATTTATTTTTAACCTTTTAACTTCCTTCACTTTCAAAAACGTATTCCTCATTTGATACATTTAGGTACAACAATTCCTTAGAAGAACACCTGTCCTATTTGTGACCAGTAACTCAAGTCCAAAGCGCATTTCATGAACTGTCAAGAGTGTAAATGTGCCACTACAACACAGATCCCAAGGGAGCAGGTTTACTCAAGTGCAGTCTCCATTTCAGGATGTGCTCAGCTACATCTATTTTAGCTGCAGCCACCCACAGTGTCTCTGCTGTGCAGAGCAGGTCTGGTCCCACTAAGAGCCCTGCCAGTACTGAGGGTCGGTGCAGCAGCAGAGCCCTTACTGCAGGCTGAGTCACACACAGATGTCACACAGAGGTTGAGTGACTGGCAAGAGTCCCCAGCAGCATTGCTGTGCTGGCTCCAGGGCTCCAGCTGTGCAATGAAGACCTAGGAGCAGCAGCAGAAAGCTGCCTGCAATTATTCAGACCCCAAGTTACCACTGTGGTCTGGTACTCCCCACCAAGTAAGCCACAGAATTCTCAGTCATCGCAAATCCCCCATAATGGATTCTAGCCATAGCGACACTGTTCCTGCTTCACCTTCCACTTTGGCAGACCCCTGCCCTGCCCACCGCCCAGGTGTCTTCCCTAAGGAGATCTGCTCTATGGTCTTACATACAGACCTGAGCTATTCCATTTTTTTAAGTCTGACGATCCCCACTCACACGAGGGGATGAATACACACTCTCAGTAGTATTTCCCAAACACAGCATCCTCAAAATGCAAATATACATAAAGCCAAGAGCACAGCAGGCGGTCAACAGCCCTCCACACTTGCAGGGTGCTGGGACACCGCAGAGGGCACAGTCTGCCTGGCAGGGCTGGGCTCCCCTGGCACGTGGCCTGCCAGAGGCATCTTGGCAGTCACTGCAGGGGATTACCAAACTTGGCATTCATCTCCACAAGTAAAGTCAGGCTGTGTAAAAAGGAAATGCAAGCTCTATACTGAAGTTCAACAGGAAGTCATGAAATAGAATCTCTGAAGTCCTTCATGCCAGGTATGAGGGTGCTGAAGTTACTACAGTGCAATTATTCCAGACAGCTTTCCAACAGTTACATTCACAAAACAGCTGTTCTGTTTTGAAAACAAGCCTGGGAGAACATGCGTTTGGCCCAGAAAAGTATATCCAGTGACAGAGAATTCATTTTTACATGCAAATTAGGAAACCCTTTAACACCCAAGTTGTGCAAGAAAACACTGCATGCAGAGCACATGCAACGCGTTAGGAAAGCCAGTGAACGTTTAACAAAACATTGCCCTCTTACTCAATCTTTTGTGCTGCTACCATCAGGGATCTGTCTGCATCATAAATATTTATATTTCCAGAAGAACAAACTTTAAACCAGAGCCCCTGTCTTGAGTGAACTGCCTGGTGAGGCCTCAGCCAGAAATTACCATGGCAGGACTGCTTTGAGAAGCAATGACTTCTCTCCTTGTATCTTGGCAAAGAAGTACACAAAGAACTGCAGTCATTCCTCACACACCCACATGGTTCTTATTTATCTTGAATGAACACTGACAGAGATTACTACATAATTTCTACCAGGGGTTGCGGGCATTAGTACAGTAGCTTCAGAGCAGCCAAAACTGAGGGTATTGCTCACAGCTACACGGGAGTTGACACTTAGTCCCCAGATTCAACTCTCAGGACTTGTCTGGAGTAGGACTGAGCTGTAAAGAGCAAAGGACATCTGTGCATGGCACCACATTATTCCATTAAAATCTATCTTTATCTTTAAAATTAGTGGCTTGTAATGGTAAAGAAATGATATCTGGTTCCCAGAATACGGTTTTATTCATGTTCAAGTGTCTACATAAAACACAGTCCACTGTGACCCATCCAGAACTGTTCACCAGAGTAACAACTGTGCATCAGCCTCTCCCTTAAAAGAGCAGAGATGGACCTTTACAAAATATTTCACCAAAGGTTTCCAGTAAGCAAATAAACAAATTGCTAGAGATCATGAGAAAAGCTTGGGAACTGGAGCATACTAGGAATATCTCCACGGGTTAAAAACAAACAAACAAACAAACCAAAAAAAACATATACACACTGTCCAAGAAAGGTCAGGTAGTAACTTTGGCAGTGATCTGCTTGACCTTAATTTAAGGCATAGGCTAGGTAGATATCCGGAAGAGAAGGTGGACGAGATGTATACCTGGAAGAGGCACACAGATTCATCTGAGACCATTAATTAAGCTATATAATTGTGCCTGTTATTACGTTTCCCACATCTCTGGAGATGTGGCACACCAGCAGGGCACAGTTTCCAAAAAAAAAAAACCCCAACAACAACAAAAACATACCCAACAAACAAAACAAGGACGAACCCACAGACTGGATTTAGCTTGCCTTTACACCACATGGGAGAATGCTCCTCCATCACTAGAGACACACACTGAAGCACAACACAACTGAAAAACTGTTTTCAGCCTGAGTTTCTCCCATCACACTTCAAGAGCACATTAATGAGGAACGTTTACAAGCAGACTTCTGCCTACATTTCTGCTGTTATTTATTTTTCCTAAAGATAAAGTGTTAAAGAAAGAAAATAAAAGGGAGGGAAGCTTATCTGGGTTTTAATTAAGGCAGGCATGTATAATCGTCTCATGTTTATGAGCCCTGACCTGGCCATGCCACTTTTCCAACTTCTATACTCAGCTAGTAACAAAAAGGTGGAACCAGAGGAACTGTCAAGAAATTCTATTTTTCTCCCTTATGCACCTCACCTAAAGCGCATACTGCATCAACAAAATCCATGCTCTGAGAATTTTACAGTAGTCTGAGTCAGAAACATGTTTGAGTTAGTCAATAAAAGGATAATAGTGCACATTGAGCTGTGTGCAGATCTGCTTACAGTACGTGAAGGCATGATCCATAACTTGGATTCAAGACCCAGAGCATCTCATAACTTCATGATAAAACTGGTAAATTTTGGAAGAATAAAACTTCAAAACTCTTTAGGAATGCAGTGTCACTACACAACTAGCCTCCTGTAATTTCTCTAATAGATAAGTTCTATCTCAGGAAGATAAGTTGGAAAACATAAAACACTCTACAATATCTTCTGAACAAAATGAAACTTACTGAGATTAAAAAAAAAAAAAGGCTGATACAAAGCCTGTTGGAAAATCTCATTTACAGGCTCAGTCTGAGTTTCCAATTAATTGCAAAACCGTGAAAGACCTTTTAAAGAGAATGCAGCATGAGGTCTAAACCCACAACAGTAAAGAAAGCATTCAAAAAACAGAAATCGATCATTAGGCTACACAATACTGTATGGAGTCATTCCCTTGCAGTTTTGATGACTTTACTAAACCCAATTCTTCGATATGCTTCTCAGTCATGTTGACACTCCGCAGATAGCTAAAGTCACTGGTGGTGCCAACAGCAACTTCCTTCCCTATTTATACAGACTCAGCTTCTACATTCAAAACCCTGAGAATTGTTAAGCCAACTGAAAAGCTGAAATATCAAAGAGCGCTTTCAAAAGCCAGACTTTTAACACAACACAATCTTCCATTTGTCCCCCAAGAAGGCAATATTAAACTTCTCAACAGGAAAATTTATTTTCTTCCCCTATAAATAGAAGTTGTAGCCTAAACTTAAGATTCTATGTGAAATGCAACTTCTCAAAATCCACAAACTCTGAAAATATGTCAAACAGCTTGAGACAGGAGAAACCCACCATACGCAATGTAACCATGATTATAAGTCATACCTACATACCTATATTTGGTTAATGTAATCTAGCAGCAAACCAAGTAGATCTTAAGTACACAAAATGAAAAATACAAACTTTAAACATATATATCTACACAATGTCAGTTTATATGATGTACATACAGTCAAAGAAAGTAGTAAGCAAACAGAAGACTTCTGGTCAAATAAAATTTTTGGCATAAAGAGGGAAAAGACAGAGCCATCCAACAGTTGTTTATTTTCCCCCAGGTTTCTTTAGAAACACAGCAATGTGCTAAAATAGCAAACATGGTCATCTTCTCTCCTCAGGAAAGAAACATGCATTACACTCCATGAGAGGGAAAGATGACTGGAGCACAAACACTACACTTCATATTTGGATGTTTTGGGCTTTTTTTAATCTGATCTTTATTTTATACAGTCACCTTCTGCTCTGCACAGAATACGCGCTGCACGTCTCCACTCATCCCACAGCTTACTGCTTCCCAGAGAGGCAGACTGGTTTCAAAGTCCCATTAACCATAGCCATGATTGCCTTGTAATACCGGATCCTCTGCAATTTAACAGCACGGCTGGACTGCTGTTCAAAAACATCTTTGGAGAGGAGACAAGTATGCTTGAAAAACTCATGAAAGACTGGAAAACTGTAAGAGTTACAATAAAAGATGAAATCAGAATTAACAGATCGCAAGTTAAGAACAGTCACGGGTTGCCAAACACATAGTACCTATTGATTTCACATACCAATTCACATTCTAGTGTAGGAGAGGTGAATTTTTAAGAATCAGTGCTTCAGATAAATCCTAAAGGTCAGAGTTTGAAGACACAGATCTTCCTATACAGACCTCTTCTGAAAGTTGGATCTGTTTTCTTCTATACCACACCTCTGTTAACCACTACCCTTCAATACACACGTCTTACTGCAAAACACAAAGAGTAGCACAAACACCACTCGTGTAATTTCAAAAAAATTACACGATTCTCCTTGGTTACTTATTAGCAGGCTTGCAGGCTCTCCACTTTAAACCAGGCATAATTAAACAGAAGCAAAGTCAACAGAAGTCTGTCTTTTGATGGCATAAACATACCTATTGCAGCACTAATGTAAGTACACAGGTATCACCTCTGCTACCACCTGATCCTCAAAATGGTTCAGTCTGCAGGACAAAAATACAGCTGCCTTTAAAACTGTTGCAAATGGTTTAGGATCACAATTGGTATTTATGGTTATCAGGGACCTCTAAATGCATGGGTTGTCTGTGGATAACCCTTTCTGTTATATATATAACCCCTTCAGGTTATTTGTACATCTTGTTGAAATTACAGAGCAAGAGCTATTGGTATCAAAACTCCCAACACTATCCCAGGTCAGCAAATTAAACCAGTAAAGGCAGGAAGTTTTCAGAAGATGTCTCGGAAAAGAAATATAGAAAACATAACTTTCCAGTTTCAGTTACTTGAATAGCTAGTACTGTTGCAACTTCCTCAACCACAGCAAACGTCACCTGATACAGAGCTCTCCCTCTTCTCATGTGTTCTAAAGGAACAAAGAAGACAGATTAGCAGAATTTTATAATAAAAAAGAGCTGCCATAACTTATCTCGTAATATAAAATTTATGCTAAATTAGCACTTGCTAGCACACAGCCCCTGGACAGGACACTAACTTTTTCTCCTTTTTCTTTTCTGCTGATTCCACACAAAAGTTTTACAAGACTTAGAAAGATAGTTCTCACTCAAGAATCCCAGTATTGTTAAATGCCATCTGCAATCTGAATCCACTTACGAAAAAGTAAAAAGTGTTGTACCAACTGTGCATTTCAGAATCTAAAGTTTGTTATGAAAATGCCAAAGATTTCTCATGCGCAGAAATTCTCTTGTGATTTAACACACAGCCCACAGGGATGTGAACAGGCATTTCCCTCTTCCATGTGTACTGACAAACACTGCTGTGCCACTGCTTACTATCTATCTTTTATCACATCATTTTTATGTTGCACAGAAACAGCATCTAAAATGTTTACTTGGAAATGATCAACACCTGAATAGTGCCAGTTCTAAAAAAAAAAATAAATAAAACCCCACTACCCACAGACAGTAATTCCATAACTATTTTTCTCTATATACATATATAAATGCACATACTTTCAGACAAAGACCAGCAGTCAATCCCAGTATTAATGTACAACCTATTTTAGAAAACACCTGAAAGCTGATTCTGGCTCAGCTCATAACTTACTTTCTTTTAATTTAGTAGTATCGAATATACAGTCAACAAGAGATCATTAAGGCCTGTACGTGCACTCGCCAATCACCCACATCGGTCCCAGGAGCAGGGCTGGCCAGAGCTCTGTCCCACACTCATTCTAATGCAAGATTTCCTTATTTTAATAGCTGAACAAAACCAGATAACAGCAGCAGTAGTCAAGAGGTTTTCCATCAGCTTCAGTGGACTTGGATGAGATCCTGTTTACTGAACCAATTACCCTGTAGTAAAGCAAAGATAAGGAACTTTCTTTAGTTCCCAGATAAGAAAAAAAAAAAACTAAAATCAACTCTTTGTAAATGACATCATTGCCATGCATGAAGCAACTCCAACAAGAGCTGCCGAACTTCCTGGCAAGCAGGGAGCGGATCAGGTTACAGCTGTTTATTAGTGGCCAGATAGCAATCAAACCACAAAAATCTTCTTGAGAGTGGGAGTGGATGAAGACATGGCACAGGCTAGGTCTTGTTTGAATGCCTGGACTGGATGGCCCTGCTATAAACTGTCATCGAGCGTGTGCAGCTGAGATCAAGACACAATTAGTATCAGCTGTCTAAGTGAGAAAGTTTACTCAGCTTCTGCCTTTTCATAGCCTTGCCTTCTCCGTCTCTCTCATAAATATGTATCTAAAGAAGAGTAGGCTTCTTCTTAAGCTGTTGTTTAGCAAATCCAGCTGTTTAAACAAAAGTGGTAACACGCAGTACCAGGCATAGCTAGGTTCCGTTTCCTGACAGCTGATCATGAATGAAACTCGGCAGTTAAAATTTGCAGTAAGTTTCTCCTTGGACTAGTCTTTCCTTAAAAAACTAAAAATCGGATCTGGAACTGCAGCCATCCTGAAGATGCGTAACCATCCTTCATGCCTGCACTGTTTATGTTGTCAGCAGATGCTACCACCCTGATTAGTCACTTCACTCAAAAAAGCTGCCCTACAGCATCACAACTGGCCCTATGTCCAGATACCGGACAGGTACAAATCTCCAAACAGAAACACAGGCCGTGCAATCCTGGGAAGAGAAAAAAACATAATTTTCGAAGATCCCCTTTACTATGCAAACAAGCAACTTAAAACTTCACAGTTGTGAAATACTTGTAGTGCCCTGCCTTGAACAACTCAGTCCTTCAAATCATGAAATAGCACCAAAAGCATCTGTCCTACTCCTGACATATAATTTATGATGTATATTTAAACCTGCTTTTAACATCAAACACTTGACCCAGCAACCTCAGTTACTAAGTTTACGAAACTGCTTCTACCTAACATGTGTAAAATTGCTTTACAGTGATGTAAAACACAATTAGTAAACTGATTACAAAGCCTAAGGAAAGACCTTGCTGCATTAAAGTTTCACGTGAACTACAAAACTAAAGGAAAACAATTCATTTTTACTTCTTTGCAAAGGAAAAAAGGGTAAAGAGATTTACAAAAGCAATTCTATCAGATACTATTTTCTGCACAGCTGATTTCAGCAAGAACCCCTAATGGGCTCAATCAATACATTAACACTTAGACCCACAAGTATAGAACTAATTCTCAAAGGAACGGTACTTAAAATGCCAAATATTTTTGTTATTTTTCTGTCTTTTTTTCCTTACAGTTTATTTGCATTAATTACAAATACTGCATCTGTGAGCTTTAAAAATTTACTTGCAGCTACATTGCCAGAATCAGTGCTACCATCAAAAAGGTCTCCCACCCCCCACCTTTTTTTCCCCTGTCTAAGAAAATGCACAGTGGATCAACAGCTTTGCAACTTGTCCAGGGAACCCTGGAATACTTTCAAAGGGCAGCCTACAAAAGCTGGTGAGCCAACCACTAAAATAAGGGAGGTTTGTTCAAAATTGTCCTATAAATTTGAATACAATGTTTTAAGCCAAGGTAGAGTTCTGCTGTTTAGCCTTAAATTATTAGGCAATTGGTCTGTAATTACACTGTACTCCATTACAAAAATAGTCATGCATGTTGAAAGAAATTATATGGTAACCCACAGTATCTTTAATTTTGGTTCACAAAGAAACAGGATGAAATGATCAAATATTTCAACTGTATAATTTGTCAATAATTAAATATTTCAACAATTAGTAGGTACCTAAGTTTCTGAAGTCTCAGTGATCATCTGGAACCACTATCATTCAAATACTATATAAAAAAAGGTACACAGGCATGCACACACTAAAAACATGAAGAAGCCAGGTTACTCTGATCATCAAATAAAGAATACACTGTTTCTTCAATGGACCTGTCATTTGTTTGGTTTTCATTTGTTTGGTTTTCCTTCTGTGACAAATTGCAAAAGGAATTCTAGTTCCTGTAAAAAAACAAAAAGATACCTGGGATGAAGCAGTGACTTTACATACAGAGTTGTCATGACCAGTACAATCCATATTTTGAAAACTGAGTTCATCTTAAGGATATACTCCAGAAACAGTTCCATTAAACCACCTAAAGCTCCTTGTGATGTCAGGCTGTGCTGGCAAGCATGTATTCCTTGATGATTAAGTGTTGTTTATTCTCTAGAGCTACAACATTCCCACACATAGACACATTCCTGCTACTGATCTGTTTGTTCAAGTTGTGTTTTCGGAGAGAACCACACTATGTTTAAATTAAGTATTCTCCACTTTCAAACTTTTTTGCCTTGTAACCAGTCCCTCAAAAACTACAAAAGATTGACATTATAAATTAAAACAAAAATGCCTTTGTAACTCTTCATGACAAGGGAATTCTTTTGAGCAGCATATCAAGTAATTCATATTTCAGACTAGCATCTTTCACAAATAAAAAGATACTGCTTTTGATCACACAATGTAATGGTGCTAATTCAACAGACAAACACTTCCCCATGAAGAGACTGAGTCACTTTTGCTTAAGTAAGCAGCAGTGAGAGAATAAGCCAAGAACTCAAACACTAATCACTCTCCAAAATATGCCACCAACACAGAAAGAAAACTGAGAAATAATCTGTTACTTTAGATCTTTAACAGGGACACATTTCACACAAAACCTTTCTGGTATTTTCAAAGGACAAACGTGATAGAACTGTGCTGATTTGCATTCCATGGTCATATTTGCCTATTTTTAACTAATGTCCAAACATCCCAGACTCCCCTAACACACACTTTTTCATCTTTTATTCACCAATGATTTCACCAATTATAAGCTGGAGTCTAAAGGTACCTATGGGAGTGATCATTACCCACCTCAAGTAGAGCACACTCATGCTATACACATTCCTAAGTACTCCAAAGAGAGCAGAGATGATGGTGTCCTTGGGACACAGATAATCCAAAGGCTGTGTCCTGTGGGGTTGGGTCTTAGGTAAGTCACTTTCTGCCTTTACCCTTCACCCATACGAGGTGCGTGGCACAAAACTCCCAAGAGACCTAGAGGCATTTTTTCCACAGCACAGGTTTACGTAGCAGGTTTAGATACTGTGGTGAGGAGATGGAGCAAAAGTATCACCAGTAGAGAAGAAAGAAACAGAAAACTGGGCAGAGAGACACGGACTCACATACAGAGTGCTGTACTTATGGTTTCTCCTCCCTGAAGCAGGCCAGGTCTTCCAGTACTTCTAATAAGTATGTCAAGACGGTTGAACTCCCTTGTTCGTACACCACGGGTGCCTCAAAGGGAAAGGCCAACTGATCACTCATGGTCACTCACAGCAATCACTCTGGTTGAGCCCAAAAAGTCAACAGAAATGGAAACGGGACACATTGTACCGTCAAGGGATTCCTGGCATACCAGACTAGGCAGCAATTACTGCCTGAAGCATTTGTGACCAGCATTTGATGGCCACTGGGGCGGTGGATCGCCACAGCCCGCAGGCTGCCCACACCTCCCAGCCCAGCTGGCTCTGGAAAGCCACCCACACTGCAGTGCCCTCTCCATAACAAACCCCTCCCGATCCATCCTCCCACTCCTAACATTTCAGGAGCGCATACAGACAGCAACGAACCACAGGGCCCACCTCAAAACCTGCCCATTTGCTGCCTTTGCAACCTGCGGTCCCCGTGCCTCAGCACGGCCGCACTGCAGCCAAATTCCCACAGCCGGCGCTAGGGAAGACTCAAAGTGGCAAAGCCATTTCTCCGGCAAAAAGCTGATTTAATAAAACATTTCAAGTGGGAATATCATTTACATCTGTTGCCAAGAGCACAATGACAAATGTCTTTTCCACTCTCTCCCTGTGCATCCTGGAACTGCATTACAGGACGAGCAACGCGTACCCAGCAAGTACACTGCAATGGAAATATTGTAATGCTGCTCTTTTAACACAAACTTCTGCACTTTCACCATACACGAGTCAAGTGTTCAGAGCTCAACAGCACTCTTCTCTGTGATTCCTTGAAACACAAAGCTGCGGCAAAGGACCACCGGAGGAATTTCTGGAAGCACAGGGCCGTGCTGGCTCAAGCAGCCGCTCCTGTGCAACAGGCAGCTCTCTTGCTGTAACTTTTCCAAGCCTTTCTGAGTAAAGCAGTGAAGCCTCACTAAGAAATAAAGATACAGCTTGGCAGTCAGACACTCATTACAGCTTATTTCTGAAACAAGCAACGCTAATAGGCTGTTTCGAAGTTCTACAAAGAAATTGTGTCTTTGCCTGCTGCTTTACATCTGAGTTGTAAAAAGTATCAAAAGACTAGAAATGGAAAAACAGATTTCTAGAACTGGAGGCACAGTAAGGTCTGCCACTCTTCAAGCAATACAGCACAGTCTTAGGGAAAACATTTAAGGGTTAAAACTGTAATAAAAACAAGTAACACAGCAGGCAGTGTCTGGGGTCACGTAGCTGCTCAGGGAGTGGTTTCAACTCAACAGAGCCTTCTACAATTCGGACTACTCATGTTAAAATTAAAGAGAATTAAGGTCTTCCTGTGTGAACACCCATATATAAATGTATCCGTGCTTCCTAGCATTGTAATTGTAATTTGCGTAGAATCATTTTTATTATTTATATAAACGTAACAGTCTATTTTTGTTTGCTGAATCATACAGTGATGTCGGGACTAAGCACTCTGTTTTTTACACCTCTGAAAACCAGCAGGATTAAAGGAAAATACTTACATGCCAGCTATTAGCTTCTATCAGCTTGAGATCACCCATCTCAAGTACATAGTTTAAAAAAAAATCAAAACAAGAAAAAAAACCCAAAATGTAACACATTATTTGAAGAGATATGCTTGAGGAAATAACTATGACTGCAATAACGGTTTTCCAAAGGAGCTTGACTTGCAATCTCACTGCCCTGAGGACAGGCACAGGGGCTCAACTTTTTACGGGATGCATGCCCCCACAGGCAGCACCTCTGAGAAAGAGCAAGGGCCGAACGGTAATGCTCACGCACCCCTGACAGAGCGCAAACTACAGTGCACACCACAGCCTTCAGAGAAATCATCTGAATGGCTGAAAATAGCAGCAAAGCATTAAGAAAACTGGAAATGAGAAGCTCATTATTATAGAGTCTGGTATTAATCAACACTTTTTTTTTTTTTTTAAACACTAGTTATCAACCAAATCAGTAGTTTTCCTACCAAAATTAGAACTTGCTGACAAAACTTGCTTGTCTAAAACAGAGCTTCCTTCTGCTCATCAGAAGAAGATTAAGCTAGATAGTAAAAATAACCTGATTACACTCTCCAGTAAACAAACCAAGAAATGAAACTATTTTGGATTTCATGTGGTAATAATCTAGTGAGATGAGATACCTTTGTATGCCTAGAATAGAAATCAGAAGTACAGATTCGGTAAGAGAGCAAGTAATATGTTTTAGCACACAGTCGCCCATACATGCGCTTCCACACCTCTCTCTGAGGGCATTTCATATATACATTCTTCTATTTTACACGTCAAAGATAAAACACCACGAGCCAAAAGCAAGCCCGGCTCCGCGGGACAGAAAGGGGCACTTAAAGTCTCCCGCTGACTTCTGCCTCGACTAGGGAACTCCAGCAGCAGCTGCTATAGTTCAGAGAAGCAAGTGATGCTGTGATTTTCCCAGCCTTGTCATCAGCAGCTTCTGCCAGGGGAACGAGGGGGGAAGGACGGGGGAACGAAGGGGGGGCGGGGGGAACGGAGGGGGACTCATTAAGGAATCTTTTTTTCTTGTTCCAGGGGCACTGTGCATCCATGAACCACTCGGGCGGGTTAAAGCACTCCCAGCCCAGCGAAATCCCCTGGCAGCAAAGCGGCAGTGCCGCAGCCCCCGCCCGCGCCGCCGGAGCCGCTCGGACGCCCAGAGCAGCGCGGGGCGGAGGAAGGGGATGGGGGAAAAAAGCCACGGAATCGGGAAAGCGGCGGTTCGCAGCCCCCACACCCGCGGCGAGAGGGCTCCCCCCTCCCGGCAGCGTTACCGGGGCAGAAAGCCGCCCGCCCCCCGCCCCGCGCTCACCTGCGGCCCCGGGCCCAGGGCCCCGCTCCGCCGCCGCCCGCAGCGCCAGCGCCAGCAGCAGCGGCACGAGGAGGCGCCGGGCGCCGCTCCTCGCCATCTTCCCCTCCGCGCGCCGGCAGCGGCCGGAAGAAGCGACGGGAAAAGCCGGTGCCCGCGGAGTCGCTGCCGCCCGCCCGGGTCGTACGCGGCGCTGGGGAGCCCCCGGCAGCAAAGCAGGAGCCGCGCGTGGCCTCCGCCGCCGCCGCCGCCGCCGCGGGGCGGGGGCGGGGCGGGACTGGACGGGTGGCCAAGTCCCGCCTCAGCCACCGCCCGTAGGTGCGCGGCCCCGCGGGCAGAGCGCGCGGTACCGAGCCGCACACGGGAGCGCGCCCGCAGCCCCGGCCGAGCGCTTCACCGGGGGTCGCTGGCGCCCGACATGTCGCGGGGAGCCTGTCGGTGAACAGCCATGGAATCATGGAATGGATTGGGTTGCAAGGGACCCCAAAGCCCATCCAGTGCCACCCCCTGCCACCTCCCACTGGATCAGGGGCTCCAAGCCCCATCCAGCCTGGCCTGGAACACCTCCAGGGATGGGGCAGCCACCACTGCTCTGGGCAACCTGGGCCAGGGCCTCCCCACCCTCACAGCAAAACATTTCTCCCTAAGATCCCATGTCAATCTCCCCTCTTGCAGCTGAAAACCGTTCTCTCTACTTCTGTCCCTGCACTCCCTGATCCAGAGCCCCTCCCCAGCTTTCTTTTCTGGAGCCCCTTTCAGTCCTGGGAGGCTGCTCTGAAGTCTCCCCTGAGCCTTCTCCAGGCTTTAACAACCCCGGCTCTTTTCAGGGAGGGAGCATCCATTAATGTTTTTCAGCAGACTGGGAGGAACTGGAGCCATTACTCCATGGGGCAACAAAGACAACCTGCCCCTTTCGCATGTGGGGCTGTCACTGTTGGCATAAGGACCGCACTGCGCATCCACCCTGCTTGTGAATGGCAACCTGTCAAACGCCCTGTCGTAGCCTTCATGTTTCCATAAAGAAATGGTTTGTTTGCCTACTCTTAACACACGAAACTGTCACACTTTTATCAGTAAAGAAACATCCAACAAATCACCAAATTAGTGAAGGCAAGTGTGGTTATGACGAAGGAGGCCCACCTCCACTCTTTTTCTCATTGTGATACAAGGAATGTTCAAAAAAATGCTGTAAACAATAAATTAAATGTTTAAAAGTCATGTAAAATAATTAAAGCCAATTGCAGTGTATTGTAATCAATGTGGATTTACACCTTGGAAATATTCTTTGAGGACCAAATGCATAATCGAAAACAAAAATTAGTGCTGAAAGCAGGACTCATCTAATTGAGATCCACCTATATAATCATCAAATAGACACCTCATATTTTATGCTAGTTGTCTCTATGGGCCTAACAGATGTGCTTTTTTGGAGCCACAGAGGAAAGGGAAAAAAAGGAGGGAAAGAAGGGAGAACTTTACTTTGGCTACTGCAACTGTAAGAACAGCATGCTTTTGTTTGGAACCCAAAGCAGAAATCAGAGCCTGCTTTATGTTCCCAGATGCTTTTACGGTTAATTGAGAGAGCTCGTTCTTCCTGCGCCAGGCAACATACACAACAGGGAGGGAGGTAGAGCAAGCCAAAGAAAAAGACTGGTCCTTGATTCGAAGGAGCTCCTACAACAGAGAAGACCCATGAAAGCAGCAGCTGGGAAACACTGAAAATGTAATCTTATAGTGATTGAAGCTGTAGTTGCCAACTAAAGGAGAAACCGAAAAGGCTCTCCATTTCTTGGGCAATTACTCATGACCTACTTTCTCCTGCCACCTCTGTCAGGCACGCAGACATTCACCAGAGAATAAACATCTCTTGAACACAGAGAGTACAACCACATTTATGCACACATCCATGAACAGCCTCTGCTCGCTCTTCCAAGAACCAGCACTACTGCTGCTGATCAATTACATAGGGACATAGACTGTATTAGCTGAAAATGAGCAATGCATTACTGGGATAATACTGCAAGTACTTCTCCCTTGAGGGTGTTTTAAAATAAGTTAAAGAAACTGAACATATGAAAAATGAAGATGGAAAAAAAAAGTTACTAATGCACAGCTACAGTTTTAAGGTAGGAAACAGGTAAACTAGCATTTCAAAAGAGCTTGTCAACAGATCAAGCCTCACCTCAGATACGAGGGCATGTAGGACACACTTAATAACGTTAACCACTAAAGAAAGATTTCTAGTATCAGTGTCTGAAGGGAAAAAGACAGGACCATTGGGCATTATTTCAGAATGCCATGGAGACAGTGTCACTGCTCCCACGGACAGGATGGGAAGCAGACAGAACTTCAGCCCTGAGAATTGACAGTAAAATCAGCAGCCTACTGTCACATAAATACACAGAGCTCTGAGAAATCACAGCCCAGTACCTCTGTCTTAAGCAGCTCATTCCACCAAAGACTATAGCATAGGTCCTGAACGAGCACTGTTAAGTGGAAACCAACAGGTGAAGAGGGAGCATCCAAGAGAAATCCTAAGAGACATTTTATTACCAAAAAGTACATGTAAACAGTAGCAGGGAAGAATATAAAGAATTGGTGAAAGAAGGCTGTAAATATTCAACAGTGAAGCAAAAGGAAATAGCTGTCAAAGACAGATTTCTAATGTGTGAGAAAAATGAATTGAGAGAACTGTCATATACACACCCCTCACACCTTAAAGTGCAAGCCCAGACTTTGACTAGTCACTTTTACATTTCCTTGTCATTTTCCTTGGTCTCTTGAAGGCTAATTTCATTTTTGACTGTTCTTAGAAAAATTGAAGGTTTGGCACCAGAGAGAAAACAGGGCTGAAAGCTACGCAAAACACTGCTTTCGGAGTGACAGATGTGGCCAAGCATCTTCTGTCCCCAGAGGCTTCCCTCGGACATTGGCCGATGCAAGGGAAAATGCTTGTGAAACTTCAGAATTGAGCTTTGCCAGCTGTACAGTGCCCAAGGGCTCTGTCTCGCCCTGCTGCCACAGAAACTTGAGTTAGAAATGCTACTTTTGCTACCAGCTTTAAGGCCTGAACTGACAGCTGGTGGTTAGCAGGGTCTTCAGCTCTCCTGATGCTGTTGCAAGCTGCTTCAGTACTGTATTACTGTTGTAGTGTACTCAACACTTAAATCTCTGAACTGCTAAGTAGGAACTCATCCTCAAATGAAAATAATTTTAAAGAATAACATAGACAGTGTGTAATGTAATGTCCAAGCATGCCTGTTACACTACAGAAGGTTAACTGTAGAAACCATTCCAACAAACATCCCAAGAAACAGTCCCACATTCTTGTTGTCACTGTTTGCTCCTTTGACTTTTGACTTTATCAAGACTTCTTTTGCCTTTTCCTTTGTTTGGTTAAGTAGGCATGGAGGAGGGGAGTGAGATCATTTCTGTTAGTTGTGGGGCTCTGAACATGGGACAACAAGGAGTTGTCTTAACACTCCAGCAACAGTGAGCACAAGTGCAACTGCAGGCACTCCTTACTTCAGAAAGTCACTGTGAAAAGTGATTTTCTAACCTCACAATCAGTTGTCAAACTAATGTTTTTTTTCAGACTCAGTGCATTTTCAACAGATTACCAAAAATATTTAGGATTAAGCTGGCAGATATTTGCCCACTATTCTACAGGACCTCTGCAGGAGACAACGCCTTGCTGAACTGTTACTAATCTGTATTCCTCCAGTGCCTTTTCCTCAGATATGTATACAGTTCTTTTACAATCTTAGTAATTCCCTAATATCTGCCTATCCCTACCTCCTTTCCCCTGTCTCTTTCCTAATTGTCTGTAAGAAATCCTCATGCGGTTGGCAACATCCATCTTCCCCAAACCACCAAAATGCATATAGCTGATGCCATGTGGAATGGAAACAGAGTTTATTGCATCGCTAGCCTGTCACTGAGGCCACAAGGAGGAAGGTGTTGTTGTAGAAAGCTACCTTCTAAACTACAGAAGCTTCTTATGAGATCTTTTTCACATTCTTTAATACTTTCTAGTTCACTGTCTTTGAAAAAAATAAACACAATCTGTGTTCCTGCTGTGCTTTGCCTGTCCTTGAACTGATCTCTCCTTGCATCTAAGCCTCAAAATCTATTCTTTCATTCTGGAGCCCCACCTTTCGCACAGATGATAAAATGGAGCAGTCTTGGTCAACTGAACTTCCTTCCCTAATCTTACAGCACTTAAATTGTTCGTTATAGAGTAATAAAAACAAAAGAAAAGAAAATAACAAGGCTGGTCTGTGGGAAGACGTGGGACAGAAGGAATTGTCAACAATTCACCAGCCGGAGTATTCCAAGAATGACAAAAAAAAAATCTTCATGCAAGGATCCTCATCTCAATAAAGATGATGATGAGTTTTCTAACAGGTAATAAATTTTACATATAACAGCCAAAAGTCTATTTCATCCAAGGAAAAGTCAGTCATTCCCTATCTATTCTCGACAGCAGCAGTCATTAGCCATATGTTATGAAGAATTATAAATTTAACACATATCAGTATTTTACAGGAGTCAGGGATAGCGGAAAATAGACATTTGTTATTATAGAGCAATACTAAGCAAAATTAACATTAGAAAGTAATAGAAACTTTAAAAATCCCTTTTCAGTTATTGGAAAAAATGTTCTTCAGATATATTTTGTTTAGATGCTCATGGCTGTTTTAATTTGGCGACAAACCAATGAAACACTAAGTTTAAACTAGACTTCAAAAAAAAGAAATATATATTTCTTTTGCAAAAATACATCAGTATGAATGTAAAGGTCCATCTCACAACAATATGGCATTAAAATTGCCTCCCTTAGTAGGTATATGTGAGTCTTTAATAGGAGCCTCTTAAGTACTTCCCTCTATTAAGAAGTTTTCCATAGACAATTTCTTTCCAAGGAATCAGACTAAATGTTACTGAAATTCTACTCTTACTGTCTGAAAATAGTTTCTCTTTGGTTGCCTTCCTTTAATTTATCTTCAACTTCAATAAGAACATTTCTTTGAGTTGCTGCCCCAGTCTTGTTATTGTGAATGCGATCCAGCCCATTGCTGAGATGTGCCGAGCACTCCTCAGGGATGCTGGAAGCCCACTGATTCCAGTGGGTGCTCCATACCTTCCACTGCTGAGTGCTGAGTGAATCCTTTGGGCTATAGTCAGAGCTTCTTTCCAAACCACTCAATCAGAAGTTACTTTGTTTCTTTCACTCATTTATAATTATAGCTATAAACAGCCCATATGAGCAAAAGATTAATAGTGTTAGCAAGCATTTCCACGATATAATCAGCTGTCATCCCATAATTACTCAGAAGATTGAAAGAGTGGCTTTGAAATTATAAGGAGAGTTACATTCTTTTACTGAGATGGAGCAGCAAGATGTAAGTGCCCGTGAAAAGCCGTGCTAAGGTTTTGTCAGTGGTTCATCTTTTGGCATTTATGACATGATTGCTCCAGCCTCAAAGTCCTGTCCCACACTACAGAAGTCAGCAAACATCACAAGAGAATAAATCCTGCTCATCTGGCCTTGAACCAGATACTTTAGACCTCTGTTAGTGCTTCTGCCGGACACAAAGGTCTGATCCTTGTTTTTCCCTTCCATTGCATTCATTTTTACGTGATTTATACAGGCACAAAAACTGCAAATTAAATCCTGCAGTGTATCTTGTAAACCCCACTGATCAGGGTTGATCTTGTAAAGATTTTCAGTCCCATCACCCAATAAACTATAAAATGCTTCACAGCGCCTCAAATGAGAGGTGTTGAAACAGACAATTAATCACGATGACTAATTCGAAGGCTTGCTTTTGTTATAGTTTAAGGATTTTTTTGTTATAGTTTAGGGACACAGAAAAGAGTATAAAGGAAAAGGAACTGACATTCAAGAAAACTGGCTGAAAGAAAAATAATTCTAAACATTTATCATGGGATTAATAGGAACTAAGGGGAAAATGTGTTTGTGAAATTGTCTGAAGCTGGGAGTCTTTGTGAGTGTTTGTGTCTATGACAAAAAAACATTGTCATGTAAAAAATGTTCCTCTGAAGTAAGCTTGTGGTATTAAACACACTAAAGTGTGTTACGTGTGTATGACCAATAGAGGAGGGGAGGTCAGTATGCGTTTTACAAGAGTTACCCTAAAGCCTACTTTTTTTTTTTTATTTCAGAAACCTAGTGGAGACTCCTTGAGTGGCAATCTGGGAAAACCACTGGAGCAGAGAAACGTGTCCCACAAGTATTCCCCTATGGGAAAACATCAGATTTCATATTCTCTGTTACTGGAATGGTTTGGGGTTAAGTTTCTTTTCCTGCCCTGGCTCTGGGAGTTTTATGACTGTTCTGCCTGTCCACAATGATGTCATTTTCTCCAGCTGACTTGTATAAGGTAAATAGAAACTGCTGTCTGACAAAACCTAATTTTGACAAGTATGTCTTTTTAGTAATTTAGTTGGATTTATAACAAAATTGCCATTAAATTAGTCTTATTTCTTACTTCCTGTATGATCTAAATGAGGAATCCCAGATGGCTCCCGAACAACTTCTAGCAGCAATTCTGGACTGCTGGATTTGAGAAAGAAAGGAAGATGGGCTGGCCATTATTTTGCTGCTGTTAAAGTTCCCTTGCACAAAGCCTTCAAAGTTCCACTTTTCATCAGACATTGTGTGAAAAGGATGACCGCAGGAAAGGTGAGGAAAAGCTGAGAGCCACAGATCTTACTTAGTTTAGTGCCTCTTTGGTTGATCAGAATATCGTATGGCTTTGCCATAATTAACTATTTTGCCTCTTGACAGGAATACATTTTACAGGGAAAAAGAGATGGCAGCCAATAAAAACAAGGCATGGAAAGTAAAAATACTATCTTTAAACGAACAGTCAAATACAGTTACTAGGAAACTTGAGGGTGTGAGCAGTGTCCCTGACACAAGCAAGAAGGCAAGAAATATCATGACCGAATGAATCAGCAGGAGAATGTGCTTCGAAGCTTAGAAGCATTTAGGAGCTAAACACTGCCTTTAGGGGTTTTTTTCAAATCTTATTCTTTATATTGCATTTAGTTTTATTTGGTAAAAAGGGATATGAAGGGAGGCTATGTTCAGATCACAGGCTCTTAGAATGGTTTGAGTTGGAAGAGTCCTTAAAGATCATCCAGTTCCAAACCCCCTGCCATGTGCAGGGGCTCCTTCCAGCAGACCAGGCTGCTCAAGGACTCATCGAACCTGGCCTTGAACACTTCCAGGAAAGGGACATTTACAACTTCTCTGGGCAACCTGTGCCAGTGTCTCACCATCCTCACAGCAAAAATTTTTTTCCTAATTTCAAATCTCAATCTCCTCTCTTTCATTTTAAAACCATTACCCCTCATCCTATCCCTGCACTCCCTGATCAAGATCCCCTTCCCAGCTTTCCTATAGGAAGCCATTAGGTACTAGGAGGCTGCCCTAAGGTCTCCCCAGAGCTGTCTCTTCTCTAGGCTAAACAAGCCCAACTCTGTCAGCCTGTCCTCATACTGGAGGTGCCCCATCTTTGTGGCCTCCTCTGGACTCGCTCTAACACATCTCTGTCCTTCCTGTGCTGAGGGCTCCAGAACTGAATGCGGGACTCCAGGTGCTACTAGAAAACTTTCCCTGCAGAGCAGAGATCACAACTGTTAACCTACACTAGTGTGCTTAACACTTAACTCTGTGACTGGTGGGATGTCTGTGAGAGCAGAGCAGGTTCAGGCCTTTAGCACTAAAAGGGCCAGGAGTTACTGAAGGGATGCGTTTCGGGCTGCATGCTGTGGAAGTGAAATGCAGTCAGTTGGGATGGGTCTCGATTGTTCTTCTTAGACCAGTAAGAAAAAGCACACATGCCTTTCTTTAACGCTAGGTGCTCAGATGTTCTCAGCTTACATGGGAGGGTGCACAGAGCAAGTGAGCTTTAAAGAACAGCATAGTTTTGATAAAAGTGATCCACTCTGCATTCAAGACAACTCGCCTCTCCACTGGTGAGGAAATGACTGGAACAAATTGAGGACTTCCAATAGATACTCAAGAGGCCTTATTTCAAAATATTTGGAGATTTAATTATTTTTCAGCCCATCACGCAAAGAGAAGTCAGAAGGATGACTAATAAGAATCTTTGAAATAATTTCTCAGAGACTGCAGTTTGTGCTTCTTTAGTTTGGATGATCAGGAAGATGAAGTCTCTCGCTAAGATAATTCTGATGACTTGTCAATGTTGGCAAAATCTGACATTGGCAGTACATCTTGCTCCTGTAGTCTGGGCTTTAGGAGAGTAGTTTCAGAGGTGATCTGGCTGCTTCACTTCCAGATAATCCGAAGCCTGTGCTGTTTAAGCCAACATAAGGATTGATTCTACATTAGGGAATGTGACAGAATAAAATCCCTTGCTGTTTAAAGAAAACTAAACGTACCTGCTTAATGTCTTCAAAGAAAGTAGCAATATCCTCCAGAAGGCGGAAGAATATCATGAGGAACAAATAATCACAGGTAGCCCAGCAGTGCTCCAGCATTGTGAATGGCTGTTCACAAAATCTCAAGCAGAATTAAGAAAGTGGTCAAAATTGCACATAGTTTGAACATCACATGTTGATGAGCCTGGGTCACTTTTTTCTTCCGCTCTTCCCTCTTACCCAGTCTTTATTCACTCCATCAATGGGAAGTACTACACATTAGTATATAAAGCTGTAGCTATTATCTCTTTTATAGTCTTTAGAAGAGTAGAAATCACAATAATCAACTTAATAGTGTCCTCAGATAAACTGTGCAGGCAGCCTCTGTTTCAGGGTAGGAGGAGGAGGGAAACTTGGTAGGCACAAAGCACACATCCACAGGACATTCCTAGTAGATGGCCAGGTAGAAGCCATTCTGTTGTCATAGCAAAGAGAAGGGGTAGACCCAAATCCCCTTTTGTTGTATCTCAGTGCCAATGTAAGGATATTCATGCCTTTGAGATACACATTGAGTGTTCTTTGATGTAGCCAAAAAGAAATAAGGAAATCCTTATAGCCGTTGTATTTGACTCTAGCAGGCAGCCACCTACCAAATTATCACCTCTGAAAACCCCTTACTTATAGGAAAGTCTTATTAATGTGGCTGTCTCATTGCGCTTGCTTTCTGACTGCTAGAATTCAGCATTCTGCTAAAATAAGGTGTGTAGAACACACTGTGTCTCAGCTATAATGCTTCTCACACATAGTAAGGAATATCAATATTACTTATTCTTAAATTCAGATTTCCAGAGTGGGATTTGTACATCTGAGTAATGAAAAAAAATCAGTACTACTACTCTTGTTACTCTGCTCGAAAAGGCTATGTAAACATTTGTGTTAAGCTACTGAGTTGTTTCTAACTAGATAGAATTGATATAAATTATAAGCAGAAGATATCCTAGTCATTTTCATATTATTTCCTGTTCAGGTGTCTTTATTTTCAAGATACTGCTTCTTCACTTTTTTTTTTTTTTTTTAACAAAATATGCTCATGCAAACTAGCCAGAGCAGTATTAGTACTGTACTAGTCTAGTCTCAGTGCAAAAACTCTGCAGGTCCATACATATTTAATTCTCTGTGTTTCATGACAGGGACATGACCATCTTTAGCTAAGTCCCCTTTTTTGTTTATAATTTTTGTTCTGCCAACTCTGCATGGAGATGTCTCAACCACCTCTAAATCCATCAATCTGCTCCAACCTAGGACAGTGCTCAGAAACATCAACACTCCTGTCCAGCCCTTTGGTAAATGCATTCAGTATAACATTTCCAGTCACGTGGCCTTCATCTTTTTTCAAGATCCTTTTGAATTTGCTGGTTCAGGTAATGCAAGAATCAGATCCCAAGACTGATCACTTCATCCTTTCACTTTGCATGTACTTTTATGCTAGCCAGTTGGAGTGTTGCTAACTAAACTGAACACAGATCAAGGTGATGTGAGACTTTAAGCCTTTGTATAGTCTCATGAGCCAAATTGCAAGGAGGGGGGTTTCACAATGGAATTCTGTAGGAGCATCCGCTGATAAAGAAAAACTGGTCTAGGGGCATCTGCTGATAAGGAGATGGTTAGAACTTTTGCGCTGATAAGGAGGAAGTTTCAAGCACCCTTGATAGGAAGGTCCAAGACCACAAGCAGGATGTCAACTGAGTCTGCAGGAAGGACCCTTGCATGACCACCACAAAGGGACACTGCGCACGCACAAGAGGGATGAAACATATGTTAATGATGTCCTGGGACTAACCAACAAATGTAATGAATATGTATGTCCTTGGGCAATAAATGCTGACCTGTCCTTTGTTCGGCGCGCAGGGTTTTCTGGAGCTATCCAACCTGCTGCCCACCAGTGTAATAAACATACCTGACTTCATAACTCTCTGCGAGTTGTGGGGATCTTTATTCCGCAAGTCAATTTTGGCGAGCCAGGCAGGAGAACTTCTCTGCCTGATTGCAAAGTCGGGTGAGGAGAGGACGTCCTAGGCGTGCCCCGAGGATTACTCGGAGGACCTCCGACACTCATCCAGCTGCTGCAGGGGTAGACAAGGACCAGCAACAAGCGGAGCAGGTATGTGAATTGGGGGAAAATCAGAAAATATCTGCAGGGGAATTAGGGGAAGAACCTGTAAGCCGTGGGAGACGTCCTACACGAAGGTGAGGAGTAGTAATGCGTGCCAAGACCCTATAAGTCGTGAAGTTCCATGCGTGGTGAGGCTTGCCAAGACCCTATAAGCTGTGGAGAGAAGTTCCATGCGTGGTGAGGCTTGCCAAGACCCTATAAGCTATGGAGAGAAGTTTCACGCGTGGTGAGGAAGCAGGACTGCTCGCCCCTGGCAAATAATAACCATGCGTGGTGAGGGTGTTTCCAAGATCCTGTAAGTCATGAGGGGATTGTATGCCACGCGTGGTGAGGGTGTTCCCAAGATCCTATAAGTCGTATGGGGAGAGTATGCCACACGTGGTGAGGTTGTTCCCAAGATCCTATAAGTCGTGAGGGGATGGTGTGTGGGATAGCTATCAGTTCGTATATCTGTTGTAAGTGTTTGATACTGGTACCGTGTATATTTTAACATCAGTAAAAACGCGTTTTAATCCTATAAACCCATGGGAATTTAAGGGAATGACAACTTGGGGTAGCAAATGTGACAATTGCAATTTGTATCTTTGTAATAGCTATTAGCTGCAAAAGGAGAATTTGGGTAGTGTGTAAGTTTTGAGCTGAATGGAAGTGATTTTATTACAAAAAGAGTGTTTGATGGTGTGATTGGGACATGTTGATTGAGACGCGCAACTGAGCGCGAAGCGAGTGTGGAGTTCTAATCCGCGGTTCTGTTCTCCCGCAAAAGATTGTTTTAGGTTTTATTTTTGGTTAAAGAATCAGTGACAGGCTGACAGAGCCGAATGAGACAACGCTCCTTTGGTTGGTCGGACTTGAGCCGTGGGAATCTTTAACTAGGTTTGGAGAGTGAAGAGAGTATTTACCTTGGAGGAGCCTATTGGACCTTTGCCAATTGGTAGTGGCTCTAGATTGGGAACAACTTATCCAAGCCTGCGTGAAGAGGTTTGTTTGAAAATCGAGATAGGGGCAGTAAGGACAAATTTGGAAGAGCCCCTCATACCCCTTGTTAGGACCATATTCTGTCCCAGACAGGGGGGACTAATAATTCAGGAACAAGGGTCATCTGCCTAGGGAACAGTGAAAACTAAAATGGGCAGTAAACTGAGTAAAGAACACCCTAGTTCAAGCCCCTTGGGTTGTATATTGAAACATTGGAATAAATTAGCAGGGCACGGAGGGATAATGAGTAGAAAGAGAATGGTAAAATACTGTAATGAGTGGTGGCCCCTGTATAAACTGGAAGATGAAGAGAAGTGGCCAGTAAATGGCACTTTAAATTATAATACCCTTTTACCGCTGACGTTGTTCTTGCGGAGGGAAAGAAAACGGGAGGAGTACTCATATGCTGACCTTTTCTTCACCCTCCGGAATCACCCTGAATACCTGAGATCTTGTGGCTTAAATCCTCCACAGGACCCCATGGTGCTAGCTTTAGAGAAGGAAGAATTAAGAGATGGGAAAAGCAAGTTGAGGAGGTGTTGCTCTGCATGCAGTATCTGGCAACGATGTGTGAACCCAGAGAAAGTTAGAAAAGTACAGAATAAAAATTTGCCAGAATTTGAAAGGCCACCGCCTGTAGTGACACGGAAAAGCTCTGGGGAATCAGACTCTGGCAGCACCCCTGGAACACCTGTGGCGTCCCATACTCGGGCCAAGAAGGATGTGAGGACAGAAGTGATCCAAGCGCCCTTACGAGAGGCAGTGGGACCAGACGGGGGTGCCGTGATAATTAGGGTACCTTTTTCTTCATTCGATTTAGAATCATGGGAAAGAAAAGCGAAAAACTACAGGGCTGATCCTATGGGGTAGCGAAGTATTTCCAGTACTTGGTTAGACAACATAATCCTGATTGGAACGATATCCAACTAATGCTACATCATGTAACGGAAACTGAAAGACAGTTGATACTGAAAAAGGCTCAGGATATGGCTGAGGATCATCTTAAAGCGTCGGGAGAAGATGTAAAAGATCACTTCCCTTTGCAAGATCCTCATTGGGATCCCAACCGAAGTGCTCACATGCAGCTGTTGGAGCAATATCGGGACTGGGTATCAAAAGGGATAGAAAGGGCTATCCCAAAAAACGTTAATTGGTCAGCACTGTACTCAATTAGACAGGGACCGAATGAAACTCCATCTGAATTCCTCGAAAAACTTTGGGATACAATGAGACAACAGACTCCCCTAGACCCTGAATCTGAGGTGGGGACTCAGCAGTTAGTCTCACTCTTTATAGGACAATCAGCCGGGGATATCAGGAAGAAATTGCAGAAACTGGGAATGCCAGAGGGACGGAATTTAGAAAAACTTCTTGACAAGGCGTGGAGAGTGTTTAGTAATAGGGAAGGAGATAAGGAGAAAAGACAGGAAGAAGATCAAAGAAGAGAGAGAGGGGCACTTGTAGCGGCCTTGCAACAAGGGGGCTGGTAACTAACAGGGAAACAGGATCTCTAAGGGGGGGCAGTCGAAGGCCCCCATTGAGATTAAATCAGTGTACTTGGTGCAAACGAACAGGACACTGGAGGAGACAATGTCCCCTACTGAGGCAGGGAGAGAGGAGAATTATAAACCCTCCCAGGACTCAAGCCTCGGTAGGTGAAGACTGAAGGGGACCAGGGGAATCTACTCTAGCGGATCCCTTGGTGACATTGAAGCTAGGGAAGCAGCAACAAAGGATGGAGTTTTTAACTGGAGCAACATTTTCAGTCTTAAACCAGGCCCTAACACCTATGGGCAATGATTTTGTAACAGTAAAGGGGGCTACTGGCCAAAGCGAAAAGGCATATTTCCCCCAACCTTTGAGATTTAAATTGGGAAAACAATTGGGAATACATAAATTCCTCTATATGCCAAATTCACCAAAGCCCTTGTTGGGACGAGATTTATTAAAAATATTAGGAGCAGAAATAAGGTTTGGGGAAGAAGGAATAGAGTTTAAGGTGGGTGATGATCAACTAATTGAACTCTTAAGTTTGGCCTTGATAAGCCCCTCTGAAAAGGCAGAGGTGCCTGGGGAGATTTGGGACCAAATATATCCAGAGGTCTGGGCCACTGAAATACCTCGTAGAGCAAAACCAGCCATACCAATAGTAGTTAAAATCAAACCAGGAACTAAGCCAGTGAGAATAAAGCAATATCCTTTGAGGTTAGAGGATAGACAAGGGATCCGTCCAATCATAGAGTGATTTTTGAAACATGGATTACTAATAGAATGTGAGTCGGAGTATAATACTCCTATATTACCGGTAAAGAAGCCAGATGGAAAACATAGAATAGTCCAGGATCTCAGGGCCATCAACAGAATAGCTGAGGACATATACCCTGTGGTGGCTAATCCATATACACTGCTGACTAAACTGAAATCTGAACTGGCTTGGTTTACTGTTCTGGATTTAAAGGATGCCTTCTTCTGCTTACCTGTAAGCCCAAAGAGCCAACTGTTATTTGCCTTTGAGTGGGAAAACCCTGATTCTGGGAGGAGAACACAGCTAACATGGACTGTACTTCCACAGGGCTTTAAGAATAACCCTACCCTCTTTGGCAACCAACTGGCAAAGGATTTGGAACAATGGGACAGACCGCCTGGAGTGGGGACTGTGTTACAGTATGTGGACGATCTCCTCATAGCCACTGAAACAAAGGAGCAGAATATAGCTTGGACAGTGAGTTTATTGAATTTTCTTGGGCTGAATGGTTACTGAGTCTCTTCACAGAAAGCTCAAATAGCCCAGCGAAGGATTACATATCTAGGATATGAAATCACAGCCGGCGAACGAACATTGGGGACAGCAAGGAAGGAAGCTATCTGTCAGACTCCCAAGCCACAGACAGTTAAGGAGCTTCAAACCTTCTTGGGGATGACAGGTTGGTGTCGTCTATGGATCTACAACTATGGACTCCTGGTAAGACCACTTTATGAACTTATTAAAACCAACTCAAAGGACCTTACCTGGAATGGAGGAGCTGAGCAGGCTTTACACAACTTAAAATGAGAACTCTTGCGAGCACCAGCCTTGGGGCTACCAGACCCCACAAAACCTTTCTGACTGTTCTCCCATGAGAAGCAGGGCATTGCTTTGGGAATTTTGGCCCAAAGCCTTGGCCCAGACCGAAGAGCAGTAGCATACTTCTCCAGACAACTGGACGAAGTAAGCAAGGGATGGCCGAGTTGCCTAAGAGCAGTAGGTGCGGTTGCAACTAACATCCAGGAGGCCCGCAAATTCACCATGGGCCAAAAGATGACTGTATTGGTATCACATACTGTCTCTGCCTTGTTGGAGGCAAAAGGGGGACATTGGCTATCCCCACAAAGATTCCTGAAATGCCAAGCCATTATGGTAGAGCAAGATGATGTCGAAATAATGGTGACTAACATTGTCAATCCAGCATCTTTTCTCAGTGGAGCAACAGGAGACCCTGTAACCCATGACTGCCTGGAAACAATTGAAGCAATGTATTCGAGTCGGCCGGATTTAAAGGAACAACCACTAAAGGACGCCGAAGCCACATGGTATACAGATGGTAGCAGTTATGTTCGGCAAGGCCAACAGAAGGCTGGTTATGCAATAACTACTACTGACCAGGTAATAGAGGCCCAGGCTCTTCCCACTAACACGTCAGCCCAAAAGGCAGAAATCATAGCTCCGACCCGAGCTTTACAGTTGGCAAAAGGGAAAAAGATCAACATTTGGACTGATTCTAAATATGCCTTTGGGGTGGTTCATGCTTATGGAGCAGTCTGGAAAGAAAGGGGACTCTTGTCCACACAAGGAAAACACATAAAACATGCTGACGAAATACTTAAATTATTGGAAGCAATTCAGCTACCAGAAAAGGTGGGCGTCATGCATTGTAAATCTCATCAAAAGGGAACTACGGACCAAGAGATTGGTAACTCTGTGGCAGACCATGAAGCCAGGAGAGCAGCAGAGGAAACTGTAACAGAAGTACAATCTTTAATTCCAGACGGTAAAATCCAAATTGATCAAGTTCCTAAATATACAAAGGAGGATTTGAAACTGATTAAGGATCTAAATGGGAAAGAGAGTGAAAATGGATGGGTTAGCACACCACAAGGGAAAGTTATAATTCCCAGTACTATACTCTGGGCAGTAATTATGGCCAAACATAGGAAAACACACTGGAGAGCCGAAGCTTTATATAAATATCTGAGCAAAAGTGTGATTGCTCGGAATTTATACACTACTGTTAAGCAGGTAAGACAATGGTGTGAGATTTGCCTACAAAATAATCCCCAGGTTATGCGAAAAACTGAACTGGGACAGATTGGGAGAGGAAATCTCCCTGGGCAGTGGTGGCAAATTGACTTTTCAGAACTCCCTAGGAAAGGGGGGTATAGGTACATATTAGTACTAACAGACACCTTTTCAGGATGGCCAGAAGCATTCCCTTGCCGTACGAACAAAGCTATAGAAGTGACTAAGGCTTTATTACAAGAAATAATCCCAAGATTTGGGGTTCCAGCTGTAATTTCCTCAGATAGAGGCCCTCATTTTGTGGCCAAAGTAACACAGGGAGTTAGCAGGCTCTTGGGAATAGACTGGCAACTCCATACACCTTATAGACCACAAGCAAGTGGTCAGGTGGAAAAGATGAACCACCTTCTCAAATTACAGATTGTAAAATTAGGTCAAGAAGCCGGATTAACATGGCCTCAGTCACTACCCCTAGCTCCGTTACGAATTAGAACCAAGCCGAAGGCTAAAGAGGGATTAAGTCCTTTTGAAATGCTGTATGGGAGACCCTATGTGGTTCAGGCTGGAACATCGGCACAAGTTAGTATTGAAGTGCTAACTGATTATATGATAAGTTTACAGAAACAACTGAGAAAAATAGGGACGGTAGTCATGGGAACTCGTGCCTGTGGCCTTGATGGACCAATACATAACATAGCACCAGGCGACTATGTATACATTAGATCTCTTTCAGATTCACTGTTAGAGCCGAAGTGGGATGGACCATTTCAAGTTCTACTAACAACGTACACAGCTATCAAGATAAAAGAACAAGCATCATGGATACATCACACCAGGGTGAAGAAAGCTCCTGAACAACACTGGGAGTCAACGGAAACCGGACCTCTGAAACTTCGACTCAGGCAACGTGGTGGTGGGGGAAAACCTAGATTAGGACTTCAAAATGATCAGGGGAAAATTTGAACTGTTAACATATTTTTGTATCTTTTCTCTTGCCCGCAATCAAGAGCCTAATGACTGGCCTTGGAATCATGCTCTGAAAGGGCATACTAGAATAATGGAAAGTGTGGACCCAAACCCAAAGCTGGCTATAGTGATTCTCCACAGGAACACAACGTATCGGAGAATTGACTGGGGCTGGGATGATAAGGACAGAGTTGCCTGGGTATGGGGAAGAATGGAAGATGAGATAAAAGTGGGGTGTAGAATTTACCGTGAAGATAAAACCCTAACCTCGGGAGGCACCTATGTCGCTGTGGAAAAGATAGATGGATATTCACCTAGAGTAGGAACTCCCTGTCCTAGAAGGTTAAAGTGTTGGCATAAGTTTATGTTAACTGGACCAGTCTTTGTGGTATGCCTGGGGCAGGAATCTAAAGGAAAAGATTTGGTCTATAGGGCTAAAATTGACATAACACTGCCACCGGCATCACCTCCTACCACACCGGTTACCACCAAACCAATAGTTGTATCTGATCCAAACGTTTTTGGAATAGGACCTTATGTAGTTAAGAATATGGGGCAACAGCAGTTGCTGTACAATCCAGACTGGTCTCTCAAACATGTTGAATTGTTGATGCAAAATAATATTTCCGAAGTTCAGCCGAATTGCTCTCCCTTCCTGGGAGCCTCTTTTGAGGGATGGACAACCTGGCTGAGGAAACGGAGACCTTTTGAGAAAAGAACACAGAGAGATCTAACTGCTGTTTTAGGAACAGGATTGGGAGTTTTAAATAGTATTGATTCAGAGGTATTAATGAACAAGTTAGCCACTACTTCTAGTGATCTGGCAAAATTACAACAGCCCCTGCGATCTTCCCTATCAGCTCTGGGAACAAATGAATGGCTGTTATCAAAGGTATTACCAAAATGGGAAGAAGTAAATATAAAGGACCATGAATTGATCGTAAGTGCCCTTGGTATGGTCCAAAATAACCTTTCTTTGGCTCTTAGTTGCATTCAGGCAAAGCTATGGATGCAGTCGGTGGCTGCCTCAATCATAAGGGAGGGCGAGGAAGGTACTTTACCCACCGAAATTCGGAAAATCATTTGGGACAGTGCCTCTGACTTTGAGAGAGAACTCCAATCCTGGTGGAACTTGGTAAACTTCACTTATAACCCCATCACTAACATAGCCACAGCCTTTGTGCTTACCATACATAATGCCTCAATATATGTGGTGCATCCCATCGTTGCATTAGGGTTGAACCACAACGGAACTATACTCTATCCTACCGAGCATAGAGTGTGGGCCAGAAAAGTGGATGGGAAGTGGCAAACTGTAGATTTAGAATTCTGTATCATGCGGGAACAACAGGGATTCATCTGCGAAGGTAATACACTCAGTGCTCAAGACGTTTGCCTAGATACTGAACAGAAGGTTTGTCATTTTGAGGTTCGTCCTATCCTTAACCATGAAACGGTTCTTATATATGTTGGTAAGGGCTGTATGTTTGAGGACTATGTGTAATGTTATTTTAGTAGATATGATAAAAGTAGAAATTAGGAATCATTCTAATTTTTGTATATATAAGTTTGTTAAAATCCAAGGGTGTGACTTTTCTTACTCTGCACCAGTGATATCTCACCAGCTCCTACAATCTAATTACACACTGTTCCATGAGCTATCACCTACTCCTATTGGAATGAACCCTTCCTTAGTATAGCAATTGATACAGCACCCAGATTTGGTCAGGATTTGGGAGGAGATCCGAGAGAATGGACAAAGGACTCTGATAACTGTTCACCACAATATGAAAGAAATACACTGTGTTTTGAAGTGAGTAGAAACAGATGGAGAAAACAGATGGTGGGACACACTTTTTGTATGGTCCCGACAGCTACCAGCGTCCTAAACAGGCTGTATCACCCCATTGCCATTCTTTTAATATTAATTTTGATTTGTTTAGTTTTATCTGCAGTGTTATACGTTTTGAATTGGAGAATGATGAAAAGAGTGGCACAATTAACATTGGTAATTAATGCTGTGCACCATAGAATTCCCTGTGAGAGACAGATTATGTACAAAGGCAAAAGAATTTGCCTAGGATGAAAAAAAACAGGGGGGAATGATGTGGGACTTTAAGCCTTTGTATATTCTCACGAGCCAAATTGGAAGGAGGGGGGTTTCACAATGGAATTCTGTAGGAGCATCCGCTGATAAAGAAAAACTGGTCTAGGAGCATCTGCTGATAAGGAGATGGTTAGAACTTTTGCGCTGATAAGGAGGAAGTTTCAAGCACCCTTGACAGGAAGGTCCAAGACCACAAGCAGGATGTCAACTGAGTCTGCAGGAAGGACCCTTGCATGACCACCACAAAGAGACACTGTGCATGCACAAGAGGCATGAAACATATGTTAATGATGTCCTGGGACTAATCAACAAATGTAATGAATATGTATGTCCTTGGGCAATAAATGCTGACCTGTCCTTTGTTCCGGGCCAGGGTTTTTTGGAGCTATCCTGTGAAAGATAAAGGTTTGTTCATTAAACCGTTTTGCATAAACCGTTTTAGCATAAACTGCTTAGCATAAGTAAAGAAGGAGCCGGAGGCCCAACTAACTTGCTTAGCATAAGTAAAGAAGAGTCTGGGGGGCCTAAAGAATGTGTAAAATGAGGAAAGGTTTAACTATAGGGTTCAAGTTACTCAGCCGGATGAGCACCCAGAACCGCTGAATAATGGAAATTTACCCCACAATGCAACGTGGCATTGAGACAGTGGACTACCAGACCCAAGACAACGCTATAAAAAGGAAAAAGAAAAAGAAGAGGGTGCGGTCATTGGCGGAGCGAAGACTCCCTGGCCGCCCAGCACTGTTTTGTTTATTGCCTGCTTGCTGAATAAATTTGATGGGCTTTAATTGAACTGGTTCCTGTCAATTATTTGGAACGCATTTTATGACAAATTGGTGCCATGACTCGGATCGAGGCTACCTGGAGTGGATGCCGGGTAAAGGGGGGCGCCCCGCTGTAAAGCGGCCCTTACTCGGACGGACCCATCCAGCCCTCGACCCGATGAACCTAAATTTGGGCAATAAACAAAAGAACTCCGGGAATCCCGTAATCTTTGTGCATGAAGCCCCGAACGAAGATGCTTGGGACGCGTAAGTAGAGGCCTGTTATCCGTTTGGTTGGACCCCTCAAGGAACCTCCAAACGAAGACGTGTGAGACGTGTGAGTATAGGCCTGTTATCCATTCGGTTGGGATTGGGTACCCTGAGGTGTGCCGTGTGAGACATCCAATTGCGGACGAAGCGAGTGCGGACCCCCTAGTAGTGCGGTTCCCAAATCCCGCGAGGGACTGGGCCACAAGCGGGGGGAGGCGTGTGTGTGTGTGATTGAAGGCACCTCGGAAAATGGGACAAAGGAAAAGCAAGCCCTTTGGTCCCATGGGTGGGGAGGAGAAGGTGAGTCTCCCCAAGAACCTCCCCAGACAGCCCCTTAGGGTTAATGATAACCTATTGGGATGATTACCCCTCAAGAAGAGGAAAGTAAAAATGATACACTATTGTATGGAAGTCTGGGGAGGTAAACAAATCAGAGGAGATCATTTGTATTGGCCAGTTTTTGGCTCATTTGAGGATTGTATTTGTCAGGCATTAAATATATATGTTAATTCGAAAGAACCGTTTAAATTGGAGGAAAGTGAGTATGCGGCTCTCTGGATAGTAGCCGAAACTAGAACTGGGTTATTCTTAAGGGAAAAGGGAGAACTAAAACGGAGAAGACAAAAAGAAGAGGAAATACCTGTATCACCCCCCGCTTACGTCCCACCCGCACCCAATACCCCTCCTATACCGCCCCCGGATCCAGTCCCAGAGGCTACAGCCCCCGAACTTCCCCCAGAATCCGATCAGCCCCCAGAAAATATGAAGTGTGAAAAAAGAATTACTAGAAGTCAAACAAGAAAAATGCAGGAACCTCTGCAACTATATCCGCTAAGAGAGGTGGCAATGGGAGGTCCCGTTCCTGGGGTAGGATATGTCGCCATCCCTCTTAACTCAGGGGACGTGCGAGAATTAAAAAAGGAAATGGGGAGCCTGCTAGGCGATCCCCTAGGGGTCACTGAGAGGCTGGATCAGTTCCTCGGCCCCAACATTTACACATGGGATGAGATCCAGTCCATTATGGGAATATTGTTTACTGTAGAAGAAAGAGGAATGATAAGGCGGGCCGGAATGAGATTATGGGATCAGCAGCACCAACAAGGACCACCAGCAGATATTAAATGGCCATTACAAAGGCCTAATTGGGATAATCAGAATCCAGTACATCGGATTGAAATGCAAGATCTGAGAAATATTATAATCCAGGGAATTAGGGAATCAGTTCCCAGAGGGCAGAACATCAGTAAGGCCCTTAATGAGCAGCAGAAAAAGGATGAAACACCTACAGAATGGTTAGAAAGGTTGAGAAAGAACTTGCAGTTGTATTCAGGAATAGACCCCAATACCCCTGGGGGAGAGGCTCTATTGAAAACGCAGTTTGTGGCTAAATCATGGCAAGACATCCGAAGGAAATTAGAAAAAATTGAAGATTGGCAAGATCGTGGACTAGATGAACTTTTGAGGGAAGCCCAAAAGGTATATGTTAGAAGGGAGGAAGAAACACATAAAAGGCAAGTGAGAATGATGGTAGCTGCGGTGCGAGAAGGACAGAAGGCAATCCCACCCCGGAGGGGAAACATCTCTTCCCGCTGGGACATGGGGAACAGGGGACGAGAAAAATCGGTGGAAGAAAAGAAATGGACGTGTTTTTATTGCGGAAAGCCAGGACACATGAGAAAGGAATGTCGGCAACGAATGAAAGATGAGAGGATGTTTAAAGACGATTAGAGGGGTCAGGGGCTCTATTTGCTGGGGACCAAGAACTTTACAGAGCCCTTGATAAAATTAAAGGTGGGTCCCCAGCAACAAGTAGTTGAGTTCCTAGTGGACTCAGGGGCGGAAAGATCTACCGTCCAGAGGTTACCTCCAGGATGCAAACCATCCTCAGATAAAGTACAAGTGATTGGAGCTAAAGGTGAACCTTTTGAGGTTCCCATAATTAAAAATGTGTTATTGGAAACAGATTCTAAAATGGGGGTGGGATTATAACCTCTTGGGAAGGGACTTAATGATAGAATTGGGAATCAGTTTAGAGACAACAAAGGACCAGATACATATTAAATTATGTCCCTTGAGAGCAGTAGATGAGAGGGAAATAAACCCAGAAGTATGGTATACTCCAGAAACTATTGGAAAATTGGATATCGCCCCGTTTGCAGTCACGATACGAAATCTGGAAATACCAGTTCAGATAAAACAATATCCCTTATCTGAAGAAGGAAGACGGGGATTGAAACCTGAGATCGACAGGCTGATTAAGCAGGGATTGTCCTCCCCATATAACACACCCATTCTACCTGTAAAGAAATCAGATGGGAAGTATCATCTGGTGCATGATTTGAGAGAAATTAACAAGAGGACGGTGGCCAGATTCCCTGTAGTGGCTAATCCACACACACTATTGAGCCAATTAGGACCGGATGATCAGTGGTATAGTGTCATAGATTTAAAAGATGCCTTTTGGGCATGCCCCCTTAGGGCAGATTGTGGAGATTATTTTGCATTTGAATGGGAGGATCCGGATACTCACAGAAAACAGCAATTAAGATGGACCGTGCTCCCACAAGGGTTCACAGAATCACCCAATTTATTTGGGCAAGCTTTGGAACAAATATTGCAACGTTATGAGTTAGGAGAGAGTTAGCACATAGACCTTTTTCACACATCCAATTAGATTTTACTGAATTACCCAAGGTTGGGAGATATAAATATCTTCTTGTGCTAGTAGATCATTTAACCCATTTTGTAGAAGCATTCCCCACGGCCCGGGCCACAACTCAAGTAGTGGTAAAAATATTTTTAGAAGAAATTGTACCTAGATATGGAGTGGTGAAGGTAATTGACTCTGACAGAGGACCCCACTTCACATCTAGGGTAATTTGGGATATATTTTCGGCTTTGGGTACCGAGTGGCAATACCACACTCCTTAGCACCCCCAAAGCTCGGGCAGGGTCGAGAGAATGAATGGGAGAATACAAGAACAGTTGACTAAGTTGATGTATGAAACAAAAATGTCATAAATAAAATGTCTTCCCCTAGCCCTGTTAAACATAAGAACTCAGCCCCGGGCGGACACAGGGCTTTCCCCTTTTGAAATGTTATACGGGATGCCCTATGATATGGAGGCTCCTAATGAACATCCTCAACTACAAAATTCCCACTTAACTGCCAGGAGGAGGGGGTTTTACCCTGGCGATTTGAGAGGGTCCTGAGAGGTGGGGGACGAATGCAGCCGACTCAATGTGAGTGATAAGCAAGCTTCCAATTTATTGATGTGACACAACTTCTTTTATGCTCCTTTGCTTTAATTATGCACATGTGTTATAACATAATTGGCTACCTTTACTTTAATTATGCATTCGTATTATAACATTACTGGCTACTGGTGACTTCATCTCCCGGCCGCAGTTAGTTAGTTTCCCGGCCGCAGTTTGTTTCCCGGCCGCTTATCCTTTCCATGCTGGCTCGTTACCAGGAATGTTGCTTACTCCTTGCTCAAGGTTATCGTAATCTTCATGGGCCTCCTGCATAGCTCCCTTATGCTAACCGAGCTCGCTTATGCTAACGGAGGCCTAGGCACACCAGCTCAGACTTGATGCTGTTACATGCTGCAAACTAACTCGTCCAGGGACCCATGTCCCTGTTCCTTGAGCCATTCCCCAACACTTAACACCATATTTGACACAGTTGATGAATAGGAGAGAAGAATTAAGAAAAAAGGGTTTATTAGTTCAAAGGCCTCCCTTAGATATGAAAATACATATGATAAAACCTGGAGATAAAGTTCTAATAAAATCATGGAAGGAAACGCCTTTCACTCCTCAATGGGAAGGGCCATATCTTGTTTTGCTCACCACAGAAGCGGCCGTCCGGACAGCAAAACGCGGTTGGACGCATGCAAGCCGAATAAAAGGACCGATAACAGATTCACCTTGGATGGTTACGAGCTCACCAGGGGAATTAAAGCTGACCATCAAATGAGCCTCAACTTCGAGACTGAATGACAAACCCCCCAAGGGAAGTTAAACAGAACTTATATGAGTGGTTCCAGGTAACTCCGGGAGAGACATTGAGAAGAGTGTCATTCGCTCCCTGGCACATAAACAGAATACTGAATCAAACAGGAGGCGCGGGACTGTATAAAACATCTGACGAGAGACTTTTTGCCCACTGTTGTGAGGTGTCACCGGATATTGCGGATAAGAGACTAATAAGCCGAGAGGGATTTTGGGGAGGGTGGATACCCTGTATAAAACACCTGTGGACGAGTCATGTATGTTGGGTAATTTGCGAATGCAATTGTTGTAAGGATCTTTGGGCCTGCGCTGCAGATAGGAGACAACCATATTGTAAACATTGTAGACGTTTTTGGGGTGGTCGTTTAAATAGTACTGACCCGGTAAAATTATTTTATGGTTGGGAATTGAACCTTCCGTGGTCTTGGGAATTTAGAACTGTAGACTGAGAAAAGACTATTAAAAAGTGTGCTAAAGATTCGTGGGAAGAGGTCAGTCAATGAGTGGCAGGGGTTTTCCCCTCAAGGAAGTGCCCGTGGTGGGAGAACCCTCAACCCTTAAGTTGCCTAAAATACTTTCCCGGATAAGGAACCCAAAATAACTGAAACCTCCTGAAGATTACCCTTGCTGCCGAGAAGATGAGTAACACCGGGGCTCGCAGCACTCGAGTCGCCGAGTGGAGGCCGAGGGGTAAGAGCAAGTGGAGGAAAGAATTCTGGAAACAAAATTACACTAGCCCTGATCCGGGAATTAATTTTATAAACTGGCAACCAGAGCAAAAAACATGCCACTCTAGACTGATCATAATATGGTGCATCTTAGGAATATGGTGTAGTCTCACTAAAGGGAATATACACCAACCTTTTAAATGGAGTCTAATTAGATGTGAGGATCAGAGAATAGTCCAAGCTATCGTTGTGTCTGAAAGTCCTAGTTTTACTCCAAATACGTGTGAACTAGTACCCATAGAACCGTGCTTGGAGTGAACGGGAGTTTATTTTTGCCCAAGCGTGAACCCCGGAAAAGGCTATTGTAATTCTCCCAATGCCTATTATTGCGCGCATTGGGGTTGTGAGACAATAGCGACCGACTTTGCCCCAGGAAGAGGAAAAGATCGCTTTATATCTATGGGATGGGGGCCTTTTGGGTGTACACTCCCTAAGGTAGAATGGGTTGTTAGGAAATACATTACAAAGGCTGGAAGTTGTAAGTATCTATATATTAATGTCACTGATATGCTATGGCAAAGGTAAGGGAGGGACTCGAGAAAAGGGAAAAAGAAAGAGAAGCACAACAGAATTGGTATGAGAAATGGTTCAACTATTCCCCATGGTTTACCACATTACTTTCTACTATAGCCAGGCCGTTAATGCGTTTAGTTGTGGGGCTTACATTTGGACCGTGTATTTTTAACAAATTAATTAGCATTGTCAAGAATCGATTAGAAGCTGCACATTTAATGCTTATCCGCGCTAAGTATGAACCTATTGCAGGAGAGGAAGAGGTAGTGAGTGATGCTTTTGTATTAAGTCACCAGGAACTGCAACGGTTTACTGAACAAAATGCAGGAAAAAGAAAAAGGGGGGGTTGTGAAAGATAAAGGTTTGTTCATTAAACCGTTTAGCATAAACCGTTTTAGCATAAACTGCTTAGCATAAGTAAAGAAGGAGCCGGAGGCCCAACTAACTTGCTTAGCATAAGTAAAGAAGAGTCTGGGGCCTAAAGAATGTGTAAAATGAGGAAAGGTTTAACTATAGGGTTCAAGTTACTCAGCCGGATGAGCACCCGGAACTGCTGAATAATGGAAATTTACCCCACAATGCAACGTGGCATTGAGACAGTGGACTACCAGCCCCAAGACAACGCTATAAAAAGGAAGAAGAAAAAGAAGAGGGTGCAGTCGTTGGCAGAGCAAAGACTCCCCGGCCACCCAGCGCTGTTTTGTTTATTGCCTGCTTGCTGAATAAATTTGATTGGCTTTAATTGAACTGGTTCCTGTCAATTATTTGGAACGCATTTTATGACAATCCGACCTGCTGCCCACCGGTGTAATAAACATACCTGACTTCATAACTCTCTGCGAGTTGTGGGGGTCTTTATTCCGCAAGTCAAAATGGTTAGTGCCATCTTAAAAATTTTAAGCTGCCAAGATAATATAAAAGCCATGGTTTCCAGTTTTCAAAATAGTGTCCATGAAGGTTATTTTGAAATTGTACTGTGTGCAAGACACTAGGAACTACTACAAACATTTCCCATCCAAAGGCAAGGCAATTTTTTTCTCAACCTTTCCTTCCTAAATATCAAATCCACCTTTGAAAGTTTTTCAAGATAATGTTTAGTGAACGTCTTTCCTCAGGCAGGATCATTAAGTAATCTGAGTAGATTATTGTTAATTTGATTTTGTTATTCCTATCAGTTTGGTTAATTTGGTGTCATTTACTGCAGTGGAGTATCAGACACGTTGTGCACAGCATCGTAGTGACAGTCTGCAAAAGCCTACTGAGCACCACTAGGACTAGTAGGAAACTAGCAATATGAATGGTGATGTTGAGGCTGTTACTAAATATTTACTGAGCCATCAAGAGTCCTCAAATCACTACACAAAGCTCTTGTGAGATACTAGTATTGCCACAGGCTATTCATGTTACCCAGTTTTAAGTTTCAAACCCTAGAGATAATAGTGATAAACTCCCCAGCATTCCACTTCAAAGAATAGAAATCACTTCCTCTCAAAATAAAACATAATCTTTAAATTGGACCATGACTGAAGCAGCAAACAAAGCAAGGGAGAGCGCTATAATACAATTTCGAAAGGAAAATAAAGACAAGATAAAGGCAGAAAAATTTCCTTTCTAAATCACAGAAATTCAAGAAATACACACCACTAAAGCCAGGCTTCTGCAAAATCTCAACTACTCTTCATCTTCTTAGTACCTTATGTGTCCTTTTCCAAATCAGTATCAGAGATTATGAAGATTCTTCTTGTTTTAGTAAGAGTAGGCCATTTAATCCTGCTCTTCACATCCTTCTGCTGTTTGTGAGTAGCCCAGCTTTGTGGATACCATTATGCATTTGTTGTGCTAAATTATGAATAATTAGAATTACAGTATCATAGAATTGTTTTGGTTGGAAAAGACCTTTAAGATCATCAAGTCCAACCATTAACCTAACACTGCCAAGTCCACCAATAAGCTACACCTACCTGTCTTTTAAATGTCTCCAGGGATGGCAACTAAACCACTTCCCTGCGTAGCCTCTTCCAGTGCTTGAGAACCCTGTCAGTGAAAAAAACTTTCCTACTATCCAATCTAAACCTCCACTGGCGCAACTTGAGGCCATTTCCTATCACTTGTTACTTGGGGGAAAAGACCAACCCCCACCTCACTACAACCTCCTTTCAGGCAGTTGTAGAGAGCAATGAGGTCTGCGCTCAGCCTCCTCTTCTCCAGGCTAAACAACCCCAGTTCCCTCAGCCACTCCTCATGAGACTTGTGCTCCAGACTCTCCATCAGCTTTGTTGCCCTTCTTTACACACACTCCAGCAATTCTGTAGTTCTTAAACATAATTCTAGTGGTTTATTCCCCGTATGCTTTAGGACTATAATCAAGACAGTTGGTGCAGCTGAACATAAGCTTCCACAAACAAACTTTGTGCATTTGAATTCAGCTGCACGTAGGCCATCCACACACTTTTTCTACTCTGGCTGTTTCTCCCTGCAGCCAGTTGAGGAAGATGTTTTGGTCATGACTCCATTGTAGATTACTGCATATCAGACCAACATTTGATTGGAGGAAAAAGCTACTGCTTAAGAAATCCAGATGCACTCCTCTCTTTTGGAAAGGATCAGCACTCCCAGGCTGACCTTCGAAGTCGAGCTCTGTTTATGGGGGGATGTACCGTTCACTGCTCAAAGACAGGGAATTTACTGCAGCTCTTGAAATGTTGCTGGCTGTGTTTGCTTTTCATAAAGTGCAGACAGAGGATATTAGGCAGAGATTTTTTTTTTTACAGTCACGGTTTGTATCATTTACTCTTTTTCTTTTCATCCCAAAGGAAGCCTAACCTTTTCCCATGGAATTTCTCTTAAGTGAGTCACAGAAGTCAACTATTGCCCAGGCACTTACAGGACAGATGGATTTACATTTTCTGCGTGGTTTTAGGAACATTCTTCTGTCACACCATACATCTCAATGACTAAATTAGGTCATTCCTTTGTTTTTTCCCTCTTTGCATTGTAGAGGAAAGCAGACCTGATTTATCGGTCTGTCATTATAGAGGACACTTGACTCTGAGTTTGTCCATCCACTTCCAACTCCACACAAACCTTAATCTGTGATTATCATAATTTTGGGGGCATGACTGGGCAGAAAAAAGTTTTGATACTTTGGTGATTAAACATTTTAAAATCACTTAATTTATATGATGAATGGATGACAGCAAGAAACTAGCACCTCTCTGTTACGTGGCCTCCCCTGTACCCACTGAAAAATATTTGGCAGTCAGTAAAGATTCAGAAAACAGGTACTAGCAAATATGCTTTGTTTCTCCACATATGCTCTGCCTTAGATGGCTGCTCGTGATAAGTTACCGGCAACAGGACCTACAGCAACTCTGCCCAACGTCTTTGTCCTCTCCAGCTGCCGCAAGATTGCACGCTGCAGCGGTGCTCTAGGGAAACCTGTGCCTTTTCAGTGGTGATAGAGGAAGTGAATACTCCTTTTGTGGAGATGATTCACGTGAATGCCTTTCAGATTCCTACAGATTTTAAACCTACAGAATAAATGCTTACTCCTCTACTAAAATTCATTCAGGAGTTGAGTATGTAAACTTTTAAACCAAAGAAACCTTTTGTACTGGTCATCTGCTCCATTATTAGTGAGGAACTGATCAGACTTAGATAAAACTGCTCTAAAGGCAAAGAAATCTCCAACAAACAGGGTGCTGCCTAACTAAATCTAATACAAACATTAATTCAATTAATTCATTATTTAGAGAATTAAAGAAAATTTTAATTCTTATATTTTAACATAGGAAGAGACATTTGATCAGCTGTTCTGACCAGAATGTCACACTCATTGCATTCCTCTTAAGTACCCTCATATTACAGCCAAAGACATGAGTTAGATTAAAACGTTTTGGTCCTCAGCAGAGCAAACTGTTGATGCCGTGCTGACAGCCTGTTAACAGTAACCAACTATCAGTGGAATTGCTGTGGGAGTCTGTCGGAAGGCATTTGCAAATGCTTTATCAGTACAGGTTTGCCTTAGCAGCAGAAAGGACAGACATCATCAGCTGATGTGGCCTGGGTGGATATGCCATGTTCTTCCTCCTAGCTGAGGAAAAAGCACCTGAATTGATATGAATTGCAGGTAGATAGCTCAGGTGAAGCAGAAGGTTATGGTCTCAGGGGAGGGATGACGTTTCAAGAACTGCAATAGTTTTCCATGTACCTGTAATCAGGCACAAAGCACATCTCCAAGGCAAGCACCCATTATGTTATCTTATCCAGTCACTCCAGGCTGTATCTTGACTATGCTGAGATTTCAAGCCCTGATATCTTTAGCATCCTTCTATTGCCTTTATTTTATTATCTGCAGATATATTTGTATTTTTAAATTGTCAAATTTTAATCTTAAATGTATATTAACCAAAGCCCCCCTAATCTGTACCTGCATACAAATACTGGCATGGCTGGATCTAAGCTGAGACACAGAGATTTATCCGTGCTAGGTGCCCTCTGGACCAGGCAGCTGATTGCGTTTGACTTCACCGAGCTTTGGCTTAATTGGATTTTGAAGTCAAACATTTTTCATAGATGTTTACACCTGATTACATCTGTTTTTAAAAGATATAAATTTGACTATTGCGTATTTCTGTTCACAAATTTGGTTTGAATTTATCTGATAGTGAAAGCTTTCGCTAAATTTCGTCATGTAATTACTGAAGTACAAATCCTCAGGGAAAAAAGTTTGCTGTAAAGATTTCATATTTGCACCTTAAGAGGCAATGATTAATTGATGTTTTACTCTGGCACTGCATTGTAGTAGTTCCCTTAAAACACCTACAGCCACTGACATTTTAATAATATTTTATATAATAATGAATAATATAGATTTAATATATAATAAACACATAATAATAAATAATATCGAATTTAATTTTTTTCTGTTTGTATGCACTTAGAAAGTTGAACACTGTAAACAGAGCACAAGCAACATACATAAATTTAGTTGATTTATTCAACAGAGATTTTACTTTCCTCTCTCTAGTTCTCTTTTTACCACTGAAACACTATTTGCTCTTTTCCTTTTCTTTTTTCCCTTTTTAATATTTTTTTTCCCATGGAAAAATGTGTGCCGCAATGCAAAGGTAAGTTCTTGTTCATTTCAATGGCTGGCTTTCATTCTTGCTGAATTTTAATATTAGCTCACTACCTCTCATGGTCTTTCCAAAGTTTGTTCAGTGCAAAAAGAGGACAGGGCACAGTGAGCCCTTGTCTGTGTTTAACAGCTTCACTTGTATTTCTTTTTTATCCTAGTCTGGCAACAAGGAGAATAAGGACATAAACAGAGTGCCGGGAAGCTCAGTCTCAGTCCACCAGAAGACCTGTGTTTTCCAGGAGCCACAAATTCTGCTCCCTGAAAAAATGAGAAAATTGCTGACACAAGCAGTGTAGTGTGCCTTGGTGCCATTATATAACCATACTCAGTGGGATAAAAAATAACTTTTATACCATTTAAAAAGTTTTATGCCAGTTAAAAAAAGCAAGACTGGCTGCAGGAGTAAAAGAAGACAGGATTTAGCTGCTCAAGTGTAGGTTTCTGGCAAATGTACACAATCCTTTCAGTATTGGAGTTAATTTCATTCAAGTTCCCCAGGGCAAGTGTTGCTCCTTGTCATACTGAGTGCATGGAGAGAGACACAGTAAAACCAGGAGACAGAGCCTGAGCTGACATGTCAGTTGGCAGGATCGGGAAAGACCATAAAGAACGGAGGGAACAACTTACAGAATCGGAAGACTGTCAGAGTGGGCGCATCTGTGATGTGCACGATGGCTTGGTTGTACGGTAGGGTGTAACCAAATACACCAGCACAAAGCACTGCTTGTGCAAGTTCAGGTACTTTGGGAAGTTGTGCAGTTAAATTGTGCCAAAAAAATTCCCAGCACTCAGGGCAAACCATACACTTACACAAGAGGGACTTTACTTCAGAGCAGGGTCATCCAACTAGGATCTCGAGTGCAGAACACTGCTGCTCCGACACACTGGTTACACATAATACTGGAAGAACATTACTGTAAGCCACAAAGGCAGACCCAAGTGTCTTCAGGGTAAAACCCCATGACTGGATCATTTAAATTAGCAGGTTACCTTTCATTTATACTTTTCTTCTTATGAATAGCTTTCATTATAGCCCTTCACCATAAAGCCCAGCTTCTCCAGTTTGCAAAGGAGCTGCCACATGGCATTTGCCACTCACCACTCACTGCTGGGGCTCAGTGCCAGCTCACAGCACCACCACAGGGTCAGCGCTGTCTCCTGGCAGTGCTACAGCATTTGACCTTTGAAATGCACTTCTGTCCGTGCTCCTTGCAGTTGTGATGTAGGGTTGAACAGGAAATTTCCTGTTGCTGATGGTCTCCACGTCACTCCCTCTCAGTAGCACCGCAGCAGGGAACGAGGCTCTAGGCCAGAAGGTCAGGCCAGTGGTACTTGCATTGCACTAGCCCACTCCCAAGGGTGTTTTTGACATGCATTTATTATCAAGGACTGAAGCTGGTTGCACGGCAGGGCTGGAGACACCAGGAGTTGCTGAGGTCCTGGTGCACTCAGCACCAGTGTAGGCTCCCATCTGTGCAAGTTGCCCAGCCTTGTATCGGTTCCTATTTGCTTCTCAGTAAATGGCAATTAACAAAGGAGAAATGCTGCCTTCCTCACTGCTACCTGCTTCCCTGGTTCAATACCCAAGCAAGCTAAAGGTTACACCAGCCAAGGCATGCACACACAGCAAGTTTAAGTTTGGGGGTTTTTTATAAAAAAAGCCAGGGGTGGGGGTGAGGGAGGAGTAGGGAGGCAGAAAGCCTGGAACAGATTCCCAGGCCAGTCTGGCCACAGCTCACTTATCCTTCATCCTCTCCTCCATCCTCTCCTCCATCCCTCACCCTCTTCTTCACTGCCCTGCAGTGCTTGCAGGTCCATGCCATGGCAGTGCCCACTGAAGTCATCCCATGTCTAGGGGGCCTAAATGGACCTCAGATGTAAATCAGTGACATTAAACCAGCAATGAAATTAGCGTGTTTGTTTTGACACATCCTGCTGGGATATATTAATAACTTCTAGTGGTATGTAGTAAATTGTGTCAGAAACTGTAGTCCAATTCCAAATTCTACCATTTACCAAGCATAACACAACTTAAGGACATTACACAGTATTTGTCTGGGATTTTTTTTTAAACCAAACACGGTTTAACACACGTTTTTTCATTTTCTTAGTGGCTCGTAATTGCATTTGAAGCTTAAGATTTTACAGCTTTGTTGGGAAAGACACATCTATCTTTCCACATTCATGTACAGAATACATACTTTGGTGACAGTGTAATCTAAAATTCTTCCACTGAGAAAATCAGAATGACAACTAAGGAAAGCAGTGAAAATATAATTCCTGTGATAACACTGCCACCTATTGACACCCACTGAAAAACAGGAGATGCTCACTGTATAAATCCCTGTTCTCACCCCTTCTGTCTCTGTGGTATTTGTTGCAACGCTTTCATGTGTATTTTCTCCTCAGTGCTATCTCTAACAACATAGTATTATCAGGGGAAAAAAATGCAAATAAGACAAAACCAAGTGATATGTTAAATATATCTGTAGAAGTCTCTCCAGAACAAAATCAGCAATGTAGGGAAGTCTCCCTGTGAGTGGTGACAGGGAGCTGCTAGAGTCCTAGAATGATCTGATCCAGTGCATGTGCTCAGCATGTGTGTGTGTGTGTGTGTGTGTATGCGTATATATATATATATATATATATATATATATATATAATGAAAGCACATGCAGCCCTGATCCAATACAACAGAGTTCTCTGCTAGCTGGGCTCTTCCCTGGGAGGGCTGTACCTCTGTACCTTTTTTTTGTTATTCTCTCCCTCTGACCTTTTGTCATTTTCTATGGGTTTTTTATGTATTTTTTGCCTCCTGTCTCATTAACCAAATTGTAACACGCTTGCATTTTGCTTCACATGGTATCTTGTGATGTAGTGGTGGGTTTGCCTCCATGCAACCTATATTTCTTTCCTTGCCTTCATTGTCAGGGGTTCCCTTATCTGCAAGTTCCTCTGATTCCCCAATTTCCTCTTTGCATCTTCCTTTTAGCTTTACCATTTTTCAATTTCATAATTCCTATCACAAATTATTAGCATTCATTTTATACAATGCCCATTAATAGTCAAACACTTTAGCTGTGCAACTTTACAGTACATTCTTTTGAACAAAGTTTTTATTTTCTGTATGACCCCAGCACTCCCAGTGAGTTACCCCTGCACCTACGGTAAATGAGCTAAACTCAGTTCAGGAAAAACAGTTGCTTTGTCCTTCCTTGACTCAGTTTTTACTGTGCAGACCCTGCTCCTCCTTTCAGCTTTTCAACTCTGGACAAAGTTATTTTAATTATTTTCATTATTAAAACCAAGATGAGGTACACAAAACAAACTTCCTGAAGTCAAAAGAATTCCACTGAATTCGACTGAAGTCAAAACAAGTCTATTGATGTCAACATGGGTCTATAGGAGTAAAACAAGTCCATTTAAGTCAAAACAAGTCCATGTCACTCAAAACAAGTCCATTTAAGTTAAAACAAATCTACTTAAGTCTAAACAAGTCAAATGAATTCCGCTGAAGTCAAAACTAATCCATTGAAGTCTAAAGCAGTCCACTGAAGTCCATTAGATTCAAAACAAGTTAGTTGAAGTCCGTTGAAGTCAAAACTGGTCCATTGCAATCCAAAAAAATTATTGTAGTCAAAACAGGTCCACTGAAGTCAATCCCCCCTCGCATCTGCTGAAATTCCCTTTATTGGCAAGAGGAAGAAAAATTCCTTGGAAAAATCCCAAACAACAACATTATCCACCCTGAATTTTTCTTCCATGCCAACAATCAAACTTAAACTTATACATACCTATTTTCAACTATATACATATAGAGATAGGCACATAGAATATGGACAACTCATCCAAAGATAAGGTCCCCTTAAGGTATACATGTTCTTCCCCCTTCCTGCATCACCCACCAGGTGCAACCACATCCTTGAGCAAAGACAATCCCACGAATGGGCTTGCCTTTGCTCGAGACAGGTTTAACCCAGATGGTTTTCCCTAACATACCTCTCAGGTGGATCACAGGGTTTTTGTCTCTATCTACAGTATGGAGGAATTCTGACTGGGCAGGGCTGGCTCGATTGACTGAGCCTCTAGTGTTGACCAACCATGTGACTTTTGCTAAATGTTGGTCCCAATGTTTGAAAGTCCCCCCACCCAATGCCTTCAAAGTGGTTTTCAACAACCCATTACACCGTTCAACCTTCCCAGCAGCTGGTGCATGGTAGAGGATATGGTACATCCACTCAATGCCATGCTCTTTTGCCCAGGTTGTGACTAAACTATTCTTGAAATGAGTTCCATTATCTGACTCAATCCGCTCTGGAGTGCCATGTCGCCACAGGACTTGTTTTCCAGGTCTAGGATGGTGGTCCGAGTAGTGGCGTGAGGCACTGGGTACGTCTCCAGCCATCCGGTAGTTGCTTCCACCATGGTGAGCACATAGCGCTTACCTTGGCGGGTCTGCGGCAGGATGATATAATCAACCTGCCAGGCCTCTCCATATTTATACTTATCCCAGCCTCCACCATACCACAGGGGTTTCACCCTCTTAGCCTGTTGGATGGCAGCACATGTCTCACAGTCATGGACACCCTGGGAGACAATGTCCATGGTTAAATCCACCCCTCGGTCTCGTGCCCATCTATAGGTGGCATCTCTGCCCTGATGGCTTGAGCCATCATGAGCCCATCGAGCCAGGAACAGTTCTCCTTTACGCTGCCAATCCAGATCTGTCTGTGACACCTTGACTTGTGCAGCTCGGTCTGCCTGTTCGTTGTTGCGATGTTCCTTGTTGGCTCGATCCTTGGGCACGTGTGCATCCACGTGGCGGACTCTTATGACCAGCTTCTCCACACGGGTGGCAATATCTTGCCATACATCTGCAGCCCAGATGGGTTTCCCTCTGCGTTTCCAGTTGGCTCTCTTCCATCGATCTAACCATCCCCACAGTGCATTGGCCACCATCCATGAGTCAGTGTAGAGGTAAAGCCATGACCACTCCTCTCGCTCAGCAATGTCCAAAGCCAATTGGACAGCTTTGAGCTCTGCAAATTGACTTGATCCACCTTTTCCCTCAATGGCTTCTGCAGCTTGTCGTGTAGGGCTCCACATGGCTGCTTTCCATCTTCAATTCGCCTCCACGATCCGACAGGAACCATCTGTAAAAAGCGCATAGCATACTTCTTCTTTTGGCAACTGATTGTATGGTGGAGCTTCCTCTGCACGTGTTACCTGTTCTTCTTCCTGTTCATCTGCTAAACCAAAGTTCTCACCTTCAGGCCAGTTTGTGATAATTTCCAGGATCCCAGGGCGATTTGGTTTTCCAGTTCGGGCGCATTGTGTGATCAGAACAGGCCATTTGCTCCAGGTAGCGTCAGTAGTGTGATGTGTGGGGGCAGCCCGTCCACTGAACATCCACCTTAGCACTGGTAATTGAGGTGCCAAGAGGAGCTGAGTTTCTGTTCCAATTACCTCTGAGGCAGCTTGAACTCCTTCATAAGCAGCTAAGATCTCTTTCTCTGTTGGGGTGTATTTGGTTTCAGATCCCCTGTAGCCTTGACTCCAGAATACAAGCAGTCGCCTCGAGCCTCGCCAGGCATTTTCTGCCAAAGACTCCATGAAAGACCATTATTCCCAGCTGCAGAGTAGAGCATGTTCTTCACGTCTGGTCCTGTCCTGACTGGTCCCAGGGCTATAGCATGAGCAATCTCCCGCTTAATCTGCTCAAAAGCTCGCTGCTGTTCAGGGCCCCAGTGGAAATCATTCTTCTTATGGGTTACCCAGTAGAGAGGGCTTACGATCTGACTGTATTCCGGGATATGCATCCTCCAGAAACCTATGGCACCCAGAAAGGCTTGCGTTTCCTTCTTGCTAGTTGGTGGGGACATTGCTGTGATCTTGTCGATAACTTCTGTTCGAATCTGGCAATGTCCCTCTTGCCATTTCACCCCCAGGAACTGTATTTCTTGGGCAGGTCCCTTACCTTTACTCCGTTTGATAGCAAAACCAGCTCCCAAGAGAATCTGGATGATTGTCTTTCCTTTCTCAAATACCTCTTCTGCTGTATCCCCACACACGATGATGTCATCGATGTACTGCAGATGTTCTGGAGCCTCACCCTTCTCTAGTGCTGCTTGGATCAGTCCATGACAGATGGTAGGACTATGTTTCCACCCCTGGCGCAATTGGTTCCAGGTGTATTGCACGCCCCTCCAGGTGAAGGCGAACTGCGGCCTGCACTCTGCAGCTAGGGGAATGGAGAAGAACGCATTAGCAATGTCAATAGTGGCGTACCACTTCGCTGCCTTGGATTCCAGTTCATACTGGAGTTCCAACATGTCTGGCATGGCGGCACTCAGCAGTGGGGTAACCTCATTCAAGCCATGACAGTCCACAGTCAATCTCCATTCTCCATTAGGCTTACACACAGGCCAAATGGGGCTATTGAAAGGTGAGTGAGTCTTACTGATCACCCCTTGGCTCTCCAGTTCTCGTATCATCTTATGGATGGGAATCACAGTCCACTGTTCCTCAACTTTCATCCAACAGCAGAGGGACTCTCTGAGAGACCTGGCAATGACTTTAACTATTTAATCTCTCCTGTCTCTACAGCAGCTATTCCGAAAGCCCATCTATGTCCCTTTGAGTCCTTGAAATATCCATTTCTGAGGTAGTCAATTCCCAGGATATATGGGGCGGCCGGACCAGTAACAATGGGGTGTTTTTGCCAGTCTTTCCCGGTCAAGCTCACTTCAGCTTCCAGCACAATCAGCTCTTGAGATCCTCCAGTCACCCCAGAAATGGCAACAGTTTCAGGGCCCACATGTCCTGATGGCATTAACGTACATTGAGCACCAATGTAAAGCCTTGTATTTTTGTGGGTCTGATGTGCCAGACCACCAGATCCACACAGTCCAATAGACACGGGTGTCCCGTGCCTCTACCTGGTCAGAGGCAGGGTCCCTCTAACATCTGTTACAGTGACAGCAACTCGTTAGTGATGGGTACATTTTGGATGTTCCCTCTAGTGGGTCAGATCTTTGGGAGATTGGCACCGCAATTACTTTCGCTGATTTTCTTTTCTCATTCTCCTTCAATTCTTGTACCCGGGCTGCCAGGGCATGGGTAGGTTTCCTGTCCCGCTGTCTCATATCTTCCCCATGGTCAACCAAGAAATACCGTAGATCGGTCCGTAAAGTCTGTCCTCTTCCCCTAGCCGGGAGGCGTCCAGCTCTGGACCCAGACGCTTTGGTTCGCACTGATGCCACTTGAAGATTTTGAAGAGTTTCCATGATCTCCTTTTGCTGCTTGTCCATCTTCTCATCTATCCTCTCAAGTGCCGTTTCTACAGCAGTGATACGTTCCTGCATTGAGCCAGGGACCATTTTCGCATAGGTCCTGAATTTACCTGCTGCGATGCCCACCAAATCTTGGTCTGGCTCCGAATACATGGATGCCACATAATGGGAGAATGCACCTGGTGCACTGCAGGAAAGCTTCCACAACATTTCTGGTGTGCAACCTTGTCTGGGTCGGTGAGGGGTTGCCCGTCCCTTCCATAAAGTATTTCAAGCAGTGCTGTTTCCCTCGGCGTAAAATCGCGTCTTCCACGGTCTTCCAAAGTGTCTTAAGATGATGTGCCTGCAGGATATCTTTGTGAGGGAACCTCTCTCTCACACTGCCTAGAACTCGTGTCCAGAATGAAAGGGGTCTTGATTCCCTCACAAATGCCTGTTCAATACCTGTATCTCGGGCCAGAGCCTTTAAATACTTGGCTTCAGAACCACCGAATTGCAAACTTTCACCCATAAGATCCCAAACTCGGATCAACCAGCCAACTCGGATAAGCTCATTTGCCTGTCGAGTAACGTCCTTTCGCAAGCCACGAAGGTTGTCATATGGGAGCAATTCAGTAACGATCTCTGGTTCTGAATCCACAGTATGTGAAGGACCCGCTTCCACTTCCCCGTCATCATCAACTGGACAAACCAATTTGGTCTTATATTTCCTTTTCTGGATAGGGGCAACTTTTATTGGCTCAGACTGTTCCTCTAGTTTAGCCACATGTTGAGCTACCATAACATCAGGTGTCTTACTCTCTTTCTTCTTTTTTTTTCTTTCCTTGCTTCTGGTTGCATTCCTGACCACCCCTATTCCTGGCTTCATACATAAGATAGACCATAATTAAACCAACTTGCAGACAATTCACCAAGGGTAGGATATTCCTGGAATCTAGCAAAAGGTTAAGTTTCTCAAAAGCTGTTCTAGCAAACTTAAAAGGTGACTAAATAAAAGATTGAGATGAAACACTCTCCTGTGTCCCTCCCTGAGGCTAGGTAACATTATCACTGTGTCCCCAGAGGTAGCAGCTTGGGCTGATGCAGGAGTACAACCTTAAGAACATATTCCAAATGAAACCCATAGACATTGAATCCATAACACTATAGACCCAAAGCAAGAACTCGATAATGATCAAAGCTATCTGAGTTCTACTGGCCGCTGCACTCAGATGAATTAAGCCCGCCAGACCTTTTGGCATAGTTCTGTACCAACAGAAAGCAAATATGTAGTAGTACAGTACGGTCCATATGGACTCTAAACTCACAACAAACATCATGATGCCAGAACTGTTATCCTTCTTTGCTCTCAGCCCCACTTTGGGCACCAATTAAATGCCTTAGTTTAGATGAAAACTAAGATATGTTATCAGATATTAAAGATCTTTAATCAGAAAAAAAAAAATTGTATAGAAGAGATAAGAGTTCTTAGCTACAAATATATGTGTATACAGAACAGAATAAACACTAATCACAACTAAAACCTTAAAGCCTTAAAAATAGATTGAGTCCTGTACCCAAAATTTTGCAATGAAGGGGGAGGCGTGCCCCCAAGTTTTGACTTGTGGCTTGTGTTGGCTTGTTTCACCCATTTTCAGGGGGTTTTTTGCCTAGTTTTATCTTATTTTGACTTGTCTTGGCTTCAGTGGGCTTGTCTTCAATGACTTTGTTTTGGCTTGTTTTAGCTTCTTTTAGTGTGTTTTATTTATTTTGAATTCAATGGGCTTGGTTTTGCTTGTTTTGTTTAGTTTTGGGCAATTTTGACTTGTTTTGATTTGGTTTAGCCTTGGTTTGGCTTCTTTTGGCTTGTTTGGGTTCCGTGGGCTTGGTTTAGATTGTTTTGGCTGGTTTTGGTTTGTTTTGTCTTGCTTTGGCTTATTGGCTAGTTTTGGCATCAGAGGTCTTTAGGTTTGTCTTGGGTTTTTTCTGCATTGATTTGCATTTTTTGTCATCTTTTGTCTTGCTTTGGCTTCTTTTGGACAGTTTTTTACTTCAGTGAGCTTGTTTTTCTAGTTTAGCTTGTTTTAGTTTCCTTTGGCTTCTTTTGGCTTCTTTTGGCTTCTTTTGGCTTAGTTTTTGCTTGTTTGGGGATTGATTGGCTTATTTTGACTTGTTTTGACTTTAGTGGCCTTGTTTTGTCTTGTTTTGACTTCAATGGGCCTTTTTTGTCTCGTTTTCACTTGCTTTAATTTGCTTTTACTTTTTTTTACTTCAGTGGGTTTTCTTATCCTATTTTTGCTCATTTTTGCTTGCTTTGTTTTCTTTTGGATTGTTTTGGCTTTGTTTAACTCACAAAAAGTCCAGTCCAGTCTAATAATGAACTTTGAATTCAAAACCAAACCACTGATTTCAAATGAAATCCTTTGGAGTCAAAGGAAGGCTTTTGAAGTCCATTGAAGTCCACTGAGTGAAAAAAAGTCCGTTGAATTCAAAACCAGCCCACTGAATCCCACTAATGTCAAACCAAGTTAATTTACGTCAAAACAAGTACACTGAATTCCATTGAATTCAAAACCAGTCCACTGAAATAAAAATAATTTCTAGACATCAAAACAGGTCCTTTGAAGTTTAAACTAATACACTGAAGTAAAAACAGGTCCACAAAAGTAAAAAAGAGTCCATTGAAACAAAAAACTCTAATTTATTTAAGTCAAAACCAGTCCACTGAAGACAAAACCAATTTGTTGAAGTCAGTACAAGTCCATTGAAGTCAATAAACATCCACTGAATCTAAAATAAATCCATCCACTGAAGTCAACAAAGGTGGCACTGAAGTCAAAGAAGGTCCATTGATTCCAAAGCAAAAATATTGAAATAAAAAGAAGAAAAGAAGTCCTTTGAAGTCAAAAGGTGTCCTTTGGTTTTGACTTCAACAGACATTTTTTCATCTGTTCCATGATCTTCCCGGGCACAGAGGTGAGGCTGACAGGTTGGTCATTCCCAGGGCCCTCCTTTGTGCCCTTTTTAAAAATGGTCACAATGTTGCCCTTCTTCCAATCAAGAGGGACTTCTCCTGACTGCCATGTATATGTTCAGGTTCCTCAGGTGATCATGAACCTAATCTTCCCCTACAGTGGCAGGGGCTCTGTCCCCCTGATCCCCATCTTGTTGGTCATTGGCCCTGAAGGGGCATGGGCACTGGTTTCCAGAGAAGTCTGAGGCAAAAAAGTACCTCAGCCTTCTCCTCGTCTGATGATACAAGGTCACCATTTTTGTTCACCAGTTGGGGCACATCTGTAACCTTCCTTTTCTGGTTGAGGTACCTATAGAAGCCCTCCTTGTTATTTTTTGCTTCTCTTGCCAAGTTCAGCTCCAGCTGCGCCTTGTCCTTTCTGACCCCATCCCTACACAGCCGGGCAGCATCCCTATACTCTTCCCAGGTTCCCTGTCCATGCTTGCACTACCTGTGCGGTTTCCTCTTGTATTTCAGTTTGACCAGCAGGTCTTGACTCAGCCACATGGGTCTCTTTTCTTCCCTGCCTGATTTCCTACATCTGGGCACCGAGCACTCTTGTGCTGTGTGGAAAGCATCCTTAAATATTTGCCAGCCCTGTTCCTCTCCCTTATCCCTGAGAACTGTTTCCCAGGGGTTTTACTGAGTAACTCCCTGAAGAGCTGAAAGTTGGCTTTCCTAAAATTTAGGGTTCTTGCTACACTCCTGGATTTTTCCATATCCCTCAGGACCCTGAACTCCACCAGTGTGTAATCACTGCAGCCCAGGCTGCCTCTGATCTTGACATCACTGAGGAGTTCACTGGCACTGGTGTCCATTAGGTCCATTAGTGCATCCCCTCGTGTAGGGGCGTCTATTATCTGGGTTAAGAATTTATCATCTGTGCACTCTAGGAGTCTCCTGTATTGCCTACATTTTGCCGTGCTGCTATTTAGCAGATGTCAGGGTGGTTGAAGTCGCCCAGTAGGATGAGAGCTTGCGAGTGTGAAGCCTCCTGTAGCTGGAGGAAGACAGCTTCGTCAGCAGGCTCCCTCGATCAGGTGGCCTGTAGTAGACACCAAACACAAGGTTGCTTTTGTTGACTCACTCTTCTATTCTCACTCATAAACTTCCAACTTGCTGTTGTTCGGGCATAGTTATTCTGGGGAGGCTCACAGCGGGCTGTGGATGTCCGTGGAAAGGAGACGGTTAGCTTTGACCTCGGTGATATCGAAGTATTTCCGTGAGAAGGCCACGAGAAAGAAAGATCAGAGGATTACAGGTGTGCAGACTTGAGGAACAGGGAAAGCATGGGGAAGTCAGCACAGAAGAATATTAAGCAAACGGGGTTGAATATTAGCCAATAACATGCCTGTTTATATTATGCAGAGCATATAAAAGGCAGCTGTGGTTTTTGGTTGTTTTTTTTTTTTCTGCTTACTTTTGAACTACAAAATAGGAATTATTGTCGTTCTTTGTCCATCTTGACTACGACAAATGGTGACCCTGATTTCCTGAACTTTGAGAAGACCGGGAAGAGGCCGTGGAGCATAGCTGAGAATCTGCAGGAAGAGCTGCTGAATTGATCTGGATCGCTAAAGACACCTTGAAAAGGTGAGCTACTGGGAACATGGGTGTAAATCTCACTAAGTAAGAGAACATTGTACTTTCTATGTGGAAATTACTGTTAGAGAAAAAAAGGAGTTAATCAGAAATAACCCTCGGGAAAATATTGCTATGGAGCAAGAAGCAAGGCTTTGAGACTAATACCTTAACAGCCTTTAGTCTTTCAAGTTGGAAAGACTTCGGAGATAAACTGTTTGATAATGCCACTCCTGGGTCTAAAGAGCCATGGAGCTGCTGACACCCTGACTGTTGTTATTTGAAACTAAAGGACTTTAATGAGAAGAGTGGGAGCAGCTGGAAGCAGAAATTACTAAGGGAGCTGCAGCGCTTCAAATTCCTGAATCAGAGAGTGAAGATGAAATAAAGGTGGCGCAGCATCAGGGGAAGGAAAGAATTATGGTAGCGCAGCCCAGGCAAAAGGACAAACCAAGGAAATCTTTATTTACATGTGACGATTCTGATGATGAGATCTTCTCTAAAAATCACTTACAAGCCTCTACATGGTCTTATGTGCTTCCGCGAGATCAGGTATCCCCGGCTGGGTCGGTAGCTCCATGTCCTTTTTATTGCCCCAGGATATGCCGCAGAATACTTTTAGTTCTGTTAAGCCTTCTGCCCCCCCTCTGCCCTCTATGCAGGCAGCTGAAGCTGAGGTGCAAACTAATCCATCTCTAAGTACTCCTTTACCAGATAGTGACTCTGAGGAAAGTGATACTGTGGCAGAAGACTCTCTGGAGTATACACAGTCTGATCCCAAAGCTACAAAACTGGGAGGGCCCGGTTGCAGGAAAAAACTGCCACAAGCATGGGAATTGCCTCCTGCCTCCGTTACAGTAAAACCACGTAATCCAGTTCAATTTTGGAAAAAAGTCAAGGCTAAAGCAATGAAGTTGGGGAATTTGGACTTGTCAGAAAATATTAATGTGCCTTTAGCAACTGAGGATATACTGATCTTAAATAACATGGGACCTATGGCTTTTCCTGTTGTGTATGGTGATCTGGCTCAGGGGCAGCCACATGAGCATCAACTGTATTCGTGGAAAGTGATTCAGGGCTTACAAAGAGCTACAGCTCAGTATGGTCCTAATTCTCCAGCTGTAGAGCAACTGTTATGTTTACTGTGCCTGGAAGCAATGACTCCTTATGATATTCTACACATAGCTCATATTATTTTCCAACCAGTTCAGAATACAGTCTTTCAAAATACTTGGCAACAGAGAGCTGAGGCACAAGCTCTCCAGCATATGCAGTTGCCCCAAGACTACCCCAGATATGGCAACGGACCTGATGTACTGATGGGCATGGGAAATGATAGCAACCCTCACCATCAAGCCCAATGGCCCCCTCTACTGTTAGAACAAGTTAAAGCAATTGGTATGGAGGCTATAATGTGAACTGCTGAATTAGCTGAACCAAAAGCAAAATTAAGCAGGGGCCATGAGAGCCTTCCTTTTGTGGAAAGGTTACAGTCAGCAATTGAACGACAAGTATTTGATACTCACTGACGCGCTGTGCTGGTGAAACAATTGGCACATGACAATGCTAATGCATGACAATGCTAATGCAGATATTGAAGCTCTTCCAGGTGATCCATATTTAAGAGATGATGATTACTGCCTGTGCTAAGGTTGGTTCAATAGAGCACAAATGACTGCACTTGCTACAGTCATGGCGGTGATTCAAGTGCAGAATCAAAAATGTTATGACTGTGGTCAGAATGGCCATGTTAAAGCTGTGTGTCTTCCTTGACCAAAGGACAAGAACACAAGATAGCACAGTGATACAGCAATGAGAGGGTCAGCAACAACGACTTGTCGTAAGTGGGGGAACAACAGACACTTTGCAAAACAGTCTCCATCTAAATTTTATAAAAATGGACAACCAGTACAGGGAAACTGCAGAAAGAGCGCAAGGGGGCATGTACGGACACAAATACCATACAATCCTGGCAATCCGTTTTGCAGAGCAGCACAGAACCAACAACAGATTCCGCACCCTTATGTGACAAATTATCAGGGAAGACAAGGGGAGCAGCAGGGATGGATGCATCCACCGCCCACAGAGTAACCATCAATAATCAAGGGGTTCACAAAGTGCCCTTGGATGCATGGGGTCCAATTGGTAACGGATTAAGTGCTTTGCTGATAGGATGCTGAAGTCGTACTTTACAAGGATTAACTGTACATGTAGGAGTAATTGATGCTGATTATACAGGACAAATTTGTGTGATGGTTTCTACGGCAACTCCAACTGTTACTATTAAACAAGGCACACGAATTGCTCAACTTGTACCTTTTGTAAGTTGTGTTTCTAGGTCTGAACAGGTTGTTTGAGGTGATGTCAGCTTTTGCTCCACAGGGAAACCACTTTTTCTTCTGGTCCCAGACTGTGTCGGACAAGACACCACAAATGGTTTGTACACTTATAATGGACAACACCTCTCCTGTGCATGCAAAGTTGTCTGGACTATTGGACACTGGAGCTGATGTAACTATTATCTCATAATGAGAGTGGCCTGCATCATGGCCTTTGGTTTCAACTACCTCAGAGGTAGTGGGTCTTGGGGAATTACTAATACTCTTATGTCAGCAAAGCCTATACTCATTGTTAATCCTGAGGGACAGAAGGCTACTGGTAGGCCTTCTGTGACTGCAGCACCCTTAAATTTATGGGGAAGGGACTGTCTCGCCCAATGGGGGGTGCAAATTACAACGGATTTTTGACAGATGTCACTGTGTTGCAGGGCGTGTCACAACCAACTCTGGCATTGAAATGGTTAACCAAAAAGCCAGTTTGGGTAAATCAGTGGCCTCTCAATCAAGAAAAGCTTGCTGCCTTGCATTCTTACTGTATTCGGTTTCGGGTTCCTCACTTCAAGAAGGACATTGAGGGGCTGGAGCGCGTCCAGAGAAGGGCAATGAGGCTGGTGATGGGTGGAGAACAAGCCCTGTGAGGAGAGATTTGGGGAGCTGGGGTTGTTTAGCTTAAAGAAGAGGAGGCTGAGGGGAGACCTCATCACTGTCTACAACTGCCTGAAAGGAGGCTGTGATGGGGTGGGGGCTGGGCTCTTCTCACAGTGACAGCAATAGGACCAGAGGAAATGACCACAAGTTGTGCCAGGGGAGGTTTACACTGGACATTAGGAAGAATTTCTTTACTGAAAGAGTAGTCAGGGATTGGCACAGCTGCCCAGGGAGGGGGTGGAGTCCTAGGGAGCTAGGCCACGGCCCAGCAGTCTTGTTTCAACACTTCTTCACAAACATACAGCAAGCGAGGGGACTGCATTTACAAGGCAGTGGAGTTCCCTTCTGAGCCCCATCCTGCCGTGTGCTGCCACTTCACTTGTTCCTCTCAACCTCCCTTTCCTGCCTGTGTGCTCCCAGACACCTTTGCTTGTCAGCAACAAGGGGTCAGGAGAGACAGCACTGGTGGCAGACCTGCAAGAGACCCTGGGCCAGCCCTGACTGAGCTGGGACTCCTCAGTCCCCTGAATAAAAAATTGGAATGACAACCCAAAGGCCACTTGGGCACATCTGAAAAATCTCACTGTCAGTACTGTCACCTTGGGGAAAAAATCTCTGCAAACACCCCCAGAAATATGGTGCTTAACGTGTGTCTAGGACATCCTCATGCTGTCTACGTGCAGCTATTAGGATGCAATACAGGTATTGATCTGAAGAACTGTGAATACTGCAAAGAACTGTAATGCTTCCCTCTGCTGCTGGCAGTTTGCTCTGTTCTAATATCAGCAAGTGAGGTGAGCAAAGACTCTCCTGTGCTTCGTTCCAGGTGAAGATACTCACGCAAGCCTTTATGGAACAGCTGTAGATGTCAACATTGGGCTGGGAAGGAGCTTCTTGACATTTGAGAAGATTTACCTTACTCTAGCAAACCGCAGCTCTGTGGTCATCCGCAATCGGAGTGGAATCACGGCCCACTTCCAGTAGAAGGCTCTTGTTACTCACGAAGAGGAAGATCAGGAGAAGCTGAGGTTTGTTTGAAAGACTCATTTCAGTAAGATACTCTGCTCTAGGATAAGACTAACCTATGGCCTGAGAGGGATGTCGGAGCTCTGGACCGGTTTAGGACAAGGAAACCATCTGCAGTGTCAGGGGATGTCACTGAGCTCCAGGGCAAGGCAGCTCAGGGCTTCCCGTTCCAGTTCCACCCATATTCCAGGATGATGTTTTGGGGAGGAAAGTGGTGTAACAATGACTAGGTAGTAAATGTGATTTCTGCGGGAGCAGAGACCACTGAGGTCCAGAGATCTCTGGGTTACAGAGGGTGCAGGAGGCTGAGGAAGTATCAGCAGTCGTTTCCTGGCACTCAGTGCAGCTGCAGGGAACAACTGTTGTGATGGTCCCGGCAGATCCTTCTGCTCCAGCCTTGATAGGGTGGCAGCTGCTTTCCCAGCAGGGTGCAGGGCAGGGTGCTGTGGCCCAGAAAGCTGAGGCCATCCTGCTGTGAGGTGTTGAAATGCCTTCCACTGTCCTGGTTTCCAGCAGAATGAGGTGTTTCTGCCCTTCCTTGGAGGCTGGGGAGAGTGGGAGGTGGAGGGTTCTGTGGGGAAAGTGGGACAGCGCAGGCCTGGGAAGCACATTTGGGCCTCCGCAGCTCCCATCTTTGTTTTGGTGAGAGATCGGGTGGGGTCTTCAAAGGGCATCGTTGGTGAAACTTTGCAGTTCCCATTTTGGGCAGCAGAGAAACACTCAGGGCCAGGTGGGTGAATTGGAAATCACACGTGAAAGCTTGGATGATGTGGGGACTCCTCATGTGACTTCTCGGCCTTGGGTGGACATAGGCCTAGAGGAGTTAGTTTGAATCCATCCCTGACCAGGAAACTGCCCTGAACTGGCGCTTTTTTTAAGGCCTTCTGAGCAAACAAAGGTCAGCCTACTTAGGTCAGACGTGCCTTGAAGGTCAAAATGAGTTTTCCACTGCTCTCTATTTTGATTTGCACAGTGCATGACTTCTGTGTTTAAAGAAAAGCTCATGACCTTCTCTTGGTACTTCCCTGGACCGTTCCTTTTCCATCTCTTCCCACGTGCCTGTCTCAGACTGGACCCTTAGTGATCTTTTTTTCCCCTCAGAAGAAACCAGGTTTTCCCGCAGTAGCCTTTGCCCTGTTTGTTTTCCAGTTATATTTGATCTCATGCCAGCCCAGGAGGTTTTGTATTTCCTTACTTGCAATCTTAGGAAAAGCTGTAGCTCCAGGGCCACTGCCCTGCTCTCAAAGAAGCTTTTGAGCTCTTGGAGCTGGGAGGAGTTCTTTGTGGGAGGAGGCAGTGTGGGCCCCTGCACTGGGATGTGGCCCAAGATGACCTGGATCGTTAGAAGGTCTATCCAGGGATTTGCTCTGTCTCCCTCTCGCAAGACTTTCTGGGCTGTTGATGGGTTGAGTTTGTAAAAAGTTATCAACAAAGTTTGTGGATAACACTAAGTTTGCTTTAATTACACAACTCACCACCACAGTGGATAGCCAAGATACAAAGGGCAGGCTCATTTGTATATTCTTATCCCAATTACGTAAGATACAAAGCCTCTCAAATTCATGACCTCAGAATCCATCATTTATTAAGTCACCTCAATTCTTCCTTCTTAACAAACTTCTTTCTTCGTGTTGCACTTCATTCTCACTTTGCCTCTGACCGATTCCATTCTAAGCAAGCCCCTCACTATTCTATTAATTACTGAAGCAAGACTCTTATACAAACGCCCCTGCGGAAATTAGTTTTTCATCTTTCGTCTCACACGTTCTTCTCTTTGATCAGCAGGACTGGGTTTTAAACCAGCCCTGGAAGGATCTGTGCAGGGGACAGACCTAAGAACTTTTTCTTCACTCTTGGCAGCTGTCATGGTCCACTCGGTGGACGCGTGATCATCCATTTACTGAGATCTCAAAGCATAAAAATCAGGGCGACGGTGCCAAGGAGTTATGCTTCAATCAAACAGTGCAGCTTTATTGTTTTGCCTGTAAAGCGGCCTGTGATAGTGATGGGAAGTGATAGGAAGGGAAAGAAAAGGTAAAGGGAGGAAAGAGGATTATAGCTACCACCACGGGTCCAAGGTGTCCCTATGGTCCCAGGTTCAGGCAGTGTCCGACTGGTCCTTCTGATCGTCATGATCCTTGGCGGGGAAGATCTTCAAAACTCCATTGCTAAGGAGTCGTCTTCTATGTTAAGCAACACACTTTGCACCTCCTCTGCCCCGTGGATTGTTCCAAGTCTCCACCTTTCTTGGGCAGGATAAGAAAGTTCTCACTTCACTTGCCAAAAGGTAACTGCGCCTGCGCCACCTCATGTTTTGGTGTTCTTTTACTTCCTCACATGGATCTTCCTCTCATGTCCGCTAGGTGACCCCGAGGCCCTGTGTGAACTTCTGTGCCTGCCTCAGAGGCAGGAAGGAGGTGGGGCAAGTTTGGCTGGGGCAGCAGGTGAAATCCATCTTCTGTCCAACAGCTCTGCAGCCGTATCTTGGTTGTTGCTTGCAGTCCCAGGTATCAGAGAACAGCACAGCACCCACCATACCACACAGTTCTTTCTCTCAGCGTGTTTACTTCTTGGTATCTCTCCAAGCTTCTGATGACAATGTTGAGATAAATAGTGTTCTTAGGACCCACTCTTACAGCAGCTCGCAGCAGCAACTTAAATTTCCAACACTAAATTTCTCTTCACAAGTTGAGGGTTCCTCATCTCAGCTGCTGGAAGCCCTCCTCATGCACAGCATTGTCTGTCAGCCATGGAGAAACATTTCCCATTGCCCTCTGCAGGAGTGAGGCGAAGGAAGGATTTTTGGTGTTGTGACAGCATTTACCCACAGCTCTGTCTGTGTGCAGCTCGTATCGTCCGTGACTGTAGTTCCTTTCTAACCGCATTTGAATTTGGCTGGGTGGTACTGGCTATCCTGTTCGTAGTGCAGTGCCTCCATCTGCTGCACATGGAGCCTTCCACTCCTCCCCCAGAGTTGTCCCGTGCTGGTTTTACACGGCCAGGGGACTGGAGCGTGAAAGGAGGACAGCACTGTGCCAGGTGGGAAGCAGCTGTGCTGCAGCAGCACCCCCTTCTCTTCCCTTGCTTGTAATCTGTACCGCTAGAATGATTTCTGCTACAGCTACCAAGTACAGGAGAGATCAGCTGTGTCCAAGCTCTGCAGAGAAGGCCAAGAAGGAAAAAGGTGGTTCACGGCTAGGCTTAAGGGTTTGGTGATGCCCCTGACATCTTCTTTGGGTGATGCCCCATCCTTTCTCAGGGCCTCTGTTTTCATGCGCGTAACTCCCACTAATTTCACCAAGGGGATGTGATACCTGAATTCATTTGTTTGCTTTTCAAGTGCTCTGGGACTCTCTGCTGGAAGGCAGTAGAGGGAGCAGAGAGCAGATACGGCTTGCTTATCCCTGCAGGTCCAAAATGAAGATAAAAAGAGTGATGCTGGTAATCTACAGCTTCTTCTCCCCTTTCCAGGGAAGCAGTGGTGCTCCTTGGTCTTTATCTGCGTCCCTCATGCAGGTCTATGGTAGAAAAAGCCATTTGAAGTTGTTGAAGGATTCTCCATCAGTTATGGCAGTCACTTTGAGCCAGGTCGCTCTCTCTCGGGCTGCTGGCTTTCATAAAACCTCTTAGCTTGTAAGTGTGGAGTAGAACTGCCTGCCGTGCCAGGGGACAGCAAGTGGCAGTCGCATCCCTTTGGGACCCCGTGGCTCAGGGTCAGCCCCTTGTCCAGCTGCGGCCGTTCGTCCTCGAGTGCATTGCTGCCCCTGCACTTACACGAGAGTCTCTGCAAAGATGTTGCTTATTAAATAATCTGCATGGTTTGTCTCTCCCCATGGCTGCAGGCGATGCCGTGAGCTGCAGGAGTAACACGAGGAGAAGACAGATTTTTTCCTGAAGATAAGCATGTTGGTTCCCACCACGACCACGTCTCCGACCACGCCGTTCTCTTTTCTCCCGCTCCGTCCAGAATCTGACGGCAAAAGTGCAAGGAGACCCCATGCTTTTCTCTGATGATGTTTTCACCATTGAGCCAGTGGTAAGTGATAGCTGAGAACCTGCCTTCCTCTCCTTCTCCCCCTCCTCCCTGAAGAGGTCACTTGGCAGATCCCGCATCCGCTGCTTGGATGTGCTGAGAAAGGAGACTCCAGATTTACCTCACGGAGCTGGGAGAGCTCGGGGTTTTTATTTTCAGCATTTCTGAGCTGCAGGCTCCAGACAGGTGGTGAGAGCTGCCTGGAGCTGAACTCTGCTGAGGGCTATAAATGGAGGGCACTTAAATGTCCTTACAGCCTTCAGAAGGATCGATTGTTATGCGTAAGGGTGCACCTTACACGGGTGTGTGGGGACTGACCAAGGGTGTTAGAGCACTGTGGGCTCACGGGTTGACCTGAAGAGTGAGTTGGTCTGTGCAAAGGAGGCCAAATTCAAGCCAAGTTTAATCACAGACAAACCAATTCCTGCATATAACCTGGACTTCTACCATGCCTGAATCTGCCTTCCTGTGTCAGCTGTGAGCCTGTACACGAGGCTGGCAGGTTTAAATGAACATTTTGAGTTCTGTTGCACATAGATACAGAAAATATTTTGCTTCTCTGGTTATGCAAGCAAACTCCCATGTCCTTCAATCAACCAGAGCCCTGATTCTGAGTATTTGCGTGGTCTGAGAGGAAGAATGCCTGCTGTCTAGCAGTGCAAAATCCCTTCTCATCTTGGAGTTGACCCTAAAGTAATCTCAGCCTCTTCTTTATTTAAAATACGTGAAATGATTTTTTCTTTTCGCCTTGGAAAGGGATCATGTTCTCCTCTTGGTTGCTCCTGTAGCCCTTGCAAGGCTGGGAGCCGAGCTACCGATACCACAACGGTGGTTTCACACAATTGTAGCTGAGAGCAGCATGATGTAACCATGCGATTGTGTCAGAGTGGTAGGAATATTGTACAGCTTGGGAGCTGATCAGCTGACCATTAAGGGCATCCTGTGGTGTGTCAGAGTTGGTTTTGGAGTGTGTCCTACTTTGTTACAGTTGGAGTCTGTCTCCACAAGTAACTCACCCTGCTCTTGAGTTCCTGAAGTGAAGGGGAGGCCTGGGTGCCCACAGCACTGAGTCCTGTTACGGCAGGTAATGATGTCCCTGCAGCATCCCTGTGGCACCTGAAGACTGATATCCAGCACACAGGCTGTGGGTGGCAGGCTGATGTCCCTAGTCTGTTTCCTTAAGCAAGTGTGCTGTCATGTAATAAGGCTTTATCTTCATCCAGTAGCTTTCTGGATGGAAACATGAGGCACATTTGATCGAGCAAATATATTTGGTCTGGGTTTTGAGAGAAATCCAAGGGACTATGCTTTCAGACTACTCTTCATAGAATCATAGAATCAGAAGGTTGGAAGAGACCTCTGAGATCACTGAGTCCAACTGTGCCTGTCTCCCCACGAAACCATGTCCCTAAGAAACTCATCCACCCATCTTTTAAACACCTCCAGGGACGGCAACTCCACCACCTCCTCCAAACCATTAAATGGGTCACCTTTTCATGGAAGGAGATCAGGTTGGTCTGACAGGACCTCCTTTGGTGAGCCCATGTTGGCTGGGCCTGATCACCCGGTTGTCCCATGCGTGCTGTGTGATAGCACTCAAGACAATCTGCTCCATGACCTTTACCAGTACCGAGGCCTGGTACTGACAGGCCTGGAGTTCCCCAGATCTTCCCTCCGACCCTTCTTGTAAATGGGTGGACTATTTGCCCACCTCCAGTCAAGCGGCACTTTCCCAGTCAGTTAGGACTGCTGGGAGATAAGGGAAAGGGGTTTGGCAAGGACGTCTTCCCTTAATACCCTCGGATGGATCTGGTCTGACCCCATAGACTTGTGTGCGTCTGATTGGCCAAGCAGGTCTCTAACCAAATCTTTCTGAATCCTTGGAGCATCATTCTCACTATCTTCCGTCTGAAGGGGCTGAGTATCCCTAGGACATTCCTCCTTGGAGTTAAAGACAGAGGCAAAGAAGGCATTGGGCACCTCTGCCTTGTCCTCATCCTTCATCGCTACTCTCCCTTCTGTATCCAGCAAGGGAGGGAGAGTCTCCTTTGTTCTCCTGTTGCCGCTGATATATTTAAAGAAGCTCTTTGTCTTTGACCGAAGTGTCCAGTTGAAGTTCTAGTTGGGCTTTAGCCCTTCTGATTTTTTTCCCTACACGCTCTCACCTCACCCTTGCAGTCCTCCTGGGACACCTGTGCCCTCTTCCAAAGCTCATAAACTTTCTTCTTTCCCCTGAGATCAATACGAAGCTCCCTACTCAGCCAACCTAGTTTTCTTCCCCGCCGACTCGTTTTACAGCACGCGGGGATGGGCTGCTCTTGTGCCGTGAGGGTTTCCTTCTTGAGGAGCCTCCAGCCCTCTTGCACCCCTTTGCCTTTAGAGCCGCCTCCCAGTGAACTTTATCCAGCACCTTCTGAAAAGTTCAAAGTCTGCCCTTCGAAGTCCAGGCTGGCAGTTCTGCTGACCCCTCTCCTCACTGCCCCAAGAAGCGAGAATTGTACCATCTCGCGATCACTGTGCCGAAGGCGTCCTCCAGCCGTCGCCTCTCCCAACGAGGCTTGCTCTGTTCACAAACAGCAGACCCAGCGGGGCACCCTCTCCAGTCGGGTCACTCACCAGCTGCGTTAGGAAGTTATCATCCATAAGTTCTACAAACCTTCTAGACTGCTTCCTTTCTGCTGTCTTGTACTTCCAGCAGACATCCGGAAGGTTGAAATCCCCCGGGAGAATGACAGGAAGTGATCGCAAGACTTCTCCTAGGTGTTTATAGGAGAGCTCATCTTTCTCTTCATCCTGGTTGGCAGCCGATAGCAGATTCCCACCACAGTATCTGGGTTACTACACACACCACTGAGTTTAACTCATGGACGCTCTACCTTATCATTGCTATTATTGAGTTCTATACAGTCAAAACTCTCTTTGACACATAGAGCAACGCCACAACCTCTCTTTCCTGGCCTATCCTGCCTAAATAGCTTGTAGCCATCCGTGATAGTGCTCCAGTCGTGCGAGTCATCCCACCACATTTCTTGATGGCAATTATATTGTAATTTTCCTGCTTTGCCATGGCTTCCAGCTCCTCCTGTTTGTTGCCCGTGCTGCGTGCATTACTGTAAATGCACTTCAGATGAGCTGTTGACGCCCCCTCTTTTACTCTCCGTCTAGCTGCAGATCCTAGGCTATCGCATTGCCCCTCAGAGCCTGGGGTGCTGTCCCCATGTTTAATTCAGTTAGGGTCGTTGATGTTCCCCTCCCCCTTCCAATCTAGTTTAAAGCCCTCTTAATTAGCCCTACCATGTTCTTTCAAAGAGCCCTTTTCCCGTGGGGGGACAGGTGCACCCCATCACTTGCCGGCAGGCGTGACGTGTAGGCCAACCCGTTATCAAAGAACCCAAAGCTTTGTTCTTTGCACCATGTTCTCAGCCATTCATTTAATTCCTGGCTCCTTCCACTCCTTCCCTCCCCATTCCCTATGACTGAGGAAAAGACCACTGTCGCAGCGCGAGAATCGACGCGGCACGAGTCCCGGACGGTGGTGGAAGAATGCGGCCAACTCAATATGAGTGATAAGCAAGCTTCAACTTTATTAATGCGACACAGCTTCTTTTATGCTCCTTTGCTTTAATTATGCACATGTGTTATAACATAATTGGCTACCTTTACTTTAATTATGTATTCGTATTATAACATTACTGGCTACTGGTGACTTCATCTCTCAGCCGTAGTTTGTCTCCCAGCCGCAGTCAGTTAGTTTCCCGGCCGCAGTTTGTTTCCAGGCCGCTTATCCTTTTCATGCTGGCTTGTTACCAGGAATGTTGCTTACTCCTTGCTCAAGGTTATCGTAATCTTCATGGGCCTCCTGCATAGCTCCCTTATGCTAACCGAGCTCGCTTATGCTAACGGAGGCCTAGGCACACCAGCTCAGGCCTAACGCCGTTACATGCTGCAAACTAACTCGCCCAGGGACCCGTGTCCCTGTTCCTTGCACTCCCCAACAATTCCCCCCTTTTTCTTTTTGTGCAAGCAGGGTCACTTTAAGCCCCTTTTATGTGTCTCTCATTCACAGCATACATATCAAAACATATAAAAACTAATAAATCCAAAGGGGCACCTTACCCAAAATTCTTAAATCATTAAACTATCTTCCAAGAGTATTCCATCCATTATAAAACATGTGCTGTTTGCTTGCTTCTATTAAAGTGAGGACAGGTGAAGTTAGGCTTAATGTTAGTATTAGTGTTAGTAGGGTTAGTAGGGCATTAACTGCAGGGCTCTTTCTTTATATTGAATGGAATATTCTCGTCATGCTTTGCCCCCACAAATGAAAAAGGCATACCCCTGATAGCAAAGCCAATGGTGCATTGTTTGACTTTGATATGTTTGCTGTTGTACTATTAAACCACTTATTACTATTTCTAAATATCCTTAAAGATGAACTTAGATTTTGCATAAAAGATTTTTCTATCCTGCTACTTATAACTAAACACCACACAATCATTCATTTTATTAATCCTAACAACACTATTATTGACATTGGAAGAACACTGTCTGTAGCAAGTCAATCAGACAGACCCAACGCTGTTACATGCTAGAAACCAACTCGTCCAGGGACCCGTGTCCCTGTTCCTTGAGCCATTCCCCAACAATTCCCTCTTTCTCCTTTAATACAAAATAGGCCTTGTGAAACACTGAGTGAACACTCTTGTCTATACAATTCTGCGTACATTGAAAAATACAAGGAATACAAATGATTAATAAAAGGATTATTAGGCCTACAACAATTAATTGTTTAACGAGATCTTGTAACCAACCCGTTAAGCCCCAGGTAGATAAAAAGTGGTCAAGCCAGCCATTATTAATTGTTATATCCTTAAAATTGTCGCGTAATTGCTTAATTTGTCTATAAATGCTGCTACCATGATCCGAAAGATTTAAACAACACATCCCTTCAAATTCGTTACATCCATGACCTTGGGCTAACAATAAAAAATCTATGGCGGCGCGATTCTGCAACACAGCATGGCGAATGCTATCCACGTCATGCATTAGATCACTTAATACATTTGAGGTGACATTAAATTCTCGTACCGCAAAACACGCTAATGTTTTAATATTTCTCCAGTTTGCGGCTGCCATAACACCTGGAGTGAAAAAGGACATGGCTATGGCGGATCCAAGAGACGAGATTCGAACATGGGGGTCACAATCAGGACCAATATTACTGATAGAGCGTCGCTTTCGTGGATTTCGGGTCATGTTATATGTATTGTGAATTAAACCCCGATAAGAGGGGGTAAACATAGTTAGCTTCCCAATATAACATGGTCCTCCCCATGGATTTAATGGAACACCAGGCCATGCTCTATCTCCACAAATGAGAAAATATCCCGGGGGAAAAAGGAAATGTCCTCTAGTTTTGATTTCCACTGTTCCAACCGTAATAGAGGCATTTTTCCAAACTCCTGTTGGAGAGGGACTGATGCTTTGTTTCTGTACCCAAAATAGATTGCTGTCAAAGGCATGGCGAACATTGAACATCACTGCCCCAGTACCATTTACTGAGTGAAGTTGCCAGGAGGCAGAAATACAATTCATCTCTGCAGTGAGGTTAACTAAGGGGCCATAGGGAGAGAAAGACCCCATCAGGTTCAGTTCCTGTAATGGTATAGAGGCATTTTGAGTTAGATTCGCCAATACCCAAGCTAGCCCAAATGCGTTTTGATGGCTAGTGGCGTTGTAAATGCAGTTCCCTTTTTGCCACTCCTTGAGCCCTTGTTGGACATTCGTTTCGTTGGCAAGTGTAAAGTTTTCCCAATCCCTCCATTTAAAATATGGGTATCCAATTAAACAAGTACGGAAGGGGTTGGCGGCCTGTGCAAGGGAAAGACAGAAATCGGTTTGATTAGTTCGTTGAGCCCAAGTTACCCATACATTGTCCCGCGAAACAACGGCGCTCTCAAATGTAATGACATAAACTCCGTGTGATATCATAACTAAAAATAACGCAAAGCAATACATCGCGACTGCTACTCAAACCAACAAAAGTAATATATATATTTACAGAATTTTTTTTTTTTTTTTTTTTTTTTTTTAAAGTCTCTAAACTCTTGTGTGTCCGGTGACTTGTAATATCCCGAACACAAAACAGTTTTCACACCATCGAGTGGCGGACGGATGATGTTTCCATATTTAACATCCAAAGGTTACAGCGTCCACAGTCCATACAGGTTAGTTGATGCCGTTCGATGGTTCGGTGTTCCGACATCCACCGTGTGAGTCTTTTGGTGCCGGACGAGTCCACTTGGCCGGTATCCACTTGGGACCTGTGGGGGTGAGTACACACATATATCCTCTACCTATATACTGTACTTTTACTGGGCCTCTCCATTGTCCTGATTCTGGATCTCTATACATTACATGCATGTCTGGAGTTTCCCGGGATTGTAGTCCAGCGTGTATCTTTACCGGCGGATCCTGATGACTCCCAAAGATACATAAATAATTAAGAACAAACAAAGTCTTGTTCACTTTCTCATTTATATCTGCTATGTTCCCAAATTTGTTTATATAGTCTTTTATAGTTTGGTTCATTCTTTCCACTATAGCTTGTCCTGTGGGTGAATGAGGGAGTCCTGCAACATGCTGCACCCCCCACTGCTGTACAAATTTCCGTACCTTTTCGCTCCTATATGCCGGGCCGTTGTCTGTCTTCAGCTGTTTTGGTACTCCCATGACGGCAAAACAGCTTGTGAGATGTCTAACTACATGAATGGCCCTTTCTCCCCTCTGGGCTGTCGCCCATACGAAATGACTATGAGTATCAATGGTTACATGTAAATATTTTAACAACCCAAACGATGATATGTGGGTCACATCCATTTGCCATATCTCGTTAGGTCCTAAACCTCGCGGGTTAACCCCTGTTCCCAAGCCACAGCTATGATGACTACACTGCGGACATGTTCTAACTATCCCCCTGGCCTCTTCTCCCGTAATCTAAAATTGTTTTTGTAGCCCTTTTGCATTTTGATGGAACATACTGTGCGATTCCCTGGCCTTAACAAATTCGCTGACTGGGGCGGTTATCATTACTAACTGATCGGCTTTATAATTTCCTTCCCCCAATCCAATATTCCACATATGACTTCTTATATGTATGACAGCATAAGGGTCTTTTCTTCTTTGTATAACTGTATGTAACTGACAAAACAATTGCCCTAATCGATAATTTCTGATTTCCCGGATTTGTGCATCCTCAATTCGTTGTAACACTCCCGCAACGTACAGTGAATCGGTCACAATGTTAACACTTTCATTTGACCATTTTCCCAATGCCCATACCACTGCAGCGAGTTCTAAAGTCTGGAGCGAATCACCCTCAACTGCCTCCAACAAGTGGTGGTGCCACTCATTGTTAGCGTGCCAGGTAACCGCCGCTCTCCTTGATTTTTTTCCCGCATCTGTAAATATCGTTAGGGCATTTTTCAGGGGAATTTCGCTATACAATGGTCGTTGAATCCACTCGTTGCGACCAATCCACTGCACCAGTGACGATTTCAGGGGTGCTATCACAATTTCGGCACCTACTGACAATATTGCCTCACACAAATCCATATTATTTATCAAATACCAATCGATAGTCTCTTTCTTTAATGGAAGGTAAATAGTTTGCACTTCACACCCTGTGACTTGCCATATTCGCTTCCTACCCTTTTTGATTAATTCTGCTAGTGACTCTATCCTAGTTTGAATCGATTTTTTTTGCTGTAATTTGGGAAATAACCATTCCAATATTCGGATTCCCTCTGTCCCTCCTTCCTCCCCCTGTGTCTCTTTCAGTTGTACTAAGGCTCCTATAAAGTGAGAAGCTGTGTAAAAAATACAATAACTAATGGGGAGATCGCCATCCCGACGAAAAACAAAGTGGGATAAAACTTGTTCTGTAATTTCCTGAATAATGTTTTGCTGTTCCGTGGTGAGATGGACTGGGGTGGTTGGATCCGTTCCTTGTAACAAAGGTCGGAGGTGGTTCAGCTGCGCATTCGATATTCCTGCTACTGGTCGGATCCATTGAAGGTCTCCTAATAATTTCTGTGCGTCATGTAAAGTTCTGATTGTCGTGGTTAATTGTATTTTTTGGGGTCGAATTTGTGAATCGCTGATTTTCCATCCTAGATATAACCATGGTGCTTTGGTTTGAACTTTTTCTTGAGCTATTTTTAATCCTTGCTTTTCCAAAGTCACACAAATGCAGTTAATGTGTTCGTCTGTGAATACTGCCTTTTGTGCAAATAAAATGTCATCCATATAATGGTAAATAAACATGTATGGCCATAAGTCTCTTAACGGTTGCAGCGCGGCGTCCACATATAATTGACATAAAGTCGGACTATTTTTCATTCCTTGTGGTAGAACTGTCCACTCGAACCGTTGTGCTGGCGCTTCTCTGTTAATCGATGGTAACGTGAAGGCGAATCGCTGCCTATCTTGTTCATGAAGCTCGATGGTGAAAAAACAGTCTTTTAAATCAATAATTAACAATTCCCAATTTTCAGGCAACATCGCCGGGTTGGGCAATCCTGGTTGTAAGGCTCCCATAGTCTGCATTTGCTTATTTACGGCGCGCAAATCATGCACTAACCTAAATCTACCTGACTTTTTCTTGATCACAAAAATTGGGGTATTCCATGGGCTGGTTGATAATCGCAAATGACCTTGATCCAGTTGATCCTGTATAATCTCATGTGCTGCTTTAAGGCTCTCCAATTTCAACGGCCACTGCTCGACCCATACTGGATCATCAGTTTTCCATCTCAGCGGGATCGGGAAAGCCCAAGCTGCAGTGACCGTCAGCGAAAAACCTTTTCTGTAGTTAACACTACCCCCAGCTGATCTAATACGTCCCTGCCGATTAGGCCATGGACTCCATGTGGTAACGGCATTATAGTCACGGGAGTTGACGCCGATCTCCCTTCAATGGTTATCATAATATGATCAATACTTCGTCGGACACTAGTATATCCTCCTACACCCTCAACCCCTCTGTCCATCGGTTTAGTAGGCCACGTAGCGGGCCACATTTTTTCGTCTACAATAGTTAAGTCAGCGCCAGTGTCCAATAATAATGACAAAGATAGGTGATGTCCCCGTGCTACCAGGGAGACTACCACTGTCGGTCGGCGATTCATCGATAATGTTAAAAAGGCGCTCATCCCGGTAGATCCAAATCCTTTGTCTCCTCTAGGTACTACCGTCTTTGGTGACATGGGAGCAGTAAGTTGCGGCAGCGGTATCAGTTGCGCAATTCGAGTACCTGCTGAAATGTGTATCGGTGGAAAAGACGTACAAACCACGATATAAATGGTTCCGGTATAGTCTGCGTCAATAAGACCTGGGATAACAGTGAGACCTTGTAAACCGGTAGACGATCGACCAAGTAAGAGGGCTCCGTAAGGCTGGTTTTGAATTACTAAGGGTCCTTTTATTGTACTCGGTATCTTTTGGGGGCGCTGGTCTATCAAAGTGGTATCTATTGCGGTTTCCAGGTCCAATCCGAGACTGCCGGTTGTGGCGGGTTGTAATAGTTCGGCGGACTCTCGGTGTTGGTCGACTGGACACTTCCTTGTTGAATTGCTGGAGCCGCTATTTGTATCGGGGCGCGGCGGCTCTGCGCGCTCGCTCTCCCGTTTCCCGACTTAAGACATATATCCGTATTATGATTATTAGTGCGACAATGATCACACCAAACTCTCACAACCCGACAATTGCGTCTCATGTGTCCGTCCTTTCCGCAACGATAACATTTATAATTTCTGGTTGATATTGGTCGTGTATCAACTGCATTGGCTCTGAGGGGTTGTAACGCTGCAAACACCTGCTGCTGGGCTGCAAAAGCTTGCTGCTGGGCTTGAAGGATATCGCTTCCTAACTGCTTGATGGATTCCACTAGCATAGCTTGTGGTCCCATGGGTATTCTACTCATTCTGTCTAACATTTGTTCCACTGATGCATCGGCAGGTAATGAACTTATAACATTCCTAGCCTGGGCATTTGCGTTCTGAATTGCACATTGTCTTAACAGCGCTGCTTTCATCCAATCCGGCACATCTGACTGCTCTATAGAGGCTGTTACTCGATCAATAAACGACCCGAACGGTTCCTCCCTACCCTGTTTAATACTCATATAGGAAGGAGTCGCTTGGGCTGTCTTAACATGCTCCAGAGCGACTCTTGCAGTACGCATGGCTTCCATACACCTATAGGGCCCCATTTGCAATTGAGCTCTTACAGTAACAAAAGGGCCGGTCCCCATTAACTGTTCAACAGTAATTCCATTTAACGGATCATCCAACGCCCGAGGCGTTTGAACTGAAGTTTCACAATACCGTTGCCAGTGAGCTTGCCATAATAATAATTGTGACTGGGTCATAATCATTCTCATAATCACTTTAATATCCTCAGGACAAAGTAAGGTACTGCCCCATATATAATTTAACATTTGTTTTGAAGGCTCTCCATGTAGTCCTGCCTCAGTCACCGTACTACGTAGCTGTGATAGCCACTTCCATCCTATGGGATTATATTCACCCTGATAATCCCCATGGGCATCGTTCTCAAAGACTACCGGAAACGCCACTGGGAAGTGGTCGCCTGCTTCCACAATCTCGGCCATGACCTTTTTCCAATTCACCCCAATTGGTCGCTTCCAGTTCTCACTTCCCTTCCGTTCCAATTGTCCAGCCCCCGGCTGCTGTACAGCTGGGGTCTGTGTGTCCCCGCGCCCCCCTGCTTGATCGTCTTTCTCTTTCTCCTTAACCTTTACTTCAGGTGATTCCTCCTTCGTTTGTTCTACTCTACTCTCGCTACGTTGTGGAGGGTCTTCCCCCTCTCCCCTACTCTTGGAGCTTTTTACCACCTTCTCCCAACATGGTGGGGGAGGGCCTCTACTTAGACTGAACAAAAGTGAACTATCACTCGGGGGCGTCACTGTTCCACTGGCAAAAGAAGAGCAGCCCGCCCCCATTAGTGGTGCTGAGGGCTCTACCCCTCCCAAACGCTGTGTAGCTACCGCCGCTAATTGTTTCTCCACTTTGTATCGCTTGATGCATGTTGTTACCTCTCGCCACGGCTTCATCAACTTTCTCCCTAGTTTCTCATCATCGATTACCATATCCCATAATGTATCTCCAAAATCCCTCCACTCTTTTTCTTCAAACAGCGAGTCTGCATCTTTAAAAAAACCTTTGAGCTTTCCAGTTGTTACTAGACCAGCTAGTTGTTTAATGCAACCTTGCTCTACTCCCCGCTTTTCTAAAAAGCGCTGTAATAAGTCAAGGGCTACTTCTATATTTAAACCTTTATCCGACATAATTAAACCTTTATCCGAAATAAAATACCTGCCCGAAGCAATATCCTTGCAGCCCTGTAGCCCTTGTCGAGGCGATCGTACGCAATTCGCGCAGTCAGGCGTCCTGAGTCGACACACCAGCACGTAGTGTTCGGTCGCTCTTGCCCTCTGGTCACTGCCCCCAGAGCCTCGTCCTTACCACCGTCTCACAGTCTCGTGTCGGCGTATCACGTCGGACTTCTTCGGATCAGTATCACGTCGGGGTCACCATTTGTCGCAGCGCGAGAATCGACGCGGCACGAGTCCCGGACGGTGGTGGAAGAATGCGGCCAACTCAATATGAGTGATAAGCAAGCTTCAACTTTATTAATGTGACACAGCTTCTTTTATGCTCCTTTGCTTTAATTATGCACATGTGTTATAACATAATTGGCTACCTTTACTTTAATTATGTATTCGTATTATAACATTACTGGCTACTGGTGACTTCATCTCTCAGCCGTAGTTTGTCTCCCAGCCGCAGTCAGTTAGTTTCCCGGCCGCAGTTTGTTTCCAGGCCGCTTATCCTTTTCATGCTGGCTTGTTACCAGGAATGTTGCTTACTCCTTGCTCAAGGTTATCGTAATCTTCATGGGCCTCCTGCATAGCTCCCTTATGCTAACCGAGCTCGCTTATGCTAACGGAGGCCTAGGCACACCAGCTCAGGCCTAACGCCGTTACATGCTGCAAACTAACTCGCCCAGGGACCCGTGTCCCTGTTCCTTGCACTCCCCAACAGACCACCTGTGCTTCCAAATCCTTAACCATTCAACCTAGAGCCCTGAAGTCCTTTTTAATAGCCCTAAGCTTTTTAGTAATTCTTTCATTATTTCCTGGTTGCAAATGACTAAGGGGTAGTAATCCGTGGGCTTGACCAGCTTGGGAAGTTTCTGAACCACACTGCCGACCGAGGCCCCAGGCGGACAGCAGACCTCCCTTTGTAATGGCTCAGGTCTGCATATAGGTCCCTCTGTGCCCTTTAAGGAGGGAGTCCCCAATGACGACAACCCCACTCTTCTTCTTAACAGAAGCTGTTTGGATTGACGGCTTCTCTTCTTTTAGTCTGGGGAACGTTCCCAGGCTATGAGGATTTTCAATATTTGGGTTTGGTTCCACTTGCAGACCTATACATCTGTTCTGCACTGGAACGTGCAGGGCCAGATTTGGAACACGGGAGATGCGCAGGCTGTGACGAGCAGGAACCTGCTGCCATTCTTCTCCATCTCTTGGGATGCCTTCCTTGGTTAAGTGCATAGTGGTTGGGGGGGTCCACCTTTGCACAGGTCACATCTGCCTGTTGGGACTGAGACCGGGAGCTCAGAGCATTGTTCCAGAAGCTGATTTCTTACTTGTAGTCCCTGATAGTCCTCAGCCTGGCGACCTCCTCCCTGAGCTCAGTTACCAGGCAGAGGAGTTCCTCCATCCAGGCACAGCCCCCACAGGTGAACTTGCCACTGGCAACAGATACCGGTGCAGGAGGGGCGCACATCCTGCAGCCCGGTCCCTGGGTGGCAGCAGGTACCCACTGGGGCTCAGTTTGCAAGGCTGCCTCAGTTGTAGTTGGTGCAGGGTGGAGGGAAGGCTTGTGATGGTGGTGGTTTGTTGGCAACAATTTCCTCTACCTGTTCTTCCCTCTGTTCTTTTGACTCTAAGCGGACTCAGCCTTAGGGAATTATTTGCAGCTGCAGCCCAGTAAGTCCCCATGTCACAGCTTTGTGATTCCTATGGGGATGGTCCTTTGAGCTGTTAAAGCTAAGTTGATGGGAAGAGTTACGGTTATTTAATATTTATGCTGCAGGAGTGCCAGAGGCTCCCATCAGTTCAAGACTTCTGGAAAAGACTCTGAGGATGCCCAGCAGCAAGCAGAGGCAAAGCCTCACTTCAACGACAGAAAAATAATGTTCTTTTTGTCTGCTCCTAAATTCCTCATTCCTGGTAGAGGAGCATTACAATTACCAGATGTGCACACCTTTAGGTCAATGTTGCACGACGAGGCATTTGTAAGGCCAGAGGTTGAGGGGATGCAAGTGGTGCCTTTGTTTAAACCAGCTGCAAGAAGCGATTGAGAGGCTTTACAGGCCGGCGCTGTCTCTGAGCCTGCGCGGCCAGTCTGGGACTGACCACCAGTGCTGGGGCTCTGCCTGGGAGAGAAGCAGAGGGAGAAGACCCTGAGGAAGCAGCAGGCAGTTGCAGACACCCTGGTAGTAGCATGGCCCAAACTTCAATCCCTGAGAAAGAAGGTGACAAGACAAAGAGAGTTTTTTATTGAAAGAGGTGTGGAGCTGTAAGCAAATCCCATCTCTTTTAGTTTGAGTCTGTGTTCAAGGAAACAAGAATGTGTGCACTTTTCAGAGAGCAACAGGATGCGTCCGACTCTCGACTCCTTTCTCAGTTCATCCGTCAGCTGGAAGGGCCCGCGTGCTGGCTGTCTGCTCATGGGATGGGGGAGGAGCAGCCGTTGGTGGGAAGGAGTATGTTCTCCATTGATCCCCGGCAGGAGGGCTTGTTCTGCTGGGGGCTGAGAACTCACCAGGGTGCATTCTGTGCTTATATGTGTGTGCAGGAGAAGGGTGTGAGAGGCAGCAGCTTTGTAACTGAGAATGGAAAAATTCATTTGATTTGTTCACGTAGTCATAGCGACACAGGGATACAGCGGACGGTTTGGAGGAGAGAGGTCCCTTAGCCTGGTGGATACCTTTGGAGAAATCTTGGTTGATTCACTGGAGTGTGTTATTCCAGTTTGGTTCCTTTGCTAGAGCCCAAATTTCACCAAATGCTTCTACCCGGTGCTGGTAAAGGTAGGGGACTTAGAAAGGGTCTCTTTGCAGCTGCTTCCAAAATTCTCTGGTAAATTTTTTTGACAAGTGCTGGTGGCTCCTTGCTCTGCACTGATGCTCTGAATAAAGGCTCCAGGGCTGGGTCTGAAAACAAGGGATGTAATGTTTGAAGATAAATGGTTTGCTGTCTGCTTCTGTTTTAGGAGGGAGATATCTTGCCAAATTCTTCGGTTGAAGTTAGTGTGATCTTTCAACCCCGAGAAGCCAGAGTCTATCGACAAACAGCCTACAGGTATGTCTCCTTCGTCTCCTGTCAGGCAGAGGGAAGGCAAGGCAGAACCAGTCTTCCAGCCCACTCTGCTCTCGTGTAATTGCTAGGAAGGTCAGTGGTCAGATTTCCAGTTAAACTCCTGTCCAAGACCAGCCCCTAGGGTGCTCGCATGTGCTTCTCTCCCTGTGTGGCAATTGTCACCTCATAGCTCCGAGTCGGTGGTGCATATGGGTAGCGTTGCACAGGGCTGGCTGTGCTCGGCAGAGTGAGCATCCTCCCTGGAAATCAGAGCATGAGCAGTTTGCTAGGCAAGCTTTATGCTCATCCTGTCTTCCAGAAGCGCTGTCAATTCTTTTTCTGGGATCAGTTGTCATCGACCCACCCAGCTTATACCATCTTTTCCCCTACAGAGGTGATGGCTTTGCTGTGCTGGCACGGGGCAGGGAATGGCTGCAGCAATCCACGTGGTTCAGGTTGCCTTGTCCTTCCTCTGTGTCTCTGCATGGTGCTGCTATAGGTAGTTTCCAAGAGTGGGAGATCACTGTCAGACTTCCATCCAGGGAACACGATGGCATTCTCCGTCTAAGAGGAAGAGGTGCAAGGCCCGTGGTCTCCGGCGTGACTCCTGTTCTGGAGGGTGGAGAAATCACTAACTCAGCTGATGTGCTGCTTTCCTTAACTGCTGCGAGCTGACAGATACAATTGTGATGTAGCAACTTTCTACTTATACAGTAATTGTGCAGGGTTTTCTGGGCACGTTCCCCCCCTTTTGATAATTGCACAGGGCTTGTGTTAACAAACACAAGCTGTCCACCAGCTGCAGCTGTTGGAGCTGTGAAAGGAAAGAATTGACTTAAAAAGTTGCTCCCAGGGGATTCCTCGCTCAGTGCTGTGTTCCTGGCTCTGACATTTTTGTGCTGGTGGTGGGGATCTCCAGGGGTTGTGCCAGCAGGGCTTTTTTTGTTGCAGAGAAACAGGGAAACTACTTCTGTGCAAGCCTTGAGCTGCTCTGGGATTTACGAGGAACAGAGCTGGGTAAATGATGTGTGTTTAGCAAGAGGAGCCTGTTCTTGAAAGACCTTGATGGGCCATGGGGACAGCTGAACTCTTCCACCGGCACCTTGGAAGAAGACCTCTAGAAGGTCATTTAAATGGTGTGCCTACCCCCATCCCTTACAAAATAGAGCTGATCCACTAGATTGTCAAGATGGAAACTGTCCCAGAGCTGAGGTGCCTGGGTGCAAAGAGTTAAAGACAAAAACAATAATCTTTAACTATAGAATCAATTGATTCTACTTCAGGAGAGACTGAGGGCCTACTGCAGAAGGGGAAGAACAGCCACTGAGTTTTTTATGAGAGTGGCCATGGGACATGTCTCAGCAGGATTATGGTCAACAGCTGGTCACTCGGAAATCTTTGCCATTTACTGAAAGCTCTGGTGGTTTAGACTAGACTTGTTAATAACAGTTAAGCCACATATGATGCAAGACGGAGAAATCTTTTCACAGTGAGCAACCAATGCTGCCTGTTTTACGGTATCTGTAAAACAGGAATACCCCTTCAGTTAACACCTGAGCTGTGAAACATAACTCTCATTTCTGCTGTCAGCTGAGCTTTGACCAGATCCCATTGTTGAATTCAACAAAAGCTCTCTGGATTTTCCTTTCTGACTTTGGACATTATAAAATATCCTCATCCCATGGTTGCAAGATCAGAAAGTCAGCAATCATTGAAAAGGCTGTTCCAGGAGAGTGTTTTCAAGTGGTGATCCAGTCACTGTAGTGTCACACCTGGATGGCTCTTTGCAATAAGGAGTGACCTGGAATGTGAGAAGTATTCAGGCACTTTAGGCTGTTCCAGTGGTTCAGAACAGCCTTCAGACTGAAAGGTCCTGCATGATGTCATCTACAGAATGAAACTGGCATCTTAGAGTTTGGCTACAAGGCTTGTGGTCTCAGCTAGGTTTGCAAAAAGGGATGTGCCCATTAGCCAACTGTTCGTGGCTGATGTGATCTGCGCAGTGAGGAGGCTGCTTCTCCATCCCTGCCCAGCACGCTGCAGATAAGTTGTCTTTCCACAGTGTTGTCATGGTGGGAACAGGTCAGTGCTTGTCCTCGCTGGAGATCCTAAAGCCCTGTTTTATTTAGGTGCCACTGCAGGAGGGGAGCCCCGTAACACGCAGGTACAGAGCTCTACGCCGGGCACAGGTGGAGGTGGGGGTGACCCTCAGCTCGGTGTAGGGTCCCTGAGTGCAGTTTGTTACTAAGGTGTAAAACAGATGAGAGAAGAGAGCAGTTTCCATGTTACAACAGCAGAATTAGAGTACGGGAATATTTCCAACAGCAGCCGCAATATTAAGAAATAAGAGACGTCTCTGCTTCTGTCTCAGTTTTTCTGTCAGGTTTTTCAAGAACAAAAATTAGGGCACAGAAATCCAAAGCAGAGAGATCAACCCATGGCAAACGGCAGGGTTTCCCCCTGCAGCAATGAGTAACGTTACGGTTCTGCTCTGGCTAGGTTTGTTGGTGACAGCGTGCAGGCACCTGAATTATGTCCTGGAGGAGCTGGGGGCACTCCTGGGGTTGGTTATAGTGTGGCCCCGAGGTGTCTGCTGCAGGCACTGAGCTTGTCGGCTGCAGCGGGAGCTGAACGTGTTCTGCCCTCGGCAGGACCAGCCTCACTCAAAGCAGAAGCTGTTGTGGGTCAGTCACACACGAGACGGCAGCCGGCCTTTGGGGCTCTGAGGGCCAGGGCTGCATCAACGCGGTGATGCTGAGCAGGTCCTCTGTGCTGCAAGTGGAAGCGGCCTGCTCAGTGTCAGCGGAGCAAACCCAGAGTGGCTCTGTTTGTGTGAAGTTATCGCTGCTTCGCAGGAAAAAAAACAAAGGTAGAACTTGCCCTGTTTGTCTTTTCTTTGGCTTCTGCCAAGCAACAGCACACACCCGCTGCCTTTGCAGATGCTGAGTGTTTAACTAAGCACAAATCAGCCTTCTATAGAAAGGGAGGTTTCTTATGTATTTCTGTTTCGTATTCTTGCTGCTGCAGGTGATCCTGTTTAACAAAGGAGCCATAGATGCTCCCTTCAGCTTGGTGCCTTCAGCTACAGCTCTGGGCTCCTGCTTCACCTTTCTCCCCACGGAGGGCATCATTTCACCGGACAGGCTCCAAGTCATCAAGATCTCCTTCAGTTCCACCATCCTGGGGAAGTTCACGGAAGAATTCAGCTTCCGGGTGAATGGATCCCCTGGGCCTGTGACTTTGACTATCAGGTGAGGAGGGATATAGGATGTGGGCACATCTGTAGCCTTCTCTGGGTGATCGTCTCCCACCAACCTCATTTTGTGGTGAAACAGAGGGAAAAAAGATGTTGTCTAAGGTCTTAGGGTGGGGTTGCTAGGAGAGCCAAGTCTAAGAGCCAAGGCTTTTTAACCTTGACTGCAGTTTGAACTCTGCAACTCCAGCAGCAAATTAATGTGGTTCTCTCGAGGGAAAGTGAGTGTGCCTCTGGTGCTCTCGATACTCAGTTCAACTCTGAAAGCCTTGGGTCCCTGTGGGAAGAAGCTTTGCCTTTGTGGTTGGGCGGGGTGGCTCTGCGACTTTCCGGGACGCTGTGTGCACAGAGTTTGGCAGCAGCAGGTTCCTTCTGTGACCATTTGCTACCCTTGTGTGAGGACACCAGGTTTTATGTGACCCTGCCCATGATGGAAAACGGTTTGCCTGCAGAGGAAATGTGTGGAGTTGCCTGTTGCCCAGCCTGGAGCTGGAATGACTCCTTCCTGCAGTGAGCTCACTCCCCTGGGCCCTGGCGGATGGTGTGAGGGTATCAGCTCTGGGCAGCAGATGGCCTGAGAGATGGCTGAGGGATGGGCCAGCCCAGGGCCATTCTGCAGCCAGAAGCAGTGGGTTTAACTCTTCTGTTAACAATCCGTGCAAAATGGGGAGCAGCAGCCTCAGCGTCCTCTCTCATGCTAAGGCGCTAGGACAAGCTGTCCTCCCAGCTCTTGCGCAGCTGGTGCTCCGGTGCCTCCTTTCTGCAGCTGGAAAAGTGCTGATGCGGGAGTCAGGGAGCCCTGCAGCAACTCCTGTCACAAGGGCTTGGGCATCATGCCATGGTGTCACGGTCGACTCAGTGGATGCATGATGGCTCATTTACTGAGATCTCGAAGCCCAAAAAGTCAAGGTAACCGCACCAAGGGGTTATGCTTCAATCAAACAGTACAACTTTGTTTTTTTGCCCGTAGAGTGGCGTGCGATAGGTAGGAAGAGTGATAGGAAGGGAAAGAAAAGGTAAAGTAAAGGGAGGAAAGAGGATTATAGCTACCACCATAGGTCCAAGGCATCCCTATGGTCCCAGGCAGTGTCCAGCTGGTCCTTCCGGTCATCATGATCCTTGGCGGGGAAGATCGTCCAGGCTCGGAGGCGGAGGAGCCGTCTTTTATGCTAAGCAACACACCTTGCTCCTCCTCTGTCACAGGGATTGCTGCCAATCTCCACCTCAAAAAGGTTCTTGCTTCACTTGCCAAGACTTAACTGTGGAGGCCCAATGGGTGTGGTTTTGGGAGGAGCTTGCAGGTTTGGCTGGGGCAGCAGGTGAAATGCATCTTCTGTCCCGCAGCTCTGTGGCCGTATCTCGGTTGTTGCTCACAGTCCCAGGTATCAGAGAACAGTGCAGTGCTCCCTGGACCACACAGTTCTTTCTCTCAGAGTGTTTGCTTCTCGATATCTCTCCAAGTCGCTGATGGTGGTGTTGAGACAAATGCTATTCTTTGGACCGACTCTTACACATAGGCTGGTGCCTTTGCAAAAAATAACCCTCACCAAGCTCGGGGGCAGGAGTGGAAAAGAAAAACTGCTGATAGGAGAGGCAAATCTCCCTTCTCTGGACCCCAGCAGCACGTGAGCTTGTCCCAGCCTGTCTTAATCATGGGCTGGGGGATAAGGTGGTGTTGGCAGGAAAGCTGGTGCTGGGTGCTCTGGAGCTTCGGGGCTGCCTGCGCCTCCTTGGCAGCTCCTGGGCTGCTGCTGTCGGGAGGCACCAGATCAAAGTGGCAAAGAAATAAAGGGAATCCAGGGTTCATATTACCAGCAGGTAAGGGAAATGGATAGAAAGGAACAGTGAGGGTAATGCTTTGCAGAAGAAGAGGAGTGAGTGGGTCTGTTGACCTCAGTAGAGAAACAATGACGTTGACTTTGTGTTTGGCGGGAAAAGGCTGCTATTTTTGGAAATCGAGAGGGGGCATTTCATAATCACACAGTTTGCACTCCTGAGGAACAACAGAGCTGGCAGCGGGACAATTGTCCTTTGGTTTCCCCATAACCCAATGAAGTTGTCCTTTTCCCCCACCGCTGCACTTGCTCCCAGTCCCAGCACACCCTACCCTTCTCTGTGGCCACTCTCTGCCCTGTTCTGCCAGCGCAGCCCTGAGTTCAGTGCAGACCTTATGTCTGAGTGAAAGGGAACTGATGTTCCTTTCTTGAATTCCGTCCTCATCCGTGCTCTCCTCTGTCCCGGATGGTGGCTCCTGTGCAGCCCATCTGATGGTGCCCCAGCATCCCCATCTGCTCCCCTACAACCATTCCTTGGCAGTAATTCCCGTTGCAGTCTGTTCCTCTCTGCCGTGTCAGGTGCCTCCTTGATTTCAAAGATCCGTTACCTCTCATTGTGCAGCCCCACAATTTCAAGAATTGGTTTTCAAACTCCATGCAGATGCCCACCTACCAGCTCAAGCTGAGCCTCCTCCTTCAGGAAGCTTTGAGCACCGGATTCAGTCCTCCCTGGAGAAAAACTCCCAGTTCTTTTGAATGGCGGCGAGCTGGCTGCTGGGACGCTGGGTGGCAAAGGAAGAAACGGGGATGAGAGTACAAGTGGTTCCTCTCCCACCTTCCTGCTCTGCAAAGGCTCTGATCTCCCTTCATAAATGCGTTATTTATTGCCAGGGTAAACCAACGTTTCTGCCAAATCCACTGCCTTTCCCCCCATTTTCTTGCAGGCTGTACTGTTATCCGCTACGGTGCCCTATGGTGCCCAGAGCTCTGGGCCTGCTCCTTGGCTGAGCCTTCTGGGCAGTCATTCAGGTGTAACTTGTGCAGAGATGCAGTGCAGAAATGGCAGCTGTTTTCCTCCGTGCCTGGCAAGGCGTGTCCCTGGCAGTGTCGCATTGTGATTCCCAGTTGTGGTTGATTTGGAGGTAGTTACCGTTTGTCTCCTGGCAAGTGCTGTGATGGAAGGCGTCTGCTGCCATTGCTCCATCCAAAGTCAGCTGTTGGGCCTTGGGAGGTCAGGTCTGACGCCATGAGGTCCTTGGAGAGGGAACTTCATTGTCAGCAGGAATTTGCTACCTGACTTCTCCCCAGGAACTGGCTTGGCTCCAAGAATCAAGCTTTAGCATTGGATTGAAACTCTTGAAAGTCCCTTTTTTCTGAGTGCTTTTTGACTGTGCAGTCGGAAGATGGCCAAAGCAGAGGTGATTATTCTTTACTGGGAAACCAACCTTCCAAGGGCCTGTATGCCTGTTTCCTTGGTGTTTAGAAAGGGATACAGAAAAGGGGAGGCCACGGGTGAACACAGGTTCCTCCTGTGGGATGCTGGGCTCTGGCCATGTGCAGACCAGAGCCAGTGGCAGTCCTGTGAGTAAAACCAGCAGGCACTGTTCACTGTGGTCTTTGTTTTTTCACCGAGAGGCAGAGCTGTCACTGGTTGATATCAACCATGAAATAAATTAATGAATGGGGTGCAGCTCCATGTGCTGATTTCAGTGGACGCTGGTGAGTTTTGGAGCTTGGAGACTGGCTGCTGGATTTAAGAATTGGTGAGAAGTGTAGTGAGTTCAGGAAACCTGTTTTCGATTTAAGACGTGTTGCTATTGGACGTGAGCTAGTGACTCAGTGACAAGCTGATACTTTCCTCCAAGATTCACCTGTCCACTGTGTAGAATGTTGCCACTCTTGTGGTCAAGGGGTGTCTGGGTGCTTTGCTGCATTCACGTCTCAAAATCCTGCGTGCCTAATGATTGCATGGATCAAGATCATTTGAGGAGAAGATGTTCATGGAAACACCAGTTCTAGCTAAGAAATACCAAAGCCCGGAACCTGTAGGTAGGAAGTCTTGTTGAAGTGAGTCCCACTTCTGTGTGGGCACCTCTATGTCCCTCACAGATCAGGAAACTGAGGAGCAGAGACATCATTTGTTCAGGGTGATGGGTTGATTTGAAACCCACCATGGTTCTGAGACCAGGTTTTACTGATCTGAGTGATAATGCAAGTTGAAAGCTTTTCACGCCTTTGACCACGCCAACACCTGTCTTTGTCCTCACAGGGGCTGTGTCATCAGACCAACTTTTCATTTCGATGTGTCTTCCCTCCACTTTGGTGACGTCGCCTTTGGTGAGTGTGCCCTGCACTTGAACTTCAAGTCGAGATATGTCCTGGTGTCCCTCATAGTCTGCCCAGCCCCCGCCCCCCAGTGCGTGCAGCAGGATGACTGTGACAGTCCGTGTCCAGGAAGGGCCCAGGGGATGGGACTGCAGGACAAGGGAGTTTACACCACGTAGGAGCTTGTAGCTTCTCTGGGTGAATGACTGTTCCTGTTGCAGGGCAAGGCCACCCTTTCCCACCTGACCTTTAGTGTGAGATGTGAGTTAGTGCTGCGAGGGCACCTCGTTATCACCTACCAGCGAATATGCCCAAACATAGCGGTGCATCAGGCACTGATGTCCTTGGGGATGTGGGCTGGGCTCCTTCCCTGCTGAGAGAGCTGGTGGCTGTGCATCCAGAGTGCCTCCACTGAAATGCAGATTCTGGTTCTGCATCTCAGACTCACAAAAGTGTTGTTACGGAGATGATCTGCAGATGCCTTCTCCAGAGCAGGCTGTGGGCTCGTGTCCCGTCTCTGCAGAGCATCCCCATAACGTGTGGCTGTGTCTCTGGTGCCCAAAGCTGGTATCAAAAGTCAAGAGTTGTAAACCTTTGCCTGCAGCAACCAAAGCAAACCAAAGTGTGGATGCGATGTCCCCATTTGTTAGGTCATGAGAGACACGGTTCCTGCTAATTCCAAAGGCAGCATCGGGGCTTGACTCCCTTGGAGTGGGCTGCAAGTTCTCATGCTCGGTCTGGTTGCCCCAGTCCAGGAGAGGCCTTAAGGATCCTGCCTAGTAAAATGCATTGTATTGCTTTGCATCATGCTGTAGCTCCCAATTTCGCCCATCCTTTATCTTCCTGTATCTTCTCCTCAGTGCCAATACGCTACTTATTCACGGAGTTACAAAGGAATTTTATGGATTGGGTGTTCAGAGTAAGTGGTCTGTCGGGATGCACGCTCATCAGTGAAAGTTAATTGGTGCTGTTTTGGGACCGTATGATAGAGCTCCCCAGTTAGAGAGAGAAAACGTTGTGTTTGACATTGCTAAGACTAGGCATTGCCATCTCTGTGGTCAGCATAAAACTTCCGTGACAATTAATTCCTTGCTTAGCTTCTCAAATTACTTGTGATTCAAATTGAGAAGAGCTGAACTCCAAGCACAGTTTGATCATAACAGAGTATTCACCCCAGGCAGGAATCATGGGATCATTGGTGCATCAATTCATACTGGTGTCATTTTCCTAGGCTTTCCTTGCACCTTGTCGTGTCGCCTCACTAACACCTCTACTGTGCCCGTGACCATCAACCTTCACATTCCTGGAGATGGCTTGGGAGAGCCCAGTGTCACTAGTTCTGTTCTGATGTCAGACAACACTCACCCATCCTGGAGAAGGAGAGTTCGAGGGCACATCAGACCAACTGAATTTGCCGTAACTCCGTGCAGAGGGACCATCTGCCCCCAGGCATTCCTGGATATCCAGGTAGGGGAACAGTCTGGCCATATGTGCTTCAGGCGGTGGAGCTGAAGCTTTGCTGAGGGCTTTAGTGCTGCTAACGTAACCCAAGTAACAGACACGCACTAGTGTTTGGCTTTTCTTGGCTGGGCCACTCTGGGATGTTTCTGAAGGAGCGCCTTTTTGTTTCCAAAATCACAAGCTGAACGTCTTGTACCATATTGTCAAGGACGGAAACCATTCATGTTTTTGAGAGTTGCTTAGAGTGATTTCTTTGATTTACAGCAGGCAGAGGAAAGAGGAGGACAGAAGGTGGCTGTTAAAGAGATGTCATTGCAGAAGGAGCTGTATTCACTGCAAACTAGAAAAGCTCTGGTACTCGCGAACTGCACAGCATCTGCTGGGCTACGGTTTTCCCTCAGCTTCCCATTGTAAAGCTAAACTCATTCTGTTGACAGCAACAGTATTCTTTGGGATTTACACTGTTGTAGTCAGGACTAAAAACCGATCCCTGAGTTTTAGTAGAGTGGTGAGTAGAGCATTAGTCCGACTGTGCTTTGATTTAGCTCATGCGTGCTCTGATACCTGCACAGTGTATTAAACAAAGCAGATATTGTTAGAAGACTTTCATTACTCCCAGAGACTATGCTCTACACATGGACCAGCAGAAGAATTAGGGCAAAGTCCTCCCTTTCCTTACTGTGGAAGGAGAACCAGAGGACACCACGCATGGCCGATGGCTTTTGGCAGGGATGAAGTATTTGCTGCTCTTCTCTTCCACCAGGTCACCCTATGCTCCAATACCGTGAAGATTTACATGTTGGAACTGGTGGTGGATGTGGAGGGTGTTGGCAAGAAGGTGTCGGCATTGCTCCTCACAGCCAAGTATCAGCGCTTTCCTTGCAGCTCATCGTCTCTCCCTGTGCACCCACCACCGACACGCTGCCTTGCATGCAGTTTGCTGGCTCCACCTCCAAATAAGGAGTTCTGCCTAAAGGGCCAGCTGTGCCCAGTCAGATACAAGAACAGCATGTTCTGCCTGGGCACCTGGCAGCTTCTGTGATGCTGAGTGTCAGGGTTTGCTTCTCCTTTACAAGAGGTTGTTGAGTAAGAAGAAGGTAAAGGTGGTTTATTGCTGTAGGAGCGTTAAATGTCTGTTTGGAGGTGACAAACGTGTTATGCTCCATTTCATGCTACTCGGGGAGTGAACAAACTCTGCAGTCTCTCAGTATCTCTAATTCTCTTCTGGTCATCTCTGCCTAGATGTGTCATTCCTTCACTGTGAGTGCTCAACCCTACTGTGGTGTTTGGACAGTGCTTCCTGAAAGTCCCCTATTGGCAGATGCTGACCCTTGTGAACAACAGTGATCTTCCAGGTTGCTACAGCATTCTTCCTAAGGTTTAGCATTGCATCCTCTTCCTACCCTCAAATGTTATCAAAGGGTTTAGTTAAGGAAAAATAAGAAGGATTCTGGATAAAGCCTTGGCCAATTATATTCAGGTTGTTCCTGAGTTCACATTCTTACCTGAATATAAACTCTTTAGGAAGCAGTTTCTCTCCTCATCTTTATGATGCTTTCATGCCAGAGACCTTGGAGGACTGTGAAAACCTGCGGCAAGGAGGCTGACGGCACAGGAGTGGGTGTTCGTTCATGCAGTAGCTTCTGGACCCCATCGGGGTGCTGAGCTCACGCTGGTCTTGCGTCTGGCTTTTTGCCTTTCTGCTTTCTCCCAGGGCTTTTTAAAATGCGTTTATTCCTGCTGTGGTAGGTGTCAAGAAGTTTAAAGTTTGCTCTGAAGCTGGATTTCATTCTGTCCCTTACAGGAACACAAGGATGCTGCTCCTGTGCTGTACTCCAGCCCCGTGCCGTGTGGGATTATCCAGCCTCACAGCTCTGTGGACATCCCATTTACGCTGGAAGCCCAAGTGACGGGAAAGCAGGACACTGTTGCTCGTATCGCAGTGCTTGGGAATGAAGAATTCCCACTGGTGAGTGCTAGGGGAGACGTGTGACAGTGTGACTCTTGCTGGCGGGTCTGAGGTGTAGAGGGATCTCCCTGGGGAAACAAGGACTTGTAACACATGGCTGGTGTGGACAAGGACCGAGGGAATTCACAGCATGAGCAACAGCGAGTGCCTGGAGAAGAGGAAGGATGGCATCCTCTGCAGTGATGATCAGAGTGTCTGACACAGCATTTAACGATGTATTTGTGATATGGGATAACAAGCCCAGCCTGAAATCCACCACTGTACCTCCTGTGCCGAGGGCAAATCCTACCTGTATGGATGCCGTCCTGTAATTTTGACCTCAGAGGAATTGCTGCGATGTGTTCTGAGACAGCGAAACATAAGCTTGCTCTTAGGTTACACCGTCTGGTATTGATACCAAGTCTTTACAGAGCTGTGTGAGGTATCACACGGATCCTTCGTCCAGGCTGTGAAGGGTCCCAGCTGTGGGTCTGTTCCCTGGTGTTTCCTTTGCCGGTGACTGCAGGCCACCTTCTGTTTGGTGTGTGCCATCTCCTACATAAGCAGCTGGTAAAACCCAGTGGCCAAGCAGCCTCGTGTGCCACGGACAGGAGATTTGGCAGCCAGCTGCTATCAGAATAAGCGGTCACTCCCACCACAGCTGTGTGCTGGCACTGGTGCTCTTCATCCCCAAACGATCAAGTGTGTAGTGGCACACAGTGCTGCTGGGAGTGGCAGTGTTACTGATGGAAAAGTTGCCATCTTTCACTGCCTGTCCCTGTGTGTCCCAGTGCCTGTAACGCTGTAAAACAGAGTGAAAGTAGATTAAGGGGTCTTTATAAGCCCTTTCCTTGCTGAAGATAATATTGTGTTATCACACACTCTAACGGAAGCCAGCGGGCCTGGGCATCCTACAGGTGTTATTCTGCTCATCTCCAAAGGGCTCTGCCCTGCCTGGGCTACTTGGCCCCTGTTGCCGCCTGGAAGCAAAGCCAGCTGGCGCGGCACAGCTCTTCCCTCCTGCTCCTCCTTCCCGGGAGCTTTGGGCAGCATCATCCAGACTGCAGCTCTCCATGCCTCCCTTCTCCCAGAGGGATAAAATGTCCATCATCATGCCTGGCTCCGGGTCCTTATTTTTGAGGTACCAGCCTGGGCAGGTGAATTTTGGCTTGCTCTTGCACAGTGTCCTTCCAAAGGATGAACATTTCCAGATGCCGCTGCTCCTGGCTGAGTTGCCTGGTGGTTCTGACAGCTCTCCGTGCCATTTCCTGGAGTCAGACATCCTTGGAGGTTTGACATCATGGAGGCTGGGTTCTTTTGTAGTTAAATCGTACTCCATGAGTTGCACAGCATCTTGTCAGCATTGGGAGTTCTATCCAATTCAGGTCCTGGTTGGGCATTTGGAACTGCTGAAATCCAGCCAGATCAGATCAGATGGGATCACTCCAGGTCCCAGACTTGCTGCAGGCCTTCTGCTTCACTGCAAACTTCAAAGAGCTGTAATTATCTCTCAGTCTAGGAGCACTCCTAGAGCTGTCTAACCTTTTTAAACTTTCCCTGTTCTCTTTGATCTTTCCTCACTGTTTCCTGGAGCAGAAAATCCACTTGGTGAGCATTGGAGAAGGACCAGTTGTCTATGTCCATCCAAATAAGATAAATTTCGGCAGTATCCAAGTTCTAGGAGATGCTTCCCAAACTCTCCACCTCTCCAATCAGACTCTCAGCCCTGCATCCTTCCGGGCAGAGATGGTAAGTATCTGTGAGGCTATTTTTCTGATAAAAATGACTGCAGGCTGTGACTTGATTTTCATACACGAGGTTTCCATAGTGCTATGAGAGGGAAAGCGAGCTGTTCCATAAAAATGGGGCAAGAGGAGCCTGGCTCTGGGGCCCGTTTTAGCTGGAGCAGCCGTCAGTTAAACAGAGAGTTTGTGTGGATGTGAGAGCAGAAATGAGCCTGGATCATTTTAACAAGTTCTCCCTTTATTTTGTGGAGGGTGTTTAGCTCTCATGATGATGCTTTTGGAGCTCTGGGAGTTCAAGAGAACCCCGTAACCCATTGCTCCTGACAGAGCATGGGTTTCCCTCCGGTTTCCCCGTTATGTCTGCTTTTGCTTTGTGTCAGACTCCTGCTAATGAGAGAGACCAGAGTGTGGGTGCTCTCTCAGGAGAGGGATGGCTTGGCAAAGTGCAGCTGCATTGTTAATGCTGAGTTCTGCTTTCTCTTTCACTTGTGCAAGGCCAGAATGACCCAATCAGTTAACCAACCTTAATTAGCTCCAAGGGTGTGGTGGCTCCTCAGCCATCCCTTAGGTCAGCATCCCTCCCTGTCTCACATGTCACTGGTGTCCATTTTAACCGCACTGTGGCAGCTCTAATTTCCAGTGGAAGTCTGTCCTGGGAGAAGCCAATGATCTCAGCATTGAACTTGTCGATAAAGTGATGGATCCCAACCCTTGCGTAGCACGCAGGGAGTCTGATGTCCAACAGTGCAAGTTCCTAGAGGGACAGAACAACCACTGTCTTTGCCCCTGCAGTGCACACAGCTATCGCATCGTTTCCCAGAGCATTCCAGGATAAGCAAGGAGCAGGGATGTTATCAGAAGTTAGGTTTTGGTCTTCAAAGTGGGGGGAGTTTTCAGTGTGGCTCCAAGAGATTTTTTTGTCCCTAGGACCCAGAATGGATCACTGTAGGCTCAAGGTGACCTAGAAACCTGAGTGAATCTGGCCTGGCAGAGCCTTTTGATCCTGTCAGATCCCCTGCTGGGTGATGCACTGTGCTGCCCCTGGACCCACACCAAATGCTGACTAAAGGAATGAGGGCACATGCTCCTCTGGAGTGGGCAGTTGGCCTGGCAGGGCATGGTTGGTGTCTGCTGGATCATGCTGGGAAATTCAAAGTCTGTCTCCCTCAAGACAGCCCATCATGACTCCTCAGTAACAGTTTCTTGGATACAATGTTCTGCCTGGCTTGCTGCCAGGCTGTGATAGATGGGCTTTGTCAGATGGCAGACCTGCAGATTCACCTCTGGAGCAGAGCTGTCAGGTGTCCTTTTCAAGAGAGCCACCCTGTGTCAGCACGACCAGAGGAAGAGTTGCACATTAATGTCAGTGAAAACCTGACACCCACCAACTTGGTATGAGCGTGCTGGCTGGGGAGCCCTCGGCTGATGGCAGCGCAGTGGGTGCCACTGAGACTCAAGATCAGCCTCGCACGGGGTGCAGGGTCTGCGGCAGAGGGCTGGTGGGGTCCTGTGTAGTCAGGGAGGCCCCAGTGTTCACCCTGTACCCACTGCTTTCCTCCATCCATTTTCATCTTGGTTTTTTTTGAGACTTGCTTTTGTAGCTGTAGGGGACAAATTAAATAGAGCTGGGTTTATTAATTCTCAGTGCCTGGAATAGTTTTGATGCCTTTGGCAAGTTCCACACTGGGATGCAGGCACACAGACAGACCTGACCTGCTCTCCACACAGGACACAATCAACCTAAGTAGTTATCGGAGCTGGGGCACCCACACAACGCTGCTGGGACCCTGAATGCTCAGCCAGTTGCTGCTTCCCTTCCCTTCAGCTCCTCTCATCCTCACCATTAACAGAGGTCATTTTGGGGGGTTACTATGATGCTACCTGTGACCTGGAAGTGCGGCTTGGTTTTCTGATGCTCTTCTCTCTGGGCTGGCCGGTGTCCTGCTGGAGCTCAGTGCTGCCAGCTCGACAGATGGAAACCCAAGCTAAGGTCACCTGGACCTAGCAGTCACTTGGATCATTGTTGCTTTCTATTAAAAAAGGAGAAAGGCCTCTTCTCTTACAATATTGCCAGGTTTTGGCTGAGTAGTGCCTGTTATCCCAAACACAGCACTGAACTGTGCCGCGTGTACCCAGGAAGAGGTGAAGTAGCTTCTCCTGGCACGCACTCCAAAAGAGAGACTGGAGGGGGAGTAGCCTTCTCCTGAGGACAAGCATCCCTTGGGTCAGGAAAAAATGAGTCAGTGAAGCAATTCTGTTAAGGGAGGATAAGGTACAGGCTGTATAAGCTCCTGCATGGTTAGTGTTTCCAGAGACGGTGGGTTAGATTTAGGAAAACAAATCCTGTGGTTTTTACCCTCAAATCTTTAGTCTTTCCTTTTCCTGCACCTCACAAGAGACCAGGGTGTGTGGTTTCCCTCCTCAGTTAGTGTTTGACTTATCTTACAGGCTGGCAAACGCTCGTGCTGGAGGATTGAGCCCAGTAAAGGAGTGATACCCCCTAGTGCCGAGGTGTCTGTGGCTGTCATAGCGAACTTGGATGACACCAAAGAATTCAAGGATAAAGTGAAGGTGTTCATAGAGAACAGCTGTAGCTATGATGTTCCTGTCCAAGCTGTCGGCTTCGGCACCACAATTGTCATCGACAAACCCTTTGCTCCGGAGCTCAACTTGGGGCCCCATTTCAGGTAGAGTATGTCTCAACTCCCACTCTTCCCATGGGTTCAGCAAGGAGGAGTCTTGTTATAGTCCTTCAGGCTCAAGGTCCTGGCTCCATTTCATTGCCTCTGCACGAATTCCGTTAGAAAGAGATTATGGCCACAAAAGTTGTTAGAGATTCCCCCAAAGGCACCAAAACGGAAACCAGTTGCTAGATCATCTCTCAATTGCCCTTAGTTTTTATGCTCTGTCCATGGCGACTGAGACGATGTTGTTCACACAGCTTTCCCCTGCTGTCCGCTCACAGACCAGCTGCTGGATGAGCTTAGGGGCAGCCAGCGTCTGGCTCGCTCGGTCAGCCTTTTGGGAGTGCACAGTCAGATAACGGCACTGGGGCCCAGAAGCTGGGTGACTGCTGGGAAACAGCAATTCCCGTGACATTTTCCATCTCTGCTTCTCTTCTAGCATGGTTCCCTTCTGTTACCGCTTCAAGGTAATGAACAAAGGACGACGCATCCATTAGCTCTATTGGACAATGGAAGGGGCTTCCACATTTCGCCAGCATCACCCGGTCCCTGCCCTCACTAACAGCAAGGGCAGAGATTCCTCCCAGAGCCCCAAATCCGCCTGCCCCATGCTTAAGCCTTGACCGCCGAGGATGGAGCTGATGCAAGGCAAGAGTATGGAGATGGTACTGGAAGGCTTCTCCAGCATTCCACAGGTGAGGATCCCCATACGGGCTGTCTTGCCCATCAGATCACGTCCACTGGGACTTCAGCAGCCCCTTGACGTTTGACTGAAAAGATGGGCAAGTGCTTTCAAGAACCTGTTTTAATGGCACAAGTTACCACGGCAGCGCTGGTTGTTTCCTTGCTGGCCACCATCAGTTGCTAAGGCTTTTCTGTATTTCTATAGCTCCTGCAAACCCAACTGGCTGATAACAAAAGAGGGCCTGAAGGAAGTGTTGCTGCTTCAAGGGCAGACGGCAGGTTATGAGGTGTCATGAGCTGAGGCACAGAGGAAGGGCAGAGAACATAAGTTACACTTAGACCAGGAACAGAGGCATAAAGTGAACTGTGAAAAGCAAAGTAATCGATGTGGGGAAGCAGCAAGTGAAACAAAACCCTTGTGACAGGAAGGGGTCTCTGAGCAGGAATATTTTTCCTCTGTAGACAAACATGGGCAGAGAGCTTGTCTGGCTCTGAATCCTGGAGGAGAGAAACGAGCAGTCGCGTTTAATGATCAGCGTGACGTTCTCTGTGCGAGAAACTCTTCCCAGGGATCATTGTAAGTGACAGCTTGACTTCTGTCTGTATTTCTACAACAGCTCTCGCCCCAGCCTCTCAACGAGCCCACTGTTCTAACGGCAGCCAGGTCTTGCAGCACCCGTGGGTGGCAGCTCAGAGGGGGAGATTTCAGCAGGGTCACTGTGAGTTCTCCTCCCTGAACCCTTCTTCCCAGGGTAAATCCAGGTCTTCAGAGAAGCTGCCAGCTAACCCTGGGTTGCCTCAGTGGTAGCTGGAGGAAGACTTGATTCCTCACCTAGTTGACTGCAATGGGACTGTCCCTGTGCAATTCTGAGCTTCAGGGTTTTGCTGAAGAGGAGGAAATGTACCAGAAAGGAAATAAAATGGTCCTGGCACTGGTGAGGGCGTGTTGCCTGGAAAGCCCAAAGGGTATTTGTGAGGACAACCGGCTCCTGCAGTTGAAGCCAAGACCATGTGAATGGGCTCTGCACCTTCCTTGGGTCTGGAGAACTTAATGCTCTTGGGGCTGGTCAGAAGCCCATCTCCCTGCCGTGCATGTGCAACACAGATGACTTTGAAGGCTGTAGGCTCTGAGGAGGAGTTGGGTTGAGGTGTCATGCCAGAGGGAAGAGCATTCCGTTAGCAGTGGGGCACATCAAAACATTAATCATGTAGGGCAGTAATTACTGTAGCTGTAGACAGCACTGGAACAGCCTAAAAAGAAAGGGGGCTATTGAGGAGAGCAGTGGCTGCAACTTTATAGCAGTAATAACCTGATGGGGTCTGATGACCAAGGCCATGTGGCATAATTTTATCCAGGCAATCAAAATCCCATCTGTCCACAGTCGGACAGCGAGCAAATGCAGTGTTTTCTGGATACCCTGCTCACACCTGCTGGGTGACGCGTGACTCTCACACACAGGTGGTGGAGGGGCGGCTGCTGTGTCACGCTGTCGTGGGGAGCAAGGCAGGGAAGAAACAGATAATGCAAGTGGATGTCACGTGCGAGTTTGTTGCTCCCACTCTGCAAGTGTCCTCCAGGGAAGTCACTTTCCGGGTGGAGAAGGTAAGGCTCTGGATTGCATCCTGCCAGTTAATAGCATAGGGGATGACCGAAAGCCTGTGGGGGCTGCGTGATTGTGTTCAAAGGAGGGAGTTAAACAGCTTCTGCCATTTCCTAAGGTTTAGGCTTAGGCTGAGCTTAGCTTTGAGGCCACAGACATGCTAACACTGCAGCAGGGGCAGCAGGAGTCACGCTGCAGCTGGACCGCCGAGGGTTCTTGCTGGCTGTGTGTGCACGTCCAAGTTCAAAGCTGACCTTAGGCTAATGCTGCTTGCGTGTCTCCTCTGACCAGCCTCACTGCTTTTTATGAGGCTACCAGAGCCATTAACGTGGTAAGAAGTTGCTGTATCAAAGTGAAAAACATCTGGTGTCATTCTACCCAGGACAGGATAAAGAGTGGAGACAGATAATCTGGCTTGACTTTCTGGTTTTGACTTAATTCAAGCAGCTGCCTCCTCTCAGGGTCCTGCTCTCCCATCTGTGCATGAGACTGTTTCCCTGTTCCCCCCGAGGGATGCTATAGTTTCTAAACATGAAAACCACCTGATATATTTAAAGAAAAACCTTCTAGAAGGGCATAAACTAATAAAAATAGTAAATAGAGATGAGAAATTCGAAATGCATCCAAAAGAGAAGGAAATCTATGGCTACTTCACGTTTTTCTCTTACCTTCTGTTTCTGTAGAAACCCAGTGACGTCCTGACTACTCAGTACAAGCCTCTTTCTTTAAAAAACATCTCCCCACTGCCACTCAGCTTTGTCCTGGCCATAGAGCAGCCCTTCTTAATGTGCAGCGCAGACCGGTAACCCTCCTTGCAGAAGTCCAGGTGAGCAGCTGTGGAGCTTCCTGCTGGTGGGGACGGAAGAGGAGAATTGTGGTGGTGCCCTTCTGTTGGGAGGCTCTCCAGGAGAGAAGTTTTTTTTCATAGTCAGCAGCAGCCTGGCATGAGCTACATCATAGAATCACAGAATGTTTTGAGTCAGGAGGGACCTTAAATCCCATCCAGCTCCACCCTTTGCCTTGGGCAGGGACACCTTCCACTGGATCAGGCTGTTCATAGCCTCATACAACCTAGTCCTGAACACTAGATCTGAAGCTACTGAAGGAAACAAAAGATCATCTGAGCTGGGGAAACACGTCCTGGCTTTAGGACGTGAAGAGAAGTGAGCAGGCAGCTGGGTCCGGGCGAGCCCTGCGGTAAAGGTTTCTCTTGGAAGCCACCCCAGCGCTCCATCCCCTGTAACCACAAGAGCCACTGTCTCTCTCTGAGGGCAGCTCTGCCTTCAGGAAGGCTGAGGAGCCTGGCGCCTGCCCCGCTGTTGGCAAAAGGTGTTGGACACCGACTCTGATAAACACAGGTTATTGTAGGCACGGCCACCACTTCTGAGCCGTGGTGGTGACTGGCCCTGGCAAGGGTGAGGGTGCAGTGCCTTTGGGCTGCTCCTGAGGGTGAGGGTAAAGCAGCTCCTCTGGAGTCAGGGCTAAAGGCCCTGGCTTGCCAGAGTGCTGATTTGGTTATGTAATCAACACACAACCTTTGGGGGGGCCAGAATGCAGTAGAACAAGAGTGATTTCCCTCATGTACTGATGCAGAGTGCAGAGATGTGAGCCTGAGGTGGTCTCAGACGAGAGTCTTGTGGTGCTCACACAGTCAGGCACACACTGTGAAGAAAAGGAAGGATGAACTGAGAGTCCCATGTGGAGGTCTCACTTGGAGCCTTTACATGCTTTATTTTGGGGACTTCACCCCACTGGTGGTTAATAATCTTCATCTCCTTGCAGCCTGTGAAGCTGGAGGTGGGGAAGGAACATCATCTCTCCATCAGATTTAATCCCGTTTATGAAGAAGGTTTGACTGTCCGGGCAGTAGAGAAGGCTCTGAAGATACAGTATCTTGAGCACCCTCATGAGGAGCAGGTCATGGTTTGGGGAGAAGTCTGCTTCCCGAATCTCCATATCCAGACCAACGCCGTGGACTTTGGCTGCATATTGAATGACACTGAAGTTCAGCATTATGTTGAGATGACCACTTCCCGTGCAGTGCAGCTGGGCTTTCCTGACAGACAGCCTGGCGAGCCAGATGAGGTATGTGCACCTTTGCCCTCTCCTTGCAACTCCTCTTCCTGATCTCCTGTTTGTACTCTGCAAAAACCAAGGCTGCTTGCCCGGGATCTGACAAATTACTTCCAGATTCCCTTGTGGAAAGAGCGTCTCCCAGCTGTGCTCAGGATAGATGTTCAGGGAGCAGTAATCTCTGTCAGTTTGATGCTGGGAAGAAGGCAACACTCTCCAGCCAAGCTGAGGCCGTAAGACACTGCCAACCTCTTTCCGCATAGCCCAGAGCCTAGAATCCTGCTTTACCTCCATAACTTTAAAGCTAGGCTTAGGCATGTGGGCAAGCAGGTCTCTAGTGACCTCTTCTCCTTCCCTGCCAACCCAATTTGTTGTCATCTCAGCCTAAGAGCCACCACAGGCTCTGCCACCAGGGTGATGTGCTGCTGTCCCAGTCTCTCGCTGCTGTTTTGCTGTAGCCTCAGTACTGGTTGCCCTGGGAAGGAAAGCTGCTGTGCAAAGCTGCTTTCTCAGACCTTTGTAGCCTGAGGCAAACACTACCTTGGTGAAATGAGTTTTTGGCTATGGAACTGTACGCCACATCCGCGACCCAGCTCTGTGTGGTTTTGCAGCAACAGGGCAGGTTCTGCTGCGGGCACAGCTGTCGGTGGTGGTGGGAGGATTTGTCAGAATGGCTCCAGGGAGCAGGGCCATCCAGCACTGGCCTGAGGTTTCCAAGGCCAAGCGCAACCTTGCAGTTGTGCTGGAGCACATCTTTAAACATGTTTCTCGCAGTTCCTCCCTCTGTGGCCTCTCTGTGTAGAACAAAGTCTGATCTGGGCAGTTTTAATTACAGCAGCAAATGATTTTTCCATAATGCCGATGGAAATGGAGCAAAGCTACCCATTGTGCACTGAACTGCTGTCGTTCCGAATGACAGAGATCATCAGTAAACAGTTTCATTTGGAGAATCCTGGGCCTAGTTCAGAGGACACAACCTTTTGGGAACTGGACATGAGCTATGGCTACGAGGAGGGCCTGGGAAGAAGGCCTGGGCACTGGGGCGGCCCGTTCACAGCTGGGTCTCACCAAGGAAAAAGGTTTTACTGGGGACCCTTCTTGGTGCACGCCACCTTCAGAACAGACCCTACAATGCTGAGGGGGTCTGCAAAAGCAGGTGAGGGGAGATGAGCAGGGAGAGGGGAGCAGGGCTGCAAGCTCTGCCTGGAGACATCTGTCATCTCCTAGGAAATTGGATTAGGGTTGGATTAGAAACTAAAGGGGAAATCTGGTTTCAATGCTAGAACAATGCACCTATTTTGTAATAAGAGAGAAAGAAGTACATCACAGTGCAGTCTGTGTGGAACTGGTTTCCTCTGGGGCCACGTGTTGGCCAGTTGCCAGGTTGGTGTTACTCATTTTTTTAGAATCAGCTTAGGTTCTTGGAAATGGGAAAGCTGAATCAGTTTTCAGCTTTCAATGACCCTGTCTCCACCTGAATTGGCTTTGCTGGACCTGATCCTGCAGGTGCGGGTTCTTGCAGGGGATGCTGAGTCACCCAGTGCAGCAGCCCAGGGATTGACCTACTCCGTCCTGGTTTTGGAGCTTCTGGCTTGGACTCGTTACTGAGCTCACACCACCAGTGCCCATCCAGGGGCTGCATCCTGATGAGGAGCTGCTCATGCAAGCCACCCTCCCTCCCAGTGCAGGTCCATGATCAAAGTTATGTTATTTTCCAGGCACAGCCCGCCTGCAAGCAAATTTTTCATTGAACCCCAACCATCAAAGGAGAAGAGAGCCCAGTCAGAATGCTCAGCATCTGCAGAGAGCAGCTCCAGGAATGGGAATGCAGAGGAACCAGCCAAAGCTCTGGGGGCAGCAGAGAATCCTCTCCAGGAGCCAACAGATGCAGATGATTCCCTGAAAGCAAAGGTAGGTTTTCTTCAACAGTTACAAGTGGATTAGGCAGCACTGGACACGGAGCTTCTGCGGGGGAGAAACAGGATAATTTAGGATAGTTTTGTTCAGAGAAGCCCACTTAGGGTCTCCTGACCTATGCTGGATTTGGGATTTTTTGGTTTCTTTTTTTACAACATCACACGAGGATTTAATCTTCATTTTAATGCAAAGGTTCCCAGTGTCCTTTCTGTTTAGAGCCGTGTCAAGTACTGACCTCCGGGTACCACCTTCCCAGCCCCAGCGAGAGCCACCCATTTTCACTCTTCTGCCTTCCCTCGTGAGCTGGTGCGGCAGTGAGGGCCACAGAGCCAACTCACAAAACAGGACTTTGCAGGCAGAGTCATCTTTGATCTGCTGAGCTTCCTGGCAAATCTCACTGCTTTGGAGCTTGACCTTGGTCCCGGTTGGAGCTGGCACCTTGTTCTGCATCGTGTGGGGCAGAGGCTGCTCCTGAGGCAATGGTGAAGGATGTAAGAGAGCACAAGAGGTTCTGAAAGCACTGACGTTGGCATTAAGTTCAAGGAGTGGGCTGGCACCTGCTGACATCCAGATATCAGCAGTTTTAGTGTTATAACTCCACATTTTTTGAATCAGGAGAAATGATGCCATGTAGACACAGAAGCATGAAATCATCTTGATTTCCTGCTTTTTTTGCCACATATGCACAAGTAAACTAGGCAAATACAAGTGGACGTGGCTAAGTCGGATCCAGAATTGCTTCAAAGGATACATCTGGATTGCAGTTTCATCTTCAGCTTGTGTCACTGTATCAAGACAATATCCATGTAACCTCCCTGGGGGGGTGGGAGGCTGTAGGCCCAGCTAAGGTGTGGTTAGCATCTTTGGGAATATGCGCTTGGCAAAGCTTTGCTGGTTCGAAAATGCAGGCATGAAAACCATTGAATCATGAGAAGACTCTGCCCTCCCCAGTGCTTTATCCCCAGTGGGGTCACGGAGTCTCTGATCGGGTGTAAAACTGTCCCACTAATATTCTTGCAGACTCTGCCTGAGTCAAGGCCACGGCACAAAGCACGTCTTCCCGTTAGTGACGAAGAGGATATTCTTCCACTCTGAGAGCAATCACAAAGCCCTCATTTATAAATAGGGGTCAGAAGCCTAGGGAGCAGGCACAGCTGCTCTTCTGCATTGATTCTAATGCTTGACGTATCAGTCTCTCCTCCCTTGTGTCCAGGTTTTTGACATCCTGCCACTGCACAGTGTGCTGCTACCGGGTGAGAGCCAGCCCATCAGGTTCACCTTCTTTGGCCGCACAAACATTGTTACCCACGTCACAGCACAGTGCAGGGTGGAGGGAGGCCCAACCTACGAGGTTGCACTGAGAGGGGAGGCTTCGCTTATCAGCTACCTCCTGGACACCACGGAGATTGACTACGGGCTGCAGGTACCGCGCACTTGTCTTGTCAGAGGTCCATGAAACCATCACCGATGGGTCTAAGTGATGCGCTACCTCCCCTTTCAGCCGCTTTGGTGGCTCTATGGCTTGGAAGTACAACCTCTGAGTGATACATCCTGCATCCACGCTGGGTTTCAGTGGCCATCCCTGTCCCCCTTAAAGATGGGAATTCCTCCTCTTCAAGGTAACAAATGCTGCCTGCTGGGGCAGGCAGGATTCCAGTGGTCATCTACAGAGGAACGTGTTCCCAAGGCACTGATCTGCTCCTAAAGCCTGAGGTCCAAGGAGATGCTCTTTTGCAATGCTCTTGATTAATCAACAAAATGATGCAGAGAGGAAGTTAACTTGGGCTTCCCAGTCACTGTAGCTGGAGAGAACGTCCTTGAACTAATGCTCACTTGACACATTTTCAGTTAAAAACCCCACCGATGTCTCTGGCTGCTGGCCCTGTACGTGTTGTGCTGTCTCTCCTTTGGCTGTCACTGCAAGCTCTGCAAACACTTGTATGTGGGTGCCTTTCCTGCAGTGCCTCGATAGCACCTCCTTTGTTTCAGCTGTTAAAGGACACCTTGAAGTTCAGAGAATCTGTATTCTCTTGGGCTTCCTTATCCCTGATCTTCATGTGGTTGGTGTTGCCCCTCTGTGGGCTGGCACCCTGCGGGATCCCTGGATTCACCTGAGAGAGCCAAGTGCCCCCATCTCCTCCTGCCCCATTGTGTTCATTTGCTGTCATCCCAACGGAGGTGGAAGGAGTTTCCCAGCACCAGCCCTGTGTCTATAACTCCCTGCTCCTCTCTGCTCTCTTCAGCTGTTCCACAAAGTCGTGGAAGCAGAGGTCACCCTGTGGAACCGTGGCAAGTTGGGATTCAGCTATGCTGTGTTGCGCCCCAGCGAGGCCGCTGCAGACTGCCTGCGGCCTGGCAAGCCCCTTGTCCTGCCCAGCACAGTGAGTACGGAGGTGGCACAAGTGCTGACCCCTTGCCCTGTGTCCGGCTGCACAGGAGGGGTTGTAGGGAAAAATGGGGAAAAAAACAAATGGAAAAAGAAGAGAAAATACCCAAGCTGAAGCTGAGAGAAGCAGGGCCGTAAGCAATCGCTGCTGGGGGCAGAGGGGGCCAGACCAGCGTGGTCCTTACAGACCCCCTGAGCAGCCTGAGCTGGCCAGTGGCTCTGCTGTCCCATGGCCCCTGGGAGAGGCACGAGCGCTTGGGTCCTGGCTGTGAGCACTGCGCTTGTGCTGGCACTGGGGCCAGACAGTGCTGGCTCTTCTGAGGGTCATCTTACGCAGTCAGGCCCCTTGACAGCTGCCTGGGAACCCCTGCCGCTGGGAACCCGTGCTGCACCCTGGGGTAGGAGGCCTTGGCCTTTGGATATAAGAAAACTAGAAGGCGGTATTGTCCGATACTTGCTTGTGTATGAGAACCTGCCTTCTCTTCTCGGCGTGTCTGTTGTCTGAACCATCCCTCCACCGATCTCTCTTTGGTGCATTCCCTCCCTCTTCTCCCATACCTGCAAGGTTACCTTGGACCTGGCAAGGAGCAAGTGCTGAAAGTCTCCTACCTGCCAGGAGCACCCAGAGTCTTCTGCAGGACTTTCCAGATCCAAGTGGGTCATCTGGAGCCAGACAAGATCTCCCTGAAAGGAGAGGCGAGCTTTCCCAGGATCTCCTTGGACCTTCCCAGGAATATCAAAGGTGAGCGCTGTCTGTCTGCTCCCCAGAAAGGTCTTCTGTTCCCCACCCCACCCCTCTTCCATCCCCAGGGCGGCTCACACCCACCCTCCACCAAGACTGGAGGTTTCAGGGCTGCCAGACCAACACTCAACCCTCTGGTTGCTTCCTGAGTTTCTGTCAGATGAGCCTGTGGGCTTTGCCCCAGGAACCATCCTGTGGAGCTTGCCAGCCTATCTGACAGAGTCCTGGGAAGCTGAGGGCTGGACAGAAATGCTCAGGAAAGCTGTAATAGAGGCTGCCAGGGAGTTTGGCGGGGTTGGATTTGCATCACATTGCAGGGGATGTGATGCTTCTGTGTGGGGAGGAAGACTGAGTGGGAGTGAACGTCAGGATTCAGAGAGGATCAGCAGCGTCCACTTTCCATAGGTTGCTCAAGTTCCTGGGAGAGGCCAGTGTTGGGAGAGTGGGGCTTCCAGCTCCAATGGGACTGGTGCTGTGCCCATGCTTCTATTTGTGGATGTTTTCTTCCTTCAGGAAATGAAAAATATGAGAAGGTCCTCAAAGAGGCAAAAGAGAAGATGGAACAAGACAGCCGGAGAGGCGAAGTGGTTGTTCTGGGGGAGGCTGTGGCTCCTGAGCCACCCATGGACGGCTCGGACGCCATGGTGAGAATGGCTGCTGCCCTGTTTGGCTCATGCCTCCTTCCTCCTGTGTCATTTGGTCCCCTTGCAGCTCCAGCAATTCTCCTTTCATAGCTGCACCAGCTTCCTGGCTGCCCCAGGGAGAGATCCTGAAGGCCACGCTCAAGCGATTGAGTGTGTGAGATGCAAGTCCTCACTGGGGTATTTGTTGCTCACGGTCCAAGCCCTGTCAGGTTTACAGAGCTGAATTGCAGCAGCTTGACTGCACCCTGGGACTGCGCTGTTAATGCTCATCTGCAAGAGGCACCAGCTTTATCGCGGTTCCATTTTGAATGGACTTTCTGTCCAGACTGCTTTGGCATTGGCTGGGGGCAGGGAAATAACCTGGAGCTTTGGAAAGTTCCTGGCTTGTCTGTCTGTCTGTCTGTTTGCCACATCAGCTTTTATAAGTGTCACTGGGCAGGTGAAGTGTCCCTGGGAGTTCTTTTCCCTTGAGATAAGGGGGAGAGAGTAGGAGGTGTCCCGGGCACTGAGCAGTGAGCCAGCAGGACCCCGTCACCCCTCTCAACAGGAGCAGGCTGGGATCCTCTTTGAGAGACCAACCTGTGCCTTGGGAGGGACACTTGCTAACCAGGCACTGTCTTTCCTTTCCTCAGTTGGAGCCTTGGCTGCAGATGCAGATGGAGCAGACACTGGTAGAAGAGCACGCCCTGGAACAGCAGAAAGCTCTGGCCTCCGGCCCCCAAGAGGACACTGGCTTTGACCAACCTGCTCGCTGGAGGTTTCTCGAGTTAGTAGGGACTGCCATACCCTGTCACCTCACCAAGTGGCCCGAGGGTAACACTCAGCAGTGCCCCTGGCTCCTGAGAGCTCCTTGTGTCTGCAGAGCTGGGGACTTCAGAGAGGGTCTAATCCTGATAGCTTGGACGTGCTCTTAGGGGGCAGATGGGTGTCCTCACTTCCACAGTGCCACCTTGAGCCTTGGAGGTGCTCAGCTCCCCACAGATTCTGCTGTTAGAGCTGAGGGGGCCCAGTGCAGAGGATCAGGCCTGTCCAGGCAGCACAGACACCACCCCTGCTGACCAGCTCTAGAAGAGGCAACTCAAAGCTGATGTCTTTGTTCTGCCAAACAGACCACACTAAGCCAAAAGAGCACAGGCTGACAAACCCTTGTCAAACCCCTATAAATCGATGGCTTGGATGCAGGGGCAACTGTAGGACTTCCCTGGGTAAGCTGGCCCTTCCCTCCGCTCTGTCACGATGATGGACGTGCACGGGGGGCTCCAGTTTGGGAAGAAGGTGCTCTGCAAAACAAAGAGTTTATGTGATTTCCTGAGTGCGATTGCTCTGGAAAAAGACCTTGCCATGAATCCTGTAGGTGTTAATGACTGCGTTTACTGGTTCTGCTTTGGGAACAGATCTGCTCACAGAGCAGCGAAGATTTCCTGTGCAGGCAAATCTTATGACAACGTCCTGAAGCAATTTCAGGCTTGGCCTGTGCACCAGGCTTAGCAGTTTCATTGAGGCCGGTAGAGGTCCAGGGGACTTACCTGGGATGGCTTTTTGTAGCAGAGAAACTGTGACCAGTATCCATTGCAAAGTGGTTTTATTTTAAGATCCGATGGGTAGCTGGTAAAACCTTGGACCAGCAGTCCCCATGACTTACCAAAGTCCTATTACCAGGTGGCCAGGCCTTGGGCTTCACAGGCTTGAGCTGCGTTTATACAGCAGTGAATAAAGACAAATCCCCTTTATTTGCTTCTTCCCTCTGCTTGGAAACGTATCCAGGCTGAGGTTTAAGGACAGTTCTTACTCCTCCTTTCAGAGTTGAGCTGCCCGAGTACATCTTGGACTTTGGCTACGCCGTTCTCGGTAACAGCTACACACACTTTGTGAAGATCACCAACAGCGGGCAGTTCCCTGTGTCCTTCTGCGCCAATGGAAGGGTCCTGCGTGGCACAGGTAACCACTAGTGGCGAGACTTCACGTGGACTGGAAGGAGCTGTCTCTGACAGACTGGCTGAAACCCTTGGGCATGGGGAGACTTTTGAGTATGTTTTTGTCTGGCTCTTTCCTTCTCGAGGCCCTCTGCTTGGTGCTTTAGACACGCAGTTCTCCTGGCCAGCAGTGCCCAGAGGCCTGGCCAACCTGTGGCTGCTCTGACACTGCAGGGCCAGGATGGGACGACCGCCTTCGTCAGCTCTCTGCACCTTCTGCTCTTGGCTTACCATCAGCATCCTCTGCATTTCCTTGGGCACTCTGGGGGCTTGTGTTGCAAACAGCCGGACCCTCAGTGCTTGGGAAGTGCTTTGTTCATAATGTCACAGCACTTCTGTTCAGGAAAACAGCGTGCGAGGAAACAGCGTGCGAGGCTCTCTGTTGCGTTGAACAAGGCTTCCCAAACAGGCCTCGAGGTGAGGCTGCAGCACCGCCAAATGGTGACTTGCTGTGGTCAGGTGTCTCCTCTAAGTTGTTTTCCAGGCAGCTCCACAGCGTGGGGGCATCTTAGCTTGAGATTCCCCTTTGGAGAGGTCTGTGCATCCTTCCCTGGGATGCCTGATGAAGGAATTGCTGAAACTTCTCAACTGATTGGTTTCCTTAGCATTTGGGTCTTGGATTCGTCCTTTGAGAACACTTTTTACTGGTACTGTGACAGAGGAGAAAGAGTGGTGGGGCTTCTCCACAAGCGCAAAGGGGTGCTTCAGAGCTGCCAGCCAGGACACATGCGGTTGTGACTCGTTCATATTGATTGTGTGTCTCAGCTGTTTCATTTTCATCCGTTCAAGGTTTCAGTGTGGAGCCCAAGCGCAAGAAGGACCTGCCCTGCCGCGAGACTGCAACATTTGAAGTGTGCTTCAACCCAGAGACAGCCAGCCTGCCACTGGGAGAGGTGGACGTGCTCCTGCCCATCAAGGTACCGCCGGCTTCCTCACCTCCCTGTGCCTGCAGCCCCTCTCAGGGCAGGCGGCAGGTCACGGACAGCAGCAGAGGTCAGCTGGGCTCTCAGTGTGTGCTCTTTCATTCACCAGGTAGCAGAAGGCCCCACGTTTCGCATCCGCTTCTGTGCCAACGTGGTTCTGCCATCCCTCTGCCTCTCCAAGGACCGGCTGGAGTTCTCCGCTGTCCAGTGTGGGCAGTGCCAAGAAGAAACTGTCCAGCTCCACAATCCGCTGCCAGTTCCCTGTAGATGGTTCATCACCATCAATGAGCCTGAGAAGAAGGTAAAGTGCAGACAACGTGTAACTTCTTGGTTGTGTTTTCTTGTCTTCTTTTGCCTTTTCTGCCCGTGGCTGCTTGAGCACTTGAGCTACAGCTCATTCAAGGATGCTTTTGAGGCTCCAGGGCAAGGCTGGCTCACCTGGACCTGTTCATGAGCTGATGCTTCACTTCTCTGCCACCTTCACGCATTCCCCCTCTTCTGAGAACAGTGCCTGCCCATCTGCTGGCCCTGCCTATGTGTTTGCTCTCCAGTTCCAGGCCAGTGGTGGCCACATCTGCTTGGAACGTGGGTGCTCTCGGCACCGTCACAGGATGGCAGAGCACTGCAGGAATGCAAGTCTGTCCGCCCAGACTGAGATCTCACACCATTGTTTTTGTGCTCAGGTGGACAAACATGTGCCACAGGGCACATGAAGAAATCTGGTCCAGGAGCTGAAGAACAAGCCCAGTGTTTTCATGGTGCTGCCCTCGGCTGGAGCCCTCTTGCCAGGACAGTGGTTCAACTTGCAAGTCAGGTTTTCACCCACGGAAGAGGTGAGATTGGCGAGTGTCACCCTGGGAGGTCTGGCAGGGCAGTGTGGTGATGGGAGCCCAGTGCAGGGAGCAGGAGATGAGGGCTGCCGCCCCACGGAGCCTTCTGCAAGCCCCGTGCCCACTGTGCCTCAGTGTCCCCTGAGGCACCCTCTGCTGCGAGGCGCTTTGAAATGCCCACGGGGAGCTGGCACAGAGAGCACCAGGGCACTGCGATGCGGCTCCCTCTGCGCATGGGCAGAGTCTGCTGCTTCCGCTCATCTTCCTCCTCGCGTGGGTGTGTTTGCAGGCTGCAAGGCCCTTGTCTGGAGCAGCTGGCACGCTCACAGCTTGGAAAGGCTGAGCTAGGCTAATGGTGCTGCTGGTACCAGCAGACAACACAGCCACCAGACACCTTTCTGGGCACAGCAGGACAGTCACCTGTAGTGGCGTGCAGCCAGCAGCCCCTGTGGCTCTGCCCCCGCCTGCCTGTAGGCAACCAGGCACTCAAGAGTCAGGATAAACGATGGGGCGAGCACTCCCAAGGGCACGGTGATTTGGAAACTGGCAGCGTGTAACAATATGCACACAAGTGCTTCTGTGCCTTGGAACAGTCCCAGGGATGTTTTACCTGCTAATAGAGATGTAAGCATCTTGTCTCTGGCTTTGGCAGAGCCAAGCACTGAGCAGAGAGGAAGACCCTCATTTCCAGCCAACATGAGCTCATCTGCCTCGTTCGTGTAGCTGGTTTTGCCTGATGCGGCAGTACCAGCACTGTGTCTGGGCCACGTAACCCTGAGGACCTTTCTCCCAAGCATTGCACTCCCTCATAACTAGGTGAAAACACCTGACAGACCATTTTTGATCATATAATACCCAAATATCCAGGTACACGTCACACCACGACTTCTCCCAGTTACTCAGAGCCAGAATGCAGCTGCTGTAGCCTCTGCCATAAGCAAATATCTGTTTTCCATTCACTTTAGCGGCCCTAAGAGCCACCCTGATCTTGGGACAGGGGTTGATTTTGAGACCCTGTCACCTGGAACTTCATGGAGCATCTTTCTACCCTTCTCTCTTTTTCAGAAGCCCTCTGAAAGCACACTGAAGATTAATGTTTGCCAGAGCAGCCAGCCCCTCCAGCTGTAGGTCTCAGGACATGGGCTGGAGCCAAAGCTGCAGTTCAGCCCCACAACGCTTGAGCTGGGACTGTCGCTGCCAAATAGACGTGGGGCAGAGGGGACAGTTGTGGTGGAGAACCCGTGCGAGTTCCCTATCGAGTTTCACTCTCTGGAGTTCGACCAGCAGTACCTTGCTGAGGAGGAGGTGAGAGGGAAGGTCTGGTCCCCATGGGCACAATCCCGTAGCTCCACAGCACTCCAGTGTTCCCAGGCCAGTGCCAGGGAGAAGGCAGCATCACCAGGACAAAGCCTGGTGATGTTTCAAGGTCAGCCCAGTCCTGCTGGAAGGCTTCGGAGGGGCTTGAATAGTTGGTATTGTTGGGAGGAGGGAATGCAGGAGCAGACAGATTGGCTGGGGAGTCTGTGCATGCAATGAAGCGCAAGAAACACATCCTGTATGCGGTTTCTCTTCCCTTTGCGCACAGATCCTGCGGATGCTGAAGGACTATGACTGCCAAAACACCTCGTTGCTACCTCCACGCGCCCCGGGTGAGAAGCTGCCCCCAGAGGTCTTGGAGTACTATGAGGAACAGAAGAAGCTCCAGGATGAGCCAGCGAAGTCCGAGACTGGGGAACCAGCAGGTCAGGCCAACAGTGAGGCTTTGGCGTTGGCTAAACTGAGTGTGGACACAGCAGGGAGTCCAGCCCACACACCCTGAGCTCTCCATGAACTTGTTCTCCATGGAAAGCCCATGCTTTTACCAGCTGCCTGTTCCCCAGCATGGTGGGGGATTCCCAGGTGAAAGTCTGTGGCTCGTAACACACAACATCTGCCAGCCCCGCGCGTAGGCAAAGCGAGCTCATACCTGCCTGCCGTGGACTGGGGAAATAATCAGGGTGTCCCCTTGTGTCCCTCAACCACAAGGAGCAGGGTGGGGTGAGTTGTTCAACCAATAGAACCAGGTCCAATATCAGTAGCTCTTTCATATTTGCTCCTCCCCAGCAACAAAAGCACAAGCTCTGAATTCCCCTGAGGGCAGAGACAGCCTGTCTGGAGCTTCTCAGTGCCTTGGGAGTCTCCCTGCTTGGGAATTTCTCCATCTTGTGCATGTGGCCGTGCAATGGGCCTTGTATTTAGGACGCGGATATATGTGTGTTCTTGCTCCTACAGGCCCTTTGTGGGTACCCGCTCGGTGGACAAAAGCTGCTGTGGTGGACCGTAAATTGGACTCTAATGATAACGACCAGTAATAACCATCAGTCAGAATCAGAATGTGTGGGTAAACTGGGCAAATCAAACAGGGTGACAAGACTTGCAATCTGTAACTAAGCTGTTTAAAACATGTTTAGTAACAATACCTGGTTGTGATGTACCAAAAAAAAAAGGGGGGGGGGAAATGGTGGATGAACCTCCAGAGGCACGTCTGAATAAGGTAACTTATGTATTGAGTTTCTTTCATATCACTGATGACAGACAGGTCAGTGCTCGGCTCCCTGTGATTTGCTGACCTGGGGAAGAGGGTGTGCTAGTGTTTCCACAGATCATGGACCTCAATGGATACTGCACGCAATGTTTGGCCAGTACTATCATAATCCTGACTTGGACCATGGCTGCAGCATTTTGGATGCCCGCAGAACAGAGAACAAATGTGTGGATCACCCTAACCAACATGACAGGACGACTTGACATGTCTGGCTACAGCATCCCTGGAAAACCTATATCTACCTGTCTGATTGTCCGGCCTGCAGACCAATGGCTCGTGCTAACATTGCTGCAGAAAGTGTTCTTCCAATGTCAATAATAGTGTTGTTAGGATTAATAAAATGGATGATTGTGTGGTGTTTAGTTGTAAGTAGCGGGATAGAAAATTTTTTTTTGTGCAAAATCTAAGTTCATCTTTAGGGATATATAGAAATAGTAATAAGTGGTCTAATAGTACAACGGCATACATAGCGAAATCAAACAATGCCCCATTTGGCTTTACTATCAGGAGTATTCCTTTTTCATTTGTGGGGACAAAACATGAGGAGAATATTCCATTCAATATAAGGAAAGAGCCCTGCAGTTAATGCCCTACTAACACTAATACGAACATTAAGCCTAACTTCACCTGTCATCACCTTAATAGAAGCAAGCAAACAGCACATGTTTTATAATGGATGGAATATTATTGAAAGATAGTGTAATGATTTAAGAATTTTGGGTGAGGTGCCCTTTTGGATTTATTTGTTTTTATATATTTTAATATGTATGCTGTGTATCATATAATGTACACAGAGAATGACAGAAACATAAAAGGGGGCTTAAAGTGACCCTGCTTTGTTGGGAAATTGGCTTAGAGAGCAAAGACACGGAGGAGCTGTGCAAGTCAGGGTCAGAAGATTATACAGCAGTTAGGCCAGGGATAGAACTTGTCAAGGCAGCATAACTTGTCAAGTCGCCAAAAACAGTCTGCCCTTGAGAAAGAGATAAACAACTGAAGAGGAGCTGAGATCTGGGCAAAATAACATAGAAGCTGTAACTGAAAGTAGGAGGAATACGTTAAGGTTGTTTTTTTAGAGCTTGGCCAATAAGATAAGGACTAGTAGGCATAATTAACTGATTGTGTATATAAGTGATGGCTTGGAGCGATAAAGGAGAGCTGGCTATATCACCTCTATGGAGTCGACTGCCTGCTTTCCCACGCCGATGTGAAAAAGGGTTACTCTTAGACCCAGCAGAGGGGCCCCCTCTGCAGGGGGGACGTAAGGGGCGTAGTAGGGGCTCTATAGGAGGCTTAATAGGGGGGAATGAAGGGCGCCGTAGAGGCTCTAGAAGAATCTCCATGGGGGGATTAAAGATGGGCAGTAGAGGCTGTAAAGGAGGCTGCTTGTGGAGAAATGTAGGGTGCTGTAGGGTTTCTATAAGAGTCTCCATGGGGGGCCTTAATAGGGACAGTAGAGGCTCTATAGTAGGCTCCATAGTAGGAAATGTAGGGCGCAGTAGCTTCTCTCCAAGAGTCTCCGTGGGGGAATGAAGGTGCACAGTACAGGCTCTATAGGAGGGTCCATATACAGGAGTGAAGGGCACTGTAGGGGCTTTATAAGGGTCTCCATGTGGGAACTTAATAGGGGCAGTAGAGGCTCAATAGTAGGCTGCATGGGGGGAATTGACGTCACAGTAAAGGCTCTAAAAGAGTTTTTGTGGTGGAATTAAGGGACACAGTAGGCTTGCTGCCAGACGATCTTTCCTATTGAAAGAAAAGAAGACCAGTTTCTTTGCTCATCTGTCATTCTGAAGTACAGATACAGAAAGCTTCTACAGGACAAAACAGATCTGCGCTAGCAACTCTCCTTTCGTTAGCGAGATCAAGACATTTAACACGCACGGGGACGCTCACTGCTGAAAAGGATGATGAGAGGCAAGACTGGAGTGCAGAGAGAGAAGACGCAGGCCCAGAAGAAAGCTTTTAACCCAGTAAAGCGTTTCAGCGCAAGCAGTTCGCAGAGGGCTCTCTATTTCTCTCTCTGCACTGAACTAATGCTTGCAGCCAGAGTCTGCTGAGAAGTCGAAAGACCGGATGGAGTTCTCCGCTGTGCAGTGTGGGCAGTGACATCAGCTTTGCTGATGATGCAAAACTGGGGGGAGCTGCTGAAACTCTTGAGGGTGGAGAGGCCCTGCAGAGGGGTCGGGACAAACTGAAGAGATGGGCAGTCACTGGAGTTTAACAAGGGCAAGGGTCAGGTTTATGCCCTGGGATACGGCAGCACCGGATGGACAGGCAGCCTGGGGAGCGAAAGGCTGGAGAGCAGCCCTGCAGAAAGGGACCTGGGGGCTCTGCTAGCAAGCTGACCGTAAGGCAGCAGTGCTCTGGCAGCCGCAAGGGCAACCGTGTCCTGGGGGGCATCCAGCATTGCTTCGCCCCACCTTGAGCACTGGGGGCAGTTTTGAGCACCACAGGCTAAAAAGGATCTAAAGCTACTGGAGAGTGTCCAGAGGAGGCCACGAAGCTGATGAAGGGTCTAGAGGAGAAATCTTCTGAGGAGAGGCTGGTGTCACTTGGTCTGTTCAGCCTGGAGAAGAGGAGACTGAGGGGGGGACCTCATAGCCATTTACTGCTTCCTCACACAGGGAGGAGGAGCAGGTGTTGAGCTCTTCTCTCTGGTGACCAGTGACAGGACCCGAGGGAATGGCAGGAAGATGTACCAAAGGAGGGTTGGGTTGCACATTAGGAAAAGGGTCTTCACCCAGAGGGTGTTGGAGCACTGGAACAGCTCCCCAGGGAAGCAGTCACAGCACCAATCCTGACAATATTAAAGAAGCATTTGGACAATGCACGCAGACACGATGTGAATGTTGGGAGTGTCCTGCGCAGGGACAGGAGTTGGACTCAATGATCGTTGTGGGTCCCTTCCGTCGCAGGTCATTCTATGATTCTCTGATTTATTTGCCGTGGAGGAACCTGGAAGTTTTTCACTTGCAGAAACAGTGATGGGTGTTTTAGTGATTGAACACCGGGAGAGGAAAGGGGACGAGCCAGTTAGTTGGAAGGAGTTTTGAGCATGGAACCAGTTCGCTTTTCCAACCCTTTCCAGCCCATTGCCTGTCCTGCTCCTCAAGATAAGGCTGTGCTAGGGTTTAGGCACCACCCACAGGGCCTGTGAAGAGCCTCCACACTTTCCACTGTTCCGGGATGTTGGAAATTGGCTCAGAGAGCAAGGATGCGGGAGGAGCTGTGCAAGTCAGGGTCAGAAGATTATAGGGCCGTGTAGGCCAGGGATAGAACTTGTCAAGGGCAGCATAACTTGGCAAGTCAGCAAAAACAGTCTGCCCTTGAGAAGGAGATAAACACTCTAAAGAGGAGCTGAGATCCAGGAATAAGAGAAAATAACACAGAAGCTGTAACCGCAAGTAGGAGGAATATGTTAGTGTTACCTTTAGAGCTTGGCCAATAAGATAATGACGAGTAGGCATAATTAACTGATTGTGTATATAGGTGATGGCTTGGAGCAATAAAGTTGAAGCTTGCTTGATCACTCATATTGAGCCGACTGCCTGCTTCCCCGCACCGATCTGTTAAAGGGTTACTCATGGACCCAGCGGAGGGGCCCCCTCTGCAGGTGGCGCCTGAACAATGGACCCTTTCTCAGTGCGCGGAGAGGACAAGCACCAGTGATGCAGCAGCCGGAGGGTGATCATTTCGCCTAGACCGACCAAACGGGGTCTACACTGTCCGGAGAGCTATCTGCACGGAGAGACGTGGAGAAACGCGGTGAGACGCGGCGCGGAGACAAAGGCCTGAGTTGAACACGGGTAAAGAGGTAGCTCTCAGTTTATTGCAACACTTTTTACAAAAGCAGGGAGTTAACGGGGTTAAGCATGTATCGGGGCTGATAGCCTTTGGGACTACACAAGGGTTTTTATGAAACCTAACTCTTATTTTCAAGAAAGTGAATGGAGAGTGGTTGGAGATCGAGTATGAGACTTGGTCATAGATGACGTTAAGACTGCTAAAAAAACTAACGAAGTTGTGGCGAGCAGTTATCAATTGTTTAAGAAGATATAAATTAGAGCACAATATAGCAGCCGTAGCGATGCAGGAGTTAGAGGGTCAAGCAGAGAAAAAGGAGGGAGTTATCACAATAGGAGTGGATTATGTGCCGATTCCACCTACGGGGAATCCGGTACCCGTGGGGAATAGGGCACTCCCAGTTGAAGAAAGACAACCAGAAGAATTTAGAGCTGTTCAGCCCACAGCGCCGCAATTGCCGGAGATAACAGGGACAGCAGTACAAACGTTACAGCAAGGGGGAGAGATGGCAGAAAATGAGGAAGAAATACTAGAACAATTAATACAAAGGGAACAGGGCGAAATGACCGAACATATGGAAACAATGTCACTAGATCCACAAAGAGTGTCATCCAGGCCATCACCCCAAGTAATTCAAAGGGTGGACTGGGCTGTTGTAGCAAAGGATGCGACAGCCCGGAACGACTATGAGTTATTAGACTCACTCACAGAGATGGCCTTCCCTGTAGTATTTCAACAAGGAGCCGCAGGATTACAAGGGGTACATGCGCCATTGGATTGGGAATTATTGTCGCAGTTAAGGACCACAGTTAATGAGAGTGGGCTGCATGGTGAACCTGCAAGGCAATTGCTTAATTATATATGGGGTAACAGTATCTTGTGCGCAGAAGACATTAAAAGCATTGTGAGAATGATAATGACTCAATCAAGCCAGCTATTGTGGCAAGCTCATTGGCACCGTTTATGTGAGATAAGCGCTAATACGCCGCAGCCTCAAGGTGAGCTGGAGTTACTGTTGAGCAGCTAAGGGGAACTGGGAGATTTGCTCCTATCGATATGCAAGTACAATTGGGGCCAGCAATTTGTATGGAAAGTATGAGAACAGCTAGAAGGGCAATGGACACGGTAAAAACTGTACCCCCCCCACACCCCCACCCCATCATATATGTCGCTGAAGCAGGGGTCCCATGAGCCCTTCGCATCATTTGTGGACAAAATCACTGAGGCCATGAACAAGGGAGATGTACCAGAATGAATGAAAGGAGCCTTGCTTAGGCAGTGCGTGATGGAAAATAGCAATCCCGCCACCAAAGCCATATTGGTTACACTGCCAAATGGTGCTACTACAGAAATGATGTTAGAAAGGATGAGCTGAGTACCAGCAGGCCCTCAAGCATTTTTAGTAGATGCAATACGAGAATTAGGAAGAGGATTAGTGCAAGCGCAGACTCAAGCATTTGCTGCCCTAGCACCATTAACCCCGATAAAAGAAGAAAAAAGTCGGTTACAGAAACCAAGGTGTTTTAGGTGTGGGCGGGACGGACATTGTAAGCGACAGTGCAGGGTAAGAGTATGGGGTCCGAATTGCAATTCGGGATCCCACGCCACCGTCACCTGCTGAGTTTCGGGAAACGGCCAACCCAGCGTGAGGAGTCGCCGCGCGTCGACAACAGTAGCTGCTCCCGTGCAATATACGACTCCCGTTGGAGGCCAGCCTCCTACGACAACACCCATGCAGTCTCCGCACAACAACTTCAACCAGCCACCAGAGGAAGCCTTGGACTGGTTGTGGAAACAGCAGTAGACATTACCTTAACTGATACCTGGCCTCAAAAGAGCCCGACCACAGTTAAAGGACCGATAATGATCTCTGGACAGCCACAAGGAGCGTTACTATTGGGCCGGTCATCAAGTGGACTTAAAGGACTTTTCATATTACCTGGAGTTATTGATGCTGATTATACTGGAGTAATACAGATTGTAGTGCAGACGACCTTTCCGCCAATACATAGCCCAAAAGGGAACACAATCGCTCAGCTCGTCCCTGTAAACAACCCATTGGCTGACTCATCGGCTACGCCGCCCAAGGAGCGAGGGGACCAAGGTTTTGGTTCAACAGGAGGACTTGCTTTGCTCCTGTTGCCATTGAATCAACGGCCTGTTGTACCTGTTGTTTTTGATAATGGACATCAGCAAACTCGCGTATGAGCCTTACTAGATACTGGTGCGGATGTAACCATAGTGACTAATCACCTTTGGCTGCGAGATTGGCCTCTTCAGCAGGCGGCCCCAGGTGTGGAGGGTGTGGGCGGCACGGCACCTGTCCAACGCAGTGTGCAAAGAATTTTTGTTATTGTGGATGGAGGAAAGGCAACCACGATAGTAACTGTAATGCCGCTGCCCATTGGTGTCAATGTCCTCATCGGACGTGACATCTTAGGACAAATGGGGGTGATGATAACCACTCATCCAGCATCTTTTCCTTCACAGTCACTGCGTTGAATTTCCCAATTCAGCTAACATGGCTAACTGACAAGCCAGTGCGGACTGAGCAGTGGCCGCTGAAAAAGGAGAGTCTTGTGCAAGCAGCAGCATTGGTACAAGAACAACTAGAACAGGGTCATCTCAAACCGTCTGTAAGCCCTTGGAACACTCCTATATTTGTAATAAGAAAGAAGTCAGGAAAATATTGACTGGTGCATGATTTACGAGTGGTAAATGATCAGATGCAAGCGATGGGAACGTTACAACCTGGCCTTCCTAACCCTGCCATAATTCCGGAAGGATGGTATCTCTTAATAGTTAATTGAAAGGACTGTTTCTTTACTATTGGCTTACACCCGAGAGATACTGAACGTTTTGCCTTTACTGTGCCATCAATTAAACGGGAAGCTCCTGCGGCACGATACGGGTGGACTGTGTTGCCGCAAGGAATGAAAAACAGTCCTACATTAGGTCAGCTGTTTGTAGATGCTGCACTAGCACCTGTGCGTGAAGCCTGGCCAGCGGCAATTATTCATCATTACATGGATGATATATTAATAGCACAAGCTGAGCCATTTGTAGAGCAACAAGAACAGTTTTTAACACAGCAACTAGAAAAACAAGGGCTAGTAGTAGCCGCGGAAAAAGCTACAGAGAGAAGCGCCATGGAAGTATTTGGGGTGGAAGATTTCCGACTCTCATATCCATCCACAAAAACGACCTTACATACAAACTTAAAAACAATTAATGACGCTCAGAAATTGTTAGGAGACCTCCAATGGCTTCGACCTGTTGTAGGTTTTAACAACGACGAATTAGATATTCTGCGACCACTCTTAAAGGGCACAGATCCAGCGACACCAGTGATGGTAACACCCGCTCAACAGGCCGCCATACAGCGACTTGGTGAGCAGATCGCTCACAGATGCGTGCATCGACGAGACCCTGATCTCCCTATTGACCTGACTATTATGATCGGCAAAGAGCAATTCATTGGTGCACTTACTCAGTGCAAAACGAAAACGGGGGACACGACAAGGGTTTTGGAACGGTTGTTCCCGTCACTACAGCCGAAAACAACAATACAGACAAGAACGGCGAATTTAGCGGAACTAATAAGAAAAGGTCGCTCAAGAATGGGGCAAATAGCAGGAGAAGAGCCAAGTACGATATACCTACCAATTAAATGAGGAGCTTTAGAATGGATGATTCAACAGTCATCGGACCTTCAGCTGAGTTTACTCACAACAGGTGATAGTGAAATTGACGTGAGCTGACTTGCGTCGCCAGTGTTAAAATGGATGGCTCAACAAAACTGGATGGTAATTCCCAAACTTAGTAGACGGCCTTTGCAAAATGCAGGAACTCTCTTTACTGACGCAGGACGCAAATCTCGAAGAGCAGCAGCAATGTGGCAGATCAATGGCGAATGGTGCCACAAAATTATTCCGGCAGCGCCAGAAGACACTTTGCAAACGATGGAATTATCAGCTGTCATTTGGGCCTTTTTGGAATGGCTAAATGAGCCACTGAACGTGGTAACGGACTCTCTGTATGTAGCCGGGATCGTGGCCCGAGTGGAGGACGCGCGAGTCCGAGCCCTGCAGAACAATAGACTGTATATGTTGTTGCAAACATTGCAATCTGCCATTGGTCAGAGGCAACATCCGTATGCGATAATACACACAAGAAGTCATAAATGGACGGAAGGCTTGGGTGAAGGAAATCAGAGGACAGATGACTTTGTTACTGTTAACTTTCCAGTGAATAAATTTACGATGGCCAGAGAAGCACACGCTGATTTTCATCAAAGTGCTAGAGGCATTCATAAACAATTTGGCATTTCTTTGGAAGATGCCTGTGCGGGCATGTCCCGAGTGCAGCCATCAAGGCCCAGGATTAGGCATTGGAGTCAACCCTCGTGGGCTAGGCCCACGGGAAATTTGGCAAATGGACGTCACCCATGTCCCTGAGTTTGGGAGACTTAGATATGTGCATGTTACGGTGGACAGGTTTATGCCCTGGGATACGGCAGCACCGGATGGACAGGCAGCCTGGGGAGCGAAAGGCTGGAGAGCAGCCCTGCAGAAAGGGACCTGGGGGCTCTGCTAGCAAGTTGACCGTAAGGCAGCAGTGCTCTGGCAGCCGCAAGGGCAACCGTGTCCTGGGGGGCATCCAGCATTGCTTCGCCCCACCTTGAGCACTGGGGGCAGTTTTGAGCACCACAGGCTAAAAAGGATCTAAAGCTACTGGAGAGTGTCCAGAGGAGGCCACGAAGCTGGTGAAGGGTCTAGAGGAGAAATCTTCTGAGGAGAGGCTGGTGTCACTTGGTCTGTTCAGCCTGGAGAAGGGGAGACTGGGGGGGGGAGCTCATAGCCATTTACTGCTTCCTCACACAGGGAGGAGGAGCAGGTGTTGAGCTCTTCTCTCTGGTGACCAGTGACAGGACCCGAGGGAATGGCAGGAAGATGTACCAAAGGAGGGTTGGGTTGCACATTAGGAAAAGGGTCTTCACCCAGAGGGTGTTGGAGCACTGGAACAGCTCCCCAGGGAAGCAGTCACAGCACCAATCCTGACAATATTAAAGAAGCATTTGGACAATGCACGCAGACACATGATGTGAATGTTGGGAGTGTCCTGCGCAGGGACAGGAGTTGGACTCAATGATCGTTGTGGGTCCCTTCCGTCGCAGGTCATTCTATGATTCTCTGATTTATTTGCCGTGGAGGAACCTGGAAGTTTTTCACTTTCAGAAACAGTGATGGGTGTTTTAGTGATTGAACACTGGGAGAGGAAAGGGGACGAGCCAGTTAGTTGGAAGGAGTTTTGAGCATGGAACCAGTTCGCTTTTCCAACCCTTTCCAGCCCATTGCCTGTCCTGCTCCTCAAGATAAGGCTGTGCTAGGGTTTAGGCACCACCCACAGGGCCTGTGAAGAGCCTCCACACTTTCCACTGTTCCGGGATGTTGGAAATTGGCTCAGAGAGCAAGGATGCGGGAGGAGCTGTGCAAGTCAGGGTCAGAAGATTATAGGGCCGTGTAGGCCAGGGATAGAACTTGTCAAGGGCAGCATAACTTGGCAAGTCGGCAAAAACAGTCTGCCCTTGAGAAGGAGATAAACACTCTAAAGAGGAGCTGAGATCCGGGAATAAGAGAAAATAACACAGAAGCTGTAACCGCAAGTAGGAGGAATATGTTAGTGTTACCTTTAGAGCTTGGCCAATAAGATAATGACGAGTAGGCATAATTAACTGATTGTGTATATAGGTGATGGCTTGGAGCAATAAAGTTGAAGCTTGCTTGATCACTCATATTGAGCCGACTGCCTGCTTCCCCGCACCGATCTGTTAAAGGGTTACTCATGGACCCAGCGGAGAGCCCCCCTCCCCCCCCCCCCCCCCCCCCCCGCAGGTGGCGCCTGAACAATGGACCCTTTCTCAGTGCGCGGAGAGGACAAGCACCAGTGATGCAGCAGCCGGAGGGTGATCATTTCGCCTAGACCGACCAAACGGGGTCTACACTGTCCGGAGAGCTATCTGCACGGAGAGACGTGGAGAAACGCGGTGAGACGCGGCGCGGAGACAAAGGCCTGAGTTGAACACGGGTAAAGAGGTAGCTCTCAGTTTATTGCAACACTTTTTACAAAAGCAGGGAGTTAACGGGGTTAAGCATGTATCGGGGCTGATAGCCTTTGGGACTACACAAGGGGTTTTTATGAAACCTAACTCTTATTTTCAAGAAAGTGAATGGAGAGTGGTTGGAGATCGAGTATGAGACTTGGTCATAGATGACGTTAAGACTGCTAAAAAAACTATCGAAGTTGTGGCGAGCAGTTATCAATTGTTTAAGAAGATATAAATTAGAGCACAATATAGCAGCCGTAGCGATGCAGGAGTTAGAGGGTCAAGCAGAGAAAAAGGAGGGAGTTATCACAATAGGAGTGGATTATGTGCCGATTCCACCTACGGGAATCCGGTACCCGTGGGGAATAGGGCACTCCCAGTTGAAGAAAGACAAACCAGAAGAATTTAGAGCTGTTCAGCCCACAGCGCCGCAATTGCCGGCGATAACAGAGACAGCAGTACAAACGTTACAGCAAGGGGGAGAGATGGCAGAAAATGAGGAAGAAATACTAGAACAATTAATACAAAGGGAACAGGGCGAAATGACCGAACATATGGAAACAATGTCACTAGATCCACAAAGAGTGTCATCCAGGCCATCACCCCAAGTAATTCAAAGGGTGGACTGGGCTGTTGTAGCAAAGGATGCGACAGCCCGGAACGACTATGAGTTATTAGACTCACTCACAGAGATGGCCTTCCCTGTAGTATTTCAACAAGGAGCCGCAGGATTACAAGGGGTACATGCGCCATTGGATTGGGAATTATTGTCGCAGTTAAGGACCACAGTTAATGAGAGTGGGCTGCATGGTGAACCTGCAAGGCAATTGCTTAATTTTATATGGGGTAACAGTATCTTGTGCGCAGAAGACATTAAAAGCATTGTGAGAATGATAATGACTCAATCAAGCCAGCTATTGTGGCAAGCTCATTGGCACCGTTTATGTGAGATAAGCGCTAATACGCCGCAGCCTCAAGGTGAGCTGGAGTTACTGTTGAGCAGCTAAGGGGAACTGGGAGATTTGCTCCTATCGATATGCAAGTACAATTGGGGCCAGCAATTTCTATGGAAAGTATGAGAACAGCTAGAAGGGCAATGGACACGGTAAAAACTGTACCGCCCCCCGCCCCAACCCCATCATATATGTCGCTGAAGCAGGGGTCCCATGAGCCCTTCGCATCATTTGTGGACAAAATCACTGAGGCCATGAACAAGGGAGATGTACCAGAATGAATGAAAGGAGCCTTGCTTAGGCAGTGCGTGATGGAAAATAGCAATCCCGCCACCAAAGCCATATTGGTTACACTGCCAAATGGTGCTACTACAGAAATGATGTTAGAAAGGATGAGCTGAGTACCAGCAGGCCCTCAAGCATTTTTAGTAGATGCAATACGAGAATTAGGAAGAGGATTAGTGCAAGCGCAGAGGCAAGCATTTGCTGCCCTAGCACCATTAACCCCGATAAAAGAAGAAAAAAGTCGGTTGCAGAAACCAAGGTGTTTTAGGTGTGGGCGGGACGGACATTGTAAGCGACAGTGCAGGGTAAGAGTATGGTGTCCGAATTGCAATTCGGGATCCCACGCCACCGTCACCTGCTGAGTTTCGGGAAACGGCCAACCCAGCGTGAGGAGTCGCCGCGCGTCGACAACAGTAGCTGCTCCCGTGCAATATACGACTCCCGTTGGAGGCCAGCCTCCTACGACAACACCCATGCAGTCTCCGCACAACAACTTCAACCAGCCACCAGAGGAAGCCTTGGACTGGTTGTGGAAACAGCAGTAGACATTACCTTAACTGATACCTGGCCTCAAAAGAGCCCGACCACAGTTAAAGGACCGATAATGATCTCTGGACAGCCACAAGGAGCGTTACTATTGGGCCGGTCATCAAGTGGACTTAAAGGACTTTTCATATTACCTGGAGTTATTGATGCTGATTATACTGGAGTAATACAGATTGTAGTGCAGACGAACTTTCCGCCAATACATAGCCCAAAAGGGACCACAATCGCTCAGCTCGTCCCTGTAAACAACCCATTGGCTGACTCATCGGCTACGCCGCCCAAGGAGCGAGGGGACCAAGGTTTTGGTTCAACAGGAGGACTTGCTTTGCTCCTGTTGCCATTGAATCAACGGCCTGTTGTACCTGTTGTTTTTGATAATGGACATCAGCAAACTCGCGTATGAGCCTTACTAGATACTGGTGCGGATGTAACCATAGTGACTAATCACCTTTGGCTGCGAGATTGGCCTCTTCAGCAGGCGGCCCCAGGTGTGGAGGGTGTGGGCGGCACGGCACCTGTCCAACGCAGTGTGCAAAGAATTTTTGTTATTGTGGATGGAGGAAAGGCAACCACGATAGTAACTGTAATGCCGCTGCCCATTGGTGTCAATGTCCTCATCGGACGTGACATCTTAGGACAAATGGGGGTGATGATAACCACTCATCCAGCATCTTTTCCTTCACAGTCACTGCGTTGAATTTCCCAATTCAGCTAACATGGCTAACTGACAAGCCAGTGCGGACTGAGCAGTGGCCGCTGAAAAAGGAGAGTCTTGTGCAAGCAGCAGCATTGGTACAAGAACAACTAGAACAGGGTCATCTCAAACCATCTGTAAGCCCTTGGAACACTCCTATATTTGTAATAAGAAAGAAGTCAGGAAAATATTGACTGGTGCATGATTTACGAGTGGTAAATGATCAGATGCAAGCGATGGGAACGTTACAACCTGGCCTTCCTAACCCTGCCATAATTCCGGAAGGATGGTATCTCTTAATAGTTAATTGAAAGGACTGTTTCTTTACTATTGGCTTACACCCGCGAGATACTGAACGTTTTGCCTTTACTGTGCCATCAATTAATCGGGAAGCTCCTGCGGCACGATACGGGTGGACTGTGTTGCCGCAAGGAATGAAAAACAGTCCTACATTAGGTCAGCTGTTTGTAGATGCTGCACTAGCACCTGTGCGTGAAGCCTGGCCAGCGGCAATTATTCATCATTACATGGATGATATATTAATAGCACAAGCTGAGCCATTTGTAGAGCAACAAGAACAGTTTTTAACACAGCAACTAGAAAAACAAGGGCTAGTAGTAGCCGCGGAAAAAGCTACAGAGAGAAGCGCCATGGAAGTATTTGGGGTGGAAGATTTCCGACTCTCATATCCACCCACAAAAACGACCTTACATACAAACTTAAAAACAATTAATGACGCTCAGAAATTGTTAGGAGACCTCCAATGGCTTCGACCTGTTGTAGGTTTTAACAACGACGAATTAGATATTCTGCAACCACTCTTAAAGGGCACAGATCCAGCGACACCAGTGATGGTAACACCCGCTCAACAGGCCGCCATACAGCGACTTGGTGAGCAGATCGCTCACAGATGCGTGCATCGACGAGACCCTGATCTCCCTATTGACCTGACTATTATGATCGGCAAAGAGCAATTCATTGGTGCACTTACTCAGTGCAAAACGAAAACGGGGGACACGACAAGGGTTTTGGAACGGTTGTTCCCGTCACTACAGCCGAAAACAACAATACAGACAAGAACGGCGAATTTAGCGGAACTAATAAGAAAAGGTCGCTCAAGAATGGGGCAAATAGCAGGAGAAGAGCCAAGTACGATATACCTACCAATTAAATGAGGAGCTTTAGAATGGATGATTCAACAGTCATCGGACCTTCAGCTGAGTTTACTCACAACAGGTGATAGTGAAATTGACGTGAGCTGACTTGCGTCGCCAGTGTTAAAATGGATGGCTCAACAAAACTGGATGGTAATTCCCAAACTTAGTAGACGGCCTTTGCAAAATGCAGGAACTCTCTTTACTGACGCAGGACGCAAATCTCGAAGAGCAGCAGCAATGTGGCAGATCAATGGCGAATGGTGCCACAAAATTATTCCGGCAGCGCCAGAAGACACTTTGCAAACGATGGAATTATCAGCTGTCATTTGGGCCTTTTTGGAATGGCTAAATGAGCCACTGAACGTGGTAACGGACTCTCTGTATGTAGCCGGGATCGTGGCCCGAGTGGAGGACGCGCGAGTCCGAGCCCTGCAGAACAATAGACTGTATATGTTGTTGCAAACATTGCAATCTGCCATTGGTCAGAGGCAACATCCGTATGCGATAATACACACAAGAAGTCATAAATGGACGGAAGGCTTGGGTGAAGGAAATCAGAGGACAGATGACTTTGTTACTGTTAACTTTCCAGTGAATAAATTTACTATGGCCAGAGAAGCACACGCTGATTTTCATCAAAGTGCTAGAGGCATTCATAAGCAATTTGGCATTTCTTTGGAAGATGCCTGTGGGATAGTGCGGGCATGTCCCGAGTGCAGCCATCAAGGCCCAGGATTAGGCATTGGAGTCAACCCTCGTGGGCTAGGCCCACGGGAAATTTGGCAAATGGACGTCACCCATGTCCCTGAGTTTGGGAGACTTAGATATGTGCATGTTACGGTGGACAGGTTTATGCCCTGGGATACGGCAGCACCGGATGGACAGGCAGCCTGGGGAGCGAAAGGCTGGAGAGCAGCCCTGCAGAAAGGGACCTGGGGGCTCTGCTAGCAAGTTGACCGTAAGGCAGCAGTGCTCTGGCAGCCGCAAGGGCAACCGTGTCCTGGGGGGCATCCAGCATTGCTTCGCCCCACCTTGAGCACTGGGGGCAGTTTTGAGCACCACAGGCTAAAAAGGATCTAAAGCTACTGGAGAGTGTCCAGAGGAGGCCACGAAGCTGGTGAAGGGTCTAGAGGAGAAATCTTCTGAGGAGAGGCTGGTGTCACTTGGTCTGTTCAGCCTGGAGAAGGGGAGACTGGGGGGGGGAGCTCATAGCCATTTACTGCTTCCTCACACAGGGAGGAGGAGCAGGTGTTGAGCTCTTCTCTCTGGTGACCAGTGACAGGACCCGAGGGAATGGCAGGAAGATGTACCAAAGGAGGGTTGGGTTGCACATTAGGAAAAGGGTCTTCACCCAGAGGGTGTTGGAGCACTGGAACAGCTCCCCAGGGAAGCAGTCACAGCACCAATCCTGACAATATTAAAGAAGCATTTGGACAATGCACGCAGACACATGATGTGAATGTTGGGAGTGTCCTGCGCAGGGACAGGAGTTGGACTCAATGATCGTTGTGGGTCCCTTCCGTCGCAGGTCATTCTATGATTCTCTGATTTATTTGCCGTGGAGGAACCTGGAAGTTTTTCACTTGCAGAAACAGTGATGGGTGTTTTAGTGATTGAACACCGGGAGAGGAAAGGGGACGAGCCAGTTAGTTGGAAGGAGTTTTGAGCATGGAACCAGTTCGCTTTTCCAACCCTTTCCAGCCCATTGCCTGTCCTGCTCCTCAAGATAAGGCTGTGCTAGGGTTTAGGCACCACCCACAGGGCCCTGTGAAGAGCCTCCACACTTTCCACTGTTCCGGGATGTTGGAAATTGCCTCAGAGAGCAAGGATGCGGGAGGAGCTGTGCAAGTCAGGGTCAGAAGATTATAGGGCCGTGTAGGCCAGGGATAGAACTTGTCAAGGGCAGCATAACTTGGCAAGTCGGCAAAAACAGTCTGCCCTTGAGAAGGAGATAAACACTCTAAAGAGGAGCTGAGATCCGGGAATAAGAGAAAATAACACAGAAGCTGTAACCGCAAGTAGGAGGAATATGTTAGTGTTACCTTTAGAGCTTGGCCAATAAGATAATGACGAGTAGGCATAATTAACTGATTGTGTATATAGGTGATGGCTTGGAGCAATAAAGTTGAAGCTTGCTTGATCACTCATATTGAGCCGACTGCCTGCTTCCCCGCACCGATCTGTTAAAGGGTTACTCATGGACCCAGCGGAGAGCCCCCCTCCCCCATCCCCCCCCCCCGCAGGTGGCGCCTGAACAATGGACCCTTTCTCAGTGCGCGGAGAGGACAAGCACCAGTGATGCAGCAGCCGGAGGGTGATCATTTCGCCTAGACCGACCAAACGGGGTCTGCACTGTCCGGAGAGCTATCTGCACGGAGAGACGTGGAGAAACGCGGTGAGACGCGGCGCAGAGACAAAGGCCTGAGTTGAACATGGGTAAAGAGGTAGCTCTCAGTTTATTGCAACACTTTTTACAAAAGCAGGGAGTTAACGGGGTTAAGCATGTATCGGGGCTGATAGCCTTTGGGACTACACAAGGGGTTTTTATGAAACCTAACTCTTATTTTCAAGAAAGTGAATGGAGAGTGGTTGGAGATCGAGTATGAGACTTGGTCATAGATGACGTTAAGACTGCTAAAAAAACTAACGAAGTTGTGGCGAGCAGTTATCAATTGTTTAAGAAGATATAAATTAGAGCACAATATAGCAGCCGTAGCGATGCAGGAATTAGAGGGTCAAGCAGAGAAAAAGGAGGGAGTTATCACAATAGGAGTGGATTATGTGCCGATTCCACCTACGGGGAATCCGGTACCCGTGGGGAATAGGGAACTCCCCGTTGAAGAAAGACAACCAGAAGAATTTAGAGCTGTTCAGCCCACAGCGCCGCAATTGCCGGAGATAACAGGGACAGCAGTACAAACGTTACAGCAAGGGGGAGAGATGGCAGAAAATGAGGAAGAAATACTAGAACAATTAATACAAAGGGAACAGGGCGAAATGACCGAACATATGGAAACAATGTCACTAGATCCACAAAGAGTGTCATCCAGGCCATCACCCCAAGTAATTCAAAGGGTGGACTGGGCTGTTGTAGCAAAGGATGCGACAGCCCGGAACGACTATGAGTTATTAGACTCACTCACAGAGATGGCCTTCCCTGCAGTATTTCAACAAGGAGCCGCAGGATTACAAGGGGTACATGCGCCATTGGATTGGGAATTATTGTCGCAGTTAAGGACCACAGTTAATGAGAGTGGGCTGCATGGTGAACCTGCAAGGCAATTGCTTAATTTTATATGGGGTAACAGTATCTTGTGCGCAGAAGACATTAAAAGCATTGTGAGAATGATAATGACTCAATCAAGCCAGCTATTGTGGCAAGCTCATTGGCACCGTTTATGTGAGATAAGCGCTAATACGCCGCAGCCTCAAGGTGAGCTGGAGTTACTGTTGAGCAGCTAAGGGGAACTGGGAGATTTGCTCCTATCGATATGCAAGTACAATTGGGGCCAGCAATTTGCATGGAAAGTATGAGAACAGCTAGAAGGGCAATGGACACGGTAAAAACTGTACCCCGCCCCCCACCCCCACCCCATCATATATGTCGCTGAAGCAGGGGTCCCATGAGCCCTTCGCATCATTTGTGGACAAAATCACTGAGGCCATGAACAAGGGAGATGTACCAGAATGAATGAAAGGAGCCTTGCTTAGGCAGTGCGTGATGGAAAATAGCAATCCCGCCACCAAAGCCATATTGGTTACACTGCCAAATGGTGCTACTACAGAAATGATGTTAGAAAGGATGAGCTGAGTACCAGCAGGCCCTCAAGCATTTTTAGTAGATGCAATACGAGAATTAGGAAGAGGATTAGTGCAAGCGCAGAGGCAAGCATTTGCTGCCCTAGCACCATTAACCCCGATAAAAGAAGAAAAAAGTCGGTTACAGAAACCAAGGTGTTTTAGGTGTGGGCGGGACGGACATTGTAAGCGACAGTGCAGGGTAAGAGTATGGTGTCCGAATTGCAATTCGGGATCCCACGCCACTGTCACCTGCTGAGTTTCGGGAAACGGCCAACCCAGCGTGAGGAGTCGCCGCGCGTCGACAACAGTAGCTGCTCCCGTGCAATATACGACTCCCGTTGGAGGCCAGCCTCCTACGACAACACCCATGCAGTCTCCGCACAACAACTTCAACCAGCCACCAGAGGAAGCCTTGGACTGGTTGTGGAAACAGCAGTAGACATTACCTTAACTGATACCTGGCCTCAAAAGAGCCCGACCACAGTTAAAGGACCGATAATGATCTCTGGACAGCCACAAGGAGCGTTACTATTGGGCCGGTCATCAAGTGGACTTAAAGGACTTTTCATATTACCTGGAGTTATTGATGCTGATTATACTGGAGTAATACAGATTGTAGTGCAGACGACCTTTCCGCCAATACATAGCCCAAAAGGGACCACAATCGCTCAGCTCGTCCCTGTAAACAACCCATTGGCTGACTCATCGGCTACGCCGCCCAAGGAGCGAGGGGACCAAGGTTTTGGTTCAACAGGAGGACTTGCTTTGCTCCTGTTGCCATTGAATCAACGGCCTGTTGTACCTGTTGTTTTTGATAATGGACATCAGCAAACTCGCGTATGAGCCTTACTAGATACTGGTGCGGATGTAACCATAGTGACTAATCACCTTTGGCTGCGAGATTGGCCTCTTCAGCAGGCGGCCCCAGGTGTGGAGGGTGTGGGCGGCACGGCACCTGTCCAACGCAGTGTGCAAAGAATTTTTGTTATTGTGGATGGAGGAAAGGCAACCACGATAGTAACTGTAATGCCGCTGCCCATTGGTGTCAATGTCCTCATCGGACGTGACATCTTAGGACAAATGGGGGTGATGATAACCACTCATCCAGCATCTTTTCCTTCACAGTCACTGCGTTGAATTTCCCAATTCAGCTAACATGGCTAACTGACAAGCCAGTGCGGACTGAGCAGTGGCCGCTGAAAAAGGAGAGTCTTGTGCAAGCAGCAGCATTGGTACAAGAACAACTAGAACAGGGTCATCTCAAACCGTCTGTAAGCCCTTGGAACACTCCTATATTTGTAATAAGAAAGAAGTCAGGAAAATATTGACTGGTGCATGATTTACGAGTGGTAAATGATCAGATGCAAGCGATGGGAACGTTACAACCTGGCCTTCCTAACCCTGCCATAATTCCGGAAGGATGGTATCTCTTAATAGTTAATTGAAAGGACTGTTTCTTTACTATTGGCTTACACCCGAGAGATACTGAACGTTTTGCCTTTACTGTGCCATCAATTAAACGGGAAGCTCCTGCGGCACGATACGGGTGGACTGTGTTGCCGCAAGGAATGAAAAACAGTCCTACATTAGGTCAGCTGTTTGTAGATGCTGCACTAGCACCTGTGCGTGAAGCCTGGCCAGCGGCAATTATTCATCATTACATGGATGATATATTAATAGCACAAGCTGAGCCATTTGTAGAGCAACAAGAACAGTTTTTAACACAGCAACTAGAAAAACAAGGGCTAGTAGTAGCCGCGGAAAAAGCTACAGAGAGAAGCGCCATGGAAGTATTTGGGGTGGAAGATTTCCGACTCTCATATCCATCCACAAAAACGACCTTACATACAAACTTAAAAACAATTAATGACGCTCAGAAATTGTTAGGAGACCTCCAATGGCTTCGACCTGTTGTAGGTTTTAACAACGACGAATTAGATATTCTGCGACCACTCTTAAAGGGCACAGATCCAGCGACACCAGTGATGGTAACACCCGCTCAACAGGCCGCCATACAGCGACTTGGTGAGCAGATCGCTCACAGATGCGTGCATCGACGAGACCCTGATCTCCCTATTGACCTGACTATTATGATCGGCAAAGAGCAATTCATTGGTGCACTTACTCAGTGCAAAACGAAAACGGGGGACACGACAAGGGTTTTGGAACGGTTGTTCCCGTCACTACAGCCGAAAACAACAATACAGACAAGAACGGCGAATTTAGCGGAACTAATAAGAAAAGGTCGCTCAAGAATGGGGCAAATAGCAGGAGAAGAGCCAAGTACGATATACCTACCAATTAAATGAGGAGCTTTAGAATGGATGATTCAACAGTCATCGGACCTTCAGCTGAGTTTACTCACAACAGGTGATAGTGAAATTGACGTGAGCTGACTTGCGTCGCCAGTGTTAAAATGGATGGCTCAACAAAACTGGATGGTAATTCCCAAACTTAGTAGACGGCCTTTGCAAAATGCAGGAACTCTCTTTACTGACGCAGGACGCAAATCTCGAAGAGCAGCAGCAATGTGGCAGATCAATGGCGAATGGTGCCACAAAATTATTCCGGCAGCGCCAGAAGACACTTTGCAAACGATGGAATTATCAGCTGTCATTTGGGCCTTTTTGGAATGGCTAAATGAGCCACTGAACGTGGTAACGGACTCTCTGTATGTAGCCGGGATCGTGGCCCGAGTGGAGGACGCGCGAGTCCGAGCCCTGCAGAACAATAGACTGTATATGTTGTTGCAAACATTGCAATCTGCCATTGGTCAGAGGCAACATCCGTATGCGATAATACACACAAGAAGTCATAAATGGACGGAAGGCTTGGGTGAAGGAAATCAGAGGAGAGATGACTTTGTTACTGTTAACTTTCCAGTGAATAAATTTACTATGGCCAGAGAAGCACACGCTGATTTTCATCAAAGTGCTAGAGGCATTCATAAACAATTTGGCATTTCTTTGGAAGATGCCTGTGGGATAGTGCGGGCATGTCCCGAGTGCAGCCATCAAGGCCCAGGATTAGGCATTGGAGTCAACCCTCGTGGGCTAGGCCCACGGGAAATTTGGCAAATGGACGTCACCCATGTCCCTGAGTTTGGGAGACTTAGATATGTGCATGTTACGGTGGACAGGTTTATGCCCTGGGATACGGCAGCACCGGATGGACAGGCAGCCTGGGGAGCGAAAGGCTGGAGAGCAGCCCTGCAGAAAGGGACCTGGGGGCTCTGCTAGCAAGTTGACCGTAAGGCAGCAGTGCTCTGGCAGCCGCAAGGGCAACCGTGTCCTGGGGGGCATCCAGCATTGCTTCGCCCCACCTTGAGCACTGGGGGCAGTTTTGAGCACCACAGGCTAAAAAGGATCTAAAGCTACTGGAGAGTGTCCAGAGGAGGCCACGAAGCTGGTGAAGGGTCTAGAGGAGAAATCTTCTGAGGAGAGGCTGGTGTCACTTGGTCTGTTCAGCCTGGAGAAGGGGAGACTGGGGGGGGGAGCTCATAGCCATTTACTGCTTCCTCACACAGGGAGGAGGAGCAGGTGTTGAGCTCTTCTCTCTGGTGACCAGTGACAGGACCCGAGGGAATGGCAGGAAGATGTACCAAAGGAGGGTTGGGTTGCACATTAGGAAAAGGGTCTTCACCCAGAGGGTGTTGGAGCACTGGAACAGCTCCCCAGGGAAGCAGTCACAGCACCAATCCTGACAATATTAAAGAAGCATTTGGACAATGCACGCAGACACATGATGTGAATGTTGGGAGTGTCCTGCGCAGGGACAGGAGTTGGACTCAATGATCGTTGTGGGTCCCTTCCGTCGCAGGTCATTCTATGATTCTCTGATTTATTTGCCGTGGAGGAACCTGGAAGTTTTTCACTTGCAGAAACAGTGATGGGTGTTTTAGTGATTGAACACCGGGAGAGGAAAGGGGACGAGCCAGTTAGTTGGAAGGAGTTTTGAGCATGGAACCAGTTCGCTTTTCCAACCCTTTCCAGCCCATTGCCTGTCCTGCTCCTCAAGATAAGGCTGTGCTAGGGTTTAGGCACCACCCACAGGGCCCTGTGAAGAGCCTCCACACTTTCCACTGTTCCGGGATGTTGGAAATTGGCTCAGAGAGCAAGGATGCGGGAGGAGCTGTGCAAGTCAGGGTCAGAAGATTATAGGGCCGTGTAGGCCAGGGATAGAACTTGTCAAGGGCAGCATAACTTGGCAAGTCGGCAAAAACAGTCTGCCCTTGAGAAGGAGATAAACACTCTAAAGAGGAGCTGAGATCCGGGAATAAGAGAAAATAACACAGAAGCTGTAACCGCAAGTAGGAGGAATATGTTAGTGTTACCTTTAGAGCTTGGCCAATAAGATAATGACGAGTAGGCATAATTAACTGATTGTGTATATAGGTGATGGCTTGGAGCAATAAAGTTGAAGCTTGCTTGATCACTCATATTGAGCCGACTGCCTGCTTCCCCGCACCGATCTGTTAAAGGGTTACTCATGGACCCAGCGGAGGGGCCCCCTCTGCAGGTGGCGCCTGAACAATGGACCCTTTCTCAGTGCGCGGAGAGGACAAGCACCAGTGATGCAGCAGCCGGAGGGTGATCATTTCGCCTAGACCGACCAAACGGGGTCTGCACTGTGCGGAGAGCTATCTGCACGGAGAGACGTGGAGAAACGCAGTGAGACGCGGCGCGGAGACAAAGGCCTGAGTTGAACACGGGTAAAGAGGTAGCTCTCAGTTTATTGCAACACTTTTTACAAAAGCAGGGAGTTAACGGGGTTAAGCATGTATCGGGGCTGATAGCCTTTGGGACTACACAAGGGGTTTTTATGAAACCTAACTCTTATTTTCAAGAAAGTGAATGGAGAGTGGTTGGAGATCGAGTATGAGACTTGGTCATAGATGACGTTAAGACTGCTAAAAAAAAACTAACGAAGTTGTGGCGAGCAGTTATCAATTGTTTAAGAAGATATAAATTAGAGCACAATATAGCAGCCGTAGTGATGCAGGAGTTAGAGGGTCAAGCAGAGAAAAAAGAGGGAGTTATCACAATAGGAGTGGATTATGTGCCGATTCCACCTACGGGGAATCCGGTACCCGTGGGGAATAGGGAACTCCCCGTTGAAGAAAGACAACCAGAAGAATTTAGAGCTGTTCAGCCCACAGCGCCGCAATTGCCGGCGATAACAGAGACAGCAGTACAAACGTTACAGCAAGGGGGAGAGATGGCAGAAAATGAGGAAGAAATACTAGAACAATTAATACAAAGGGAACAGGGCGAAATGACCGAACATATGGAAACAATGTCACTAGATCCACAAAGAGTGTCATCCAGGCCATCACCCCAAGTAATTCAAAGGGTGGACTGGGCTGTTGTAGCAAAGGATGCGACAGCCCGGAACGACTATGAGTTATTAGACTCACTCACAGAGATGGCCTTCCCTGTAGTATTTCAACAAGGAGCCGCAGGATTACAAGGGGTACATGCGCCATTGGATTGGGAATTATTGTCGCAGTTAAGGACCACAGTTAATGAGAGTGGGCTGCATGGTGAACCTGCAAGGCAATTGCTTAATTTTATATGGGGTAACAGTATCTTGTGCGCAGAAGACATTAAAAGCATTGTGAGAATGATAATGACTCAATCAAGCCAGCTATTGTGGCAAGCTCATTGGCACCGTTTATGTGAGATAAGCGCTAATACGCCGCAGCCTCAAGGTGAGCTGGAGTTACTGTTGAGCAGCTAAGGGGAACTGGGAGATTTGCTCCTATCGATATGCAAGTACAATTGGGGCCAGCAATTTGCATGGAAAGTATGAGAACAGCTAGAAGGGCAATGGACACGGTAAAAACTGTACCCCCCCCCCCCACCCCCCCACCCCATCATATATGTCGCTGAAGCAGGGGTCCCATGAGCCCTTCGCATCATTTGTGGACAAAATCACTGAGGCCATGAACAAGGGAGATGTACCAGAATGAATGAAAGGAGCCTTGCTTAGGCAGTGCGTGATGGAAAATAGCAATCCCGCCACCAAAGCCATATTGGTTACACTGCCAAATGGTGCTACTACAGAAATGATGTTAGAAAGGATGAGCTGAGTACCAGCAGGCCCTCAAGCATTTTTAGTAGATGCAATACGAGAATTAGGAAGAGGATTAGTGCAAGCGCAGAGGCAAGCATTTGCTGCCCTAGCACCATTAACCCCGATAAAAGAAGAAAAAAGTCGGTTGCAGAAACCAAGGTGTTTTAGGTGTGGGCGGGACGGACATTGTAAGCGACAGTGCAGGGTAAGAGTATGGTGTCCGAATTGCAATTCGGGATCCCACGCCACCGTCACCTGCTGAGTTTCGGGAAACGGCCAACCCAGCGTGAGGAGTCGCCGCGCGTCGACAACAGTAGCTGCTCCCGTGCAATATACGACTCCCGTTGGAGGCCAGCCTCCTACGACAACACCCATGCAGTCTCCGCACAACAACTTCAACCAGCCACCAGAGGAAGCCTTGGACTGGTTGTGGAAACAGCAGTAGACATTACCTTAACTGATACCTGGCCTCAAAAGAGCCCGACCACAGTTAAAGGACCGATAATGATCTCTGGACAGCCACAAGGAGCGTTACTATTGGGCCGGTCATCAAGTGGACTTAAAGGACTTTTCATATTACCTGGAGTTATTGATGCTGATTATACTGGAGTAATACAGATTGTAGTGCAGACGAACTTTCCGCCAATACATAGCCCAAAAGGGAACACAATCGCTCAGCTCGTCCCTGTAAACAACCCATTGGCTGACTCATCGGCTACGCCGCCCAAGGAGCGAGGGGACCAAGGTTTTGGTTCAACAGGAGGACTTGCTTTGCTCCTGTTGCCATTGAATCAACGGCCTGTTGTACCTGTTGTTTTTGATAATGGACATCAGCAAACTCGCGTATGAGCCTTACTAGATACTGGTGCGGATGTAACCATAGTGACTAATCACCTTTGGCTGCGAGATTGGCCTCTTCAGCAGGCGGCCCCAGGTGTGGAGGGTGTGGGCGGCACGGCACCTGTCCAACGCAGTGTGCAAAGAATTTTTGTTATTGTGGATGGAGGAAAGGCAACCACGATAGTAACTGTAATGCCGCTGCCCATTGGTGTCAATGTCCTCATCGGACGTGACATCTTAGGACAAATGGGGGTGATGATAACCACTCATCCAGCATCTTTTCCTTCACAGTCACTGCGTTGAATTTCCCAATTCAGCTAACATGGCTAACTGACAAGCCAGTGCGGACTGAGCAGTGGCCGCTGAAAAAGGAGAGTCTTGTGCAAGCAGCAGCATTGGTACAAGAACAACTAGAACAGGGTCATCTTAAACCGTCTGTAAGCCCTTGGAACACTCCTATATTTGTAATAAGAAAGAAGTCAGGAAAATATTGACTGGTGCATGATTTACGAGTGGTAAGTGATCAGATGCAAGCGATGGGAACGTTACAACCTGGCCTTCCTAACCCTGCCATAATTCCGGAAGGATGGTATCTCTTAATAGTTAATTGAAAGGACTGTTTCTTTACTATTGGCTTACACCCGCGAGATACTGAACGTTTTGCCTTTACTGTGCCATCAATTAATCGGGAAGCTCCTGCGGCACGATACGGGTGGACTGTGTTGCCGCAAGGAATGAAAAACAGTCCTACATTAGGTCAGCTGTTTGTAGATGCTGCACTAGCACCTGTGCGTGAAGCCTGGCCAGCGGCAATTATTCATCATTACATGGATGATATATTAATAGCACAAGCTGAGCCATTTGTAGAGCAACAAGAACAGTTTTTAACACAGCAACTAGAAAAACAAGGGCTAGTAGTAGCCGCGGAAAAAGCTACAGAGAGAAGCGCCATGGAAGTATTTGGGGTGGAAGATTTCCGACTCTCATATCCATCCACAAAAACGACCTTACATACAAACTTAAAAACAATTAATGACGCTCAGAAATTGTTAGGAGACCTCCAATGGCTTCGACCTGTTGTAGGTTTTAACAACGACGAATTAGATATTCTGCGACCACTCTTAAAGGGCACAGATCCAGCGACACCAGTGATGGTAACACCCGCTCAACAGGCCGCCATACAGCGACTTGGTGAGCAGATCGCTCACAGATGCGTGCATCGACGAGACCCTGATCTCCTTATTATGATCGGCAAAGAGCAATTCATTGGTGCACTTACTCAGTGCAAAACGAAAACGGGGGACACGACAAGGGTTTTGGAACGGTTGTTCCCGTCACTACAGCCGAAAACAACAATACAGACAAGAACGGCGAATTTAGCGGAACTAATAAGAAAAGGTCGCTCAAGAATGGGGCAAATAGCAGGAGAAGAGCCAAGTACGATATACCTACCAATTAAATGAGGAGCTTTAGAATGGATGATTCAACAGTCATCGGACCTTCAGCTGAGTTTACTCACAACAGGTGATAGTGAAATTGACGTGAGCTGACTTGCGTCGCCAGTGTTAAAATGGATGGCTCAACAAAACTGGATGGTAATTCCCAAACTTAGTAGACGGCCTTTGCAAAATGCAGGAACTCTCTTTACTGACGCAGGACGCAAATCTCGAAGAGCAGCAGCAATGTGGCAGATCAATGGCGAATGGTGCCACAAAATTATTCCGGCCGCGCCAGAAGACACTTTGCAAACGATGGAATTATCAGCTGTCATTTGGGCCTTTTTGGAATGGCTAAATGAGCCACTGAACGTGGTAACGGACTCTCTGTATGTAGCCGGGATCGTGGCCCGAGTGGAGGACGCGCGAGTCCGAGCCCTGCAGAACAATAGACTGTATATGTTGTTGCAAACATTGCAATCTGCCATTGGTCAGAGGCAACATCCGTATGCGATAATACACACAAGAAGTCATAAATGGACTGAAGGCTTGGGTGAAGGAAATCAGAGGACAGATGACTTTGTTACTGTTAACTTTCCAGTGAATAAATTTACTATGGCCAGAGAAGCACACGCTGATTTTCATCAAAGTGCTAGAGGCATTCATAAACAATTTGGCATTTCTTTGGAAGATGCCTGTGGGATAGTGCGGGCATGTCCCGAGTGCAGCCATCAAGGCCCAGGATTAGGCATTGGAGTCAACCCTCGTGGGCTAGGCCCACGGGAAATTTGGCAAATGGACGTCACCCATGTCCCTGAGTTTGGGAGACTTAGATATGTGCATGTTACGGTGGACAGGTTTATGCCCTGGGATACGGCAGCACCGGATGGACAGGCAGCCTGGGGAGCGAAAGGCTGGAGAGCAGCCCTGCAGAAAGGGACCTGGGGGCTCTGCTAGCAAGTTGACCGTAAGGCAGCAGTGCTCTGGCAGCCGCAAGGGCAACCGTGTCCTGGGGGGCATCCAGCATTGCTTCGCCCCACCTTGAGCACTGGGGGCAGTTTTGAGCACCACAGGCTAAAAAGGATCTAAAGCTACTGGAGAGTGTCCAGAGGAGGCCACGAAGCTGGTGAAGGGTCTAGAGGAGAAATCTTCTGAGGAGAGGCTGGTGTCACTTGGTCTGTTCAGCCTGGAGAAGGGGAGACTGGGGGGGGGAGCTCATAGCCATTTACTGCTTCCTCACACAGGGAGGAGGAGCAGGTGTTGAGCTCTTCTCTCTGGTGACCAGTGACAGGACCCGAGGGAATGGCAGGAAGATGTACCAAAGGAGGGTTGGGTTGCACATTAGGAAAAGGGTCTTCACCCAGAGGGTGTTGGAGCACTGGAACAGCTCCCCAGGGAAGCAGTCACAGCACCAATCCTGACAATATTAAAGAAGCATTTGGACAATGCACGCAGACACATGATGTGAATGTTGGGAGTGTCCTGCGCAGGGACAGGAGTTGGACTCAATGATCGTTGTGGGTCCCTTCCGTCGCAGGTCATTCTATGATTCTCTGATTTATTTGCCGTGGAGGAACCTGGAAGTTTTTCACTTGCAGAAACAGTGATGGGTGTTTTAGTGATTGAACACCGGGAGAGGAAAGGGGACGAGCCAGTTAGTTGGAAGGAGTTTTGAGCATGGAACCAGTTCGCTTTTCCAACCCTTTCCAGCCCATTGCCTGTCCTGCTCCTCAAGATAAGGCTGTGCTAGGGTTTAGGCACCACCCACAGGGCCCTGTGAAGAGCCTCCACACTTTCCACTGTTCCGGGATGTTGGAAATTGGCTCAGAGAGCAAGGATGCGGGAGGAGCTGTGCAAGTCAGGGTCAGAAGATTATAGGGCCGTGTAGGCCAGGGATAGAACTTGTCAAGGGCAGCATAACTTGGCAAGTCGGCAAAAACAGTCTGCCCTTGAGAAGGAGATAAACACTCTAAAGAGGAGCTGAGATCCGGGAATAAGAGAAAATAACACAGAAGCTGTAACCGCAAGTAGGAGGAATATGTTAGTGTTACCTTTAGAGCTTGGCCAATAAGATAATGACGAGTAGGCATAATTAACTGATTGTGTATATAGGTGATGGCTTGGAGCAATAAAGTTGAAGCTTGCTTGATCACTCATATTGAGCCGACTGCCTGCTTCCCCGCACCGATCTGTTAAAGGGTTACTCATGGACCCAGCGGAGGGGCCCCCTCTGCAGGTGGCGCCTGAACAATGGACCCTTTCTCAGTGCGCGGAGAGGACAAGCACCAGTGATGCAGCAGCCGGAGGGTGATCATTTCGCCTAGACCGACCAAACGGGGTCTGCACTGTGCGGAGAGCTATCTGCACGGAGAGACGTGGAGAAACGCAGTGAGACGCGGCGCGGAGACAAAGGCCTGAGTTGAACACGGGTAAAGAGGTAGCTCTCAGTTTATTGCAACACTTTTTACAAAAGCAGGGAGTTAACGGGGTTAAGCATGTATCGGGGCTGATAGCCTTTGGGACTACACAAGGGGTTTTTATGAAACCTAACTCTTATTTTCAAGAAAGTGAATGGAGAGTGGTTGGAGATCGAGTATGAGACTTGGTCATAGATGACGTTAAGACTGCTAAAAAAAAACTAACGAAGTTGTGGCGAGCAGTTATCAATTGTTTAAGAAGATATAAATTAGAGCACAATATAGCAGCCGTAGTGATGCAGGAGTTAGAGGGTCAAGCAGAGAAAAAAGAGGGAGTTATCACAATAGGAGTGGATTATGTGCCGATTCCACCTACGGGGAATCCGGTACCCGTGGGGAATAGGGAACTAAGTACAAACGTTACAGCAAGGGGGAGAGATGGCAGAAAATGAGGAAGAAATACTAGAACAATTAATACAAAGGGAACAGGGCGAAATGACCGAACATATGGAAACAATGTCACTAGATCCACAAAGAGTGTCATCCAGGCCATCACCCCAAGTAATTCAAAGGGTGGACTGGGCTGTTGTAGCAAAGGATGCGACAGCCCGGAACGACTATGAGTTATTAGACTCACTCACAGAGATGGCCTTCCCTGTAGTATTTCAACAAGGAGCCGCAGGATTACAAGGGGTACATGCGCCATTGGATTGGGAATTATTGTCGCAGTTAAGGACCACAGTTAATGAGAGTGGGCTGCATGGTGAACCTGCAAGGCAATTGCTTAATTTTATATGGGGTAACAGTATCTTGTGCGCAGAAGACATTAAAAGCATTGTGAGAATGATAATGACTCAATCAAGCCAGCTATTGTGGCAAGCTCATTGGCACCGTTTATGTGAGATAAGCGCTAATACGCCGCAGCCTCAAGGTGAGCTGGAGTTACTGTTGAGCAGCTAAGGGGAACTGGGAGATTTGCTCCTATCGATATGCAAGTACAATTGGGGCCAGCAATTTGCATGGAAAGTATGAGAACAGCTAGAAGGGCAATGGACACGGTAAAAACTGTACCCCCCCCACACCCCCACCCCATCATATATGTCGCTGAAGCAGGGGTCCCATGAGCCCTTCGCATCATTTGTGGACAAAATCACTGAGGCCATGAACAAGGGAGATGTACCAGAATGAATGAAAGGAGCCTTGCTTAGGCAGTGCGTGATGGAAAATAGCAATCCCGCCACCAAAGCCATATTGGTTACACTGCCAAATGGTGCTACTACAGAAATGATGTTAGAAAGGATGAGCTGAGTACCAGCAGGCCCTCAAGCATTTTTAGTAGATGCAATACGAGAATTAGGAAGAGGATTAGTGCAAGCGCAGAGGCAAGCATTTGCTGCCCTAGCACCATTAACCCCGATAAAAGAAGAAAAAAGTCGGTTGCAGAAACCAAGGTGTTTTAGGTGTGGGCAGGACGGACATTGTAAGCGACAGTGCAGGGTAAGAGTATGGTGTCCGAATTGCAATTCGGGATCCCACGCCACCGTCACCTGCTGAGTTTCGGGAAACGGCCAACCCAGCGTGAGGAGTCGCCGCGCGTCGACAACAGTAGCTGCTCCCGTGCAATATACGACTCCCGTTGGAGGCCAGCCTCCTACGACAACACCCATGCAGTCTCCGCACAACAACTTCAACCAGCCACCAGAGGAAGCCTTGGACTGGTTGTGGAAACAGCAGTAGACATTACCTTAACTGATACCTGGCCTCAAAAGAGCCCGACCACAGTTAAAGGACCGATAATGATCTCTGGACAGCCACAAGGAGCGTTACTATTGGGCCGGTCATCAAGTGGACTTAAAGGACTTTTCATATTACCTGGAGTTATTGATGCTGATTATACTGGAGTAATACAGATTGTAGTGCAGACGAACTTTCCGCCAATACATAGCCCAAAAGGGAACACAATCGCTCAGCTCGTCCCTGTAAACAACCCATTGGCTGACTCATCGGCTACGCCGCCCAAGGAGCGAGGGGACCAAGGTTTTGGTTCAACAGGAGGACTTGCTTTGCTCCTGTTGCCATTGAATCAACGGCCTGTTGTACCTGTTGTTTTTGATAATGGACATCAGCAAACTCGCGTATGAGCCTTACTAGATACTGGTGCGGATGTAACCATAGTGACTAATCACCTTTGGCTGCGAGATTGGCCTCTTCAGCAGGCGGCCCCAGGTGTGGAGGGTGTGGGCGGCACGGCACCTGTCCAACGCAGTGTGCAAAGAATTTTTGTTATTGTGGATGGAGGAAAGGCAACCACGATAGTAACTGTAATGCCGCTGCCCATTGGTGTCAATGTCCTCATCGGACGTGACATCTTAGGACAAATGGGGGTGATGATAACCACTCATCCAGCATCTTTTCCTTCACAGTCACTGCGTTGAATTTCCCAATTCAGCTAACATGGCTAACTGACAAGCCAGTGCGGACTGAGCAGTGGCCGCTGAAAAAGGAGAGTCTTGTGCAAGCAGCAGCATTGGTACAAGAACAACTAGAACAGGGTCATCTTAAACCGTCTGTAAGCCCTTGGAACACTCCTATATTTGTAATAAGAAAGAAGTCAGGAAAATATTGACTGGTGCATGATTTACGAGTGGTAAGTGATCAGATGCAAGCGATGGGAACGTTACAACCTGGCCTTCCTAACCCTGCCATAATTCCGGAAGGATGGTATCTCTTAATAGTTAATTGAAAGGACTGTTTCTTTACTATTGGCTTACACCCGCGAGATACTGAACGTTTTGCCTTTACTGTGCCATCAATTAATCGGGAAGCTCCTGCGGCACGATACGGGTGGACTGTGTTGCCGCAAGGAATGAAAAACAGTCCTACATTAGGTCAGCTGTTTGTAGATGCTGCACTAGCACCTGTGCGTGAAGCCTGGCCAGCGGCAATTATTCATCATTACATGGATGATATATTAATAGCACAAGCTGAGCCATTTGTAGAGCAACAAGAACAGTTTTTAACACAGCAACTAGAAAAACAAGGGCTAGTAGTAGCCGCGGAAAAAGCTACAGAGAGAAGCGCCATGGAAGTATTTGGGGTGGAAGATTTCCGACTCTCATATCCATCCACAAAAACGACCTTACATACAAACTTAAAAACAATTAATGACGCTCAGAAATTGTTAGGAGACCTCCAATGGCTTCGACCTGTTGTAGGTTTTAACAACGACGAATTAGATATTCTGCGACCACTCTTAAAGGGCACAGATCCAGCGACACCAGTGATGGTAACACCCGCTCAACAGGCCGCCATACAGCGACTTGGTGAGCAGATCGCTCACAGATGCGTGCATCGACGAGACCCTGATCTCCTTATTATGATCGGCAAAGAGCAATTCATTGGTGCACTTACTCAGTGCAAAACGAAAACGGGGGACACGACAAGGGTTTTGGAACGGTTGTTCCCGTCACTACAGCCGAAAACAACAATACAGACAAGAACGGCGAATTTAGCGGAACTAATAAGAAAAGGTCGCTCAAGAATGGGGCAAATAGCAGGAGAAGAGCCAAGTACGATATACCTACCAATTAAATGAGGAGCTTTAGAATGGCTGATTCAACAGTCATCGGACCTTCAGCTGAGTTTACTCACAACAGGTGATAGTGAAATTGACGTGAGCTGACTTGCGTCGCCAGTGTTAAAATGGATGGCTCAACAAAACTGGATGGTAATTCCCAAACTTAGTAGACGGCCTTTGCAAAATGCAGGAACTCTCTTTACTGACGCAGGACGCAAATCTCGAAGAGCAGCAGCAATGTGGCAGATCAATGGCGAATGGTGCCACAAAATTATTCCGGCAGCGCCAGAAGACACTTTGCAAACGATGGAATTATCAGCTGTCATTTGGGCCTTTTTGGAATGGCTAAATGAGCCACTGAACGTGGTAACGGACTCTCTGTATGTAGCCGGGATCGTGGCCCGAGTGGAGGACGCGCGAGTCCGAGCCCTGCAGAACAATAGACTGTATATGTTGTTGCAAACATTGCAATCTGCCATTGGTCAGAGGCAACATCCGTATGCGATAATACACACAAGAAGTCATAAATGGACTGAAGGCTTGGGTGAAGGAAATCAGAGGACAGATGACTTTGTTACTGTTAACTTTCCAGTGAATAAATTTACGATGGCCAGAGAAGCACACGCTGAGTTTCATCAAAGTGCTAGAGGCATTCATAAACAATTTGGCATTTCTTTGGAAGATGCCTGTGGGATAGTGCGGGCATGTCCCGAGTGCAGCCATCAGGGCCCAGGATTAGGCATTGGAGTCAACCCTCGTGGGCTAGGCCCACGGGAAATTTGGCAAATGGACGTCACCCATGTCCCTGAGTTTGGGAGACTTAGATATGTGCATGTTACGGTGGACAGGTTTATGGCCGGTTTATGCCCTGGGATACGGCAGCACCGGATGGACAGGCAGCCTGGGGAGCGAAAGGCTGGAGAGCAGCCCTGCAGAAAGGGACCTGGGGGCTCTGCTAGCAAGTTGACCGTAAGGCAGCAGTGCTCTGGCAGCCGCACGGGCAACCGTGTCCTGGGGGGCATCCAGCATTGCTTCGCCCCACCTTGAGCACTGGGGGCAGTTTTGAGCACCACAGGCTAAAAAGGATCTAAAGCTACTGGAGAGTGTCCAGAGGAGGCCACGAAGCTGGTGAAGGGTCTAGAGGAGAAATCTTCTGAGGAGAGGCTGGTGTCACTTGGTCTGTTCAGCCTGGAGAAGAGGAGACTGGGGGGGGGGGGGGAGCTCATAGCCATTTACTGCTTCCTCACACAGGGAGGAGGAGCAGGTGTTGAGCTCTTCTCTCTGGTGACCAGTGACAGGACCCGAGGGAATGGCAGGAAGATGTACCAAAGGAGGGTTGGGTTGCACATTAGGAAAAGGGTCTTCACCCAGAGGGTGTTGGAGCACTGGAACAGCTCCCCAGGGAAGCAGTCACAGCACCAATCCTGACAATATTAAAGAAGCATTTGGACAATGCACGCAGACACATGATGTGAATGTTGGGAGTGTCCTGCGCAGGGACAGGAGTTGGACTCAATGATCGTTGTGGGTCCCTTCCGTCGCAGGTCATTCTATGATTCTCTGATTTATTTGCCGTGGAGGAACCTGGAAGTTTTTCACTTGCAGAAACAGTGATGGGTGTTTTAGTGATTGAACACCGGGAGAGGAAAGGGGACGAGCCAGTTAGTTGGAAGGAGTTTTGAGCATGGAACCAGTTCGCTTTTCCAACCCTTTCCAGCCCATTGCCTGTCCTGCTCCTCAAGATAAGGCTGTGCTAGGGTTTAGGCACCACCCACAGGGCCTGTGAAGAGCCTCCACACTTTCCACTGTTCCGGGATGTTGGAAATTGCCTCAGAGAGCAAGGATGCGGGAGGAGCTGTGCAAGTCAGGGTCAGAAGATTATAGGGCCGTGTAGGCCAGGGATAGAACTTGTCAAGGGCAGCATAACTTGGCAAGTCGGCAAAAACAGTCTGCCCTTGAGAAGGAGATAAACACTCTAAAGAGGAGCTGAGATCCGGGAATAAGAGAAAATAACACAGAAGCTGTAACCGCAAGTAGGAGGAATATGTTAGTGTTACCTTTAGAGCTTGGCCAATAAGATAATGACGAGTAGGCATAATTAACTGATTGTGTATATAGGTGATGGCTTGGAGCAATAAAGTTGAAGCTTGCTTGATCACTCATATTGAGCCGACTGCCTGCTTCCCCGCACCGATCTGTTAAAGGGTTACTCATGGACCCAGCGGAGGGGCCCCCTCTGCAGGTGGCGCCTGAACAATGGACCCTTTCTCAGTGCGCAGAGAGGACAAGCACCAGTGATGCAGCAGCCGGAGGGTGATCATTTCGCCTAGACCGACCAAACGGGGTCTGCACTGTGCGGAGAGCTATCTGCACGGAGAGACGTGGAAAAACGCGGTGAGACGCGGCGCGGAGACAAAGGCCTGAGTTGAACACGGGTAAAGAGGTAGCTCTCAGTTTATTGCAACACTTTTTACAAAAGCAGGGAGTTAACGGGGTTAAGCATGTATCGGGGCTGATAGCCTTTGGGACTACACAAGGGGTTTTTATGAAACCTAACTCTTATTTTCAAGAAAGTGAATGGAGAGTGGTTGGAGATCGAGTATGAGACTTGGTCATAGATGACGTTAAGACTGCTAAAAAAAAAACTAACGAAGTTGTGGCGAGCAGTTATCAATTGTTTAAGAAGATATAAATTAGAGCACAATATAGCAGCCGTAGCGATGCAGGAGTTAGAGGGTCAAGCAGAGAAAAAAGAGGGAGTTATCACAATAGGAGTGGATTATGTGCCGATTCCACCTACGGGGAATCCGGTACCCGTGGGGAATAGGGAACTCCCAGTTGAAGAAAGACAACCAGAAGAATTTAGAGCTGTTCAGCCCACAGCGCCGCAATTGCCGGCGATAACAGAGACAGCAGTACAAACGTTACAGCAAGGGGGAGAGATGGCAGAAAATGAGGAAGAAATACTAGAACAATTAATACAAAGGGAACAGGGCGAAATGACCGAACATATGGAAACAATGTCACTAGATCCACAAAGAGTGTCATCCAGGCCATCACCCCAAGTAATTCAAAGGGTGGACTGGGCTGTTGTAGCAAAGGATGCGACAGCCCAGAACGACTATGAGTTATTAGACTCACTCACAGAGATGGCCTTCCCTGTAGTATTTCAACAAGGAGCCGCAGGATTACAAGGGGTACATGCGCCATTGGATTGGGAATTATTGTCGCAGTTAAGGACCACAGTTAATGAGAGTGGGCTGCATGGTGAACCTGCAAGGCAATTGCTTAATTTTATATGGGGTAACAGTATCTTGTGCGCAGAAGACATTAAAAGCATTGTGAGAATGATAATGACTCAATCAAGCCAGCTATTGTGGCAAGCTCATTGGCACCGTTTATGTGAGATAAGCGCTAATACGCCGCAGCCTCAAAGTGAGCTGGAGTTACTGTTGAGCAGCTAAGGGGAACTGGGAGATTTGCTCCTATCGATATGCAAGTACAATTGGGGCCAGCAATTTGTATGGAAAGTATGAGAACAGCTAGAAGGGCAATGGACACGGTAAAAACTGTACCCCCCCCCCCCCACCCCCCCACCCCATCATATATGTCGCTGAAGCAGGGGTCCCATGAGCCCTTCGCATCATTTGTGGACAAAATCACTGAGGCCATGAACAAGGGAGATGTACCAGAATGAATGAAAGGAGCCTTGCTTAGGCAGTGCGTGATGCAAAATAGCAATCCCGCCACCAAAGCCATATTGGTTACACTGCCAAATGGTGCTACTACAGAAATGATGTTAGAAAGGATGAGCTGAGTACCAGCAGGCCCTCAAGCATTTTTAGTAGATGCAATACGAGAATTAGGAAGAGGATTAGTGCAAGCGCAGAGGCAAGCATTTGCTGCCCTAGCACCATTAACCCCGATAAAAGAAGAAAAAAGTCGGTTACAGAAACCAAGGTGTTTTAGGTGTGGGCGGGACGGACATTGTAAGCGACAGTGCAGGGTAAGAGTATGGTGTCCGAATTGCAATTCGGGATCCCACGCCACCGTCACCTGCTGAGTTTCGGGAAACGGCCAACCCAGCGTGAGGAGTCGCCGCGCGTCGACAACAGTAGCTGCTCCCGTGCAATATACGACTCCCGTTGGAGGCCAGCCTCCTACGACAACACCCATGCAGTCTCCGCACAACAACTTCAACCAGCCACCAGAGGAAGCCTTGGACTGGTTGTGGAAACAGCAGTAGACATTACCTTAACTGATACCTGGCCTCAAAAGAGCCCGACCACAGTTAAAGGACCGATAATGATCTCTGGACAGCCACAAGGAGCGTTACTATTGGGCCGGTCATCAAGTGGACTTAAAGGACTTTTCATATTACCTGGAGTTATTGATGCTGATTATACTGGAGTAATACAGATTGTAGTGCAGACGAACTTTCCGCCAATACATAGCCCAAAAGGGACCACAATCGCTCAGCTCGTCCCTGTAAACAACCCATTGGCTGACTCATCGGCTACGCCGCCCAAGGAGCGAGGGGACCAAGGTTTTGGTTCAACAGGAGGACTTGCTTTGCTCCTGTTGCCATTGAATCAACGGCCTGTTGTACCTGTTGTTTTTGATAATGGACATCAGCAAACTCGCGTATGAGCCTTACTAGATACTGGTGCGGATGTAACCATAGTGACTAATCACCTTTGGCTGCGAGATTGGCCTCTTCAGCAGGCGGCCCCAGGTGTGGAGGGTGTGGGCGGCACGGCACCTGTCCAACGCAGTGTGCAAAGAATTTTTGTTATTGTGGATGGAGGAAAGGCAACCACGATAGTAACTGTAATGCCGCTGCCCATTGGTGTCAATGTCCTCATCGGACGTGACATCTTAGGACAAATGGGGGTGATGATAACCACTCATCCAGCATCTTTTCCTTCACAGTCACTGCGTTGAATTTCCCAATTCAGCTAACATGGCTAACTGACAAGCCAGTGCGGACTGAGCAGTGGCCGCTGAAAAAGGAGAGTCTTGTGCAAGCAGCAGCATTGGTACAAGAACAACTAGAACAGGGTCATCTCAAACCGTCTGTAAGCCCTTGGAACACTCCTATATTTGTAATAAGAAAGAAGTCAGGAAAATATTGACTGGTGCATGATTTACGAGTGGTAAGTGATCAGATGCAAGCGATGGGAACGTTACAACCTGGCCTTCCTAACCCTGCCATAATTCCGGAAGGATGGTATCTCTTAATAGTTAATTGAAAGGACTGTTTCTTTACTATTGGCTTACACCCGCGAGATACTGAACGTTTTGCCTTTACTGTGCCATCAATTAATCGGGAAGCTCCTGCGGCACGATACGGGTGGACTGTGTTGCCGCAAGGAATGAAAAACAGTCCTACATTAGGTCAGCTGTTTGTAGATGCTGCACTAGCACCTGTGCGTGAAGCCAGGCCAGCGGCAATTATTCATCATTACATGGATGATATATTAATAGCACAAGCTGAGCCATTTGTAGAGCAACAAGAACAGTTTTTAACACAGCAACTAGAAAAACAAGGGCTAGTAGTAGCCGCGGAAAAAGCTACAGAGAGAAGCGCCATGGAAGTATTTGGGGTGGAAGATTTCCGACTCTCATATCCATCCACAAAAACGACCTTACATACAAACTTAAAAACAATTAATGACGCTCAGAAATTGTTAGGAGACCTCCAATGGCTTCAACCTGTTGTAGGTTTTAACAACGACGAATTAGATATTCTGCGACCACTCTTAAAGGGCACAGATCCAGCGACACCAGTGATGGTAACACCCGCTCAACAGGCCGCCATACAGCGACTTGGTGAGCAGATCGCTCACAGATGCGTGCATCGACGAGACCCTGATCTCCTATTATGATCGGCAAAGAGCAATTCATTGGTGCACTTACTCAGTGCAAAACGAAAACGGGGGACACGACAAGGGTTTTGGAACGGTTGTTCCCGTCACTACAGCCGAAAACAACAATACAGACAAGAACGGCGAATTTAGCGGAACTAATAAGAAAAGGTCGCTCAAGAATGGGGCAAATAGCAGGAGAAGAGCCAAGTACGATATACCTACCAATTAAATGAGGAGCTTTAGAATGGCTGATTCAACAGTCATCGGACCTTCAGCTGAGTTTACTCACAACAGGTGATAGTGAAATTGACGTGAGCTGACTTGCGTCGCCAGTGTTAAAATGGATGGCTCAACAAAACTGGATGGTAATTCCCAAACTTAGTAGACGGCCTTTGCAAAATGCAGGAACTCTCTTTACTGACGCAGGACGCAAATCTCGAAGAGCAGCAGCAATGTGGCAGATCAATGGCGAATGGTGCCACAAAATTATTCCGGCAGCGCCAGAAGACACTTTGCAAACGATGGAATTATCAGCTGTCATTTGGGCCTTTTTGGAATGGCTAAATGAGCCACTGAACGTGGTAACGGACTCTCTGTATGTAGCCGGGATCGTGGCCCGAGTGGAGGACGCGCGAGTCCGAGCCCTGCAGAACAATAGACTGTATATGTTGTTGCAAACATTGCAATCTGCCATTGGTCAGAGGCAACATCCGTATGCGATAATACACACAAGAAGTCATAAATGGACTGAAGGCTTGGGTGAAGGAAATCAGAGGACAGATGACTTTGTTACTGTTAACTTTCCAGTGAATAAATTTACGATGGCCAGAGAAGCACACGCTGAGTTTCATCAAAGTGCTAGAGGCATTCATAAACAATTTGGCATTTCTTTGGAAGATGCCTGTGGGATAGTGCGGGCATGTCCCGAGTGCAGCCATCAAGGCCCAGGATTAGGCATTGGAGTCAACCCTCGTGGGCTAGGCCCACGGGAAATTTGGCAAATGGACGTCACCCATGTCCCTGAGTTTGGGAGACTTAGATATGTGCATGTTACGGTGGACAGGTTTATGGCCGGTTTATGCCCTGGGATACGGCAGCACCGGATGGACAGGCAGCCTGGGGAGCGAAAGGCTGGAGAGCAGCCCTGCAGAAAGGGACCTGGGGGCTCTGCTAGCAAGTTGACCGTAAGGCAGCAGTGCTCTGGCAGCCGCAAGGGCAACCGTGTCCTGGGGGGCATCCAGCATTGCTTCGCCCCACCTTGAGCACTGGGGGCAGTTTTGAGCACCACAGGCTAAAAAGGATCTAAAGCTACTGGAGAGTGTCCAGAGGAGGCCACGAAGCTGGTGAAGGGTCTAGAGGAGAAATCTTCTGAGGAGAGGCTGGTGTCACTTGGTCTGTTCAGCCTGGAGAAGAGGAGACTGGGGGGGGGGGGGGGAGCTCATAGCCATTTACTGCTTCCTCACACAGGGAGGAGGAGCAGGTGTTGAGCTCTTCTCTCTGGTGACCAGTGACAGGACCCGAGGGAATGGCAGGAAGATGTACCAAAGGAGGGTTGGGTTGCACATTAGGAAAAGGGTCTTCACCCAGAGGGTGTTGGAGCACTGGAACAGCTCCCCAGGGAAGCAGTCACAGCACCAATCCTGACAATATTAAAGAAGCATTTGGACAATGCACGCAGACACATGATGTGAATGTTGGGAGTGTCCTGCGCAGGGACAGGAGTTGGACTCAATGATCGTTGTGGGTCCCTTCCGTCGCAGGTCATTCTATGATTCTCTGATTTATTTGCCGTGGAGGAACCTGGAAGTTTTTCACTTGCAGAAACAGTGATGGGTGTTTTAGTGATTGAACACCGGGAGAGGAAAGGGGACGAGCCAGTTAGTTGGAAGGAGTTTTGAGCATGGAACCAGTTCGCTTTTCCAACCCTTTCCAGCCCATTGCCTGTCCTGCTCCTCAAGATAAGGCTGTGCTAGGGTTTAGGCACCACCCACAGGGCCTGTGAAGAGCCTCCACACTTTCCACTGTTCCGGGATGTTGGAAATTGCCTCAGAGAGCAAGGATGCGGGAGGAGCTGTGCAAGTCAGGGTCAGAAGATTATAGGGCCGTGTAGGCCAGGGATAGAACTTGTCAAGGGCAGCATAACTTGGCAAGTCGGCAAAAACAGTCTGCCCTTGAGAAGGAGATAAACACTCTAAAGAGGAGCTGAGATCCGGGAATAAGAGAAAATAACACAGAAGCTGTAACCGCAAGTAGGAGGAATATGTTAGTGTTACCTTTAGAGCTTGGCCAATAAGATAATGACGAGTAGGCATAATTAACTGATTGTGTATATAGGTGATGGCTTGGAGCAATAAAGTTGAAGCTTGCTTGATCACTCATATTGAGCCGACTGCCTGCTTCCCCGCACCGATCTGTTAAAGGGTTACTCATGGACCCAGCGGAGGGGCCCCCTCTGCAGGTGGCGCCTGAACAATGGACCCTTTCTCAGTGCGCGGAGAGGACAAGCACCAGTGATGCAGCAGCCGGAGGGTGATCATTTCGCCTAGACCGACCAAACGGGGTCTGCACTGTGCGGAGAGCTATCTGCACGGAGAGACGTGGAAAAACGCGGTGAGACGCGGCGCGGAGACAAAGGCCTGAGTTGAACACGGGTAAAGAGGTAGCTCTCAGTTTATTGCAACACTTTTTACAAAAGCAGGGAGTTAACGGGGTTAAGCATGTATCGGGGCTGATAGCCTTTGGGACTACACAAGGGGTTTTTATGAAACCTAACTCTTATTTTCAAGAAAGTGAATGGAGAGTGGTTGGAGATCGAGTATGAGACTTGGTCATAGATGACGTTAAGACTGCTAAAAAAAAACTAACGAAGTTGTGGCGAGCAGTTATCAATTGTTTAAGAAGATATAAATTAGAGCACAATATAGCAGCCGTAGCGATGCAGGAGTTAGAGGGTCAAGCAGAGAAAAAAGAGGGAGTTATCACAATAGGAGTGGATTATGTGCCGATTCCACCTACGGGGAATCCGGTACCCGTGGGGAATAGGGAACTCCCAGTTGAAGAAAGACAACCAGAAGAATTTAGAGCTGTTCAGCCCACAGCGCCGCAATTGCCGGCGATAACAGAGACAGCAGTACAAACGTTACAGCAAGGGGGAGAGATGGCAGAAAATGAGGAAGAAATACTAGAACAATTAATACAAAGGGAACAGGGCGAAATGACCGAACATATGGAAACAATGTCACTAGATCCACAAAGAGTGTCATCCAGGCCATCACCCCAAGTAATTCAAAGGGTGGACTGGGCTGTTGTAGCAAAGGATGCGACAGCCCGGAACGACTATGAGTTATTAGACTCACTCACAGAGATGGCCTTCCCTGTAGTATTTCAACAAGGAGCCGCAGGATTACAAGGGGTACATGCGCCACTGGATTGGGAATTATTGTCGCAGTTAAGGACCACAGTTAATGAGAGTGGGCTGCATGGTGAACCTGCAAGGCAATTGCTTAATTTTATATGGGGTAACAGTATCTTGTGCGCAGAAGACATTAAAAGCATTGTGAGAATGATAATGACTCAATCAAGCCAGCTATTGTGGCAAGCTCATTGGCACCGTTTATGTGAGATAAGCGCTAATACGCCGCAGCCTCAAGGTGAGCTGGAGTTACTGTTGAGCAGCTAAGGGGAACTGGGAGATTTGCTCCTATCGATATGCAAGTACAATTGGGGCCAGCAATTTCTATGGAAAGTATGAGAACAGCTAGAAGGGCAATGGACACGGTAAAAACTGTACCCCCCCCCCCCCACCCCCCCACCCCATCATATATGTCGCTGAAGCAGGGGTCCCATGAGCCCTTCGCATCATTTGTGGACAAAATCACTGAGGCCATGAACAAGGGAGATGTACCAGAATGAATGAAAGGAGCCTTGCTTAGGCAGTGCGTGATGCAAAATAGCAATCCCGCCACCAAAGCCATATTGGTTACACTGCCAAATGGTGCTACTACAGAAATGATGTTAGAAAGGATGAGCTGAGTACCAGCAGGCCCTCAAGCATTTTTAGTAGATGCAATACGAGAATTAGGAAGAGGATTAGTGCAAGCGCAGAGGCAAGCATTTGCTGCCCTAGCACCATTAACCCCGATAAAAGAAGAAAAAAGTCGGTTACAGAAACCAAGGTGTTTTAGGTGTGGGCGGGACGGACATTGTAAGCGACAGTGCAGGGTAAGAGTATGGTGTCCGAATTGCAATTCGGGATCCCACGCCACCGTCACCTGCTGAGTTTCGGGAAACGGCCAACCCAGCGTGAGGAGTCGCCGCGCGTCGACAACAGTAGCTGCTCCCGTGCAATATACGACTCCCGTTGGAGGCCAGCCTCCTACGACAACACCCATGCAGTCTCCGCACAACAACTTCAACCAGCCACCAGAGGAAGCCTTGGACTGGTTGTGGAAACAGCAGTAGACATTACCTTAACTGATACCTGGCCTCAAAAGAGCCCGACCACAGTTAAAGGACCGATAATGATCTCTGGACAGCCACAAGGAGCGTTACTATTGGGCCGGTCATCAAGTGGACTTAAAGGACTTTTCATATTACCTGGAGTTATTGATGCTGATTATACTGGAGTAATACAGATTGTAGTGCAGATGACCTTTCCGCCAATACATAGCCCAAAAGGGAACACAATCGCTCAGCTCGTCCCTGTAAACAACCCATTGGCTGACTCATCGGCTACGCCGCCCAAGGAGCGAGGGGACCAAGGTTTTGGTTCAACAGGAGGACTTGCTTTGCTCCTGTTGCCATTGAATCAACGGCCTGTTGTACCTGTTGTTTTTGATAATGGACATCAGCAAACTCGCGTATGAGCCTTACTAGATACTGGTGCGGATGTAACCATAGTGACTAATCACCTTTGGCTGCGAGATTGGCCTCTTCAGCAGGCGGCCCCAGGTGTGGAGGGTGTGGGCGGCACGGCACCTGTCCAACGCAGTGTGCAAAGAATTTTTGTTATTGTGGATGGAGGAAAGGCAACCACGATAGTAACTGTAATGCCGCTGCCCATTGGTGTCAATGTCCTCATCGGACGTGACATCTTAGGACAAATGGGGGTGATGATAACCACTCATCCAGCATCTTTTCCTTCACAGTCACTGCGTTGAATTTCCCAATTCAGCTAACATGGCTAACTGACAAGCCAGTGCGGACTGAGCAGTGGCCGCTGAAAAAGGAGAGTCTTGTGCAAGCAGCAGCATTGGTACAAGAACAACTAGAACAGGGTCATCTCAAACCGTCTGTAAGCCCTTGGAACACTCCTATATTTGTAATAAGAAAGAAGTCAGGAAAATATTGACTGGTGCATGATTTACGAGTGGTAAGTGATCAGATGCAAGCGATGGGAACGTTACAACCTGGCCTTCCTAACCCTGCCATAATTCCGGAAGGATGGTATCTCTTAATAGTTAATTGAAAGGACTGTTTCTTTACTATTGGCTTACACCCGCGAGATACTGAACGTTTTGCCTTTACTGTGCCATCAATTAATCGGGAAGCTCCTGCGGCACGATACGGGTGGACTGTGTTGCCGCAAGGAATGAAAAACAGTCCTACATTAGGTCAGCTGTTTGTAGATGCTGCACTAGCACCTGTGCGTGAAGCCAGGCCAGCGGCAATTATTCATCATTACATGGATGATATATTAATAGCACAAGCTGAGCCATTTGTAGAGCAACAAGAACAGTTTTTAACACAGCAACTAGAAAAACAAGGGCTAGTAGTAGCCGCGGAAAAAGCTACAGAGAGAAGCGCCATGGAAGTATTTGGGGTGGAAGATTTCCGACTCTCATATCCATCCACAAAAACGACCTTACATACAAACTTAAAAACAATTAATGACGCTCAGAAATTGTTAGGAGACCTCCAATGGCTTCGACCTGTTGTAGGTTTTAACAACGACGAATTAGATATTCTGCGACCACTCTTAAAGGGCACAGATCCAGCGACACCAGTGATGGTAACACCCGCTCAACAGGCCGCCATACAGCGACTTGGTGAGCAGATCGCTCACAGATGCGTGCATCGACGAGACCCTGATCTCCTATTATGATCGGCAAAGAGCAATTCATTGGTGCACTTACTCAGTGCAAAACGAAAATGGGGGACACGACAAGGGTTTTGGAACGGTTGTTCCCGTCACTACAGCCGAAAACAACAATACAGACAAGAACGGCGAATTTAGCGGAACTAATAAGAAAAGGTCGCTCAAGAATGGGGCAAATAGCAGGAGAAGAGCCAAGTACGATATACCTACCAATTAAATGAGGAGCTTTAGAATGGCTGATTCAACAGTCATCGGACCTTCAGCTGAGTTTACTCACAACAGGTGATAGTGAAATTGACGTGAGCTGACTTGCGTCGCCAGTGTTAAAATGGATGGCTCAACAAAACTGGATGGTAATTCCCAAACTTAGTAGACGGCCTTTGCAAAATGCAGGAACTCTCTTTACTGACGCAGGACGCAAATCTCGAAGAGCAGCAGCAATGTGGCAGATCAATGGCGAATGGTGCCACAAAATTATTCCGGCCGCGCCAGAAGACACTTTGCAAACGATGGAATTATCAGCTGTCATTTGGGCCTTTTTGGAATGGCTAAATGAGCCACTGAACGTGGTAACGGACTCTCTGTATGTAGCCGGGATCGTGGCCCGAGTGGAGGACGCGCGAGTCCGAGCCCTGCAGAACAATAGACTGTATATGTTGTTGCAAACATTGCAATCTGCCATTGGTCAGAGGCAACATCCGTATGCGATAATACACACAAGAAGTCATAAATGGACTGAAGGCTTGGGTGAAGGAAATCAGAGGACAGATGACTTTGTTACTGTTAACTTTCCAGTGAATAAATTTACGATGGCCAGAGAGGCACACGCTGAGTTTCATCAAAGTGCTAGAGGCATTCATAAACAATTTGGCATTTCTTTGGAAGATGCCTGTGGGATAGTGCGGGCATGTCCCGAGTGCAGCCATCAAGGCCCAGGATTAGGCATTGGAGTCAACCCTCGTGGGCTAGGCCCACGGGAAATTTGGCAAATGGACGTCACCCATGTCCCTGAGTTTGGGAGACTTAGATATGTGCATGTTACGGTGGACAGGTTTATGGCCGGTTTATGCCCTGGGATACGGCAGCACCGGATGGACAGGCAGCCTGGGGAGCGAAAGGCTGGAGAGCAGCCCTGCAGAAAGGGACCTGGGGGCTCTGCTAGCAAGTTGACCGTAAGGCAGCAGTGCTCTGGCAGCCGCAAGGGCAACCGTGTCCTGGGGGGCATCCAGCATTGCTTCGCCCCACCTTGAGCACTGGGGGCAGTTTTGAGCACCACAGGCTAAAAAGGATCTAAAGCTACTGGAGAGTGTCCAGAGGAGGCCACGAAGCTGGTGAAGGGTCTAGAGGAGAAATCTTCTGAGGAGAGGCTGGTGTCACTTGGTCTGTTCAGCCTGGAGAAGGGGAGACTGGGGGGGGGGGGGGAGCTCATAGCCATTTACTGCTTCCTCACACAGGGAGGAGGAGCAGGTGTTGAGCTCTTCTCTCTGGTGACCAGTGACAGGACCCGAGGGAATGGCAGGAAGATGTACCAAAGGAGGGTTGGGTTGCACATTAGGAAAAGGGTCTTCACCCAGAGGGTGTTGGAGCACTGGAACAGCTCCCCAGGGAAGCAGTCACAGCACCAATCCTGACAATATTAAAGAAGCATTTGGACAATGCACGCAGACACATGATGTGAATGTTGGGAGTGTCCTGCGCAGGGACAGGAGTTGGACTCAATGATCGTTGTGGGTCCCTTCCGTCGCAGGTCATTCTATGATTCTCTGATTTATTTGCCGTGGAGGAACCTGGAAGTTTTTCACTTGCAGAAACAGTGATGGGTGTTTTAGTGATTGAACACCGGGAGAGGAAAGGGGACGAGCCAGTTAGTTGGAAGGAGTTTTGAGCATGGAACCAGTTCGCTTTTCCAACCCTTTCCAGCCCATTGCCTGTCCTGCTCCTCAAGATAAGGCTGTGCTAGGGTTTAGGCACCACCCACAGGGCCTGTGAAGAGCCTCCACACTTTCCACTGTTCCGGGATGTTGGAAATTGCCTCAGAGAGCAAGGATGCGGGAGGAGCTGTGCAAGTCAGGGTCAGAAGATTATAGGGCCGTGTAGGCCAGGGATAGAACTTGTCAAGGGCAGCATAACTTGGCAAGTCGGCAAAAACAGTCTGCCCTTGAGAAGGAGATAAACACTCTAAAGAGGAGCTGAGATCCGGGAATAAGAGAAAATAACACAGAAGCTGTAACCGCAAGTAGGAGGAATATGTTAGTGTTACCTTTAGAGCTTGGCCAATAAGATAATGACGAGTAGGCATAATTAACTGATTGTGTATATAGGTGATGGCTTGGAGCAATAAAGTTGAAGCTTGCTTGATCACTCATATTGAGCCGACTGCCTGCTTCCCCGCACCGATCTGTTAAAGGGTTACTCATGGACCCAGCGGAGGGGCCCCCTCTGCAGGTGGCGCCTGAACAATGGACCCTTTCTCAGTGCGCGGAGAGGACAAGCACCAGTGATGCAGCAGCCGGAGGGTGATCATTTCGCCTAGACCGACCAAACGGGGTCTGCACTGTGCGGAGAGCTATCTGCACGGAGAGACGTGGAAAAACGCGGTGAGACGCGGCGCGGAGACAAAGGCCTGAGTTGAACACGGGTAAAGAGGTAGCTCTCAGTTTATTGCAACACTTTTTACAAAAGCAGGGAGTTAACGGGGTTAAGCATGTATCGGGGCTGATAGCCTTTGGGACTACACAAGGGGTTTTTATGAAACCTAACTCTTATTTTCAAGAAAGTGAATGGAGAGTGGTTGGAGATCGAGTATGAGACTTGGTCATAGATGACGTTAAGACTGCTAAAAAAAAACTAACGAAGTTGTGGCGAGCAGTTATCAATTGTTTAAGAAGATATAAATTAGAGCACAATATAGCAGCCGTAGCGATGCAGGAGTTAGAGGGTCAAGCAGAGAAAAAAGAGGGAGTTATCACAATAGGAGTGGATTATGTGCCGATTCCACCTACGGGGAATCCGGTACCCGTGGGGAATAGGGAACTCCCAGTTGAAGAAAGACAACCAGAAGAATTTAGAGCTGTTCAGCCCACAGCGCCGCAATTGCCGGCGATAACAGAGACAGCAGTACAAACGTTACAGCAAGGGGGAGAGATGGCAGAAAATGAGGAAGAAATACTAGAACAATTAATACAAAGGGAACAGGGCGAAATGACCGAACATATGGAAACAATGTCACTAGATCCACAAAGAGTGTCATCCAGGCCATCACCCCAAGTAATTCAAAGGGTGGACTGGGCTGTTGTAGCAAAGGATGCGACAGCCCGGAACGACTATGAGTTATTAGACTCACTCACAGAGATGGCCTTCCCTGTAGTATTTCAACAAGGAGCCGCAGGATTACAAGGGGTACATGCGCCATTGGATTGGGAATTATTGTCGCAGTTAAGGACCACAGTTAATGAGAGTGGGCTGCATGGTGAACCTGCAAGGCAATTGCTTAATTTTATATGGGGTAACAGTATCTTGTGCGCAGAAGACATTAAAAGCATTGTGAGAATGATAATGACTCAATCAAGCCAGCTATTGTGGCAAGCTCATTGGCACCGTTTATGTGAGATAAGCGCTAATACGCCGCAGCCTCAAGGTGAGTTACTGTTGAGCAGCTAAGGGGAACTGGGAGATTTGCTCCTATCGATATGCAAGTACAATTGGGGCCAGCAATTTCTATGGAAAGTATGAGAACAGCTAGAAGGGCAATGGACACGGTAAAAACTGTACCCCCCCCCCCCACCCCCCCACCCCATCATATATGTCGCTGAAGCAGGGGTCCCATGAGCCCTTCGCATCATTTGTGGACAAAATCACTGAGGCCATGAACAAGGGAGATGTACCAGAATGAATGAAAGGAGCCTTGCTTAGGCAGTGCGTGATGGAAAATAGCAATCCCGCCACCAAAGCCATATTGGTTACACTGCCAAATGGTGCTACTACAGAAATTATGTTAGAAAGGATGAGCTGAGTACCAGCAGGCCCTCAAGCATTTTTAGTAGATGCAATACGAGAATTAGGAAGAGGATTAGTGCAAGCGCAGAGGCAAGCATTTGCTGCCCTAGCACCATTAACCCCGATAAAAGAAGAAAAAAGTCGGTTACAGAAACCAAGGTGTTTTAGGTGTGGGCGGGACAGACATTGTAAGCGACAGTGCAGGGTAAGAGTATGGTGTCCGAATTGCAATTCGGGATCCCACGCCACCGTCACCTGCTGAGTTTCGGGAAACGGCCAACCCAGCGTGAGGAGTCGCCGCGCGTCGACAACAGTAGCTGCTCCCGTGCAATATACGACTCCCGTTAGAGGCCAGCCTCCTACGACAACACCCATGCAGTCTCCGCACAACAACTTCAAGCAGCCACCAGAGGAAGCCTTGGACTGGTTGTGGAAACAGCAGTAGACATTACCTTAACTGATACCTGGCCTCAAAAGAGCCCGACCACAGTTAAAGGACCGATAATGATCTCTGGACAGCCACAAGGAGCGTTACTATTGGGCCGGTCATCAAGTGGACTTAAAGGACTTTTCATATTACCTGGAGTTATTGATGCTGATTATACTGGAGTAATACAGATTGTAGTGCAGACGACCTTTCCGCCAATACATAGCCCAAAAGGGAACACAATCGCTCAGCTCGTCCCTGTAAACAACCCATTGGCTGACTCATCGGCTACGCCGCCCAAGGAGCGAGGGGACCAAGGTTTTGGTTCAACAGGAGGACTTGCTTTGCTCCTGTTGCCATTGAATCAACGGCCTGTTGTACCTGTTGTTTTTGATAATGGACATCAGCAAACTCGCGTATGAGCCTTACTAGATACTGGTGCGGATGTAACCATAGTGACTAATCACCTTTGGCTGCGAGATTGGCCTCTTCAGCAGGCGGCCCCAGGTGTGGAGGGTGTGGGCGGCACGGCACCTGTCCAACGCAGTGTGCAAAGAATTTTTGTTATTGTGGATGGAGGAAAGGCAACCACGATAGTAACTGTAATGCCGCTGCCCATTGGTGTCAATGTCCTCATCGGACGTGACATCTTAGGACAAATGGGGGTGATGATAACCACTCATCCAGCATCTTTTCCTTCACAGTCACTGCGTTGAATTTCCCAATTCAGCTAACATGGCTAACTGACAAGCCAGTGCGGACTGAGCAGTGGCCGCTGAAAAAGGAGAGTCTTGTGCAAGCAGCAGCATTGGTACAAGAACAACTAGAACAGGGTCATCTCAAACCGTCTGTAAGCCCTTGGAACACTCCTATATTTGTAATAAGAAAGAAGTCAGGAAAATATTGACTGGTGCATGATTTACGAGTGGTAAATGATCAGATGCAAGCGATGGGAACGTTACAACCTGGCCTTCCTAACCCTGCCATAATTCCGGAAGGATGGTATCTCTTAATAGTTAATTGAAAGGACTGTTTCTTTACTATTGGCTTACACCCGAGAGATACTGAACGTTTTGCCTTTACTGTGCCATCAATTAATCGGGAAGCTCCTGCGGCACGATACGGGTGGACTGTGTTGCCGCAAGGAATGAAAAACAGTCCTACATTAGGTCAGCTGTTTGTAGATGCTGCACTAGCACCTGTGCGTGAAGCCTGGCCAGCGGCAATTATTCATCATTACATGGATGATATATTAATAGCACAAGCTGAGCCATTTGTAGAGCAACAAGAACAGTTTTTAACACAGCAACTAGAAAAACAAGGGCTAGTAGTAGCCGCGGAAAAAGCTACAGAGAGAAGCGCCATGGAAGTATTTGGGGTGGAAGATTTCCGACTCTCATATCCATCCACAAAAACGACCTTACATACAAACTTAAAAACAATTAATGACGCTCAGAAATTGTTAGGAGACCTCCAATGGCTTCGACCTGTTGTAGGTTTTAACAACGACGAATTAGATATTCTGCGACCACTCTTAAAGGGCACAGATCCAGCGACACCAGTGATGGTAACACCCGCTCAACAGGCCGCCATACAGCGACTTGGTGAGCAGATCGCTCACAGATGCGTGCATCGACGAGACCCTGATCTCCTATTATGATCGGCAAAGAGCAATTCATTGGTGCACTTACTCAGTGCAAAACGAAAATGGGGGACACGACAAGGGTTTTGGAACGGTTGTTCCCGTCACTACAGCCGAAAACAACAATACAGACAAGAACGGCGAATTTAGCGGAACTAATAAGAAAAGGTCGCTCAAGAATGGGGCAAATAGCAGGAGAAGAGCCAAGTACGATATACCTACCAATTAAATGAGGAGCTTTAGAATGGCTGATTCAACAGTCATCGGACCTTCAGCTGAGTTTACTCACAACAGGTGATAGTGAAATTGACGTGAGCTGACTTGCGTCGCCAGTGTTAAAATGGATGGCTCAACAAAACTGGATGGTAATTCCCAAACTTAGTAGACGGCCTTTGCAAAATGCAGGAACTCTCTTTACTGACGCAGGACGCAAATCTCGAAGAGCAGCAGCAATGTGGCAGATCAATGGCGAATGGTGCCACAAAATTATTCCGGCCGCGCCAGAAGACACTTTGCAAACGATGGAATTATCAGCTGTCATTTGGGCCTTTTTGGAATGGCTAAATGAGCCACTGAACGTGGTAACGGACTCTCTGTATGTAGCCGGGATCGTGGCCCGAGTGGAGGACGCGCGAGTCCGAGCCCTGCAGAACAATAGACTGTATATGTTGTTGCAAACATTGCAATCTGCCATTGGTCAGAGGCAACATCCGTATGCGATAATACACACAAGAAGTCATAAATGGACTGAAGGCTTGGGTGAAGGAAATCAGAGGACAGATGACTTTGTTACTGTTAACTTTCCAGTGAATAAATTTACGATGGCCAGAGAAGCACACGCTGAGTTTCATCAAAGTGCTAGAGGCATTCATAAACAATTTGGCATTTCTTTGGAAGATGCCTGTGGGATAGTGCGGGCATGTCCCGAGTGCAGCCATCAAGGCCCAGGATTAGGCATTGGAGTCAACCCTCGTGGGCTAGGCCCACGGGAAATTTGGCAAATGGAAGTCACCCATGTCCCTGAGTTTGGGAGACTTAGATATGTGCATGTTACGGTGGACAGGTTTATGGCCGGTTTATGCCCTGGGATACGGCAGCACCGGATGGACAGGCAGCCTGGGGAGCGAAAGGCTGGAGAGCAGCCCTGCAGAAAGGGACCTGGGGGCTCTGCTAGCAAGTTGACCGTAAGGCAGCAGTGCTCTGGCAGCCGCAAGGGCAACCGTGTCCTGGGGGGCATCCAGCATTGCTTCGCCCCACCTTGAGCACTGGGGGCAGTTTTGAGCACCACAGGCTAAAAAGGATCTAAAGCTACTGGAGAGTGTCCAGAGGAGGCCACGAAGCTGGTGAAGGGTCTAGAGGAGAAATCTTCTGAGGAGAGGCTGGTGTCACTTGGTCTGTTCAGCCTGGAGAAGGGGAGACTGGGGGGGGGGGGGGAGCTCATAGCCATTTACTGCTTCCTCACACAGGGAGGAGGAGCAGGTGTTGAGCTCTTCTCTCTGGTGACCAGTGACAGGACCCGAGGGAATGGCAGGAAGATGTACCAAAGGAGGGTTGGGTTGCACATTAGGAAAAGGGTCTTCACCCAGAGGGTGTTGGAGCACTGGAACAGCTCCCCAGGGAAGCAGTCACAGCACCAATCCTGACAATATTAAAGAAGCATTTGGACAATGCACGCAGACACATGATGTGAATGTTGGGAGTGTCCTGCGCAGGGACAGGAGTTGGACTCAATGATCGTTGTGGGTCCCTTCCGTCGCAGGTCATTCTATGATTCTCTGATTTATTTGCCGTGGAGGAACCTGGAAGTTTTTCACTTGCAGAAACAGTGATGGGTGTTTTAGTGATTGAACACCGGGAGAGGAAAGGGGACGAGCCAGTTAGTTGGAAGGAGTTTTGAGCATGGAACCAGTTCGCTTTTCCAACCCTTTCCAGCCCATTGCCTGTCCTGCTCCTCAAGATAAGGCTGTGCTAGGGTTTAGGCACCACCCACAGGGCCTGTGAAGAGCCTCCACACTTTCCACTGTTCCGGGATGTTGGAAATTGCCTCAGAGAGCAAGGATGCGGGAGGAGCTGTGCAAGTCAGGGTCAGAAGATTATAGGGCCGTGTAGGCCAGGGATAGAACTTGTCAAGGGCAGCATAACTTGGCAAGTCGGCAAAAACAGTCTGCCCTTGAGAAGGAGATAAACACTCTAAAGAGGAGCTGAGATCCGGGAATAAGAGAAAATAACACAGAAGCTGTAACCGCAAGTAGGAGGAATATGTTAGTGTTACCTTTAGAGCTTGGCCAATAAGATAATGACGAGTAGGCATAATTAACTGATTGTGTATATAGGTGATGGCTTGGAGCAATAAAGTTGAAGCTTGCTTGATCACTCATATTGAGCCGACTGCCTGCTTCCCCGCACCGATCTGTTAAAGGGTTACTCATGGACCCAGCGGAGGGGCCCCCTCTGCAGGTGGCGCCTGAACAATGGACCCTTTCTCAGTGCGCGGAGAGGACAAGCACCAGTGATGCAGCAGCCGGAGGGTGATCATTTCGCCTAGACCGACCAAACGGGGTCTGCACTGTGCGGAGAGCTATCTGCACGGAGAGACGTGGAAAAACGCGGTGAGACGCGGCGCGGAGACAAAGGCCTGAGTTGAACACGGGTAAAGAGGTAGCTCTCAGTTTATTGCAACACTTTTTACAAAAGCAGGGAGTTAACGGGGTTAAGCATGTATCGGGGCTGATAGCCTTTGGGACTACACAAGGGGTTTTTATGAAACCTAACTCTTATTTTCAAGAAAGTGAATGGAGAGTGGTTGGAGATCGAGTATGAGACTTGGTCATAGATGACGTTAAGACTGCTAAAAAAAAACTAACGAAGTTGTGGCGAGCAGTTATCAATTGTTTAAGAAGATATAAATTAGAGCACAATATAGCAGCCGTAGCGATGCAGGAGTTAGAGGGTCAAGCAGAGAAAAAAGAGGGAGTTATCACAATAGGAGTGGATTATGTGCCGATTCCACCTACGGGGAATCCGGTACCCGTGGGGAATAGGGAACTCCCAGTTGAAGAAAGACAACCAGAAGAATTTAGAGCTGTTCAGCCCACAGCGCCGCAATTGCCGGCGATAACAGAGACAGCAGTACAAACGTTACAGCAAGGGGGAGAGATGGCAGAAAATGAGGAAGAAATACTAGAACAATTAATACAAAGGGAACAGGGCGAAATGACCGAACATATGGAAACAATGTCACTAGATCCACAAAGAGTGTCATCCAGGCCATCACCCCAAGTAATTCAAAGGGTGGACTGGGCTGTTGTAGCAAAGGATGCGACAGCCCGGAACGACTATGAGTTATTAGACTCACTCACAGAGATGGCCTTCCCTGTAGTATTTCAACAAGGAGCCGCAGGATTACAAGGGGTACATGCGCCATTGGATTGGGAATTATTGTCGCAGTTAAGGACCACAGTTAATGAGAGTGGGCTGCATGGTGAACCTGCAAGGCAATTGCTTAATTTTATATGGGGTAACAGTATCTTGTGCGCAGAAGACATTAAAAGCATTGTGAGAATGATAATGACTCAATCAAGCCAGCTATTGTGGCAAGCTCATTGGCACCGTTTATGTGAGATAAGCGCTAATACGCCGCAGCCTCAAGGTGAGTTACTGTTGAGCAGCTAAGGGGAACTGGGAGATTTGCTCCTATCGATATGCAAGTACAATTGGGGCCAGCAATTTCTATGGAAAGTATGAGAACAGCTAGAAGGGCAATGGACACGGTAAAAACTGTACCCCCCCCCCCCACCCCCCCACCCCATCATATATGTCGCTGAAGCAGGGGTCCCATGAGCCCTTCGCATCATTTGTGGACAAAATCACTGAGGCCATGAACAAGGGAGATGTACCAGAATGAATGAAAGGAGCCTTGCTTAGGCAGTGCGTGATGGAAAATAGCAATCCCGCCACCAAAGCCATATTGGTTACACTGCCAAATGGTGCTACTACAGAAATGATGTTAGAAAGGATGAGCTGAGTACCAGCAGGCCCTCAAGCATTTTTAGTAGATGCAATACGAGAATTAGGAAGAGGATTAGTGCAAGCGCAGAGGCAAGCATTTGCTGCCCTAGCACCATTAACCCCGATAAAAGAAGAAAAAAGTCGGTTACAGAAACCAAGGTGTTTTAGGTGTGGGCGGGACAGACATTGTAAGCGACAGTGCAGGGTAAGAGTATGGTGTCCGAATTGCAATTCGGGATCCCACGCCACCGTCACCTGCTGAGTTTCGGGAAACGGCCAACCCAGCGTGAGGAGTCGCCGCGCGTCGACAACAGTAGCTGCTCCCGTGCAATATACGACTCCCGTTAGAGGCCAGCCTCCTACGACAACACCCATGCAGTCTCCGCACAACAACTTCAAGCAGCCACCAGAGGAAGCCTTGGACTGGTTGTGGAAACAGCAGTAGACATTACCTTAACTGATACCTGGCCTCAAAAGAGCCCGACCACAGTTAAAGGACCGATAATGATCTCTGGACAGCCACAAGGAGCGTTACTATTGGGCCGGTCATCAAGTGGACTTAAAGGACTTTTCATATTACCTGGAGTTATTGATGCTGATTATACTGGAGTAATACAGATTGTAGTGCAGACGACCTTTCCGCCAATACATAGCCCAAAAGGGAACACAATCGCTCAGCTCGTCCCTGTAAACAACCCATTGGCTGACTCATCGGCTACGCCGCCCAAGGAGCGAGGGGACCAAGGTTTTGGTTCAACAGGAGGACTTGCTTTGCTCCTGTTGCCATTGAATCAACGGCCTGTTGTACCTGTTGTTTTTGATAATGGACATCAGCAAACTCGCGTATGAGCCTTACTAGATACTGGTGCGGATGTAACCATAGTGACTAATCACCTTTGGCTGCGAGATTGGCCTCTTCAGCAGGCGGCCCCAGGTGTGGAGGGTGTGGGCGGCACGGCACCTGTCCAACGCAGTGTGCAAAGAATTTTTGTTATTGTGGATGGAGGAAAGGCAACCACGATAGTAACTGTAATGCCGCTGCCCATTGGTGTCAATGTCCTCATCGGACGTGACATCTTAGGACAAATGGGGGTGATGATAACCACTCATCCAGCATCTTTTCCTTCACAGTCACTGCGTTGAATTTCCCAATTCAGCTAACATGGCTAACTGACAAGCCAGTGCGGACTGAGCAGTGGCCGCTGAAAAAGGAGAGTCTTGTGCAAGCAGCAGCATTGGTACAAGAACAACTAGAACAGGGTCATCTCAAACCGTCTGTAAGCCCTTGGAACACTCCTATATTTGTAATAAGAAAGAAGTCAGGAAAATATTGACTGGTGCATGATTTACGAGTGGTAAATGATCAGATGCAAGCGATGGGAACGTTACAACCTGGCCTTCCTAACCCTGCCATAATTCCGGAAGGATGGTATCTCTTAATAGTTAATTGAAAGGACTGTTTCTTTACTATTGGCTTACACCCGAGAGATACTGAACGTTTTGCCTTTACTGTGCCATCAATTAATCGGGAAGCTCCTGCGGCACGATACGGGTGGACTGTGTTGCCGCAAGGAATGAAAAACAGTCCTACATTAGGTCAGCTGTTTGTAGATGCTGCACTAGCACCTGTGCGTGAAGCCTGGCCAGCGGCAATTATTCATCATTACATGGATGATATATTAATAGCACAAGCTGAGCCATTTGTAGAGCAACAAGAACAGTTTTTAACACAGCAACTAGAAAAACAAGGGCTAGTAGTAGCCGCGGAAAAAGCTACAGAGAGAAGCGCCATGGAAGTATTTGGGGTGGAAGATTTCCGACTCTCATATCCATCCACAAAAACGACCTTACATACAAACTTAAAAACAATTAATGACGCTCAGAAATTGTTAGGAGACCTCCAATGGCTTCGACCTGTTGTAGGTTTTAACAACGACGAATTAGATATTCTGCGACCACTCTTAAAGGGCACAGATCCAGCGACACCAGTGATGGTAACACCCGCTCAACAGGCCGCCATACAGCGACTTGGTGAGCAGATCGCTCACAGATGCGTGCATCGACGAGACCCTGATCTCCCTATTGACCTGACTATTATGATCGGCAAAGAGCAATTCATTGGTGCACTTACTCAGTGCAAAACGAAAACGGGGGACACGACAAGGGTTTTGGAACGGTTGTTCCCGTCACTACAGCCGAAAACAACAATACAGACAAGAACGGCGAATTTAGCGGAACTAATAAGAAAAGGTCGCTCAAGAATGGGGCAAATAGCAGGAGAAGAGCCAAGTACGATATACCTACCAATTAAATGAGGAGCTTTAGAATGGATGATTCAACAGTCATCGGACCTTCAGCTGAGTTTACTCACAACAGGTGATAGTGAAATTGACGTGAGCTGACTTGCGTCGCCAGTGTTAAAATGGATGGCTCAACAAAACTGGATGGTAATTCCCAAACTTAGTAGACGGCCTTTGCAAAATGCAGGAACTCTCTTTACTGACGCAGGACGCAAATCTCGAAGAGCAGCAGCAATGTGGCAGATCAATGGCGAATGGTGCCACAAAATTATTCCGGCCGCGCCAGAAGACACTTTGCAAACGATGGAATTATCAGCTGTCATTTGGGCCTTTTTGGAATGGCTAAATGAGCCACTGAACGTGGTAACGGACTCTCTGTATGTAGCCGGGATCGTGGCCCGAGTGGAGGACGCGCGAGTCCGAGCCCTGCAGAACAATAGACTGTATATGTTGTTGCAAACATTGCAATCTGCCATTGGTCAGAGGCAACATCCGTATGCGATAATACACACAAGAAGTCATAAATGGACTGAAGGCTTGGGTGAAGGAAATCAGAGGAGAGATGACTTTGTTACTGTTAACTTTCCAGTGAATAAATTTACTATGGCCAGAGAAGCACACGCTGATTTTCATCAAAGTGCTAGAGGCATTCATAAACAATTTGGCATTTCTTTGGAAGATGCCTGTGGGATAGTGCGGGCATGTCCCGAGTGCAGCCATCAAGGCCCAGGATTAGGCATTGGAGTCAACCCTCGTGGGCTAGGCCCACGGGAAATTTGGCAAATGGAAGTCACCCATGTCCCTGAGTTTGGGAGACTTAGATATGTGCATGTTACGGTGGACAGGTTTATGGCCGGTTTATGCCCTGGGATACGGCAGCACCGGATGGACAGGCAGCCTGGGGAGCGAAAGGCTGGAGAGCAGCCCTGCAGAAAGGGACCTGGGGGCTCTGCTAGCAAGTTGACCGTAAGGCAGCAGTGCTCTGGCAGCCGCAAGGGCAACCGTGTCCTGGGGGGCATCCAGCATTGCTTCTCCCCACCTTGAGCACTGGGGGCAGTTTTGAGCACCACAGGCTAAAAAGGATCTAAAGCTACTGGAGAGTGTCCAGAGGAGGCCACGAAGCTGGTGAAGGGTCTAGAGGAGAAATCTTCTGAGGAGAGGCTGGTGTCACTTGGTCTGTTCAGCCTGGAGAAGGGGAGACTGGGGGGGGGAGCTCATAGCCATTTACTGCTTCCTCACACAGGGAGGAGGAGCAGGTGTTGAGCTCTTCTCTCTGGTGACCAGTGACAGGACCCGAGGGAATGGCAGGAAGATGTACCAAAGGAGGGTTGGGTTGCACATTAGGAAAAGGGTCTTCACCCAGAGGGTGTTGGAGCACTGGAACAGCTCCCCAGGGAAGCAGTCACAGCACCAATCCTGACAATATTAAAGAAGCATTTGGACAATGCACGCAGACACATGATGTGAATGTTGGGAGTGTCCTGCGCAGGGACAGGAGTTGGACTCAATGATCGTTGTGGGTCCCTTCCGTCGCAGGTCATTCTATGATTCTCTGATTTATTTGCCGTGGAGGAACCTGGAAGTTTTTCACTTGCAGAAACAGTGATGGGTGTTTTAGTGATTGAACACCGGGAGAGGAAAGGGGACGAGCCAGTTAGTTGGAAGGAGTTTTGAGCATGGAACCAGTTCGCTTTTCCAACCCTTTCCAGCCCATTGCCTGTCCTGCTCCTCAAGATAAGGCTGTGCTAGGGTTTAGGCACCACCCACAGGGCCTGTGAAGAGCCTCCACACTTTCCACTGTTCCGGGATGTTGGAAATTGCCTCAGAGAGCAAGGATGCGGGAGGAGCTGTGCAAGTCAGGGTCAGAAGATTATAGGGCCGTGTAGGCCAGGGATAGAACTTGTCAAGGGCAGCATAACTTGGCAAGTCGGCAAAAACAGTCTGCCCTTGAGAAGGAGATAAACACTCTAAAGAGGAGCTGAGATCCGGGAATAAGAGAAAATAACACAGAAGCTGTAACCGCAAGTAGGAGGAATATGTTAGTGTTACCTTTAGAGCTTGGCCAATAAGATAATGACGAGTAGGCATAATTAACTGATTGTGTATATAGGTGATGGCTTGGAGCAATAAAGTTGAAGCTTGCTTGATCACTCATATTGAGCCGACTGCCTGCTTCCCCGCACCGATCTGTTAAAGGGTTACTCATGGACCCAGCGGAGGGCCCCCCTCCCCCCCCCCCCCCCCCCGCAGGTGGCGCCTGAACAATGGACCCTTTCTCAGTGCGCGGAGAGGACAAGCACCAGTGATGCAGCAGCCGGAGGGTGATCATTTCGCCTAGACCGACCAAACGGGGTCTGCACTGTGCGGAGAGCTATCTGCACGGAGAGACGTGGAGAAACGCGGTGAGACGCGGCGCGGAGACAAAGGCCTGAGTTGAACACGGGTAAAGAGGTAGCTCTCAGTTTATTGCAACACTTTTTACAAAAGCAGGGAGTTAACGGGGTTAAGCATGTATCGGGGCTGATAGCCTTTGGGACTACACAAGGGGTTTTTATGAAACCTAACTCTTATTTTCAAGAAAGTGAATGGAGAGTGGTTGGAGATCGAGTATGAGACTTGGTCATAGATGACGTTAAGACTGCTAAAAAAACTAACGAAGTTGTGGCGAGCAGTTATCAATTGTTTAAGAAGATATAAATTAGAGCACAATATAGCAGCCGTAGCGATGCAGGAGTTAGAGGGTCAAGCACAGAAAAAGAAGGGAGTTATCACAATAGGAGTGGATTATGTGCCGATTCCACCTACGGGGAATCCGGTACCCGTGGGGAATAGGGAACTCCCCGTTGAAGAAAGACAACCAGAAGAATTTAGAGCTGTTCAGCCCACAGCGCCGCAATTGCCGGCGATAACAGAGACAGCAGTACAAACGTTACAGCAAGGGGGAGAGATGGCAGAAAATGAGGAAGAAATACTAGAACAATTAATACAAAGGGAACAGGGCGAAATGACCGAACATATGGAAACAATGTCACTAGATCCACAAAGAGTGTCATCCAGGCCATCACCCCAAGTAATTCAAAGGGTGGACTGGGCTGTTGTAGCAAAGGATGCGACAGCCCGGAACGACTATGAGTTATTAGACTCACTCACAGAGATGGCCTTCCCTGTAGTATTTCAACAAGGAGCCGCAGGATTACAAGGGGTACATGCGCCATTGGATTGGGAATTATTGTCGCAGTTAAGGACCACAGTTAATGAGAGTGGGCTGCATGGTGAACCTGCAAGGCAATTGCTTAATTTTATATGGGGTAACAGTATCTTGTGCGCAGAAGACATTAAAAGCATTGTGAGAATGATAATGACTCAATCAAGCCAGCTATTGTGGCAAGCTCATTGGCACCGTTTATGTGAGATAAGCGCTAATACGCCGCAGCCTCAAGGTGAGCTGGAGTTACTGTTGAGCAGCTAAGGGGAACTGGGAGATTTGCTCCTATCGATATGCAAGTACAATTGGGGCCAGCAATTTCTATGGAAAGTATGAGAACAGCTAGAAGGGCAATGGACACGGTAAAAACTGTACCCCCCCCCCCCCCACCCCCCCACCCCATCATATATGTCGCTGAAGCAGGGGTCCCATGAGCCCTTCGCATCATTTGTGGACAAAATCACTGAGGCCATGAACAAGGGAGATGTACCAGAATGAATGAAAGGAGCCTTGCTTAGGCAGTGCGTGATGCAAAATAGCAATCCCGCCACCAAAGCCATATTGGTTACACTGCCAAATGGTGCTACTACAGAAATGATGTTAGAAAGGATGAGCTGAGTACCAGCAGGCCCTCAAGCATTTTTAGTAGATGCAATACGAGAATTAGGAAGAGGATTAGTGCAAGCGCAGAGGCAAGCATTTGCTGCCCTAGCACCATTAACCCCGATAAAAGAAGAAAAAAGTCGGTTACAGAAACCAAGGTGTTTTAGGTGTGGGTGGGACGGACATTGTAAGCGACAGTGCAGGGTAAGAGTATGGTGTCCGAATTGCAATTCGGGATCCCACGCCACCGTCACCTGCTGAGTTTCGGGAAACGGCCAACCCAGCGTGAGGAGTCGCCGCGCGTCGACAACAGTAGCTGCTCCCGTGCAATATACGACTCCCGTTGGAGGCCAGCCTCCTACGACAACACCCATGCAGTCTCCGCACAACAACTTCAACCAGCCACCAGAGGAAACCTTGGACTGGTTGTGGAAACAGCAGTAGACATTACCTTAACTGATACCTGGCCTCAAAAGAGCCCGACCACAGTTAAAGGACCGATAATGATCTCTGGACAGCCACAAGGAGCGTTACTATTGGGCCGGTCATCAAGTGGACTTAAAGGACTTTTCATATTACCTGGAGTTATTGATGCTGATTATACTGGAGTAATACAGATTGTAGTGCAGACGAACTTTCCGCCAATACATAGCCCAAAAGGGAACACAATCGCTCAGCTCGTCCCTGTAAACAACCCATTGGCTGACTCATCGGCTACGCCGCCCAAGGAGCGAGGGGACCAAGGTTTTGGTTCAACAGGAGGACTTGCTTTGCTCCTGTTGCCATTGAATCAACGGCCTGTTGTACCTGTTGTTTTTGATAATGGACATCAGCAAACTCGCGTATGAGCCTTACTAGATACTGGTGCGGATGTAACCATAGTGACTAATCACCTTTGGCTGCGAGATTGGCCTCTTCAGCAGGCGGCCCCAGGTGTGGAGGGTGTGGGCGGCACGGCACCTGTCCAACGCAGTGTGCAAAGAATTTTTGTTATTGTGGATGGAGGAAAGGCAACCACGATAGTAACTGTAATGCCGCTGCCCATTGGTGTCAATGTCCTCATCGGACGTGACATCTTAGGACAAATGGGGGTGATGATAACCACTCATCCAGCATCTTTTCCTTCACAGTCACTGCGTTGAATTTCCCAATTCAGCTAACATGGCTAACTGACAAGCCAGTGCGGACTGAGCAGTGGCCGCTGAAAAAGGAGAGTCTTGTGCAAGCAGCAGCATTGGTACAAGAACAACTAGAACAGGGTCATCTCAAACCGTCTGTAAGCCCTTGGAACACTCCTATATTTGTAATAAGAAAGAAGTCAGGAAAATATTGACTGGTGCATGATTTACGAGTGGTAAGTGATCAGATGCAAGCGATGGGAACGTTACAACCTGGCCTTCCTAACCCTGCCATAATTCCGGAAGGATGGTATCTCTTAATAGTTAATTGAAAGGACTGTTTCTTTACTATTGGCTTACACCCGAGAGATACTGAACGTTTTGCCTTTACTGTGCCATCAATTAATCGGGAAGCTCCTGCGGCACGATACGGGTGGACTGTGTTGCCGCAAGGAATGAAAAACAGTCCTACATTAGGTCAGCTGTTTGTAGATGCTGCACTAGCACCTGTGCGTGAAGCCTGGCCAGCGGCAATTATTCATCATTACATGGATGATATATTAATAGCACAAGCTGAGCCATTTGTAGAGCAACAAGAACAGTTTTTAACACAGCAACTAGAAAAACAAGGGCTAGTAGTAGCCGCGGAAAAAGCTACAGAGAGAAGCGCCATGGAAGTATTTGGGGTGGAAGATTTCCGACTCTCATATCCATCCACAAAAACGACCTTACATACAAACTTAAAAACAATTAATGACGCTCAGAAATTGTTAGGAGACCTCCAATGGCTTCGACCTGTTGTAGGTTTTAACAACGACGAATTAGATATTCTGCGACCACTCTTAAAGGGCACAGATCCAGCGACACCAGTGATGGTAACACCCGCTCAACAGGCCGCCATACAGCGACTTGGTGAGCAGATCGCTCACAGATGCGTGCATCGACGAGACCCTGATCTCCCTATTGACCTGACTATTATGATCGGCAAAGAGCAATTCATTGGTGCACTTACTCAGTGCAAAACGAAAACGGGGGACACGACAAGGGTTTTGGAACGGTTGTTCCCGTCACTACAGCCGAAAACAACAATACAGACAAGAACGGCGAATTTAGCGGAACTAATAAGAAAAGGTCGCTCAAGAATGGGGCAAATAGCAGGAGAAGAGCCAAGTACGATATACCTACCAATTAAATGAGGAGCTTTAGAATGGCTGATTCAACAGTCATCGGACCTTCAGCTGAGTTTACTCACAACAGGTGATAGTGAAATTGACGTGAGCTGACTTGCGTCGCCAGTGTTAAAATGGATGGCTCAACAAAACTGGATGGTAATTCCCAAACTTAGTAGACGGCCTTTGCAAAATGCAGGAACTCTCTTTACTGACGCAGGACGCAAATCTCGAAGAGCAGCAGCAATGTGGCAGATCAATGGCGAATGGTGCCACAAAATTATTCCGGCCGCGCCAGAAGACACTTTGCAAACGATGGAATTATCAGCTGTCATTTGGGCCTTTTTGGAATGGCTAAATGAGCCACTGAACGTGGTAACGGACTCTCTGTATGTAGCCGGGATCGTGGCCCGAGTGGAGGACGCGCGAGTCCGAGCCCTGCAGAACAATAGACTGTATATGTTGTTGCAAACATTGCAATCTGCCATTGGTCAGAGGCAACATCCGTATGCGATAATACACACAAGAAGTCATAAATGGACGGAAGGCTTGGGTGAAGGAAATCAGAGGAGAGATGACTTTGTTACTGTTAACTTTCCAGTGAATAAATTTACTATGGCCAGAGAAGCACACGCTGATTTTCATCAAAGTGCTAGAGGCATTCATAAACAATTTGGCATTTCTTTGGAAGATGCCTGTGGGATAGTGCGGGCATGTCCCGAGTGCAGCCATCAAGGCCCAGGATTAGGCATTGGAGTCAACCCTCGTGGGCTAGGCACACGGGAAATTTGGCAAATGGAAGTCACCCATGTCCCTGAGTTTGGGAGACTTAGATATGTGCATGTTACGGTGGACAGGTTTATGGCCGGTTTATGCCCTGGGATACGGCAGCACCGGATGGACAGGCAGCCTGGGGAGCGAAAGGCTGGAGAGCAGCCCTGCAGAAAGGGACCTGGGGGCTCTGCTAGCAAGTTGACCGTAAGGCAGCAGTGCTCTGGCAGCCGCAAGGGCAACCGTGTCCTGGGGGGCATCCAGCATTGCTTCTCCCCACCTTGAGCACTGGGGGCAGTTTTGAGCACCACAGGCTAAAAAGGATCTAAAGCTACTGGAGAGTGTCCAGAGGAGGCCACGAAGCTGGTGAAGGGTCTAGAGGAGAAATCTTCTGAGGAGAGGCTGGTGTCACTTGGTCTGTTCAGCCTGGAGAAGGGGAGACTGGGGGGGGGGAGCTCATAGCCATTTACTGCTTCCTCACACAGGGAGGAGGAGCAGGTGTTGCGCTCTTCTCTCTGGTGACCAGTGACAGGACCCGAGGGAATGGCAGGAAGATGTACCAAAGGAGGGTTGGGTTGCACATTAGGAAAAGGGTCTTCACCCAGAGGGTGTTGGAGCACTGGAACAGCTCCCCAGGGAAGCAGTCACAGCACCAATCCTGACAATATTAAAGAAGCATTTGGACAATGCACGCAGACACATGATGTGAATGTTGGGAGTGTCCTGCGCAGGGACAGGAGTTGGACTCAATGATCGTTGTGGGTCCCTTCCGTCGCAGGTCATTCTATGATTCTCTGATTTATTTGCCGTGGAGGAACCTGGAAGTTTTTCACTTGCAGAAACAGTGATGGGTGTTTTAGTGATTGAACACCGGGAGAGGAAAGGGGACGAGCCAGTTAGTTGGAAGGAGTTTTGAGCATGGAACCAGTTCGCTTTTCCAACCCTTTCCAGCCCATTGCCTGTCCTGCTCCTCAAGATAAGGCTGTGCTAGGGTTTAGGCACCACCCACAGGGCCTGTGAAGAGCCTCCACACTTTCCACTGTTCCGGGATGTTGGAAATTGGCTCAGAGAGCAAGGATGCGGGAGGAGCTGTGCAAGTCAGGGTCAGAAGATTATAGGGCCGTGTAGGCCAGGGATAGAACTTGTCAAGGGCAGCATAACTTGGCAAGTCGGCAAAAACAGTCTGCCCTTGAGAAGGAGATAAACACTCTAAAGAGGAGCTGAGATCCGGGAATAAGAGAAAATAACACAGAAGCTGTAACCGCAAGTAGGAGGAATATGTTAGTGTTACCTTTAGAGCTTGGCCAATAAGATAATGACGAGTAGGCATAATTAACTGATTGTGTATATAGGTGATGGCTTGGAGCAATAAAGTTGAAGCTTGCTTGATCACTCATATTGAGCCGACTGCCTGCTTCCCCGCACCGATCTGTTAAAGGGTTACTCATGGACCCAGCGGAGGGGCCCCCTCTGCAGGTGGCGCCTGAACAATGGACCCTTTCTTAGTGCGCGGAGAGGACAAGCACCAGTGATGCAGCAGCCGGAGGGTGATCATTTCGCCTAGACCGACCAAACGGGGTCTGCACTGTGCGGAGAGCTATCTGCACGGAGAGACGTGGAGAAACGCGGTGAGACGCGGCGCGGAGACAAAGGCCTGAGTTGAACACGGGTAAAGAGGTAGCTCTCAGTTTATTGCAACACTTTTTACAAAAGCAGGGAGTTAACGGGGTTAAGCATGTATCGGGGCTGATAGCCTTTGGGACTACACAAGGGGTTTTTATGAAACCTAACTCTTATTTTCAAGAAAGTGAATGGAGAGTGGTTGGAGATCGAGTATGAGACTTGGTCATAGATGACGTTAAGACTGCTAAAAAAACTAACGAAGTTGTGGCGAGCAGTTATCAATTGTTTAAGAAGATATAAATTAGAGCACAATATAGCAGCCGTAGCGATGCAGGAGTTAGAGGGTCAAGCACAGAAAAAGAAGGGAGTTATCACAATAGGAGTGGATTATGTGCCGATTCCACCTACGGGGAATCCGGTACCCGTGGGGAATAGGGAACTCCCCGTTGAAGAAAGACAACCAGAAGAATTTAGAGCTGTTCAGCCCACAGCGCCGCAATTGCCGGCGATAACAGAGACAGCAGTACAAACGTTACAGCAAGGGGGAGAGATGGCAGAAAATGAGGAAGAAATACTAGAACAATTAATACAAAGGGAACAGGGCGAAATGACCGAACATATGGAAACAATGTCACTAGATCCACAAAGAGTGTCATCCAGGCCATCACCCCAAGTAATTCAAAGGGTGGACTGGGCTGTTGTAGCAAAGGATGCGACAGCCCGGAACGACTATGAGTTATTAGACTCACTCACAGAGATGGCCTTCCCTGTAGTATTTCAACAAGGAGCCGCAGGATTACAAGGGGTACATGCGCCACTGGATTGGGAATTATTGTCGCAGTTAAGGACCACAGTTAATGAGAGTGGGCTGCATGGTGAACCTGCAAGGCAATTGCTTAATTTTATATGGGGTAACAGTATCTTGTGCGCAGAAGACATTAAAAGCATTGTGAGAATGATAATGACTCAATCAAGCCAGCTATTGTGGCAAGCTCATTGGCACCGTTTATGTGAGATAAGCGCTAATACGCCGCAGCCTCAAGGTGAGCTGGAGTTACTGTTGAGCAGCTAAGGGGAACTGGGAGATTTGCTCCTATCGATATGCAAGTACAATTGGGGCCAGCAATTTCTATGGAAAGTATGAGAACAGCTAGAAGGGCAATGGACACGGTAAAAACTGTACCCCCCCCCCACCCCCCCACCCCATCATATATGTCGCTGAAGCAGGGGTCCCATGAGCCCTTCGCATCATTTGTGGACAAAATCACTGAGGCCATGAACAAGGGAGATGTACCCGAATGAATGAAAGGAGCCTTGCTTAGGCAGTGCGTGATGGAAAATAGCAATCCCGCCACCAAAGCCATATTGGTTACACTGCCAAATGGTGCTACTACAGAAATGATGTTAGAAAGGATGAGCTGAGTACCAGCAGGCCCTCAAGCATTTTTAGTAGATGCAATACGAGAATTAGGAAGAGGATTAGTGCAAGCGCAGAGGCAAGCATTTGCTGCCCTAGCACCATTAACCCCGATAAAAGAAGAAAAAAAGTCGGTTACAGAAACCAAGGTGTTTTAGGTGTGGGCGGGACAGACATTGTAAGCGACAGTGCAGGGTAAGAGTATGGTGTCCGAATTGCAATTCGGGATCCCACGCCACCGTCACCTGCTGAGTTTCGGGAAACGGCCAACCCAGCGTGAGGAGTCGCCGCGCGTCGACAACAGTAGCTGCTCCCGTGCAATATACGACTCCCGTTGGAGGCCAGCCTCCTACGACAACACCCATGCAGTCTCCGCACAACAACTTCAACCAGCCACCAGAGGAAGCCTTGGACTGGTTGTGGAAACAGCAGTAGACATTACCTTAACTGATACCTGGCCTCAAAAGAGCCCGACCACAGTTAAAGGACCGATAATGATCTCTGGACAGCCACAAGGAGCGTTACTATTGGGCCGGTCATCAAGTGGACTTAAAGGACTTTTCATATTACCTGGAGTTATTGATGCTGATTATACTGGAGTAATACAGATTGTAGTGCAGACGACCTTTCCGCCAATACATAGCCCAAAAGGGACCACAATCGCTCAGCTCGTCCCTGTAAACAACCCATTGGCTGACTCATCGGCTACGCCGCCCAAGGAGCGAGGGGACCAAGGTTTTGGTTCAACAGGAGGACTTGCTTTGCTCCTGTTGCCATTGAATCAACGGCCTGTTGTACCTGTTGTTTTTGATAATGGACATCAGCAAACTCGCGTATGAGCCTTACTAGATACTGGTGCGGATGTAACCATAGTGACTAATCACCTTTGGCTGCGAGATTGGCCTCTTCAGCAGGCGGCCCCAGGTGTGGAGGGTGTGGGCGGCACGGCACCTGTCCAACGCAGTGTGCAAAGAATTTTTGTTATTGTGGATGGAGGAAAGGCAACCACGATAGTAACTGTAATGCCGCTGCCCATTGGTGTCAATGTCCTCATCGGACGTGACATCTTAGGACAAATGGGGGTGATGATAACCACTCATCCAGCATCTTTTCCTTCACAGTCACTGCGTTGAATTTCCCAATTCAGCTAACATGGCTAACTGACAAGCCAGTGCGGACTGAGCAGTGGCCGCTGAAAAAGGAGAGTCTTGTGCAAGCAGCAGCATTGGTACAAGAACAACTAGAACAGGGTCATCTTAAACCGTCTCTAAGCCCTTGGAACACTCCTATATTTGTAATAAGAAAGAAGTCAGGAAAATATTGACTGGTGCATGATTTACGAGTGGTAAGTGATCAGATGCAAGCGATGGGAACGTTACAACCTGGCCTTCCTAACCCTGCCATAATTCCGGAAGGATGGTATCTCTTAATAGTTAATTGAAAGGACTGTTTCTTTACTATTGGCTTACACCCGAGAGATACTGAACGTTTTGCCTTTACTGTGCCATCAATTAATCGGGAAGCTCCTGCGGCACGATACGGGTGGACTGTGTTGCCGCAAGGAATGAAAAACAGTCCTACATTAGGTCAGCTGTTTGTAGATGCTGCACTAGCACCTGTGCGTGATGCCTGGCCAGCGGCAATTATTCATCATTACATGGATGATATATTAATAGCACAAGCTGAGCCATTTGTAGAGCAACAAGAACAGTTTTTAACACAGCAACTAGAAAAACAAGGGCTAGTAGTAGCTGCGGAAAAAGCTACAGAGAGAAGCGCCATGGAAGTATTTGGGGTGGAAGATTTCCGACTCTCATATCCATCCACAAAAACGACCTTACATACAAACTTAAAAACAATGACGCTCAGAAATTGTTAGGAGACCTCCAATGGCTTCGACCTGTTGTAGGTTTTAACAACGACGAATTAGATATTCTGCGACCACTCTTAAAGGGCACAGATCCAGCGACACCAGTGATGGTAACACCCGCTCAACAGGCCGCCATACAGCGACTTGGTGAGCAGATCGCTCACAGATGCGTGCATCGACGAGACCCTGATCTCCCTATTGACCTGACTATTATGATCGGCAAAGAGAAATTCATTGGTGCACTTACTCAGTGCAAAACGAAAACGGGGGACACGACAAGGGTTTTGGAACGGTTGTTCCCGTCACTACAGCCGAAAACAACAATACAGACAAGAACGGCGAATTTAGCGGAACTAATAAGAAAAGGTCGCTCAAGAATGGGGCAAATAGCAGGAGAAGAGCCAAGTACGATATACCTACCAATTAAATGAGGAGCTTTAGAATGGATGATTCAACAGTCATCGGACCTTCAGCTGAGTTTACTCACAACAGGTGATAGTGAAATTGACGTGAGCTGACTTGCGTCGCCAGTGTTAAAATGGATGGCTCAACAAAACTGGATGGTAATTCCCAAACTTAGTAGACGGCCTTTGCAAAATGCAGGAACTCTCTTTACTGACGCAGGACGCAAATCTCGAAGAGCAGCAGCAATGTGGCAGATCAATGGCGAATGGTGCCACAAAATTATTCCGGCCGCGCCAGAAGACACTTTGCAAACGATGGAATTATCAGCTGTCATTTGGGCCTTTTTGGAATGGCTAAATGAGCCACTGAACGTGGTAACGGACTCTCTGTATGTAGCCGGGATCGTGGCCCGAGTGGAGGACGCGCGAGTCCGAGCCCTGCAGAACAATAGACTGTATATGTTGTTGCAAACATTGCAATCTGCCATTGGTCAGAGGCAACATCCGTATGCGATAATACACACAAGAAGTCATAAATGGACTGAAGGCTTGGGTGAAGGAAATCAGAGGACAGATGACTTTGTTACTGTTAACTTTCCAGTGAATAAATTTACTATGGCCAGAGAAGCACACGCTGATTTTCATCAAAGTGCTAGAGGCATTCATAGACAATTTGGCATTTCTTTGGAAGATGCCTGTGGGATAGTGCGGGCATGTCCCGAGTGCAGCCATCAAGGCCCAGGATTAGGCATTGGAGTCAACCCTCGTGGGCTAGGCCCACGGGAAATTTGGCAAATGGACGTCACCCATGTCCCTGAGTTTGGGAGACTTAGATATGTGCATGTTACGGTGGACAGGTTTATGGCCGGTTTATGCCCTGGGATACGGCAGCACCGGATGGACAGGCAGCCTGGGGAGCGAAAGGCTGGAGAGCAGCCCTGCAGAAAGGGACCTGGGGGCTCTGCTAGCAAGTTGACCGTAAGGCAGCAGTGCTCTGGCAGCCGCAAGGGCAACCGTGTCCTGGGGGGCATCCAGCATTGCTTCGCCCCACCTTGAGCACTGGGGGCAGTTTTGAGCACCACAGGCTAAAAGGGATCTAAAGCTACTGGAGAGTGTCCAGAGGAGGCCACGAAGCTGGTGAAGGGTCTAGAGGAGAAATCTTCTGAGGAGAGGCTGGTGTCACTTGGTCTGTTCAGCCTGGAGAAGAGGAGACTGGGGGGGGGGACCTCATAGCCATTTACTGCTTCCTCACACAGGGAGGAGGAGCAGGTGTTGCGCTCTTCTCTCTGGTGACCAGTGACAGGACCCGAGGGAATGGCAGGAAGATGTACCAAAGGAGGGTTGGGTTTCACATTAGGAAAAGGGTCTTCACCCAGAGGGTGTTGGAGCACTGGAACAGCTCCCCAGGGAAGCAGTCACAGCACCAATCCTGACAATATTAAAGAAGCATTTGGACAATGCACGCAGACACATGATGTGAATGTTGGGAGTGTCCTGCGCAGGGACAGGAGTTGGACTCAATGATCGTTGTGGGTCCCTTCCGTCGCAGGTCATTCTATGATTCTCTGATTTATTTGCCGTGGAGGAACCTGGAAGTTTTTCACTTGCAGAAACAGTGATGGGTGTTTTAGTGATTGAACACCGGGAGAGGAAAGGGGACGAGCCAGTTAGTTGGAAGGAGTTTTGAGCATGGAACCAGTTCGCTTTTCCAACCCTTTCCAGCCCATTGCCTGTCCTGCTCCTCAAGATAAGGCTGTGCTAGGGTTTAGGCACCACCCACAGGGCCTGTGAAGAGCCTCCACACTTTCCACTGTTCCGGGATGTTGGAAATTGCCTCAGAGAGCAAGGATGCGGGAGGAGCTGTGCAAGTCAGGGTCAGAAGATTATAGGGCCGTGTAGGCCAGGGATAGAACTTGTCAAGGGCAGCATAACTTGGCAAGTCGGCAAAAACAGTCTGCCCTTGAGAAGGAGATAAACACTCTAAAGAGGAGCTGAGATCCGGGAATAAGAGAAAATAACACAGAAGCTGTAACCGCAAGTAGGAGGAATATGTTAGTGTTACCTTTAGAGCTTGGCCAATAAGATAATGACGAGTAGGCATAATTAACTGATTGTGTATATAGGTGATGGCTTGGAGCAATAAAGTTGAAGCTTGCTTGATCACTCATATTGAGCCGACTGCCTGCTTCCCCGCACCGATCTGTTAAAGGGTTACTCATGGACCCAGCGGAGGGGCCCCCTCTGCAGGTGGCGCCTGAACAATGGACCCTTTCTCAGTGCGCGGAGAGGACAAGCACCAGTGATGCAGCAGCCGGAGGGTGATCATTTCGCCTAGACCGACCAAACGGGGTCTGCACTGTGCGGAGAGCTATCTGCACGGAGAGACGTGGAGAAACGCGGTGAGACGCGGCGCGGAGACAAAGGCCTGAGTTGAACACGGGTAAAGAGGTAGCTCTCAGTTTATTGCAACACTTTTTACAAAAGCAGGGAGTTAACGGGGTTAAGCATGTATCGGGGCTGATAGCCTTTGGGACTACACAAGGGGTTTTTATGAAACCTAACTCTTATTTTCAAGAAAGTGAATGGAGAGTGGTTGGAGATCGAGTATGAGACTTGGTCATAGATGACGTTAAGACTGCTAAAAAAACTAACGAAGTTGTGGCGAGCAGTTATCAATTGTTTAAGAAGATATAAATTAGAGCACAATATAGCAGCCGTAGCGATGCAGGAGTTAGAGGGTCAAGCACAGAAAAAGAAGGGAGTTATCACAATAGGAGTGGATTATGTGCCGATTCCACCTACGGGGAATCCGGTACCCGTGGGGAATAGGGAACTCCCAGTTGAAGAAAGACAACCAGAAGAATTTAGAGCTGTTCAGCCCACAGCGCCGCAATTGCCGGCGATAACAGAGACAGCAGTACAAACGTTACAGCAAGGGGGAGAGATGGCAGAAAATGAGGAAGAAATACTAGAACAATTAATACAAAGGGAACAGGGCGAAATGACCGAACATATGGAAACAATGTCACTAGATCCACAAAGAGTGTCATCCAGGCCATCACCCCAAGTAATTCAAAGGGTGGACTGGGCTGTTGTAGCAAAGGATGCGACAGCCCGGAACGACTATGAGTTATTAGACTCACTCACAGAGATGGCCTTCCCTGTAGTATTTCAACAAGGAGCCGCAGGATTACAAGGGGTACATGCGCCACTGGATTGGGAATTATTGTCGCAGTTAAGGACCACAGTTAATGAGAGTGGGCTGCATGGTGAACCTGCAAGGCAATTGCTTAATTTTATATGGGGTAACAGTATCTTGTGCGCAGAAGACATTAAAAGCATTGTGAGAATGATAATGACTCAATCAAGCCAGCTATTGTGGCAAGCTCATTGGCACCGTTTATGTGAGATAAGCGCTAATACGCCGCAGCCTCAAGGTGAGCTGGAGTTACTGTTGAGCAGCTAAGGGGAACTGGGAGATTTGCTCCTATCGATATGCAAGTACAATTGGGGCCAGCAATTTCTATGGAAAGTATGAGAACAGCTAGAAGGGCAATGGACACGGTAAAAACTGTACCCCCCCCCCCACCCCCCCACCCCATCATATATGTCGCTGAAGCAGGGGTCCCATGAGCCCTTCGCATCATTTGTGGACAAAATCACTGAGGCCATGAACAAGGGAGATGTACCCGAATGAATGAAAGGAGCCTTGCTTAGGCAGTGCGTGATGGAAAATAGCAATCCCGCCACCAAAGCCATATTGGTTACACTGCCAAATGGTGCTACTACAGAAATGATGTTAGAAAGGATGAGCTGAGTACCAGCAGGCCCTCAAGCATTTTTAGTAGATGCAATACGAGAATTAGGAAGAGGATTAGTGCAAGCGCAGAGGCAAGCATTTGCTGCCCTAGCACCGTTAACCCCGATAAAAGAAGAAAAAAGTCGGTTACAGAAACCAAGGTGTTTTAGGTGTGGGCGGGACGGACATTGTAAGCGACAGTGCAGGGTAAGAGTATGGTGTCCGAATTGCAATTCGGGATCCCACGCCACCGTCACCTGCTGAGTTTCGGGAAACGGCCAACCCAGCGTGAGGAGTCGCCGCGCGTCGACAACAGTAGCTGCTCCCGTGCAATATACGACTCCCGTTGGAGGCCAGCCTCCTACGACAACACCCATGCAGTCTCCGCACAACAACTTCAACCAGCCACCAGAGGAAGCCTTGGACTGGTTGTGGAAACAGCAGTAGACATTACCTTAACTGATACCTGGCCTCAAAAGAGCCCGACCACAGTTAAAGGACCGATAATGATCTCTGGACAGCCACAAGGAGCGTTACTATTGGGCCGGTCATCAAGTGGACTTAAAGGACTTTTCATATTACCTGGAGTTATTGATGCTGATTATACTGGAGTAATACAGATTGTAGTGCAGACGACCTTTCCGCCAATACATAGCCCAAAAGGGACCACAATCGCTCAGCTCGTCCCTGTAAACAACCCATTGGCTGACTCATCGGCTACGCCGCCCAAGGAGCGAGGGGACCAAGGTTTTGGTTCAACAGGAGGACTTGCTTTGCTCCTGTTGCCATTGAATCAACGGCCTGTTGTACCTGTTGTTTTTGATAATGGACATCAGCAAACTCGCGTATGAGCCTTACTAGATACTGGTGCGGATGTAACCATAGTGACTAATCACCTTTGGCTGCGAGATTGGCCTCTTCAGCAGGCGGCCCCAGGTGTGGAGGGTGTGGGCGGCACGGCACCTGTCCAACGCAGTGTGCAAAGAATTTTTGTTATTGTGGATGGAGGAAAGGCAACCACGATAGTAACTGTAATGCCGCTGCCCATTGGTGTCAATGTCCTCATCGGACGTGACATCTTAGGACAAATGGGGGTGATGATAACCACTCATCCAGCATCTTTTCCTTCACAGTCACTGCGTTGAATTTCCCAATTCAGCTAACATGGCTAACTGACAAGCCAGTGCGGACTGAGCAGTGGCCGCTGAAAAAGGAGAGTCTTGTGCAAGCAGCAGCATTGGTACAAGAACAACTAGAACAGGGTCATCTCAAACCGTCTGTAAGCCCTTGGAACACTCCTATATTTGTAATAAGAAAGAAGTCAGGAAAATATTGACTGGTGCATGATTTACGAGTGGTAAGTGATCAGATGCAAGCGATGGGAACGTTACAACCTGGCCTTCCTAACCCTGCCATAATTCCGGAAGGATGGTATCTCTTAATAGTTAATTGAAAGGACTGTTTCTTTACTATTGGCTTACACCCGAGAGATACTGAACGTTTTGCCTTTACTGTGCCATCAATTAATCGGGAAGCTCCTGCGGCACGATACGGGTGGACTGTGTTGCCGCAAGGAATGAAAAACAGTCCTACATTAGGTCAGCTGTTTGTAGATGCTGCACTAGCACCTGTGCGTGAAGCCTGGCCAGCGGCAATTATTCATCATTACATGGATGATATATTAATAGCACAAGCTGAGCCATTTGTAGAGCAACAAGAACAGTTTTTAACACAGCAACTAGAAAAACAAGGGCTAGTAGTAGCCGCGGAAAAAGCTACAGAGAGAAGCGCCATGGAAGTATTTGGGGTGGAAGATTTCCGACTCTCATATCCATCCACAAAAACGACCTTACATACAAACTTAAAAACAATTAATGACGCTCAGAAATTGTTAGGAGACCTCCAATGGCTTCGACCTGTTGTAGGTTTTAACAACGACGAATTAGATATTCTGCGACCACTCTTAAAGGGCACAGATCCAGCGACACCAGTGATGGTAACACCCGCTCAACAGGCCGCCATACAGCGACTTGGTGAGCAGATCGCTCACAGATGCGTGCATCGACGAGACCCTGATCTCCCTATTGACCTGACTATTATGATCGGCAAAGAGCAATTCATTGGTGCACTTACTCAGTGCAAAACGAAAACGGGGGACACGACAAGGGTTTTGGAACGGTTGTTCCCGTCACTACAGCCGAAAACAACAATACAGACAAGAACGGCGAATTTAGCGGAACTAATAAGAAAAGGTCGCTCAAGAATGGGGCAAATAGCAGGAGAAGAGCCAAGTACGATATACCTACCAATTAAATGAGGAGCTTTAGAATGGATGATTCAACAGTCATCGGACCTTCAGCTGAGTTTACTCACAACAGGTGATAGTGAAATTGACGTGAGCTGACTTGCGTCGCCAGTGTTAAAATGGATGGCTCAACAAAACTGGATGGTAATTCCCAAACTTAGTAGACGGCCTTTGCAAAATGCAGGAACTCTCTTTACTGACGCAGGACGCAAATCTCGAAGAGCAGCAGCAATGTGGCAGATCAATGGCGAATGGTGCCACAAAATTATTCCGGCCGCGCCAGAAGACACTTTGCAAACGATGGAATTATCAGCTGTCATTTGGGCCTTTTTGGAATGGCTAAATGAGCCACTGAACGTGGTAACGGACTCTCTGTATGTAGCCGGGATCGTGGCCCGAGTGGAGGACGCGCGAGTCCGAGCCCTGCAGAACAATAGACTGTATATGTTGTTGCAAACATTGCAATCTGCCATTGGTCAGAGGCAACATCCGTATGCGATAATACACACAAGAAGTCATAAATGGACGGAAGGCTTGGGTGAAGGAAATCAGAGGAGAGATGACTTTGTTACTGTTAACTTTCCAGTGAATAAATTTACTATGGCCAGAGAAGCACACGCTGATTTTCATCAAAGTGCTAGAGGCATTCATAAACAATTTGGCATTTCTTTGGAAGATGCCTGTGGGATAGTGCGGGCATGTCCCGAGTGCAGCCATCAAGGCCCAGGATTAGGCATTGGAGTCAACCCTCGTGGGCTAGGCCCACGGGAAATTTGGCAAATGGACGTCACCCATGTCCCTGAGTTTGGGAGACTTAGATATGTGCACGTTACGGTGGACAGGTTTATGGCCGGTTTATGCCCTGGGATACGGCAGCACCGGATGGACAGGCAGCCTGGGGAGCGAAAGGCTGGAGAGCAGCCCTGCAGAAAGGGACCTGGGGGCTCTGCTAGCAAGTTGACCGTAAGGCAGCAGTGCTCTGGCAGCCGCAAGGGCAACCGTGTCCTGGGGGGCATCCAGCATTGCTTCGCCCCACCTTGAGCACTGGGGGCAGTTTTGAGCACCACAGGCTAAAAGGGATCTAAAGCTACTGGAGAGTGTCCAGAGGAGGCCACGAAGCTGGTGAAGGGTCTAGAGGAGAAATCTTCTGAGGAGAGGCTGGTGTCACTTGGTCTGTTCAGCCTGGAGAAGAGGAGACTGGGGGGGGGGACCTCATAGCCATTTACTGCTTCCTCACACAGGGAGGAGGAGCAGGTGTTGCGCTCTTCTCTCTGGTGACCAGTGACAGGACCCGAGGGAATGGCAGGAAGATGTACCAAAGGAGGGTTGGGTTTCACATTAGGAAAAGGGTCTTCACCCAGAGGGTGTTGGAGCACTGGAACAGCTCCCCAGGGAAGCAGTCACAGCACCAATCCTGACAATATTAAAGAAGCATTTGGACAATGCACGCAGACACATGATGTGAATGTTGGGAGTGTCCTGCGCAGGGACAGGAGTTGGACTCAATGATCGTTGTGGGTCCCTTCCGTCGCAGGTCATTCTATGATTCTCTGATTTATTTGCCGTGGAGGAACCTGGAAGTTTTTCACTTGCAGAAACAGTGATGGGTGTTTTAGTGATTGAACACCGGGAGAGGAAAGGGGACGAGCCAGTTAGTTGGAAGGAGTTTTGAGCATGGAACCAGTTCGCTTTTCCAACCCTTTCCAGCCCATTGCCTGTCCTGCTCCTCAAGATAAGGCTGTGCTAGGGTTTAGGCACCACCCACAGGGCCTGTGAAGAGCCTCCACACTTTCCACTGTTCCGGGATGTTGGAAATTGCCTCAGAGAGCAAGGATGCGGGAGGAGCTGTGCAAGTCAGGGTCAGAAGATTATAGGGCCGTGTAGGCCAGGGATAGAACTTGTCAAGGGCAGCATAACTTGGCAAGTCGGCAAAAACAGTCTGCCCTTGAGAAGGAGATAAACACTCTAAAGAGGAGCTGAGATCCGGGAATAAGAGAAAATAACACAGAAGCTGTAACCGCAAGTAGGAGGAATATGTTAGTGTTACCTTTAGAGCTTGGCCAATAAGATAATGACGAGTAGGCATAATTAACTGATTGTGTATATAGGTGATGGCTTGGAGCAATAAAGTTGAAGCTTGCTTGATCACTCATATTGAGCCGACTGCCTGCTTCCCCGCACCGATCTGTTAAAGGGTTACTCATGGACCCAGCGGAGGGGCCCCCTCTGCAGGTGGCGCCTGAACAATGGACCCTTTCTCAGTGCGCGGAGAGGACAAGCACCAGTGATGCAGCAGCCGGAGGGTGATCATTTCGCCTAGACCGACCAAACGGGGTCTGCACTGTGCGGAGAGCTATCTGCACGGAGAGACGTGGAGAAACGCGGTGAGACGCGGCGCGGAGACAAAGGCCTGAGTTGAACACGGGTAAAGAGGTAGCTCTCAGTTTATTGCAACACTTTTTACAAAAGCAGGGAGTTAACGGGGTTAAGCATGTATCGGGGCTGATAGCCTTTGGGACTACACAAGGGGTTTTTATGAAACCTAACTCTTATTTTCAAGAAAGTGAATGGAGAGTGGTTGGAGATCGAGTATGAGACTTGGTCATAGATGACGTTAAGACTGCTAAAAAAACTAACGAAGTTGTGGCGAGCAGTTATCAATTGTTTAAGAAGATATAAATTAGAGCACAATATAGCAGCCGTAGCGATGCAGGAGTTAGAGGGTCAAGCACAGAAAAAGAAGGGAGTTATCACAATAGGAGTGGATTATGTGCCGATTCCACCTACGGGGAATCCGGTACCCGTGGGGAATAGGGAACTCCCAGTTGAAGAAAGACAACCAGAAGAATTTAGAGCTGTTCAGCCCACAGCGCCGCAATTGCCGGCGATAACAGAGACAGCAGTACAAACGTTACAGCAAGGGGGAGAGATGGCAGAAAATGAGGAAGAAATACTAGAACAATTAATACAAAGGGAACAGGGCGAAATGACCGAACATATGGAAACAATGTCACTAGATCCACAAAGAGTGTCATCCAGGCCATCACCCCAAGTAATTCAAAGGGTGGACTGGGCTGTTGTAGCAAAGGATGCGACAGCCCGGAACGACTATGAGTTATTAGACTCACTCACAGAGATGGCCTTCCCTGTAGTATTTCAACAAGGAGCCGCAGGATTACAAGGGGTACATGCGCCACTGGATTGGGAATTATTGTCGCAGTTAAGGACCACAGTTAATGAGAGTGGGCTGCATGGTGAACCTGCAAGGCAATTGCTTAATTTTATATGGGGTAACAGTATCTTGTGCGCAGAAGACATTAAAAGCATTGTGAGAATGATAATGACTCAATCAAGCCAGCTATTGTGGCAAGCTCATTGGCACCGTTTATGTGAGATAAGCGCTAATACGCCGCAGCCTCAAGGTGAGCTGGAGTTACTGTTGAGCAGCTAAGGGGAACTGGGAGATTTGCTCCTATCGATATGCAAGTACAATTGGGGCCAGCAATTTCTATGGAAAGTATGAGAACAGCTAGAAGGGCAATGGACACGGTAAAAACTGTACCCCCCCCCCCACCCCCCCACCCCATCATATATGTCGCTGAAGCAGGGGTCCCATGAGCCCTTCGCATCATTTGTGGACAAAATCACTGAGGCCATGAACAAGGGAGATGTACCAGAATGAATGAAAGGAGCCTTGCTTAGGCAGTGCGTGATGGAAAATAGCAATCCCGCCACCAAAGCCATATTGGTTACACTGCCAAATGGTGCTACTACAGAAATGATGTTAGAAAGGATGAGCTGAGTACCAGCAGGCCCTCAAGCATTTTTAGTAGATGCAATACGAGAATTAGGAAGAGGATTAGTGCAAGCGCAGAGGCAAGCATTTGCTGCCCTAGCACCATTAACCCCGATAAAAGAAGAAAAAAGTCGGTTACAGAAACCAAGGTGTTTTAGGTGTGGGCGGGACGGACATTGTAAGCGACAGTGCAGGGTAAGAGTATGGTGTCCGAATTGCAATTCGGGATCCCACGCCACCGTCACCTGCTGAGTTTCGGGAAACGGCCAACCCAGCGTGAGGAGTCGCCGCGCGTCGACAACAGTAGCTGCTCCCGTGCAATATACGACTCCCGTTGGAGGCCAGCCTCCTACGACAACACCCATGCAGTCTCCGCACAACAACTTCAACCAGCCACCAGAGGAAGCCTTGGACTGGTTGTGGAAACAGCAGTAGACATTACCTTAACTGATACCTGGCCTCAAAAGAGCCCGACCACAGTTAAAGGACCGATAATGATCTCTGGACAGCCACAAGGAGCGTTACTATTGGGCCGGTCATCAAGTGGACTTAAAGGACTTTTCATATTACCTGGAGTTATTGATGCTGATTATACTGGAGTAATACAGATTGTAGTGCAGACGACCTTTCCGCCAATACATAGCCCAAAAGGGACCACAATCGCTCAGCTCGTCCCTGTAAACAACCCATTGGCTGACTCATCGGCTACGCCGCCCAAGGAGCGAGGGGACCAAGGTTTTGGTTCAACAGGAGGACTTGCTTTGCTCCTGTTGCCATTGAATCAACGGCCTGTTGTACCTGTTGTTTTTGATAATGGACATCAGCAAACTCGCGTATGAGCCTTACTAGATACTGGTGCGGATGTAACCATAGTGACTAATCACCTTTGGCTGCGAGATTGGCCTCTTCAGCAGGCGGCCCCAGGTGTGGAGGGTGTGGGCGGCACGGCACCTGTCCAACGCAGTGTGCAAAGAATTTTTGTTATTGTGGATGGAGGAAAGGCAACCACGATAGTAACTGTAATGCCGCTGCCCATTGGTGTCAATGTCCTCATCGGACGTGACATCTTAGGACAAATGGGGGTGATGATAACCACTCATCCAGCATCTTTTCCTTCACAGTCACTGCGTTGAATTTCCCAATTCAGCTAACATGGCTAACTGACAAGCCAGTGCGGACTGAGCAGTGGCCGCTGAAAAAGGAGAGTCTTGTGCAAGCAGCAGCATTGGTACAAGAACAACTAGAACAGGGTCATCTCAAACCGTCTGTAAGCCCTTGGAACACTCCTATATTTGTAATAAGAAAGAAGTCAGGAAAATATTGACTGGTGCATGATTTACGAGTGGTAAGTGATCAGATGCAAGCGATGGGAACGTTACAACCTGGCCTTCCTAACCCTGCCATAATTCCGGAAGGATGGTATCTCTTAATAGTTAATTGAAAGGACTGTTTCTTTACTATTGGCTTACACCCGAGAGATACTGAACGTTTTGCCTTTACTGTGCCATCAATTAATCGGGAAGCTCCTGCGGCACGATACGGGTGGACTGTGTTGCCGCAAGGAATGAAAAACAGTCCTACATTAGGTCAGCTGTTTGTAGATGCTGCACTAGCACCTGTGCGTGAAGCCTGGCCAGCGGCAATTATTCATCATTACATGGATGATATATTAATAGCACAAGCTGAGCCATTTGTAGAGCAACAAGAACAGTTTTTAACACAGCAACTAGAAAAACAAGGGCTAGTAGTAGCCGCGGAAAAAGCTACAGAGAGAAGCGCCATGGAAGTATTTGGGGTGGAAGATTTCCGACTCTCATATCCATCCACAAAAACGACCTTACATACAAACTTAAAAACAATTAATGACGCTCAGAAATTGTTAGGAGACCTCCAATGGCTTCGACCTGTTGTAGGTTTTAACAACGACGAATTAGATATTCTGCGACCACTCTTAAAGGGCACAGATCCAGCGACACCAGTGATGGTAACACCCGCTCAACAGGCCGCCATACAGCGACTTGGTGAGCAGATCGCTCACAGATGCGTGCATCGACGAGACCCTGATCTCCCTATTGACCTGACTATTATGATCGGCAAAGAGCAATTCATTGGTGCACTTACTCAGTGCAAAACGAAAACGGGGGACACGACAAGGGTTTTGGAACGGTTGTTCCCGTCACTACAGCCGAAAACAACAATACAGACAAGAACGGCGAATTTAGCGGAACTAATAAGAAAAGGTCGCTCAAGAATGGGGCAAATAGCAGGAGAAGAGCCAAGTACGATATACCTACCAATTAAATGAGGAGCTCTAGAATGGCTGATTCAACAGTCATCGGACCTTCAGCTGAGTTTACTCACAACAGGTGATAGTGAAATTGACGTGAGCTGACTTGCGTCGCCAGTGTTAAAATGGATGGCTCAACAAAACTGGATGGTAATTCCCAAACTTAGTAGACGGCCTTTGCAAAATGCAGGAACTCTCTTTACTGACGCAGGACGCAAATCTCGAAGAGCAGCAGCAATGTGGCAGATCAATGGCGAATGGTGCCACAAAATTATTCCGGCCGCGCCAGAAGACACTTTGCAAACGATGGAATTATCAGCTGTCATTTGGGCCTTTTTGGAATGGCTAAATGAGCCACTGAACGTGGTAACGGACTCTCTGTATGTAGCCGGGATCGTGGCCCGAGTGGAGGACGCGCGAGTCCGAGCCCTGCAGAACAATAGACTGTATATGTTGTTGCAAACATTGCAATCTGCCATTGGTCAGAGGCAACATCCGTATGCGATAATACACACAAGAAGTCATAAATGGACGGAAGGCTTGGGTGAAGGAAATCAGAGGAGAGATGACTTTGTTACTGTTAACTTTCCAGTGAATAAATTTACTATGGCCAGAGAAGCACACGCTGATTTTCATCAAAGTGCTAGAGGCATTCATAAACAATTTGGCATTTCTTTGGAAGATGCCTGTGGGATAGTGCGGGCATGTCCCGAGTGCAGCCATCAAGGCCCAGGATTAGGCATTGGAGTCAACCCTCGTGGGCTAGGCCCACGGGAAATTTGGCAAATGGACGTCACCCATGTCCCTGAGTTTGGGAGACTTAGATATGTGCACGTTACGGTGGACAGGTTTATGGCCGGTTTATGCCCTGGGATACGGCAGCACCGGATGGACAGGCAGCCTGGGGAGCGAAAGGCTGGAGAGCAGCCCTGCAGAAAGGGACCTGGGGGCTCTGCTAGCAAGTTGACCGTAAGGCAGCAGTGCTCTGGCAGCCGCAAGGGCAACCGTGTCCTGGGGGGCATCCAGCATTGCTTCGCCCCACCTTGAGCACTGGGGGCAGTTTTGAGCACCACAGGCTAAAAGGGATCTAAAGCTACTGGAGAGTGTCCAGAGGAGGCCACGAAGCTGGTGAAGGGTCTAGAGGAGAAATCTTCTGAGGAGAGGCTGGTGTCACTTGGTCTGTTCAGCCTGGAGAAGAGGAGACTGGGGGGGGGGACCTCATAGCCATTTACTGCTTCCTCACACAGGGAGGAGGAGCAGGTGTTGCGCTCTTCTCTCTGGTGACCAGTGACAGGACCCGAGGGAATGGCAGGAAGATGTACCAAAGGAGGGTTGGGTTGCACATTAGGAAAAGGGTCTTCACCCAGAGGGTGTTGGAGCACTGGAACAGCTCCCCAGGGAAGCAGTCACAGCACCAATCCTGACAATATTAAAGAAGCATTTGGACAATGCACGCAGACACATGATGTGAATGTTGGGAGTGTCCTGCGCAGGGACAGGAGTTGGACTCAATGATCGTTGTGGGTCCCTTCCGTCGCAGGTCATTCTATGATTCTCTGATTTATTTGCCGTGGAGGAACCTGGAAGTTTTTCACTTGCAGAAACAGTGATGGGTGTTTTAGTGATTGAACACCGGGAGAGGAAAGGGGACGAGCCAGTTAGTTGGAAGGAGTTTTGAGCATGGAACCAGTTCGCTTTTCCAACCCTTTCCAGCCCATTGCCTGTCCTGCTCCTCAAGATAAGGCTGTGCTAGGGTTTAGGCACCACCCACAGGGCCTGTGAAGAGCCTCCACACTTTCCACTGTTCCGGGATGTTGGAAATTGCCTCAGAGAGCAAGGATGCGGGAGGAGCTGTGCAAGTCAGGGTCAGAAGATTATAGGGCCGTGTAGGCCAGGGATAGAACTTGTCAAGGGCAGCATAACTTGGCAAGTCGGCAAAAACAGTCTGCCCTTGAGAAGGAGATAAACACTCTAAAGAGGAGCTGAGATCCGGGAATAAGAGAAAATAACACAGAAGCTGTAACCGCAAGTAGGAGGAATATGTTAGTGTTACCTTTAGAGCTTGGCCAATAAGATAATGACGAGTAGGCATAATTAACTGATTGTGTATATAGGTGATGGCTTGGAGCAATAAAGTTGAAGCTTGCTTGATCACTCATATTGAGCCGACTGCCTGCTTCCCCGCACCGATCTGTTAAAGGGTTACTCATGGACCCAGCGGAGGGGCCCCCTCTGCAGGTGGCGCCTGAACAATGGACCCTTTCTCAGTGCGCGGAGAGGACAAGCACCAGTGATGCAGCAGCCGGAGGGTGATCATTTCGCCTAGACCGACCAAACGGGGTCTGCACTGTGCGGAGAGCTATCTGCACGGAGAGACGTGGAGAAACGCGGTGAGACGCGGCGCGGAGACAAAGGCCTGAGTTGAACACGGGTAAAGAGGTAGCTCTCAGTTTATTGCAACACTTTTTACAAAAGCAGGGAGTTAACGGGGTTAAGCATGTATCGGGGCTGATAGCCTTTGGGACTACACAAGGGGTTTTTATGAAACCTAACTCTTATTTTCAAGAAAGTGAATGGAGAGTGGTTGGAGATCGAGTATGAGACTTGGTCATAGATGACGTTAAGACTGCTAAAAAAACTAACGAAGTTGTGGCGAGCAGTTATCAATTGTTTAAGAAGATATAAATTAGAGCACAATATAGCAGCCGTAGCGATGCAGGAGTTAGAGGGTCAAGCACAGAAAAAGAAGGGAGTTATCACAATAGGAGTGGATTATGTGCCGATTCCACCTACGGGGAATCCGGTACCCGTGGGGAATAGGGAACTCCCAGTTGAAGAAAGACAACCAGAAGAATTTAGAGCTGTTCAGCCCACAGCGCCGCAATTGCCGGCGATAACAGAGACAGCAGTACAAACGTTACAGCAAGGGGGAGAGATGGCAGAAAATGAGGAAGAAATACTAGAACAATTAATACAAAGGGAACAGGGCGAAATGACCGAACATATGGAAACAATGTCACTAGATCCACAAAGAGTGTCATCCAGGCCATCACCCCAAGTAATTCAAAGGGTGGACTGGGCTGTTGTAGCAAAGGATGCGACAGCCCGGAACGACTATGAGTTATTAGACTCACTCACAGAGATGGCCTTCCCTGTAGTATTTCAACAAGGAGCCGCAGGATTACAAGGGGTACATGCGCCACTGGATTGGGAATTATTGTCGCAGTTAAGGACCACAGTTAATGAGAGTGGGCTGCATGGTGAACCTGCAAGGCAATTGCTTAATTTTATATGGGGTAACAGTATCTTGTGCGCAGAAGACATTAAAAGCATTGTGAGAATGATAATGACTCAATCAAGCCAGCTATTGTGGCAAGCTCATTGGCACCGTTTATGTGAGATAAGCGCTAATACGCCGCAGCCTCAAGGTGAGCTGGAGTTACTGTTGAGCAGCTAAGGGGAACTGGGAGATTTGCTCCTATCGATATGCAAGTACAATTGGGGCCAGCAATTTCTATGGAAAGTATGAGAACAGCTAGAAGGGCAATGGACACGGTAAAAACTGTACCCCCCCCCCCCACCCCCCCACCCCATCATATATGTCGCTGAAGCAGGGGTCCCATGAGCCCTTCGCATCATTTGTGGACAAAATCACTGAGGCCATGAACAAGGGAGATGTACCAGAATGAATGAAAGGAGCCTTGCTTAGGCAGTGCGTGATGGAAAATAGCAATCCCGCCACCAAAGCCATATTGGTTACACTGCCAAATGGTGCTACTACAGAAATGATGTTAGAAAGGATGAGCTGAGTACCAGCAGGCCCTCAAGCATTTTTAGTAGATGCAATACGAGAATTAGGAAGAGGATTAGTGCAAGCGCAGAGGCAAGCATTTGCTGCCCTAGCACCATTAACCCCGATAAAAGAAGAAAAAAGTCGGTTACAGAAACCAAGGTGTTTTAGGTGTGGGCGGGACGGACATTGTAAGCGACAGTGCAGGGTAAGAGTATGGTGTCCGAATTGCAATTCGGGATCCCACGCCACCGTCACCTGCTGAGTTTCGGGAAACGGCCAACCCAGCGTGAGGAGTCGCCGCGCGTCGACAACAGTAGCTGCTCCCGTGCAATATACGACTCCCGTTGGAGGCCAGCCTCCTACGACAACACCCATGCAGTCTCCGCACAACAACTTCAACCAGCCACCAGAGGAAGCCTTGGACTGGTTGTGGAAACAGCAGTAGACATTACCTTAACTGATACCTGGCCTCAAAAGAGCCCGACCACAGTTAAAGGACCGATAATGATCTCTGGACAGCCACAAGGAGCGTTACTATTGGGCCGGTCATCAAGTGGACTTAAAGGACTTTTCATATTACCTGGAGTTATTGATGCTGATTATACTGGAGTAATACAGATTGTAGTGCAGACGACCTTTCCGCCAATACATAGCCCAAAAGGGACCACAATCGCTCAGCTCGTCCCTGTAAACAACCCATTGGCTGACTCATCGGCTACGCCGCCCAAGGAGCGAGGGGACCAAGGTTTTGGTTCAACAGGAGGACTTGCTTTGCTCCTGTTGCCATTGAATCAACGGCCTGTTGTACCTGTTGTTTTTGATAATGGACATCAGCAAACTCGCGTATGAGCCTTACTAGATACTGGTGCGGATGTAACCATAGTGACTAATCACCTTTGGCTGCGAGATTGGCCTCTTCAGCAGGCGGCCCCAGGTGTGGAGGGTGTGGGCGGCACGGCACCTGTCCAACGCAGTGTGCAAAGAATTTTTGTTATTGTGGATGGAGGAAAGGCAACCACGATAGTAACTGTAATGCCGCTGCCCATTGGTGTCAATGTCCTCATCGGACGTGACATCTTAGGACAAATGGGGGTGATGATAACCACTCATCCAGCATCTTTTCCTTCACAGTCACTGCGTTGAATTTCCCAATTCAGCTAACATGGCTAACTGACAAGCCAGTGCGGACTGAGCAGTGGCCGCTGAAAAAGGAGAGTCTTGTGCAAGCAGCAGCATTGGTACAAGAACAACTAGAACAGGGTCATCTCAAACCGTCTGTAAGCCCTTGGAACACTCCTATATTTGTAATAAGAAAGAAGTCAGGAAAATATTGACTGGTGCATGATTTACGAGTGGTAAGTGATCAGATGCAAGCGATGGGAACGTTACAACCTGGCCTTCCTAACCCTGCCATAATTCCGGAAGGATGGTATCTCTTAATAGTTAATTGAAAGGACTGTTTCTTTACTATTGGCTTACACCCGAGAGATACTGAACGTTTTGCCTTTACTGTGCCATCAATTAATCGGGAAGCTCCTGCGGCACGATACGGGTGGACTGTGTTGCCGCAAGGAATGAAAAACAGTCCTACATTAGGTCAGCTGTTTGTAGATGCTGCACTAGCACCTGTGCGTGAAGCCTGGCCAGCGGCAATTATTCATCATTACATGGATGATATATTAATAGCACAAGCTGAGCCATTTGTAGAGCAACAAGAACAGTTTTTAACACAGCAACTAGAAAAACAAGGGCTAGTAGTAGCCGCGGAAAAAGCTACAGAGAGAAGCGCCATGGAAGTATTTGGGGTGGAAGATTTCCGACTCTCATATCCATCCACAAAAACGACCTTACATACAAACTTAAAAACAATTAATGACGCTCAGAAATTGTTAGGAGACCTCCAATGGCTTCGACCTGTTGTAGGTTTTAACAACGACGAATTAGATATTCTGCGACCACTCTTAAAGGGCACAGATCCAGCGACACCAGTGATGGTAACACCCGCTCAACAGGCCGCCATACAGCGACTTGGTGAGCAGATCGCTCACAGATGCGTGCATCGACGAGACCCTGATCTCCCTATTGACCTGACTATTATGATCGGCAAAGAGCAATTCATTGGTGCACTTACTCAGTGCAAAACGAAAACGGGGGACACGACAAGGGTTTTGGAACGGTTGTTCCCGTCACTACAGCCGAAAACAACAATACAGACAAGAACGGCGAATTTAGCGGAACTAATAAGAAAAGGTCGCTCAAGAATGGGGCAAATAGCAGGAGAAGAGCCAAGTACGATATACCTACCAATTAAATGAGGAGCTCTAGAATGGCTGATTCAACAGTCATCGGACCTTCAGCTGAGTTTACTCACAACAGGTGATAGTGAAATTGACGTGAGCTGACTTGCGTCGCCAGTGTTAAAATGGATGGCTCAACAAAACTGGATGGTAATTCCCAAACTTAGTAGACGGCCTTTGCAAAATGCAGGAACTCTCTTTACTGACGCAGGACGCAAATCTCGAAGAGCAGCAGCAATGTGGCAGATCAATGGCGAATGGTGCCACAAAATTATTCCGGCCGCGCCAGAAGACACTTTGCAAACGATGGAATTATCAGCTGTCATTTGGGCCTTTTTGGAATGGCTAAATGAGCCACTGAACGTGGTAACGGACTCTCTGTATGTAGCCGGGATCGTGGCCCGAGTGGAGGACGCGCGAGTCCGAGCCCTGCAGAACAATAGACTGTATATGTTGTTGCAAACATTGCAATCTGCCATTGGTCAGAGGCAACATCCGTATGCGATAATACACACAAGAAGTCATAAATGGACTGAAGGCTTGGGTGAAGGAAATCAGAGGACAGATGACTTTGTTACTGTTAACTTTCCAGTGAATAAATTTACTATGGCCAGAGAAGCACACGCTGATTTTCATCAAAGTGCTAGAGGCATTCATAAACAATTTGGCATTTCTTTGGAAGATGCCTGTGGGATAGTGCGGGCATGTCCCGAGTGCAGCCATCAAGGCCCAGGATTAGGCATTGGAGTCAACCCTCGTGGGCTAGGCCCACGGGAAATTTGGCAAATGGAAGTCACCCATGTCCCTGAGTTTGGGAGACTTAGATATGTGCATGTTACGGTGGACAGGTTTATGGCTGGTTTATGCCCTGGGATACGGCAGCACCGGATGGACAGGCAGCCTGGGGAGCGAAAGGCTGGAGAGCAGCCCTGCAGAAAGGGACCTGGGGGCTCTGCTAGCAAGTTGACCGTAAGGCAGCAGTGCTCTGGCAGCCGCAAGGGCAACCGTGTCCTGGGGGGCATCCAGCATTGCTTCGCCCCACCTTGAGCACTGGGGGCAGTTTTGAGCACTACAGGCTAAAAAGGATCTAAAGCTACTGGAGAGTGTCCAGAGGAGGCCACGAAGCTGGTGAAGGGTCTAGAGGAGAAATCTTCTGAGGAGAGGCTGGTGTCACTTGGTCTGTTCAGCCTGGAGAAGGGGAGACTGGGGGGGGGAGCTCATAGCCATTTACTGCTTCCTCACACAGGGAGGAGGAGCAGGTGTTGAGCTCTTCTCTCTGGTGACCAGTGACAGGACCCGAGGGAATGGCAGGAAGATGTACCAAAGGAGGGTTGGGTTGCACATTAGGAAAAGGGTCTTCACCCAGAGGGTGTTGGAGCACTGGAACAGCTCCCCAGGGAAGCAGTCACAGCACCAATCCTGACAATATTAAAGAAGCATTTGGACAATGCACGCAGACACATGATGTGAATGTTGGGAGTGTCCTGCGCAGGGACAGGAGTTGGACTCAATGATCGTTGTGGGTCCCTTCCGTCGCAGGTCATTCTATGATTCTCTGATTTATTTGCCGTGGAGGAACCTGGAAGTTTTTCACTTGCAGAAACAGTGATGGGTGTTTTAGTGATTGAACACCGGGAGAGGAAAGGGGACGAGCCAGTTAGTTGGAAGGAGTTTTGAGCATGGAACCAGTTCGCTTTTCCAACCCTTTCCAGCCCATTGCCTGTCCTGCTCCTCAAGATAAGGCTGTGCTAGGGTTTAGGCACCACCCACAGGGCCTGTGAAGAGCCTCCACACTTTCCACTGTTCCGGGATGTTGGAAATTGCCTCAGAGAGCAAGGATGCGGGAGGAGCTGTGCAAGTCAGGGTCAGAAGATTATAGGGCCGTGTAGGCCAGGGATAGAACTTGTCAAGGGCAGCATAACTTGGCAAGTCGGCAAAAACAGTCTGCCCTTGAGAAGGAGATAAACACTCTAAAGAGGAGCTGAGATCCGGGAATAAGAGAAAATAACACAGAAGCTGTAACCGCAAGTAGGAGGAATATGTTAGTGTTACCTTTAGAGCTTGGCCAATAAGATAATGACGAGTAGGCGTAATTAACTGATTGTGTATATAGGTGATGGCTTGGAGCAATAAAGTTGAAGCTTGCTTGATCACTCATATTGAGCCGACTGCCTGCTTCCCCGCACCGATCTGTTAAAGGGTTACTCATGGACCCAGCGGAGGGGCCCCCTCTGCAGGTGGCGCCTGAACAATGGACCCTTTCTCAGTGCGCGGAGAGGACAAGCACCAGTGATGCAGCAGCCGGAGGGTGATCATTTCGCCTAGACCGACCAAACGGGGTCTGCACTGTGCGGAGAGCTATCTGCACGGAGAGACGTGGAGAAACGCGGTGAGACGCGGCGCGGAGACAAAGGCCTGAGTTGAACACGGGTAAAGAGGTAGCTCTCAGTTTATTGCAACACTTTTTACAAAAGCAGGGAGTTAACGGGGTTAAGCATGTATCGGGGCTGATAGCCTTTGGGACTACACAAGGGGTTTTTATGAAACCTAACTCTTATTTTCAAGAAAGTGAATGGAGAGTGGTTGGAGATCGAGTATGAGACTTGGTCATAGATGACGTTAAGACTGCTAAAAAAACTAACGAAGTTGTGGCGAGCAGTTATCAATTGTTTAAGAAGATATAAATTAGAGCACAATATAGCAGCCGTAGCGATGCAGGAGTTAGAGGGTCAAGCACAGAAAAAGAAGGGAGTTATCACAATAGGAGTGGATTATGTGCCGATTCCACCTACGGGGAATCCGGTACCCGTGGGGAATAGGGAACTCCCCGTTGAAGAAAGACAACCAGAAGAATTTAGAGCTGTTCAGCCCACAGCGCCGCAATTGCCGGAGATAACAGAGACAGCAGTACAAACGTTACAGCAAGGGGGAGAGATGGCAGAAAATGAGGAAGAAATACTAGAACAATTAATACAAAGGGAACAGGGCGAAATGACCGAACATATGGAAACAATGTCACTAGATCCACAAAGAGTGTCATCCAGGCCATCACCCCAAGTAATTCAAAGGGTGGACTGGGCTGTTGTAGCAAAGGATGCGGCAGCCCGGAACGACTATGAGTTATTAGACTCACTCACAGAGATGGCCTTCCCTGTAGTATTTCAACAAGGAGCCGCAGGATTACAAGGGGTACATGCGCCACTGGATTGGGAATTATTGTCGCAGTTAAGGACCACAGTTAATGAGAGTGGGCTGCATGGTGAACCTGCAAGGCAATTGCTTAATTTTATATGGGGTAACAGTATCTTGTGCGCAGAAGACATTAAAAGCATTGTGAGAATGATAATGACTCAATCAAGCCAGCTATTGTGGCAAGCTCATTGGCACCGTTTATGTGAGATAAGCGCTAATACGCCGCAGCCTCAAGGTGAGCTGGAGTTACTGTTGAGCAGCTAAGGGGAACTGGGAGATTTGCTCCTATCGATATGCAAGTACAATTGGGGCCAGCAATTTCTATGGAAAGTATGAGAACAGCTAGAAGGGCAATGGACACGGTAAAAACTGTACCCCCCCCCCCCCCCGCCCCCCCACCCCATCATATATGTCGCTGAAGCAGGGGTCCCATGAGCCCTTCGCATCATTTGTGGACAAAATCACTGAGGCCATGAACAAGGGAGATGTACCAGAATGAATGAAAGGAGCCTTGCTTAGGCAGTGCGTGATGGAAAATAGCAATCCCGCCACCAAAGCCATATTGGTTACACTGCCAAATGGTGCTACTACAGAAATGATGTTAGAAAGGATGAGCTGAGTACCAGCAGGCCCTCAAGCATTTTTAGTAGATGCAATACGAGAATTAGGAAGAGGATTAGTGCAAGCGCAGAGTCAAGCATTTGCTGCCCTAGCACCATTAACCCCGATAAAAGAAGAAAAAAAGTCGGTTACAGAAACCAAGGTGTTTTAGGTGTGGGCGGGACGGACATTGTAAGCGACAGTGCAGGGTAAGAGTATGGTGTCCGAATTGCAATTCGGGATCCCACGCCACCGTCACCTGCTGAGTTTCGGGAAACGGCCAACCCAGCGTGAGGAGTCGCCGCGCGTCGACAACAGTAGCTGCTCCCGTGCAATATACGACTCCCGTTGGAGGCCAGCCTCCTACGACAACACCCATGCAGTCTCCGCACAACAACTTCAACCAGCCACCAGAGGAAGCCTTGGACTGGTTGTGGAAACAGCAGTAGACATTACCTTAACTGATACCTGGCCTCAAAAGAGCCCGACCACAGTTAAAGGACCGATAATGATCTCTGGACAGCCACAAGGAGCGTTACTATTGGGCCGGTCATCAAGTGGACTTAAAGGACTTTTCATATTACCTGGAGTTATTGATGCTGATTATACTGGAGTAATACAGATTGTAGTGCAGACGACCTTTCCGCCAATACATAGCCCAAAAGGGACCACAATCGCTCAGCTCGTCCCTGTAAACAACCCATTGGCTGACTCATCGGCTACGCCGCCCAAGGAGCGAGGGGACCAAGGTTTTGGTTCAACAGGAGGACTTGCTTTGCTCCTGTTGCCATTGAATCAACGGCCTGTTGTACCTGTTGTTTTTGATAATGGACATCAGCAAACTCGCGTATGAGCCTTACTAGATACTGGTGCGGATGTAACCATAGTGACTAATCACCTTTGGCTGCGAGATTGGCCTCTTCAGCAGGCGGCCCCAGGTGTGGAGGGTGTGGGCGGCACGGCACCTGTCCAACGCAGTGTGCAAAGAATTTTTGTTATTGTGGATGGAGGAAAGGCAACCACGATAGTAACTGTAATGCCGCTGCCCATTGGTGTCAATGTCCTCATCGGACGTGACATCTTAGGACAAATGAGGGTGATGATAACCACTCATCCAGCATCTTTTCCTTCACAGTCACTGCGTTGAATTTCCCAATTCAGCTAACATGGCTAACTGACAAGCCAGTGCGGACTGAGCAGTGGCCGCTGAAAAAGGAGAGTCTTGTGCAAGCAGCAGCATTGGTACAAGAACAACTAGAACAGGGTCATCTTAAACCGTCTCTAAGCCCTTGGAACACTCCTATATTTGTAATAAGAAAGAAGTCAGGAAAATATTGACTGGTGCATGATTTACGAGTGGTAAGTGATCAGATGCAAGCGATGGGAACGTTACAACCTGGCCTTCCTAACCCTGCCATAATTCCGGAAGGATGGTATCTCTTAATAGTTAATTGAAAGGACTGTTTCTTTACTATTGGCTTACACCCGAGAGATACTGAACGTTTTGCCTTTACTGTGCCATCAATTAATCGGGAAGCTCCTGCGGCACGATACGGGTGGACTGTGTTGCCGCAAGGAATGAAAAACAGTCCTACATTAGGTCAGCTGTTTGTAGATGCTGCACTAGCACCTGTGCGTGAAGCCTGGCCAGCGGCAATTATTCATCATTACATGGATGATATATTAATAGCACAAGCTGAGCCATTTGTAGAGCAACAAGAACAGTTTTTAACACAGCAACTAGAAAAACAAGGGCTAGTAGTAGCCGCGGAAAAAGCTACAGAGAGAAGCGCCATGGAAGTATTTGGGGTGGAAGATTTCCGACTCTCATATCCATCCACAAAAACGACCTTACATACAAACTTAAAAACAATTAATGACGCTCAGAAATTGTTAGGAGACCTCCAATGGCTTCGACCTGTTGTAGGTTTTAACAACGACGAATTAGATATTCTGCGACCACTCTTAAAGGGCACAGATCCAGCGACACCAGTGATGGTAACACCCGCTCAACAGGCCGCCATACAGCGACTTGGTGAGCAGATCGCTCACAGATGCGTGCATCGACGAGACCCTGATCTCCCTATTGACCTGACTATTATGATCGGCAAAGAGCAATTCATTGGTGCACTTACTCAGTGCAAAACGAAAACGGGGGACACGACAAGGGTTTTGGAACGGTTGTTCCCGTCACTACAGCCGAAAACAACAATACAGACAAGAACGGCGAATTTAGCGGAACTAATAAGAAAAGGTCGCTCAAGAATGGGGCAAATAGCAGGAGAAGAGCCAAGTACGATATACCTACCAATTAAATGAGGAGCTCTAGAATGGCTGATTCAACAGTCATCGGACCTTCAGCTGAGTTTACTCACAACAGGTGATAGTGAAATTGACGTGAGCTGACTTGCGTCGCCAGTGTTAAAATGGATGGCTCAACAAAACTGGATGGTAATTCCCAAACTTAGTAGACGGCCTTTGCAAAATGCAGGAACTCTCTTTACTGACGCAGGACGCAAATCTCGAAGAGCAGCAGCAATGTGGCAGATCAATGGCGAATGGTGCCACAAAATTATTCCGGCCGCGCCAGAAGACACTTTGCAAACGATGGAATTATCAGCTGTCATTTGGGCCTTTTTGGAATGGCTAAATGAGCCACTGAACGTGGTAACGGACTCTCTGTATGTAGCCGGGATCGTGGCCCGAGTGGAGGACGCGCGAGTCCGAGCCCTGCAGAACAATAGACTGTATATGTTGTTGCAAACATTGCAATCTGCCATTGGTCAGAGGCAACATCCGTATGCGATAATACACACAAGAAGTCATAAATGGACTGAAGGCTTGGGTGAAGGAAATCAGAGGAGAGATGACTTTGTTACTGTTAACTTTCCAGTGAATAAATTTACTATGGCCAGAGAAGCACACGCTGATTTTCATCAAAGTGCTAGAGGCATTCATAAACAATTTGGCATTTCTTTGGAAGATGCCTGTGGGATAGTGCGGGCATGTCCCGAGTGCAGCCATCAAGGCCCAGGATTAGGCATTGGAGTCAACCCTCGTGGGCTAGGCCCACGGGAAATTTGGCAAATGGAAGTCACCCATGTCCCTGAGTTTGGGAGACTTAGATATGTGCATGTTACGGTGGACAGGTTTATGGCTGGTTTATGCCCTGGGATACGGCAGCACCGGATGGACAGGCAGCCTGGGGAGCGAAAGGCTGGAGAGCAGCCCTGCAGAAAGGGACCTGGGGGCTCTGCTAGCAAGTTGACCGTAAGGCAGCAGTGCTCTGGCAGCCGCAAGGGCAACCGTGTCCTGGGGGGCATCCAGCATTGCTTCGCCCCACCTTGAGCACTGGGGGCAGTTTTGAGCACTACAGGCTAAAAAGGATCTAAAGCTACTGGAGAGTGTCCAGAGGAGGCCACGAAGCTGGTGAAGGGTCTAGAGGAGAAATCTTCTGAGGAGAGGCTGGTGTCACTTGGTCTGTTCAGCCTGGAGAAGGGGAGACTGGGGGGGGGAGCTCATAGCCATTTACTGCTTCCTCACACAGGGAGGAGGAGCAGGTGTTGAGCTCTTCTCTCTGGTGACCAGTGACAGGACCCGAGGGAATGGCAGGAAGATGTACCAAAGGAGGGTTGGGTTGCACATTAGGAAAAGGGTCTTCACCCAGAGGGTGTTGGAGCACTGGAACAGCTCCCCAGGGAAGCAGTCACAGCACCAATCCTGACAATATTAAAGAAGCATTTGGACAATGCACGCAGACACATGATGTGAATGTTGGGAGTGTCCTGCGCAGGGACAGGAGTTGGACTCAATGATCGTTGTGGGTCCCTTCCGTCGCAGGTCATTCTATGATTCTCTGATTTATTTGCCGTGGAGGAACCTGGAAGTTTTTCACTTGCAGAAACAGTGATGGGTGTTTTAGTGATTGAACACCGGGAGAGGAAAGGGGACGAGCCAGTTAGTTGGAAGGAGTTTTGAGCATGGAACCAGTTCGCTTTTCCAACCCTTTCCAGCCCATTGCCTGTCCTGCTCCTCAAGATAAGGCTGTGCTAGGGTTTAGGCACCACCCACAGGGCCTGTGAAGAGCCTCCACACTTTCCACTGTTCCGGGATGTTGGAAATTGGCTCAGAGAGCAAGGATGCGGGAGGAGCTGTGCAAGTCAGGGTCAGAAGATTATAGGGCCGTGTAGGCCAGGGATAGAACTTGTCAAGGGCAGCATAACTTGGCAAGTCGGCAAAAACAGTCTGCCCTTGAGAAGGAGATAAACACTCTAAAGAGGAGCTGAGATCCGGGAATAAGAGAAAATAACACAGAAGCTGTAACCGCAAGTAGGAGGAATATGTTAGTGTTACCTTTAGAGCTTGGCCAATAAGATAATGACGAGTAGGCGTAATTAACTGATTGTGTATATAGGTGATGGCTTGGAGCAATAAAGTTGAAGCTTGCTTGATCACTCATATTGAGCCGACTGCCTGCTTCCCCGCACCGATCTGTTAAAGGGTTACTCATGGACCCAGCGGAGGGGCCCCCTCTGCAGGTGGCGCCTGAACAATGGACCCTTTCTCAGTGCGCGGAGAGGACAAGCACCAGTGATGCAGCAGCCGGAGGGTGATCATTTCGCCTAGACCGACCAAACGGGGTCTGCACTGTGCGGAGAGCTATCTGCACGGAGAGACGTGGAGAAACGCGGTGAGACGCGGCGCGGAGACAAAGGCCTGAGTTGAACACGGGTAAAGAGGTAGCTCTCAGTTTATTGCAACACTTTTTACAAAAGCAGGGAGTTAACGGGGTTAAGCATGTATCGGGGCTGATAGCCTTTGGGACTACACAAGGGGTTTTTATGAAACCTAACTCTTATTTTCAAGAAAGTGAATGGAGAGTGGTTGGAGATCGAGTATGAGACTTGGTCATAGATGACGTTAAGACTGCTAAAAAAACTATCGAAGTTGTGGCGAGCAGTTATCAATTGTTTAAGAAGATATAAATTAGAGCACAATATAGCAGCCGTAGCGATGCAGGAGTTAGAGGGTCAAGCACAGAAAAAGAAGGGAGTTATCACAATAGGAGTGGATTATGTGCCGATTCCACCTACGGGGAATCCGGTACCCGTGGGGAATAGGGAACTCCCCGTTGAAGAAAGACAACCAGAAGAATTTAGAGCTGTTCAGCCCACAGCGCCGCAATTGCCGGCGATAACAGAGACAGCAGTACAAACGTTACAGCAAGGGGGAGAGATGGCAGAAAATGAGGAAGAAATACTAGAACAATTAATACAAAGGGAACAGGGCGAAATGACCGAACATATGGAAACAATGTCACTAGATCCACAAAGAGTGTCATCCAGGCCATCACCCCAAGTAATTCAAAGGGTGGACTGGGCTGTTGTAGCAAAGGATGCGACAGCCCGGAACGACTATGAGTTATTAGACTCACTCACAGAGATGGCCTTCCCTGTAGTATTTCAACAAGGAGCCGCAGGATTACAAGGGGTACATGCGCCACTGGATTGGGAATTATTGTCGCAGTTAAGGACCACAGTTAATGAGAGTGGGCTGCATGGTGAACCTGCAAGGCAATTGCTTAATTTTATATGGGGTAACAGTATCTTGTGCGCAGAAGACATTAAAAGCATTGTGAGAATGATAATGACTCAATCAAGCCAGCTATTGTGGCAAGCTCATTGGCACCGTTTATGTGAGATAAGCGCTAATACGCCGCAGCCTCAAGGTGAGCTGGAGTTACTGTTGAGCAGCTAAGGGGAACTGGGAGATTTGCTCCTATCGATATGCAAGTACAATTGGGGCCAGCAATTTCTATGGAAAGTATGAGAACAGCTAGAAGGGCAATGGACACGGTAAAAACTGTACCCCCCCCCCCCCCCCCGCCCCCCCACCCCATCATATATGTCGCTGAAGCAGGGGTCCCATGAGCCCTTCGCATCATTTGTGGACAAAATCACTGAGGCCATGAACAAGGGAGATGTACCAGAATGAATGAAAGGAGCCTTGCTTAGGCAGTGCGTGATGGAAAATAGCAATCCCGCCACCAAAGCCATATTGGTTACACTGCCAAATGGTGCTACTACAGAAATGATGTTAGAAAGGATGAGCTGAGTACCAGCAGGCCCTCAAGCATTTTTAGTAGATGCAATACGAGAATTAGGAAGAGGATTAGTGCAAGCGCAGAGGCAAGCATTTGCTGCCCTAGCACCATTAACCCCGATAAAAGAAGAAAAAAAGTCGGTTACAGAAACCAAGGTGTTTTAGGTGTGGGCGGGACGGACATTGTAAGCGACAGTGCAGGGTAAGAGTATGGTGTCCGAATTGCAATTCGGGATCCCACGCCACCGTCACCTGCTGAGTTTCGGGAAACGGCCAACCCAGCGTGAGGAGTCGCCGCGCGTCGACAACAGTAGCTGCTCCCGTGCAATATACGACTCCCGTTGGAGGCCAGCCTCCTACGACAACACCCATGCAGTCTCCGCACAACAACTTCAACCAGCCACCAGAGGAAGCCTTGGACTGGTTGTGGAAACAGCAGTAGACATTACCTTAACTGATACCTGGCCTCAAAAGAGCCCGACCACAGTTAAAGGACCGATAATGATCTCTGGACAGCCACAAGGAGCGTTACTATTGGGCCGGTCATCAAGTGGACTTAAAGGACTTTTCATATTACCTGGAGTTATTGATGCTGATTATACTGGAGTAATACAGATTGTAGTGCAGACGACCTTTCCGCCAATACATAGCCCAAAAGGGAACACAATCGCTCAGCTCGTCCCTGTAAACAACCCATTGGCTGACTCATCGGCTACGCCGCCCAAGGAGCGAGGGGACCAAGGTTTTGGTTCAACAGGAGGACTTGCTTTGCTCCTGTTGCCATTGAATCAATGGCCTGTTGTACCTGTTGTTTTTGATAATGGACATCAGCAAACTCGCGTATGAGCCTTACTAGATACTGGTGCGGATGTAACCATAGTGACTAATCACCTTTGGCTGCGAGATTGGCCTCTTCAGCAGGCGGCCCCAGGTGTGGAGGGTGTGGGCGGCACGGCACCTGTCCAACGCAGTGTGCAAAGAATTTTTGTTATTGTGGATGGAGGAAAGGCAACCACGATAGTAACTGTAATGCCGCTGCCCATTGGTGTCAATGTCCTCATCGGACGTGACATCTTAGGACAAATGGGGGTGATGATAACCACTCATCCAGCATCTTTTCCTTCACAGTCACTGCGTTGAATTTCCCAATTCAGCTAACATGGCTAACTGACAAGCCAGTGCGGACTGAGCAGTGGCCGCTGAAAAAGGAGAGTCTTGTGCAAGCAGCAGCATTGGTACAAGAACAACTAGAACAGGGTCATCTTAAACCGTCTCTAAGCCCTTGGAACACTCCTATATTTGTAATAAGAAAGAAGTCAGGAAAATATTGACTGGTGCATGATTTACGAGTGGTAAATGATCAGATGCAAGCGATGGGAACGTTACAACCTGGCCTTCCTAACCCTGCCATAATTCCGGAAGGATGGTATCTCTTAATAGTTAATTGAAAGGACTGTTTCTTTACTATTGGCTTACACCCGAGAGATACTGAACGTTTTGCCTTTACTGTGCCATCAATTAATCGGGAAGCTCCTGCGGCACGATACGGGTGGACTGTGTTGCCGCAAGGAATGAAAAACAGTCCTACATTAGGTCAGCTGTTTGTAGATGCTGCACTAGCACCTGTGCGTGAAGCCTGGCCAGCGGCAATTATTCATCATTACATGGATGATATATTAATAGCACAAGCTGAGCCATTTGTAGAGCAACAAGAACAGTTTTTAACACAGCAACTAGAAAAACAAGGGCTAGTAGTAGCCGCGGAAAAAGCTACAGAGAGAAGCGCCATGGAAGTATTTGGGGTGGAAGATTTCCGACTCTCATATCCATCCACAAAAACGACCTTACATACAAACTTAAAAACAATTAATGACGCTCAGAAATTGTTAGGAGACCTCCAATGGCTTCGACCTGTTGTAGGTTTTAACAACGACGAATTAGATATTCTGCGACCACTCTTAAAGGGCACAGATCCAGCGACACCAGTGATGGTAACACCCGCTCAACAGGCCGCCATACAGCGACTTGGTGAGCAGATCGCTCACAGATGCGTGCATCGACGAGACCCTGATCTCCCTATTGACCTGACTATTATGATCGGCAAAGAGCAATTCATTGGTGCACTTACTCAGTGCAAAACGAAAACGGGGGACACGACAAGGGTTTTGGAACGGTTGTTCCCGTCACTACAGCCGAAAACAACAATACAGACAAGAACGGCGAATTTAGCGGAACTAATAAGAAAAGGTCGCTCAAGAATGGGGCAAATAGCAGGAGAAGAGCCAAGTACGATATACCTACCAATTAAATGAGGAGCTCTAGAATGGCTGATTCAACAGTCATCGGACCTTCAGCTGAGTTTACTCACAACAGGTGATAGTGAAATTGACGTGAGCTGACTTGCGTCGCCAGTGTTAAAATGGATGGCTCAACAAAACTGGATGGTAATTCCCAAACTTAGTAGACGGCCTTTGCAAAATGCAGGAACTCTCTTTACTGACGCAGGACGCAAATCTCGAAGAGCAGCAGCAATGTGGCAGATCAATGGCGAATGGTGCCACAAAATTATTCCGGCCGCGCCAGAAGACACTTTGCAAACGATGGAATTATCAGCTGTCATTTGGGCCTTTTTGGAATGGCTAAATGAGCCACTGAACGTGGTAACGGACTCTCTGTATGTAGCCGGGATCGTGGCCCGAGTGGAGGACGCGCGAGTCCGAGCCCTGCAGAACAATAGACTGTATATGTTGTTGCAAACATTGCAATCTGCCATTGGTCAGAGGCAACATCCGTATGCGATAATACACACAAGAAGTCATAAATGGACTGAAGGCTTGGGTGAAGGAAATCAGAGGACAGATGACTTTGTTACTGTTAACTTTCCAGTGAATAAATTTACTATGGCCAGAGAAGCACACGCTGATTTTCATCAAAGTGCTAGAGGCATTCATAAACAATTTGGCATTTCTTTGGAAGATGCCTGTGGGATAGTGCGGGCATGTCCCGAGTGCAGCCATCAAGGCCCAGGATTAGGCATTGGAGTCAACCCTCGTGGGCTAGGCCCACGGGAAATTTGGCAAATGGAAGTCACCCATGTCCCTGAGTTTGGGAGACTTAGATATGTGCATGTTACGGTGGACAGGTTTATGGCTGGTTTATGCCCTGGGATACGGCAGCACCGGATGGACAGGCAGCCTGGGGAGCGAAAGGCTGGAGAGCAGCCCTGCAGAAAGGGACCTGGGGGCTCTGCTAGCAAGTTGACCGTAAGGCAGCAGTGCTCTGGCAGCCGCAAGGGCAACCGTGTCCTGGGGGGCATCCAGCATTGCTTCGCCCCACCTTGAGCACTGGGGGCAGTTTTGAGCACTACAGGCTAAAAAGGATCTAAAGCTACTGGAGAGTGTCCAGAGGAGGCCACGAAGCTGGTGAAGGGTCTAGAGGAGAAATCTTCTGAGGAGAGGCTGGTGTCACTTGGTCTGTTCAGCCTGGAGAAGGGGAGACTGGGGGGGGGAGCTCATAGCCATTTACTGCTTCCTCACACAGGGAGGAGGAGCAGGTGTTGAGCTCTTCTCTCTGGTGACCAGTGACAGGACCCGAGGGAATGGCAGGAAGATGTACCAAAGGAGGGTTGGGTTGCACATTAGGAAAAGGGTCTTCACCCAGAGGGTGTTGGAGCACTGGAACAGCTCCCCAGGGAAGCAGTCACAGCACCAATCCTGACAATATTAAAGAAGCATTTGGACAATGCACGCAGACACATGATGTGAATGTTGGGAGTGTCCTGCGCAGGGACAGGAGTTGGACTCAATGATCGTTGTGGGTCCCTTCCGTCGCAGGTCATTCTATGATTCTCTGATTTATTTGCCGTGGAGGAACCTGGAAGTTTTTCACTTGCAGAAACAGTGATGGGTGTTTTAGTGATTGAACACCGGGAGAGGAAAGGGGACGAGCCAGTTAGTTGGAAGGAGTTTTGAGCATGGAACCAGTTCGCTTTTCCAACCCTTTCCAGCCCATTGCCTGTCCTGCTCCTCAAGATAAGGCTGTGCTAGGGTTTAGGCACCACCCACAGGGCCTGTGAAGAGCCTCCACACTTTCCACTGTTCCGGGATGTTGGAAATTGCCTCAGAGAGCAAGGATGCGGGAGGAGCTGTGCAAGTCAGGGTCAGAAGATTATAGGGCCGTGTAGGCCAGGGATAGAACTTGTCAAGGGCAGCATAACTTGGCAAGTCGGCAAAAACAGTCTGCCCTTGAGAAGGAGATAAACACTCTAAAGAGGAGCTGAGATCCGGGAATAAGAGAAAATAACACAGAAGCTGTAACCGCAAGTAGGAGGAATATGTTAGTGTTACCTTTAGAGCTTGGCCAATAAGATAATGACGAGTAGGCGTAATTAACTGATTGTGTATATAGGTGATGGCTTGGAGCAATAAAGTTGAAGCTTGCTTGATCACTCATATTGAGCCGACTGCCTGCTTCCCCGCACCGATCTGTTAAAGGGTTACTCATGGACCCAGCGGAGGGGCCCCCTCTGCAGGTGGCGCCTGAACAATGGACCCTTTCTCAGTGCGCGGAGAGGACAAGCACCAGTGATGCAGCAGCCGGAGGGTGATCATTTCGCCTAGACCGACCAAACGGGGTCTGCACTGTGCGGAGAGCTATCTGCACGGAGAGACGTGGAGAAACGCGGTGAGACGCGGCGCGGAGACAAAGGCCTGAGTTGAACACGGGTAAAGAGGTAGCTCTCAGTTTATTGCAACACTTTTTACAAAAGCAGGGAGTTAACGGGGTTAAGCATGTATCGGGGCTGATAGCCTTTGGGACTACACAAGGGGTTTTTATGAAACCTAACTCTTATTTTCAAGAAAGTGAATGGAGAGTGGTTGGAGATCGAGTATGAGACTTGGTCATAGATGACGTTAAGACTGCTAAAAAAACTATCGAAGTTGTGGCGAGCAGTTATCAATTGTTTAAGAAGATATAAATTAGAGCACAATATAGCAGCCGTAGCGATGCAGGAGTTAGAGGGTCAAGCACAGAAAAAGAAGGGAGTTATCACAATAGGAGTGGATTATGTGCCGATTCCACCTACGGGGAATCCGGTACCCGTGGGGAATAGGGAACTCCCCGTTGAAGAAAGACAACCAGAAGAATTTAGAGCTGTTCAGCCCACAGCGCCGCAATTGCCGGAGATAACAGAGACAGCAGTACAAACGTTACAGCAAGGGGGAGAGATGGCAGAAAATGAGGAAGAAATACTAGAACAATTAATACAAAGGGAACAGGGCGAAATGACCGAACATATGGAAACAATGTCACTAGATCCACAAAGAGTGTCATCCAGGCCATCACCCCAAGTAATTCAAAGGGTGGACTGGGCTGTTGTAGCAAAGGATGCGACAGCCCGGAACGACTATGAGTTATTAGACTCACTCACAGAGATGGCCTTCCCTGTAGTATTTCAACAAGGAGCCGCAGGATTACAAGGGGTACATGCGCCACTGGATTGGGAATTATTGTCGCAGTTAAGGACCACAGTTAATGAGAGTGGGCTGCATGGTGAACCTGCAAGGCAATTGCTTAATTTTATATGGGGTAACAGTATCTTGTGCGCAGAAGACATTAAAAGCATTGTGAGAATGATAATGACTCAATCAAGCCAGCTATTGTGGCAAGCTCATTGGCACCGTTTATGTGAGATAAGCGCTAATACGCCGCAGCCTCAAGGTGAGCTGGAGTTACTGTTGAGCAGCTAAGGGGAACTGGGAGATTTGCTCCTATCGATATGCAAGTACAATTGGGGCCAGCAATTTGCATGGAAAGTATGAGAACAGCTAGAAGGGCAATGGACACGGTAAAAACTGTACCCCCCCCCCCCCGCCCCCCCACCCCATCATATATGTCGCTGAAGCAGGGGTCCCATGAGCCCTTCGCATCATTTGTGGACAAAATCACTGAGGCCATGAACAAGGGAGATGTACCAGAATGAATGAAAGGAGCCTTGCTTAGGCAGTGCGTGATGGAAAATAGCAATCCCGCCACCAAAGCCATATTGGTTACACTGCCAAATGGTGCTACTACAGAAATGATGTTAGAAAGGATGAGCTGAGTACCAGCAGGCCCTCAAGCATTTTTAGTAGATGCAATACGAGAATTAGGAAGAGGATTAGTGCAAGCGCAGAGGCAAGCATTTGCTGCCCTAGCACCATTAACCCCGATAAAAGAAGAAAAAAAGTCGGTTACAGAAACCAAGGTGTTTTAGGTGTGGGCGGGACGGACATTGTAAGCGACAGTGCAGGGTAAGAGTATGGTGTCCGAATTGCAATTCGGGATCCCACGCCACCGTCACCTGCTGAGTTTCGGGAAACGGCCAACCCAGCGTGAGGAGTCGCCGCGCGTCGACAACAGTAGCTGCTCCCGTGCAATATACGACTCCCGTTGGAGGCCAGCCTCCTACGACAACACCCATGCAGTCTCCGCACAACAACTTCAACCAGCCACCAGAGGAAGCCTTGGACTGGTTGTGGAAACAGCAGTAGACATTACCTTAACTGATACCTGGCCTCAAAAGAGCCCGACCACAATTAAAGGACCGATAATGATCTCTGGACAGCCACAAGGAGCGTTACTATTGGGCCGGTCATCAAGTGGACTTAAAGGACTTTTCATATTACCTGGAGTTATTGATGCTGATTATACTGGAGTAATACAGATTGTAGTGCAGACGACCTTTCCGCCAATACATAGCCCAAAAGGGAACACAATCGCTCAGCTCGTCCCTGTAAACAACCCATTGGCTGACTCATCGGCTACGCCGCCCAAGGAGCGAGGGGACCAAGGTTTTGGTTCAACAGGAGGACTTGCTTTGCTCCTGTTGCCATTGAATCAACGGCCTGTTGTACCTGTTGTTTTTGATAATGGACATCAGCAAACTCGCGTATGAGCCTTACTAGATACTGGTGCGGATGTAACCATAGTGACTAATCACCTTTGGCTGCGAGATTGGCCTCTTCAGCAGGCGGCCCCAGGTGTGGAGGGTGTGGGCGGCACGGCACCTGTCCAACGCAGTGTGCAAAGAATTTTTGTTATTGTGGATGGAGGAAAGGCAACCACGATAGTAACTGTAATGCCGCTGCCCATTGGTGTCAATGTCCTCATCGGACGTGACATCTTAGGACAAATGGGGGTGATGATAACCACTCATCCAGCATCTTTTCCTTCACAGTCACTGCGTTGAATTTCCCAATTCAGCTAACATGGCTAACTGACAAGCCAGTGCGGACTGAGCAGTGGCCGCTGAAAAAGGAGAGTCTTGTGCAAGCAGCAGCATTGGTACAAGAACAACTAGAACAGGGTCATCTTAAACCGTCTCTAAGCCCTTGGAACACTCCTATATTTGTAATAAGAAAGAAGTCAGGAAAATATTGACTGGTGCATGATTTACGAGTGGTAAGTGATCAGATGCAAGCGATGGGAACGTTACAACCTGGCCTTCCTAACCCTGCCATAATTCCGGAAGGATGGTATCTCTTAATAGTTAATTGAAAGGACTGTTTCTTTACTATTGGCTTACACCCGAGAGATACTGAACGTTTTGCCTTTACTGTGCCATCAATTAATCGGGAAGCTCCTGCGGCACGATACGGGTGGACTGTGTTGCCGCAAGGAATGAAAAACAGTCCTACATTAGGTCAGCTGTTTGTAGATGCTGCACTAGCACCTGTGCGTGAAGCCTGGCCAGCGGCAATTATTCATCATTACATGGATGATATATTAATAGCACAAGCTGAGCCATTTGTAGAGCAACAAGAACAGTTTTTAACACAGCAACTAGAAAAACAAGGGCTAGTAGTAGCCGCGGAAAAAGCTACAGAGAGAAGCGCCATGGAAGTATTTGGAGTGGAAGATTTCCGACTCTCATATCCATCCACAAAAACGACCTTACATACAAACTTAAAAACAATTAATGACGCTCAGAAATTGTTAGGAGACCTCCAATGGCTTCGACCTGTTGTAGGTTTTAACAACGACGAATTAGATATTCTGCGACCACTCTTAAAGGGCACAGATCCAGCGACACCAGTGATGGTAACACCCGCTCAACAGGCCGCCATACAGCGACTTGGTGAGCAGATCGCTCACAGATGCGTGCATCGACGAGACCCTGATCTCCCTATTGACCTGACTATTATGATCGGCAAAGAGCAATTCATTGGTGCACTTACTCAGTGCAAAACGAAAACGGGGGACACGACAAGGGTTTTGGAACGGTTGTTCCCGTCACTACAGCCGAAAACAACAATACAGACAAGAACGGCGAATTTAGCGGAACTAATAAGAAAAGGTCGCTCAAGAATGGGGCAAATAGCAGGAGAAGAGCCAAGTACGATATACCTACCAATTAAATGAGGAGCTCTAGAATGGCTGATTCAACAGTCATCGGACCTTCAGCTGAGTTTACTCACAACAGGTGATAGTGAAATTGACGTGAGCTGACTTGCGTCGCCAGTGTTAAAATGGATGGCTCAACAAAACTGGATGGTAATTCCCAAACTTAGTAGACGGCCTTTGCAAAATGCAGGAACTCTCTTTACTGACGCAGGACGCAAATCTCGAAGAGCAGCAGCAATGTGGCAGATCAATGGCGAATGGTGCCACAAAATTATTCCGGCCGCGCCAGAAGACACTTTGCAAACGATGGAATTATCAGCTGTCATTTGGGCCTTTTTGGAATGGCTAAATGAGCCACTGAACGTGGTAACGGACTCTCTGTATGTAGCCGGGATCGTGGCCCGAGTGGAGGACGCGCGAGTCCGAGCCCTGCAGAACAATAGACTGTATATGTTGTTGCAAACATTGCAATCTGCCATTGGTCAGAGGCAACATCCGTATGCGATAATACACACAAGAAGTCATAAATGGACTGAAGGCTTGGGTGAAGGAAATCAGAGGAGAGATGACTTTGTTACTGTTAACTTTCCAGTGAATAAATTTACTATGGCCAGAGAAGCACACGCTGATTTTCATCAAAGTGCTAGAGGCATTCATAAACAATTTGGCATTTCTTTGGAAGATGCCTGTGGGATAGTGCGGGCATGTCCCGAGTGCAGCCATCAAGGCCCAGGATTAGGCATTGGAGTCAACCCTCGTGGGCTAGGCCCACGGGAAATTTGGCAAATGGAAGTCACCCATGTCCCTGAGTTTGGGAGACTTAGATATGTGCATGTTACGGTGGACAGGTTTATGGCTGGTTTATGCCCTGGGATACGGCAGCACCGGATGGACAGGCAGCCTGGGGAGCGAAAGGCTGGAGAGCAGCCCTGCAGAAAGGGACCTGGGGGCTCTGCTAGCAAGTTGACCGTAAGGCAGCAGTGCTCTGGCAGCCGCAAGGGCAACCGTGTCCTGGGGGGCATCCAGCATTGCTTCGCCCCACCTTGAGCACTGGGGGCAGTTTTGAGCACTACAGGCTAAAAAGGATCTAAAGCTACTGGAGAGTGTCCAGAGGAGGCCACGAAGCTGGTGAAGGGTCTAGAGGAGAAATCTTCTGAGGAGAGGCTGGTGTCACTTGGTCTGTTCAGCCTGGAGAAGGGGAGACTGGGGGGGGGAGCTCATAGCCATTTACTGCTTCCTCACACAGGGAGGAGGAGCAGGTGTTGAGCTCTTCTCTCTGGTGACCAGTGACAGGACCCGAGGGAATGGCAGGAAGATGTACCAAAGGAGGGTTGGGTTGCACATTAGGAAAAGGGTCTTCACCCAGAGGGTGTTGGAGCACTGGAACAGCTCCCCAGGGAAGCAGTCACAGCACCAATCCTGACAATATTAAAGAAGCATTTGGACAATGCACGCAGACACATGATGTGAATGTTGGGAGTGTCCTGCGCAGGGACAGGAGTTGGACTCAATGATCGTTGTGGGTCCCTTCCGTCGCAGGTCATTCTATGATTCTCTGATTTATTTGCCGTGGAGGAACCTGGAAGTTTTTCACTTGCAGAAACAGTGATGGGTGTTTTAGTGATTGAACACCGGGAGAGGAAAGGGGACGAGCCAGTTAGTTGGAAGGAGTTTTGAGCATGGAACCAGTTCGCTTTTCCAACCCTTTCCAGCCCATTGCCTGTCCTGCTCCTCAAGATAAGGCTGTGCTAGGGTTTAGGCACCACCCACAGGGCCTGTGAAGAGCCTCCACACTTTCCACTGTTCCGGGATGTTGGAAATTGCCTCAGAGAGCAAGGATGCGGGAGGAGCTGTGCAAGTCAGGGTCAGAAGATTATAGGGCCGTGTAGGCCAGGGATAGAACTTGTCAAGGGCAGCATAACTTGGCAAGTCGGCAAAAACAGTCTGCCCTTGAGAAGGAGATAAACACTCTAAAGAGGAGCTGAGATCCGGGAATAAGAGAAAATAACACAGAAGCTGTAACCGCAAGTAGGAGGAATATGTTAGTGTTACCTTTAGAGCTTGGCCAATAAGATAATGACGAGTAGGCGTAATTAACTGATTGTGTATATAGGTGATGGCTTGGAGCAATAAAGTTGAAGCTTGCTTGATCACTCATATTGAGCCGACTGCCTGCTTCCCCGCACCGATCTGTTAAAGGGTTACTCATGGACCCAGCGGAGGGGCCCCCTCTGCAGGTGGCGCCTGAACAATGGACCCTTTCTCAGTGCGCGGAGAGGACAAGCACCAGTGATGCAGCAGCCGGAGGGTGATCATTTCGCCTAGACCGACCAAACGGGGTCTGCACTGTGCGGAGAGCTATCTGCACGGAGAGACGTGGAGAAACGCGGTGAGACGCGGCGCGGAGACAAAGGCCTGAGTTGAACACGGGTAAAGAGGTAGCTCTCAGTTTATTGCAACACTTTTTACAAAAGCAGGGAGTTAACGGGGTTAAGCATGTATCGGGGCTGATAGCCTTTGGGACTACACAAGGGGTTTTTATGAAACCTAACTCTTATTTTCAAGAAAGTGAATGGAGAGTGGTTGGAGATCGAGTATGAGACTTGGTCATAGATGACGTTAAGACTGCTAAAAAAACTATCGAAGTTGTGGCGAGCAGTTATCAATTGTTTAAGAAGATATAAATTAGAGCACAATATAGCAGCCGTAGCGATGCAGGAGTTAGAAGGTCAAGCACAGAAAAAGAAGGGAGTTATCACAATAGGAGTGGATTATGTGCCGATTCCACCTACGGGGAATCCGGTACCCGTGGGGAATAGGGAACTCCCCGTTGAAGAAAGACAACCAGAAGAATTTAGAGCTGTTCAGCCCACAGCGCCGCAATTGCCGGAGATAACAGAGACAGCAGTACAAACGTTACAGCAAGGGGGAGAGATGGCAGAAAATGAGGAAGAAATACTAGAACAATTAATACAAAGGGAACAGGGCGAAATGACCGAACATATGGAAACAATGTCACTAGATCCACAAAGAGTGTCATCCAGGCCATCACCCCAAGTAATTCAAAGGGTGGACTGGGCTGTTGTAGCAAAGGATGCGACAGCCCGGAACGACTATGAGTTATTAGACTCACTCACAGAGATGGCCTTCCCTGTAGTATTTCAACAAGGAGCCGCAGGATTACAAGGGGTACATGCGCCACTGGATTGGGAATTATTGTCGCAGTTAAGGACCACAGTTAATGAGAGTGGGCTGCATGGTGAACCTGCAAGGCAATTGCTTAATTTTATATGGGGTAACAGTATCTTGTGCGCAGAAGACATTAAAAGCATTGTGAGAATGATAATGACTCAATCAAGCCAGCTATTGTGGCAAGCTCATTGGCACCGTTTATGTGAGATAAGCGCTAATACGCCGCAGCCTCAAGGTGAGCTGGAGTTACTGTTGAGCAGCTAAGGGGAACTGGGAGATTTGCTCCTATCGATATGCAAGTACAATTGGGGCCAGCAATTTGCATGGAAAGTATGAGAACAGCTAGAAGGGCAATGGACACGGTAAAAACTGTACCCCCCCCCCCCCCGCCCCCCCACCCCATCATATATGTCGCTGAAGCAGGGGTCCCATGAGCCCTTCGCATCATTTGTGGACAAAATCACTGAGGCCATGAACAAGGGAGATGTACCAGAATGAATGAAAGGAGCCTTGCTTAGGCAGTGCGTGATGGAAAATAGCAATCCCGCCACCAAAGCCATATTGGTTACACTGCCAAATGGTGCTACTACAGAAATGATGTTAGAAAGGATGAGCTGAGTACCAGCAGGCCCTCAAGCATTTTTAGTAGATGCAATACGACAATTAGGAAGAGGATTAGTGCAAGCACAGAGGCAAGCATTTGCTGCCCTAGCACCATTAACCCCGATAAAAGAAGAAAAAAAGTCGGTTACAGAAACCAAGGTGTTTTAGGTGTGGGCGGGACGGACATTGTAAGCGACAGTGCAGGGTAAGAGTATGGTGTCCGAATTGCAATTCGGGATCCCACGCCACCGTCACCTGCTGAGTTTCGGGAAACGGCCAACCCAGCGTGAGGAGTCGCCGCGCGTCGACAACAGTAGCTGCTCCCGTGCAATATACGACTCCCGTTGGAGGCCAGCCTCCTACGACAACACCCATGCAGTCTCCGCACAACAACTTCAACCAGCCACCAGAGGAAGCCTTGGACTGGTTGTGGAAACAGCAGTAGACATTACCTTAACTGATACCTGGCCCCAAAAGAGCCCGACCACAATTAAAGGACCGATAATGATCTCTGGACAGCCACAAGGAGCGTTACTATTGGGCCGGTCATCAAGTGGACTTAAAGGACTTTTCATATTACCTGGAGTTATTGATGCTGATTATACTGGAGTAATACAGATTGTAGTGCAGACGACCTTTCCGCCAATACATAGCCCAAAAGGGACCACAATCGCTCAGCTCGTCCCTGTAAACAACCCATTGGCTGACTCATCGGCTACGCCGCCCAAGGAGCGAGGGGACCAAGGTTTTGGTTCAACAGGAGGACTTGCTTTGCTCCTGTTGCCATTGAATCAACGGCCTGTTGTACCTGTTGTTTTTGATAATGGACATCAGCAAACTCGCGTATGAGCCTTACTAGATACTGGTGCGGATGTAACCATAGTGACTAATCACCTTTGGCTGCGAGATTGGCCTCTTCAGCAGGCGGCCCCAGGTGTGGAGGGTGTGGGCGGCACGGCACCTGTCCAACGCAGTGTGCAAAGAATTTTTGTTATTGTGGATGGAGGAAAGGCAACCACGATAGTAACTGTAATGCCGCTGCCCATTGGTGTCAATGTCCTCATCGGACGTGACATCTTAGGACAAATGGGGGTGATGATAACCACTCATCCAGCATCTTTTCCTTCACAGTCACTGCGTTGAATTTCCCAATTCAGCTAACATGGCTAACTGACAAGCCAGTGCGGACTGAGCAGTGGCCGCTGAAAAAGGAGAGTCTTGTGCAAGCAGCAGCATTGGTACAAGAACAACTAGAACAGGGTCATCTTAAACCGTCTCTAAGCCCTTGGAACACTCCTATATTTGTAATAAGAAAGAAGTCAGGAAAATATTGACTGGTGCATGATTTACGAGTGGTAAATGATCAGATGCAAGCGATGGGAACGTTACAACCTGGCCTTCCTAACCCTGCCATAATTCCGGAAGGATGGTATCTCTTAATAGTTAATTGAAAGGACTGTTTCTTTACTATTGGCTTACACCCGAGAGATACTGAACGTTTTGCCTTTACTGTGCCATCAATTAATCGGGAAGCTCCTGCGGCACGATACGGGTGGACTGTGTTGCCGCAAGGAATGAAAAACAGTCCTACATTAGGTCAGCTGTTTGTAGATGCTGCACTAGCACCTGTGCGTGAAGCCTGGCCAGCGGCAATTATTCATCATTACATGGATGATATATTAATAGCACAAGCTGAGCCATTTGTAGAGCAACAAGAACAGTTTTTAACACAGCAACTAGAAAAACAAGGGCTAGTAGTAGCCGCGGAAAAAGCTACAGAGAGAAGCGCCATGGAAGTATTTGGGGTGGAAGATTTCCGACTCTCATATCCATCCACAAAAACGACCTTACATACAAACTTAAAAACAATTAATGACGCTCAGAAATTGTTAGGAGACCTCCAATGGCTTCGACCTGTTGTAGGTTTTAACAACGACGAATTAGATATTCTGCGACCACTCTTAAAGGGCACAGATCCAGCGACACCAGTGATGGTAACACCCGCTCAACAGGCCGCCATACAGCGACTTGGTGAGCAGATCGCTCACAGATGCGTGCATCGACGAGACCCTGATCTCCCTATTGACCTGACTATTATGATCGGCAAAGAGCAATTCATTGGTGCACTTACTCAGTGCAAAACGAAAACGGGGGACACGACAAGGGTTTTGGAACGGTTGTTCCCGTCACTACAGCCGAAAACAACAATACAGACAAGAACGGCGAATTTAGCGGAACTAATAAGAAAAGGTCGCTCAAGAATGGGGCAAATAGCAGGAGAAGAGCCAAGTACGATATACCTACCAATTAAATGAGGAGCTCTAGAATGGCTGATTCAACAGTCATCGGACCTTCAGCTGAGTTTACTCACAACAGGTGATAGTGAAATTGACGTGAGCTGACTTGCGTCGCCAGTGTTAAAATGGATGGCTCAACAAAACTGGATGGTAATTCCCAAACTTAGTAGACGGCCTTTGCAAAATGCAGGAACTCTCTTTACTGACGCAGGACGCAAATCTCGAAGAGCAGCAGCAATGTGGCAGATCAATGGCGAATGGTGCCACAAAATTATTCCGGCAGCGCCAGAAGACACTTTGCAAACGATGGAATTATCAGCTGTCATTTGGGCCTTTTTGGAATGGCTAAATGAGCCACTGAACGTGGTAACGGACTCTCTGTATGTAGCCGGGATCGTGGCCCGAGTGGAGGACGCGCGAGTCCGAGCCCTGCAGAACAATAGACTGTATATGTTGTTGCAAACATTGCAATCTGCCATTGGTCAGAGGCAACATCCGTATGCGATAATACACACAAGAAGTCATAAATGGACGGAAGGCTTGGGTGAAGGAAATCAGAGGAGAGATGACTTTGTTACTGTTAACTTTCCAGTGAATAAATTTACTATGGCCAGAGAAGCACACGCTGAGTTTCATCAAAGTGCTAGAGGCATTCATAGACAATTTGGCCTTTCTTTGGAAGATGCCTGTGGGATAGTGCGGGCATGTCCCGAGTGCAGCCATCAAGGCCCAGGATTAGGCATTGGAGTCAACCCTCGTGGGCTAGGCCCACGGGAAATTTGGCAAATGGACGTCACCCATGTCCCTGAGTTTGGGAGACTTAGATATGTGCATGTTACGGTGGACAGGTTTATGGCCGGTTTATGCCCTGGGATACGGCAGCACCGGATGGACCGGCAGTCTGGGGAGCGAAAGGCTGGAGAGCAGCCCTGCAGAAAGGGACCTGGGGGCTCTGCTAGCAAGTTGACCGTAAGGCAGCAGTGCTCTGGCAGCCGCAAGGGCAACCGTGTCCTGGGGGGCATCCAGCATTGCTTCTCCCCATCTTGAGCACTGGGGGCAGTTTTGAGCACCACAGGCTAAAAGGGATCTAAAGCTACTGGAGAGTGTCCAGAGGAGGCCACGAAGCTGGTGAAGGGTCTAGAGGAGAAATCTTCTGAGGAGAGGCTGGTGTCACTTGGTCTGTTCAGCCTGGAGAAGAGGAGACTGGGGGGGGGGGACCTCATAGCCATTTACTGCTTCCTCACACAGGGAGGAGGAGCAGGTGTTGCGCTCTTCTCTCTGGTGACCAGTGACAGGACCCGAGGGAATGGCAGGAAGATGTACCAAAGGAGGGTTGGGTTGCACATTAGGAAAAGGGTCTTCACCCAGAGGGTGTTGGAGCACTGGAACAGCTCCCCAGGGAAGCAGTCACAGCACCAATCCTGACAATATTAAAGAAGCATTTGGACAATGCACGCAGACACATGATGTGAATGTTGGGAGTGTCCTGCGCAGGGACAGGAGTTGGACTCAATGATCGTTGTGGGTCCCTTCCGTCGCAGGTCATTCTATGATTCTCTGATTTATTTGCCGTGGAGGAACCTGGAAGTTTTTCACTTGCAGAAACAGTGATGGGTGTTTTAGTGATTGAACACCGGGAGAGGAAAGGGGACGAGCCAGTTAGTTGGAAGGAGTTTTGAGCATGGAACCAGTTCGCTTTTCCAACCCTTTCCAGCCCATTGCCTGTCCTGCTCCTCAAGATAAGGCTGTGCTAGGGTTTAGGCACCACCCACAGGGCCTGTGAAGAGCCTCCACACTTTCCACTGTTCCGGGATGTTGGAAATTGGCTCAGAGAGCAAGGATGCGGGAGGAGCTGTGCAAGTCAGGGTCAGAAGATTATAGGGCCGTGTAGGCCAGGGATAGAACTTGTCAAGGGCAGCATAACTTGGCAAGTCGGCAAAAACAGTCTGCCCTTGAGAAGGAGATAAACACTCTAAAGAGGAGCTGAGATCCGGGAATAAGAGAAAATAACACAGAAGCTGTAACCGCAAGTAGGAGGAATATGTTAGTGTTACCTTTAGAGCTTGGCCAATAAGATAATGACGAGTAGGCGTAATTAACTGATTGTGTATATAGGTGATGGCTTGGAGCAATAAAGTTGAAGCTTGCTTGATCACTCATATTGAGCCGACTGCCTGCTTCCCCGCACCGATCTGTTAAAGGGTTACTCATGGACCCAGCGGAGGGGCCCCCTCTGCAGGTGGCGCCTGAACAATGGACCCTTTCTCAGTGCGCGGAGAGGACAAGCACCAGTGATGCAGCAGCCGGAGGGTGATCATTTCGCCTAGACCGACCAAACGGGGTCTGCACTGTGCGGAGAGCTATCTGCACGGAGAGACGTGGAGAAACGCGGTGAGACGCGGCGCGGAGACAAAGGCCTGAGTTGAACACGGGTAAAGAGGTAGCTCTCAGTTTATTGCAACACTTTTTACAAAAGCAGGGAGTTAACGGGGTTAAGCATGTATCGGGGCTGATAGCCTTTGGGACTACACAAGGGGTTTTTATGAAACCTAACTCTTATTTACAAGAAAGTGAATGGAGAGTGGTTGGAGATCGAGTATGAGACTTGGTCATAGATGACGTTAAGACTGCTAAAAAAAAAACTAACGAAGTTGTGGCGAGCAGTTATCAATTGTTTAAGAAGATATAAATTAGAGCACAATATAGCAGCCGTAGCGATGCAGGAGTTAGAGGGTCAAGCAGAGAAAAAGGAGGGAGTTATCACAATAGGAGTGGATTATGTGTCGATTCCACCTACGGGGAATCCGGTACCCGTGGGGAATAGGGAACTCCCCGTTGAAGAAAGACAACCAGAAGAATTTAGAGCTGTTCAGCCCACAGCGCCGCAATTGCCGGAGATAACAGAGACAGCAGTACAAACGTTACAGCAAGGGGGAGAGATGGCAGAAAATGAGGAAGAAATACTAGAACAATTAATACAAAGGGAACAGGGCGAAATGACCGAACATATGGAAACAATGTCACTAGATCCACAAAGAGTGTCATCCAGGCCATCACCCCAAGTAATTCAAAGGGTGGACTGGGCTGTTGTAGCAAAGGATGCGACAGCCCGGAACGACTATGAGTTATTAGACTCACTCACAGAGATGGCCTTCCCTGTAGTATTTCAACAAGGAGCCGCAGGATTACAAGGGGTACATGCGCCACTGGATTGGGAATTATTGTCGCAGTTAAGGACCACAGTTAATGAGAGTGGGCTGCATGGTGAACCTGCAAGGCAATTGCTTAATTTTATATGGGGTAACAGTATCTTGTGCGCAGAAGACATTAAAAGCATTGTGAGAATGATAATGACTCAATCAAGCCAGCTATTGTGGCAAGCTCATTGGCACCGTTTATGTGAGATAAGCGCTAATACGCCGCAGCCTCAAGGTGAGCTGGAGTTACTGTTGAGCAGCTAAGGGGAACTGGGAGATTTGCTCCTATCGATATGCAAGTACAATTGGGGCCAGCAATTTCTATGGAAAGTATGAGAACAGCTAGAAGGGCAATGGACACGGTAAAAACTGTACCCCCCCCCCCCCCCGCCCCCCCACCCCATCATATATGTCGCTGAAGCAGGGGTCCCATGAGCCCTTCGCATCATTTGTGGACAAAATCACTGAGGCCATGAACAAGGGAGATGTACCAGAATGAATGAAAGGAGCCTTGCTTAGGCAGTGCGTGATGGAAAATAGCAATCCCGCCACCAAAGCCATATTGGTTACACTGCCAAATGGTGCTACTACAGAAATGATGTTAGAAAGGATGAGCTGAGTACCAGCAGGCCCTCAAGCATTTTTAGTAGATGCAATACGAGAATTAGGAAGAGGATTAGTGCAAGCGCAGAGGCAAGCATTTGCTGCCCTAGCACCATTAACCCCGATAAAAGAAGAAAAAAAGTCGGTTACAGAAACCAAGGTGTTTTAGGTGTGGGCGGGACGGACATTGTAAGCGACAGTGCAGGGTAAGAGTATGGTGTCCGAATTGCAATTCGGGATCCCACGCCACCGTCACCTGCTGAGTTTCGGGAAACGGCCAACCCAGCGTGAGGAGTCGCCGCGCGTCGACAACAGTAGCTGCTCCCGTGCAATATACGACTCCCGTTGGAGGCCAGCCTCCTACGACAACACCCATGCAGTCTCCGCACAACAACTTCAACCAGCCACCAGAGGAAGCCTTGGACTGGTTGTGGAAACAGCAGTAGACATTACCTTAACTGATACCTGGCCTCAAAAGAGCCCGACCACAGTTAAAGGACCGATAATGATCTCTGGACAGCCACAAGGAGCGTTACTATTGGGCCGGTCATCAAGTGGACTTAAAGGACTTTTCATATTACCTGGAGTTATTGATGCTGATTATACTGGAGTAATACAGATTGTAGTGCAGACGACCTTTCCGCCAATACATAGCCCAAAAGGGACCACAATCGCTCAGCTCGTCCCTGTAAACAACCCATTGGCTGACTCATCGGCTACGCCGCCCAAGGAGCGAGGGGACCAAGGTTTTGGTTCAACAGGAGGACTTGCTTTGCTCCTGTTGCCATTGAATCAACGGCCTGTTGTACCTGTTGTTTTTGATAATGGACATCAGCAAACTCGCGTATGAGCCTTACTAGATACTGGTGCGGATGTAACCATAGTGACTAATCACCTTTGGCTGCGAGATTGGCCTCTTCAGCAGGCGGCCCCAGGTGTGGAGGGTGTGGGCGGCACGGCACCTGTCCAACGCAGTGTGCAAAGAATTTTTGTTATTGTGGATGGAGGAAAGGCAACCACGATAGTAACTGTAATGCCGCTGCCCATTGGTGTCAATGTCCTCATCGGACGTGACATCTTAGGACAAATGGGGGTGATGATAACCACTCATCCAGCATCTTTTCCTTCACAGTCACTGCGTTGAATTTCCCAATTCAGCTAACATGGCTAACTGACAAGCCAGTGCGGACTGAGCAGTGGCCGCTGAAAAAGGAGAGTCTTGTGCAAGCAGCAGCATTGGTACAAGAACAACTAGAACAGGGTCATCTTAAACCGTCTGTAAGCCCTTGGAACACTCCTATATTTGTAATAAGAAAGAAGTCAGGAAAATATTGACTGGTGCATGATTTACGAGTGGTAAGTGATCAGATGCAAGCGATGGGAACGTTACAACCTGGCCTTCCTAACCCTGCCATAATTCCGGAAGGATGGTATCTCTTAATAGTTAATTGAAAGGACTGTTTCTTTACTATTGGCTTACACCCGCGAGATACTGAACGTTTTGCCTTTACTGTGCCATCAATTAATCGGGAAGCTCCTGCGGCACGATACGGGTGGACTGTGTTGCCGCAAGGAATGAAAAACAGTCCTACATTAGGTCAGCTGTTTGTAGATGCTGCACTAGCACCTGTGCGTGAAGCCTGGCCAGCGGCAATTATTCATCATTACATGGATGATATATTAATAGCACAAGCTGAGCCATTTGTAGAGCAACAAGAACAGTTTTTAACACAGCAACTAGAAAAACAAGGGCTAGTAGTAGCCGCGGAAAAAGCTACAGAGAGAAGCGCCATGGAAGTATTTGGGGTGGAAGATTTCCGACTCTCATATCCATCCACAAAAACGACCTTACATACAAACTTAAAAACAATTAATGACGCTCAGAAATTGTTAGGAGACCTCCAATGGCTTCGACCTGTTGTAGGTTTTAACAACGACGAATTAGATATTCTGCGACCACTCTTAAAGGGCACAGATCCAGCGACACCAGTGATGGTAACACCCGCTCAACAGGCCGCCATACAGCGACTTGGTGAGCAGATCGCTCACAGATGCGTGCATCGACGAGACCCTGATCTCCCTATTGACCTGACTATTATGATCGGCAAAGAGCAATTCATTGGTGCACTTACTCAGTGCAAAACGAAAACGGGGGACACGACAAGGGTTTTGGAACGGTTGTTCCCGTCACTACAGCCGAAAACAACAATACAGACAAGAACGGCGAATTTAGCGGAACTAATAAGAAAAGGTCGCTCAAGAATGGGGCAAATAGCAGGAGAAGAGCCAAGTACGATATACCTACCAATTAAATGAGGAGCTTTAGAATGGATGATTCAACAGTCATCGGACCTTCAGCTGAGTTTACTCACAACAGGTGATAGTGAAATTGACGTGAGCTGACTTGCGTCGCCAGTGTTAAAATGGATGGCTCAACAAAACTGGATGGTAATTCCCAAACTTAGTAGACGGCCTTTGCAAAATGCAGGAACTCTCTTTACTGACGCAGGACGCAAATCTCGAAGAGCAGCAGCAATGTGGCAGATCAATGGCGAATGGTGCCACAAAATTATTCCGGCAGCGCCAGAAGACACTTTGCAAACGATGGAATTATCAGCTGTCATTTGGGCCTTTTTGGAATGGCTAAATGAGCCACTGAACGTGGTAACGGACTCTCTGTATGTAGCCGGGATCGTGGCCCGAGTGGAGGACGCGCGAGTCCGAGCCCTGCAGAACAATAGACTGTATATGTTGTTGCAAACATTGCAATCTGCCATTGGTCAGAGGCAACATCCGTATGCGATAATACACACAAGAAGTCATAAATGGACGGAAGGCTTGGGTGAAGGAAATCAGAGGACAGATGACTTTGTTACTGTTAACTTTCCAGTGAATAAATTTACTATGGCCAGAGAAGCACAAGCTGAGTTTCATCAAAGTGCTAGAGGCATTCATAGACAATTTGGCCTTTCTTTGGAAGATGCCTGTGGGATAGTGCGGGCATGTCCCGAGTGCAGCCATCAAGGCCCAGGATTAGGCATTGGAGTCAACCCTCGTGGGCTAGGCCCACGGGAAATTTGGCAAATGGACGTCACCCATGTCCCTGAGTTTGGGAGACTTAGATATGTGCATGTTACGGTGGACAGGTTTATGGCCGGTTTATGCCCTGGGATACGGCAGCACCGGATGGACAGGCAGTCTGGGGAGCGAAAGGCTGGAGAGCAGCCCTGCAGAAAGGGACCTGGGGGCTCTGCTAGCAAGTTGACCGTAAGGCAGCAGTGCTCTGGCAGCCGCAAGGGCAACCGTGTCCTGGGGGGCATCCAGCATTGCTTCTCCCCACCTTGAGCACTGGGGGCAGTTTTGAGCACCACAGGCTAAAAGGGATCTAAAGCTACTGGAGAGTGTCCAGAGGAGGCCACGAAGCTGGTGAAGGGTCTAGAGGAGAAATCTTCTGAGGAGAGGCTGGTGTCACTTGGTCTGTTCAGCCTGGAGAAGAGGAGACTGGGGGGGGGGACCTCATAGCCATTTACTGCTTCCTCACACAGGGAGGAGGAGCAGGTGTTGCGCTCTTCTCTCTGGTGACCAGTGACAGGACCCGAGGGAATGGCAGGAAGATGTACCAAAGGAGGGTTGGGTTTCACATTAGGAAAAGGGTCTTCACCCAGAGGGTGTTGGAGCACTGGAACAGCTCCCCAGGGAAGCAGTCACAGCACCAATCCTGACAATATTAAAGAAGCATTTGGACAATGCACGCAGACACATGATGTGAATGTTGGGAGTGTCCTGCGCAGGGACAGGAGTTGGACTCAATGATCGTTGTGGGTCCCTTCCGTCGCAGGTCATTCTATGATTCTCTGATTTATTTGCCGTGGAGGAACCTGGAAGTTTTTCACTTGCAGAAACAGTGATGGGTGTTTTAGTGATTGAACACCGGGAGAGGAAAGGGGACGAGCCAGTTAGTTGGAAGGAGTTTTGAGCATGGAACCAGTTCGCTTTTCCAACCCTTTCCAGCCCATTGCCTGTCCTGCTCCTCAAGATAAGGCTGTGCTAGGGTTTAGGCACCACCCACAGGGCCTGTGAAGAGCCTCCACACTTTCCACTGTTCCGGGATGTTGGAAATTGGCTCAGAGAGCAAGGATGCGGGAGGAGCTGTGCAAGTCAGGGTCAGAAGATTATAGGGCCGTGTAGGCCAGGGATAGAACTTGTCAAGGGCAGCATAACTTGGCAAGTCGGCAAAAACAGTCTGCCCTTGAGAAGGAGATAAACACTCTAAAGAGGAGCTGAGATCCGGGAATAAGAGAAAATAACACAGAAGCTGTAACCGCAAGTAGGAGGAATATGTTAGTGTTACCTTTAGAGCTTGGCCAATAAGATAATGACGAGTAGGCGTAATTAACTGATTGTGTATATAGGTGATGGCTTGGAGCAATAAAGTTGAAGCTTGCTTGATCACTCATATTGAGCCGACTGCCTGCTTCCCCGCACCGATCTGTTAAAGGGTTACTCATGGACCCAGCGGAGGGGCCCCCTCTGCAGGTGGCGCCTGAACAATGGACCCTTTCTCAGTGCGCGGAGAGGACAAGCACCAGTGATGCAGCAGCCGGAGGGTGATCATTTCGCCTAGACCGACCAAACGGGGTCTGCACTGTGCGGAGAGCTATCTGCACGGAGAGACGTGGAGAAACGCGGTGAGACGCGGCGCGGAGACAAAGGCCTGAGTTGAACACGGGTAAAGAGGTAGCTCTCAGTTTATTGCAACACTTTTTACAAAAGCAGGGAGTTAACGGGGTTAAGCATGTATCGGGACTGATAGCCTTTGGGACTACACAAGGGGTTTTTATGAAACCTAACTCTTATTTTCAAGAAAGTGAATGGAGAGTGGTTGGAGATCGAGTATGAGACTTGGTCATAGATGACGTTAAGACTGCTAAAAAAACTAACGAAGTTGTGGCGAGCAGTTATCAATTGTTTAAGAAGATATAAATTAGAGCACAATATAGCAGCCGTAGCGATGCAGGAGTTAGAGGGTCAAGCACAGAAAAAGAAGGGAGTTATCACAATAGGAGTGGATTATGTGCCGATTCCACCTACGGGGAATCCGGTACCCGTGGGGAATAGGGAACTCCCCGTTGAAGAAAGACAACCAGAAGAATTTAGAGCTGTTCAGCCCACAGCGCCGCAATTGCCGGAGATAACAGAGACAGCAGTACAAACGTTACAGCAAGGGGGAGAGATGGCAGAAAATGAGGAAGAAATACTAGAACAATTAATACAAAGGGAACAGGGCGAAATGACCGAACATATGGAAACAATGTCACTAGATCCACAAAGAGTGTCATCCAGGCCATCACCCCAAGTAATTCAAAGGGTGGACTGGGCTGTTGTAGCAAAGGATGCGACAGCCCGGAACGACTATGAGTTATTAGACTCACTCACAGAGATGGCCTTCCCTGTAGTATTTCAACAAGGAGCCGCAGGATTACAAGGGGTACATGCGCCATTGGATTGGGAATTATTGTCGCAGTTAAGGACCACAGTTAATGAGAGTGGGCTGCATGGTGAACCTGCAAGGCAATTGCTTAATTTTATATGGGGTAACAGTATCTTGTGCGCAGAAGACATTAAAAGCATTGTGAGAATGATAATGACTCAATCAAGCCAGCTATTGTGGCAAGCTCATTGGCACCGTTTATGTGAGATAAGCGCTAATACGCCGCAGCCTCAAGGTGAGCTGGAGTTACTGTTGAGCAGCTAAGGGGAACTGGGAGATTTGCTCCTATCGATATGCAAGTACAATTGGGGCCAGCAATTTGCATGGAAAGTATGAGAACAGCTAGAAGGGCAATGGACACGGTAAAAACTGTACCCCCCCCCCCCCCGCCCCCCCACCCCATCATATATGTCGCTGAAGCAGGGGTCCCATGAGCCCTTCGCATCATTTGTGGACAAAATCACTGAGGCCATGAACAAGGGAGATGTACCAGAATGAATGAAAGGAGCCTTGCTTAGGCAGTGCGTGATGGAAAATAGCAATCCCGCCACCAAAGCCATATTGGTTACACTGCCAAATGGTGCTACTACAGAAATGATGTTAGAAAGGATGAGCTGAGTACCAGCAGGCCCTCAAGCATTTTTAGTAGATGCAATACGAGAATTAGGAAGAGGATTAGTGCAAGCGCAGAGGCAAGCATTTGCTGCCCTAGCACCATTAACCCCGATAAAAGAAGAAAAAAAGTCGGTTACAGAAACCAAGGTGTTTTAGGTGTGGGCGGGACGGACATTGTAAGCGACAGTGCAGGGTAAGAGTATGGTGTCCGAATTGCAATTCGGGATCCCACGCCACCGTCACCTGCTGAGTTTCGGGAAACGGCCAACCCAGCGTGAGGAGTCGCCGCGCGTCGACAACAGTAGCTGCTCCCGTGCAATATACGACTCCCGTTGGAGGCCAGCCTCCTACGACAACACCCATGCAGTCTCCGCACAACAACTTCAACCAGCCACCAGAGGAAGCCTTGGACTGGTTGTGGAAACAGCAGTAGACATTACCTTAACTGATACCTGGCCTCAAAAGAGCCCGACCACAGTTAAAGGACCGATAATGATCTCTGGACAGCCACAAGGAGCGTTACTATTGGGCCGGTCATCAAGTGGACTTAAAGGACTTTTCATATTACCTGGAGTTATTGATGCTGATTATACTGGAGTAATACAGATTGTAGTGCAGACGACCTTTCCGCCAATACATAGCCCAAAAGGGACCACAATCGCTCAGCTCGTCCCTGTAAACAACCCATTGGCTGACTCATCGGCTACGCCGCCCAAGGAGCGAGGGGACCAAGGTTTTGGTTCAACAGGAGGACTTGCTTTGCTCCTGTTGCCATTGAATCAACGGCCTGTTGTACCTGTTGTTTTTGATAATGGACATCAGCAAACTCGCGTATGAGCCTTACTAGATACTGGTGCGGATGTAACCATAGTGACTAATCACCTTTGGCTGCGAGATTGGCCTCTTCAGCAGGCGGCCCCAGGTGTGGAGGGTGTGGGCGGCACGGCACCTGTCCAACGCAGTGTGCAAAGAATTTTTGTTATTGTGGATGGAGGAAAGGCAACCACGATAGTAACTGTAATGCCGCTGCCCATTGGTGTCAATGTCCTCATCGGACGTGACATCTTAGGACAAATGGGGGTGATGATAACCACTCATCCAGCATCTTTTCCTTCACAGTCACTGCGTTGAATTTCCCAATTCAGCTAACATGGCTAACTGACAAGCCAGTGCGGACTGAGCAGTGGCCGCTGAAAAAGGAGAGTCTTGTGCAAGCAGCAGCATTGGTACAAGAACAACTAGAACAGGGTCATCTTAAACCGTCTCTAAGCCCTTGGAACACTCCTATATTTGTAATAAGAAAGAAGTCAGGAAAATATTGACTGGTGCATGATTTACGAGTGGTAAATGATCAGATGCAAGCGATGGGAACGTTACAACCTGGCCTTCCTAACCCTGCCATAATTCCGGAAGGATGGTATCTCTTAATAGTTAATTGAAAGGACTGTTTCTTTACTATTGGCTTACACCCGAGAGATACTGAACGTTTTGCCTTTACTGTGCCATCAATTAATCGGGAAGCTCCTGCGGCACGATACGGGTGGACTGTGTTGCCGCAAGGAATGAAAAACAGTCCTACATTAGGTCAGCTGTTTGTAGATGCTGCACTAGCACCTGTGCGTGAAGCCTGGCCAGCGGCAATTATTCATCATTACATGGATGATATATTAATAGCACAAGCTGAGCCATTTGTAGAGCAACAAGAACAGTTTTTAACACAGCAACTAGAAAAACAAGGGCTAGTAGTAGCCGCGGAAAAAGCTACAGAGAGAAGCGCCATGGAAGTATTTGGGGTGGAAGATTTCCGACTCTCATATCCATCCACAAAAACGACCTTACATACAAACTTAAAAACAATTAATGACGCTCAGAAATTGTTAGGAGACCTCCAATGGCTTCGACCTGTTGTAGGTTTTAACAACGACGAATTAGATATTCTGCGACCACTCTTAAAGGGCACAGATCCAGCGACACCAGTGATGGTAACACCCGCTCAACAGGCCGCCATACAGCGACTTGGTGAGCAGATCGCTCACAGATGCGTGCATCGACGAGACCCTGATCTCCCTATTGACCTGACTATTATGATCGGCAAAGAGCAATTCATTGGTGCACTTACTCAGTGCAAAACGAAAACGGGGGACACGACAAGGGTTTTGGAACGGTTGTTCCCGTCACTACAGCCGAAAACAACAATACAGACAAGAACGGCGAATTTAGCGGAACTAATAAGAAAAGGTCGCTCAAGAATGGGGCAAATAGCAGGAGAAGAGCCAAGTACGATATACCTACCAATTAAATGAGGAGCTTTAGAATGGCTGATTCAACAGTCATCGGACCTTCAGCTGAGTTTACTCACAACAGGTGATAGTGAAATTGACGTGAGCTGACTTGCGTCGCCAGTGTTAAAATGGATGGCTCAACAAAACTGGATGGTAATTCCCAAACTTAGTAGACGGCCTTTGCAAAATGCAGGAACTCTCTTTACTGACGCAGGACGCAAATCTCGAAGAGCAGCAGCAATGTGGCAGATCAATGGCGAATGGTGCCACAAAATTATTCCGGCAGCGCCAGAAGACACTTTGCAAACGATGGAATTATCAGCTGTCATTTGGGCCTTTTCGGAATGGCTAAATGAGCCACTGAACGTGGTAACGGACTCTCTGTATGTAGCCGGGATCGTGGCCCGAGTGGAGGACGCGCGAGTCCGAGCCCTGCAGAACAATAGACTGTATATGTTGTTGCAAACATTGCAATCTGCCATTGGTCAGAGGCAACATCCGTATGCGATAATACACACAAGAAGTCATAAATGGACGGAAGGCTTGGGTGAAGGAAATCAGAGGACAGATGACTTTGTTACTGTTAACTTTCCAGTGAATAAATTTACTATGGCCAGAGAAGCACACGCTGAGTTTCATCAAAGTGCTAGAGGCATTCATAAACAATTTGGCATTTCTTTGGAAGATGCCTGTGGGATAGTGCGGGCATGTCCCGAGTGCAGCCATCAAGGCCCAAGGATTAGGCATTGAAGTCAACCCTCGTGGGCTAGGCCCACGGGAAATTTGGCAAATGGACGTCACCCATGTCCCTGAGTTTGGGAGACTTAGATATGTGCATGTTACGGTGGACAGGTTTATGGCCGGTTTATGCCCTGGGATACGGCAGCACCGGATGGACAGGCAGTCTGGGGAGCGAAAGGCTGGAGAGCAGCCCTGCAGAAAGGGACCTGGGGGCTCTGCTAGCAAGTTGACCGTAAGGCAGCAGTGCTCTGGCAGCCGCAAGGGCAACCGTGTCCTGGGGGGCATCCAGCATTGCTTCTCCCCATCTTGAGCACTGGGGGCAGTTTTGAGCACCACAGGCTAAAAGGGATCTAAAGCTACTGGAGAGTGTCCAGAGGAGGCCACGAAGCTGGTGAAGGGTCTAGAGGAGAAATCTTCTGAGGAGAGGCTGGTGTCACTTGGTCTGTTCAGCCTGGAGAAGAGGAGACTGGGGGGGGGAACCTCATAGCCATTTACTGCTTCCTCACACAGGGAGGAGGAGCAGGTGTTGCGCTCTTCTCTCTGGTGACCAGTGACAGGACCCGAGGGAATGGCAGGAAGATGTACCAAAGGAGGGTTGGGTTGCACATTAGGAAAAGGGTCTTCACCCAGAGGGTGTTGGAGCACTGGAACAGCTCCCCAGGGAAGCAGTCACAGCACCAATCCTGACAATATTAAAGAAGCATTTGGACAATGCACGCAGACACATGATGTGAATGTTGGGAGTGTCCTGCGCAGGGACAGGAGTTGGACTCAATGATCGTTGAGGGTCCCTTCCGTCGCAGGTCATTCTATGATTCTCTGATTTATTTGCCGTGGAGGAACCTGGAAGTTTTTCACTTGCAGAAACAGTGATGGGTGTTTCAGTGATTGAACACCGGGAGAGGAAAGGGGACGAGCCAGTTAGTTGGAAGGAGTTTTGAGCATGGAACCAGTTCGCTTTTCCAACCCTTTCCAGCCCATTGCCTGTCCTGCTCCTCAAGATAAGGCTGTGCTAGGGTTTAGGCACCACCCACAGGGCCTGTGAAGAGCCTCCACACTTTCCACTGTTCCGGGATGTTGGAAATTGGCTCAGAGAGCAAGGATGCGGGAGGAGCTGTGCAAGTCAGGGTCAGAAGATTATAGGGCCGTGTAGGCCAGGGATAGAACTTGTCAAGGGCAGCATAACTTGGCAAGTCGGCAAAAACAGTCTGCCCTTGAGAAGGAGATAAACACTCTAAAGAGGAGCTGAGATCCGGGAATAAGAGAAAATAACACAGAAGCTGTAACCGCAAGTAGGAGGAATATGTTAGTGTTACCTTTAGAGCTTGGCCAATAAGATAATGACGAGTAGGCGTAATTAACTGATTGTGTATATAGGTGATGGCTTGGAGCAATAAAGTTGAAGCTTGCTTGATCACTCATATTGAGCCGACTGCCTGCTTCCCCGCACCGATCTGTTAAAGGGTTACTCATGGACCCAGCGGAGGGGCCCCCTCTGCAGGTGGCGCCTGAACAATGGACCCTTTCTCAGTGCGCGGAGAGGACAAGCACCAGTGATGCAGCAGCCGGAGGGTGATCATTTCGCCTAGACCGACCAAACGGGGTCTGCACTGTGCGGAGAGCTATCTGCACGGAGAGACGTGGAGAAACGCGGTGAGACGCGGCGCGGAGACAAAGGCCTGAGTTGAACACGGGTAAAGAGGTAGCTCTCAGTTTATTGCAACACTTTTTACAAAAGCAGGGAGTTAACGGGGTTAAGCATGTATCGGGACTGATAGCCTTTGGGACTACACAAGGGGTTTTTATGAAACCTAACTCTTATTTTCAAGAAAGTGAATGGAGAGTGGTTGGAGATCGAGTATGAGACTTGGTCATAGATGACGTTAAGACTGCTAAAAAAACTAACGAAGTTGTGGCGAGCAGTTATCAATTGTTTAAGAAGATATAAATTAGAGCACAATATAGCAGCCGTAGCGATGCAGGAGTTAGAGGGTCAAGCACAGAAAAAGAAGGGAGTTATCACAATAGGAGTGGATTATGTGCCGATTCCACCTACGGGGAATCCGGTACCCGTGGGGAATAGGGAACTCCCCGTTGAAGAAAGACAACCAGAAGAATTTAGAGCTGTTCAGCCCACAGCGCCGCAATTGCCGGAGATAACAGAGACAGCAGTACAAACGTTACAGCAAGGGGGAGAGATGGCAGAAAATGAGGAAGAAATACTAGAACAATTAATACAAAGGGAACAGGGCGAAATGACCGAACATATGGAAACAATGTCACTAGATCCACAAAGAGTGTCATCCAGGCCATCACCCCAAGTAATTCAAAGGGTGGACTGGGCTGTTGTAGCAAAGGATGCGACAGCCCGGAACGACTATGAGTTATTAGACTCACTCACAGAGATGGCCTTCCCTGTAGTATTTCAACAAGGAGCCGCAGGATTACAAGGGGTACATGCGCCACTGGATTGGGAATTATTGTCGCAGTTAAGGACCACAGTTAATGAGAGTGGGCTGCATGGTGAACCTGCAAGGCAATTGCTTAATTTTATATGGGGTAACAGTATCTTGTGCGCAGAAGACATTAAAAGCATTGTGAGAATGATAATGACTCAATCAAGCCAGCTATTGTGGCAAGCTCATTGGCACCGTTTATGTGAGATAAGCGCTAATACGCCGCAGCCTCAAGGTGAGCTGGAGTTACTGTTGAGCAGCTAAGGGGAACTGGGAGATTTGCTCCTATCGATATGCAAGTACAATTGGGGCCAGCAATTTGCATGGAAAGTATGAGAACAGCTAGAAGGGCAATGGACACGGTAAAAACTGTACCCCCCCCCCCCCCCGCCCCCCCACCCCATCATATATGTCGCTGAAGCAGGGGTCCCATGAGCCCTTCGCATCATTTGTGGACAAAATCACTGAGGCCATGAACAAGGGAGATGTACCAGAATGAATGAAAGGAGCCTTGCTTAGGCAGTGCGTGATGGAAAATAGCAATCCCGCCACCAAAGCCATATTGGTTACACTGCCAAATGGTGCTACTACAGAAATGATGTTAGAAAGGATGAGCTGAGTACCAGCAGGCCCTCAAGCATTTTTAGTAGATGCAATACGAGAATTAGGAAGAGGATTAGTGCAAGCGCAGAGGCAAGCATTTGCTGCCCTAGCACCATTAACCCCGATAAAAGAAGAAAAAAAGTCGGTTACAGAAACCAAGGTGTTTTAGGTGTGGGCGGGACGGACATTGTAAGCGACAGTGCAGGGTAAGAGTATGGTGTCCGAATTGCAATTCGGGATCCCACGCCACCGTCACCTGCTGAGTTTCGGGAAACGGCCAACCCAGCGTGAGGAGTCGCCGCGCGTCGACAACAGTAGCTGCTCCCGTGCAATATACGACTCCCGTTGGAGGCCAGCCTCCTACGACAACACCCATGCAGTCTCCGCACAACAACTTCAACCAGCCACCAGAGGAAGCCTTGGACTGGTTGTGGAAACAGCAGTAGACATTACCTTAACTGATACCTGGCCTCAAAAGAGCCCGACCACAGTTAAAGGACCGATAATGATCTCTGGACAGCCACAAGGAGCGTTACTATTGGGCCGGTCATCAAGTGGACTTAAAGGACTTTTCATATTACCTGGAGTTATTGATGCTGATTATACTGGAGTAATACAGATTGTAGTGCAGACGACCTTTCCGCCAATACATAGCCCAAAAGGGACCACAATCGCTCAGCTCGTCCCTGTAAACAACCCATTGGCTGACTCATCGGCTACGCCGCCCAAGGAGCGAGGGGACCAAGGTTTTGGTTCAACAGGAGGACTTGCTTTGCTCCTGTTGCCATTGAATCAACGGCCTGTTGTACCTGTTGTTTTTGATAATGGACATCAGCAAACTCGCGTATGAGCCTTACTAGATACTGGTGCGGATGTAACCATAGTGACTAATCACCTTTGGCTGCGAGATTGGCCTCTTCAGCAGGCGGCCCCAGGTGTGGAGGGTGTGGGCGGCACGGCACCTGTCCAACGCAGTGTGCAAAGAATTTTTGTTATTGTGGATGGAGGAAAGGCAACCACGATAGTAACTGTAATGCCGCTGCCCATTGGTGTCAATGTCCTCATCGGACGTGACATCTTAGGACAAATGGGGGTGATGATAACCACTCATCCAGCATCTTTTCCTTCACAGTCACTGCGTTGAATTTCCCAATTCAGCTAACATGGCTAACTGACAAGCCAGTGCGGACTGAGCAGTGGCCGCTGAAAAAGGAGAGTCTTGTGCAAGCAGCAGCATTGGTACAAGAACAACTAGAACAGGGTCATCTTAAACCGTCTCTAAGCCCTTGGAACACTCCTATATTTGTAATAAGAAAGAAGTCAGGAAAATATTGACTGGTGCATGATTTACGAGTGGTAAATGATCAGATGCAAGCGATGGGAACGTTACAACCTGGCCTTCCTAACCCTGCCATAATTCCGGAAGGATGGTATCTCTTAATAGTTAATTGAAAGGACTGTTTCTTTACTATTGGCTTACACCCGAGAGATACTGAACGTTTTGCCTTTACTGTGCCATCAATTAATCGGGAAGCTCCTGCGGCACGATACGGGTGGACTGTGTTGCCGCAAGGAATGAAAAACAGTCCTACATTAGGTCAGCTGTTTGTAGATGCTGCACTAGCACCTGTGCGTGAAGCCTGGCCAGCGGCAATTATTCATCATTACATGGATGATATATTAATAGCACAAGCTGAGCCATTTGTAGAGCAACAAGAACAGTTTTTAACACAGCAACTAGAAAAACAAGGGCTAGTAGTAGCCGCGGAAAAAGCTACAGAGAGAAGCGCCATGGAAGTATTTGGGGTGGAAGATTTCCGACTCTCATATCCATCCACAAAAACGACCTTACATACAAACTTAAAAACAATTAATGACGCTCAGAAATTGTTAGGAGACCTCCAATGGCTTCGACCTGTTGTAGGTTTTAACAACGACGAATTAGATATTCTGCGACCACTCTTAAAGGGCACAGATCCAGCGACACCAGTGATGGTAACACCCGCTCAACAGGCCGCCATACAGCGACTTGGTGAGCAGATCGCTCACAGATGCGTGCATCGACGAGACCCTGATCTCCCTATTGACCTGACTATTATGATCGGCAAAGAGCAATTCATTGGTGCACTTACTCAGTGCAAAACGAAAACGGGGGACACGACAAGGGTTTTGGAACGGTTGTTCCCGTCACTACAGCCGAAAACAACAATACAGACAAGAACGGCGAATTTAGCGGAACTAATAAGAAAAGGTCGCTCAAGAATGGGGCAAATAGCAGGAGAAGAGCCAAGTACGATATACCTACCAATTAAATGAGGAGCTTTAGAATGGATGATTCAACAGTCATCGGACCTTCAGCTGAGTTTACTCACAACAGGTGATAGTGAAATTGACGTGAGCTGACTTGCGTCGCCAGTGTTAAAATGGATGGCTCAACAAAACTGGATGGTAATTCCCAAACTTAGTAGACGGCCTTTGCAAAATGCAGGAACTCTCTTTACTGACGCAGGACGCAAATCTCGAAGAGCAGCAGCAATGTGGCAGATCAATGGCGAATGGTGCCACAAAATTATTCCGGCAGCGCCAGAAGACACTTTGCAAACGATGGAATTATCAGCTGTCATTTGGGCCTTTTTGGAATGGCTAAATGAGCCACTGAACGTGGTAACGGACTCTCTGTATGTAGCCGGGATCGTGGCCCGAGTGGAGGACGCGCGAGTCCGAGCCCTGCAGAACAATAGACTGTATATGTTGTTGCAAACATTGCAATCTGCCATTGGTCAGAGGCAACATCCGTATGCGATAATACACACAAGAAGTCATAAATGGACGGAAGGCTTGGGTGAAGGAAATCAGAGGACAGATGACTTTGTTACTGTTAACTTTCCAGTGAATAAATTTACTATGGCCAGAGAAGCACACGCTGAGTTTCATCAAAGTGCTAGAGGCATTCATAAACAATTTGGCATTTCTTTGGAAGATGCCTGTGGGATAGTGCGGGCATGTCCCGAGTGCAGCCATCAAGGCCCAAGGATTAGGCATTGAAGTCAACCCTCGTGGGCTAGGCCCACGGGAAATTTGGCAAATGGACGTCACCCATGTCCCTGAGTTTGGGAGACTTAGATATGTGCATGTTACGGTGGACAGGTTTATGGCCGGTTTATGCCCTGGGATACGGCAGCACCGGATGGACAGGCAGTCTGGGGAGCGAAAGGCTGGAGAGCAGCCCTGCAGAAAGGGACCTGGGGGCTCTGCTAGCAAGTTGACCGTAAGGCAGCAGTGCTCTGGCAGCCGCAAGGGCAACCGTGTCCTGGGGGGCATCCAGCATTGCTTCTCCCCATCTTGAGCACTGGGGGCAGTTTTGAGCACCACAGGCTAAAAGGGATCTAAAGCTACTGGAGAGTGTCCAGAGGAGGCCACGAAGCTGGTGAAGGGTCTAGAGGAGAAATCTTCTGAGGAGAGGCTGGTGTCACTTGGTCTGTTCAGCCTGGAGAAGAGGAGACTGGGGGGGGGGAACCTCATAGCCATTTACTGCTTCCTCACACAGGGAGGAGGAGCAGGTGTTGCGCTCTTCTCTCTGGTGACCAGTGACAGGACCCGAGGGAATGGCAGGAAGATGTACCAAAGGAGGGTTGGGTTGCACATTAGGAAAAGGGTCTTCACCCAGAGGGTGTTGGAGCACTGGAACAGCTCCCCAGGGAAGCAGTCACAGCACCAATCCTGACAATATTAAAGAAGCATTTGGACAATGCACGCAGACACATGATGTGAATGTTGGGAGTGTCCTGCGCAGGGACAGGAGTTGGACTCAATGATCGTTGAGGGTCCCTTCCGTCGCAGGTCATTCTATGATTCTCTGATTTATTTGCCGTGGAGGAACCTGGAAGTTTTTCACTTGCAGAAACAGTGATGGGTGTTTCAGTGATTGAACACCGGGAGAGGAAAGGGGACGAGCCAGTTAGTTGGAAGGAGTTTTGAGCATGGAACCAGTTCGCTTTTCCAACCCTTTCCAGCCCATTGCCTGTCCTGCTCCTCAAGATAAGGCTGTGCTAGGGTTTAGGCACCACCCACAGGGCCTGTGAAGAGCCTCCACACTTTCCACTGTTCCGGGATGTTGGAAATTGGCTCAGAGAGCAAGGACGCGGGAGGAGCTGTGCAAGTCAGGGTCAGAAGATTATAGGGCCGTGTAGGCCAGGGATAGAACTTGTCAAGGGCAGCATAACTTGGCAAGTCGGCAAAAACAGTCTGCCCTTGAGAAGGAGATAAACACTCTAAAGAGGAGCTGAGATCCGGGAATAAGAGAAAATAACACAGAAGCTGTAACCGCAAGTAGGAGGAATATGTTAGTGTTACCTTTAGAGCTTGGCCAATAAGATAATGACGAGTAGGCGTAATTAACTGATTGTGTATATAGGTGATGGCTTGGAGCAATAAAGTTGAAGCTTGCTTGATCACTCATATTGAGCCGACTGCCTGCTTCCCCGCACCGATCTGTTAAAGGGTTACTCATGGACCCAGCGGAGGGGCCCCCTCTGCAGGTGGCGCCTGAACAATGGACCCTTTCTCAGTGCGCGGAGAGGACAAGCACCAGTGATGCAGCAGCCGGAGGGTGATCATTTCGCCTAGACCGACCAAACGGGGTCTGCACTGTGCGGAGAGCTATCTGCACGGAGAGACGTGGAGAAACGCGGTGAGACGCGGCGCGGAGACAAAGGCCTGAGTTGAACACGGGTAAAGAGGTAGCTCTCAGTTTATTGCAACACTTTTTACAAAAGCAGGGAGTTAACGGGGTTAAGCATGTATCGGGGCTGATAGCCTTTGGGACTACACAAGGGGTTTTTATGAAACCTAACTCTTATTTTCAAGAAAGTGAATGGAGAGTGGTTGGAGATCGAGTATGAGACTTGGTCATAGATGACGTTAAGACTGCTAAAAAAACTATCGAAGTTGTGGCGAGCAGTTATCAATTGTTTAAGAAGATATAAATTAGAGCACAATATAGCAGCCGTAGCGATGCAGGAGTTAGAAGGTCAAGCACAGAAAAAGAAGGGAGTTATCACAATAGGAGTGGATTATGTGCCGATTCCACCTACGGGGAATCCGGTACCCGTGGGGAATAGGGAACTCCCCGTTGAAGAAAGACAACCAGAAGAATTTAGAGCTGTTCAGCCCACAGCGCCGCAATTGCCGGAGATAACAGAGACAGCAGTACAAACGTTACAGCAAAGGGGAGAGATGGCAGAAAATGAGGAAGAAATACTAGAACAATTAATACAAAGGGAACAGGGCGAAATGACCGAACATATGGAAACAATGTCACTAGATCCACAAAGAGTGTCATCCAGGCCATCACCCCAAGTAATTCAAAGGGTGGACTGGGCTGTTGTAGCAAAGGATGCGACAGCCCGGAACGACTATGAGTTATTAGACTCACTCACAGAGATGGCCTTCCCTGTAGTATTTCAACAAGGAGCCGCAGGATTACAAGGGGTACATGCGCCACTGGATTGGGAATTATTGTCGCAGTTAAGGACCACAGTTAATGAGAGTGGGCTGCATGGTGAACCTGCAAGGCAATTGCTTAATTTTATATGGGGTAACAGTATCTTGTGCGCAGAAGACATTAAAAGCATTGTGAGAATGATAATGACTCAATCAAGCCAGCTATTGTGGCAAGCTCATTGGCACCGTTTATGTGAGATAAGCGCTAATACGCCGCAGCCTCAAGGTGAGCTGGAGTTACTGTTGAGCAGCTAAGGGGAACTGGGAGATTTGCTCCTATCGATATGCAAGTACAATTGGGGCCAGCAATTTCTATGGAAAGTATGAGAACAGCTAGAAGGGCAATGGACACGGTAAAAACTGTACCCCCCCCCCCCCCCCCGCCCCCCCACCCCATCATATATGTCGCTGAAGCAGGGATCCCATGAGCCCTTCGCATCATTTGTGGACAAAATCACTGAGGCCATGAACAAGGGAGATGTACCAGAATGAATGAAAGGAGCCTTGCTTAGGCAGTGCGTGATGGAAAATAGCAATCCCGCCACCAAAGCCATATTGGTTACACTGCCAAATGGTGCTACTACAGAAATGATGTTAGAAAGGATGAGCTGAGTACCAGCAGGCCCTCAAGCATTTTTAGTAGATGCAATACGAGAATTAGGAAGAGGATTAGTGCAAGCGCAGAGGCAAGCATTTGCTGCCCTAGCACCATTAACCCCGATAAAAGAAGAAAAAAAGTCGGTTACAGAAACCAAGGTGTTTTAGGTGTGGGCGGGACGGACATTGTAAGCGACAGTGCAGGGTAAGAGTATGGTGTCCGAATTGCAATTCGGGATCCCACGCCACCGTCACCTGCTGAGTTTCGGGAAACGGCCAACCCAGCGTGAGGAGTCGCCGCGCGTCGACAACAGTAGCTGCTCCCGTGCAATATACGACTCCCGTTGGAGGCCAGCCTCCTACGACAACACCCATGCAGTCTCCGCACAACAACTTCAACCAGCCACCAGAGGAAGCCTTGGACTGGTTGTGGAAACAGCAGTAGACATTACCTTAACTGATACCTGGCCTCAAAAGAGCCCGACCACAGTTAAAGGACCGATAATGATCTCTGGACAGCCACAAGGAGCGTTACTATTGGGCCGGTCATCAAGTGGACTTAAAGGACTTTTCATATTACCTGGAGTTATTGATGCTGATTATACTGGAGTAATACAGATTGTAGTGCAGACGACCTTTCCGCCAATACATAGCCCAAAAGGGAACACAATCGCTCAGCTCGTCCCTGTAAACAACCCATTGGCTGACTCATCGGCTACGCCGCCCAAGGAGCGAGGGGACCAAGGTTTTGGTTCAACAGGAGGACTTGCTTTGCTCCTGTTGCCATTGAATCAACGGCCTGTTGTACCTGTTGTTTTTGATAATGGACATCAGCAAACTCGCGTATGAGCCTTACTAGATACTGGTGCGGATGTAACCATAGTGACTAATCACCTTTGGCTGCGAGATTGGCCTCTTCAGCAGGCGGCCCCAGGTGTGGAGGGTGTGGGCGGCACGGCACCTGTCCAACGCAGTGTGCAAAGAATTTTTGTTATTGTGGATGGAGGAAAGGCAACCACGATAGTAACTGTAATGCCGCTGCCCATTGGTGTCAATGTCCTCATCGGACGTGACATCTTAGGACAAATGGGGGTGATGATAACCACTCATCCAGCATCTTTTCCTTCACAGTCACTGTGTTGAATTTCCCAATTCAGCTAACATGGCTAACTGACAAGCCAGTGCGGACTGAGCAGTGGCCGCTGAAAAAGGAGAGTCTTGTGCAAGCAGCAGCATTGGTACAAGAACAACTAGAACAGGGTCATCTTAAACCGTCTCTAAGCCCTTGGAACACTCCTATATTTGTAATAAGAAAGAAGTCAGGAAAATATTGACTGGTGCATGATTTACGAGTGGTAAATGATCAGATGCAAGCGATGGGAACGTTACAACCTGGCCTTCCTAACCCTGCCATAATTCCGGAAGGATGGTATCTCTTAATAGTTAATTGAAAGGACTGTTTCTTTACTTTTGGCTTACACCCGAGAGATACTGAACGTTTTGCCTTTACTGTGCCATCAATTAATCGGGAAGCTCCTGCGGCACGATACGGGTGGACTGTGTTGCCGCAAGGAATGAAAAACAGTCCTACATTAGGTCAGCTGTTTGTAGATGCTGCACTAGCACCTGTGCGTGATGCCTGGCCAGCGGCAATTATTCATCATTACATGGATGATATATTAATAGCACAAGCTGAGCCATTTGTAGAGCAACAAGAACAGTTTTTAACACAGCAACTAGAAAAACAAGGGCTAGTAGTAGCCGCGGAAAAAGCTACAGAGAGAAGCGCCATGGAAGTATTTGGGGTGGAAGATTTCCGACTCTCATATCCATCCACAAAAACGACCTTACATACAAACTTAAAAACAATTAATGACGCTCAGAAATTGTTAGGAGACCTCCAATGGCTTCGACCTGTTGTAGGTTTTAACAACGACGAATTAGATATTCTGCGACCACTCTTAAAGGGCACAGATCCAGCGACACCAGTGATGGTAACACCCGCTCAACAGGCCGCCATACAGCGACTTGGTGAGCAGATCGCTCACAGATGCGTGCATCGACGAGACCCTGATCTCCCTATTGACCTGACTATTATGATCGGCAAAGAGCAATTCATTGGTGCACTTACTCAGTGCAAAACGAAAACGGGGGACACGACAAGGGTTTTGGAACGGTTGTTCCCGTCACTACAGCCGAAAACAACAATACAGACAAGAACGGCGAATTTAGCGGAACTAATAAGAAAAGGTCGCTCAAGAATGGGGCAAATAGCAGGAGAAGAGCCAAGTACGATATACCTACCAATTAAATGAGGAGCTCTAGAATGGCTGATTCAACAGTCATCGGACCTTCAGCTGAGTTTACTCACAACAGGTGATAGTGAAATTGACGTGAGCTGACTTGCGTCGCCAGTGTTAAAATGGATGGCTCAACAAAACTGGATGGTAATTCCCAAACTTAGTAGACGGCCTTTGCAAAATGCAGGAACTCTCTTTACTGACGCAGGACGCAAATCTCGAAGAGCAGCAGCAATGTGGCAGATCAATGGCGAATGGTGCCACAAAATTATTCCGGCAGCGCCAGAAGACACTTTGCAAACGATGGAATTATCAGCTGTCATTTGGGCCTTTTTGGAATGGCTAAATGAGCCACTGAACGTGGTAACGGACTCTCTGTATGTAGCCGGGATCGTGGCCCGAGTGGAGGACGCGCGAGTCCGAGCCCTGCAGAACAATAGACTGTATATGTTGTTGCAAACATTGCAATCTGCCATTGGTCAGAGGCAACATCCGTATGCGATAATACACACAAGAAGTCATAAATGGACGGAAGGCTTGGGTGAAGGAAATCAGAGGACAGATGACTTTGTTACTGTTAACTTTCCAGTGAATAAATTTACTATGGCCAGAGAAGCACACGCTGAGTTTCATCAAAGTGCTAGAGGCATTCATAGACAATTTGGCCTTTCTTTGGAAGATGCCTGTGGGATAGTGCGGGCATGTCCCGAGTGCAGCCATCAAGGCCCAGGATTAGGCATTGGAGTCAACCCTCGTGGGCTAGGCCCACGGGAAATTTGGCAAATGGACGTCACCCATGTCCCTGAGTTTGGGAGACTTAGATATGTGCATGTTACGGTGGACAGGTTTATGGCCGGTTTATGCCCTGGGATACGGCAGCACCGGATGGACCGGCAGTCTGGGGAGCGAAAGGCTGGAGAGCAGCCCTGCAGAAAGGGACCTGGGGGCTCTGCTAGCAAGTTGACCGTAAGGCAGCAGTGCTCTGGCAGCCGCAAGGGCAACCGTGTCCTGGGGGGCATCCAGCATTGCTTCTCCCCATCTTGAGCACTGGGGGCAGTTTTGAGCACCACAGGCTAAAAGGGATCTAAAGCTACTGGAGAGTGTCCAGAGGAGGCCACGAAGCTGGTGAAGGGTCTAGAGGAGAAATCTTCTGAGGAGAGGCTGGTGTCACTTGGTCTGTTCAGCCTGGAGAAGAGGAGACTGGGGGGGGGGGGACCTCATAGCCATTTACTGCTTCCTCACACAGGGAGGAGGAGCAGGTGTTGCGCTCTTCTCTCTGGTGACCAGTGACAGGACCCGAGGGAATGGCAGGAAGATGTACCAAAGGAGGGTTGGGTTGCACATTAGGAAAAGGGTCTTCACCCAGAGGGTGTTGGAGCACTGGAACAGCTCCCCAGGGAAGCAGTCACAGCACCAATCCTGACAATATTAAAGAAGCATTTGGACAATGCACGCAGACACATGATGTGAATGTTGGGAGTGTCCTGCGCAGGGACAGGAGTTGGACTCAATGATCGTTGTGGGTCCCTTCCGTCGCAGGTCATTCTATGATTCTCTGATTTATTTGCCGTGGAGGAACCTGGAAGTTTTTCACTTGCAGAAACAGTGATGGGTGTTTTAGTGATTGAACACCGGGAGAGGAAAGGGGACGAGCCAGTTAGTTGGAAGGAGTTTTGAGCATGGAACCAGTTCGCTTTTCCAACCCTTTCCAGCCCATTGCCTGTCCTGCTCCTCAAGATAAGGCTGTGCTAGGGTTTAGGCACCACCCACAGGGCCTGTGAAGAGCCTCCACACTTTCCACTGTTCCGGGATGTTGGAAATTGGCTCAGAGAGCAAGGATGCGGGAGGAGCTGTGCAAGTCAGGGTCAGAAGATTATAGGGCCGTGTAGGCCAGGGATAGAACTTGTCAAGGGCAGCATAACTTGGCAAGTCGGCAAAAACAGTCTGCCCTTGAGAAGGAGATAAACACTCTAAAGAGGAGCTGAGATCCGGGAATAAGAGAAAATAACACAGAAGCTGTAACCGCAAGTAGGAGGAATATGTTAGTGTTACCTTTAGAGCTTGGCCAATAAGATAATGACGAGTAGGCGTAATTAACTGATTGTGTATATAGGTGATGGCTTGGAGCAATAAAGTTGAAGCTTGCTTGATCACTCATATTGAGCCGACTGCCTGCTTCCCCGCACCGATCTGTTAAAGGGTTACTCATGGACCCAGCGGAGGGGCCCCCTCTGCAGGTGGCGCCTGAACAATGGACCCTTTCTCAGTGCGCGGAGAGGACAAGCACCAGTGATGCAGCAGCCGGAGGGTGATCATTTCGCCTAGACCGACCAAACGGGGTCTGCACTGTGCGGAGAGCTATCTGCACGGAGAGACGTGGAGAAACGCGGTGAGACGCGGCGCGGAGACAAAGGCCTGAGTTGAACACGGGTAAAGAGGTAGCTCTCAGTTTATTGCAACACTTTTTACAAAAGCAGGGAGTTAACGGGGTTAAGCATGTATCGGGGCTGATAGCCTTTGGGACTACACAAGGGGTTTTTATGAAACCTAACTCTTATTTACAAGAAAGTGAATGGAGAGTGGTTGGAGATCGAGTATGAGACTTGGTCATAGATGACGTTAAGACTGCTAAAAAAAAAACTAACGAAGTTGTGGCGAGCAGTTATCAATTGTTTAAGAAGATATAAATTAGAGCACAATATAGCAGCCGTAGCGATGCAGGAGTTAGAGGGTCAAGCAGAGAAAAAGGAGGGAGTTATCACAATAGGAGTGGATTATGTGCCGATTCCACCTACGGGGAATCCGGTACCCGTGGGGAATAGGGAACTCCCCGTTGAAGAAAGACAACCAGAAGAATTTAGAGCTGTTCAGCCCACAGCGCCGCAATTGCCGGAGATAACAGAGACAGCAGTACAAACGTTACAGCAAGGGGGAGAGATGGCAGAAAATGAGGAAGAAATACTAGAACAATTAATACAAAGGGAACAGGGCGAAATGACCGAACATATGGAAACAATGTCACTAGATCCACAAAGAGTGTCATCCAGGCCATCACCCCAAGTAATTCAAAGGGTGGACTGGGCTGTTGTAGCAAAGGATGCGACAGCCCGGAACGACTATGAGTTATTAGACTCACTCACAGAGATGGCCTTCCCTGTAGTATTTCAACAAGGAGCCGCAGGATTACAAGGGGTACATGCGCCACTGGATTGGGAATTATTGTCGCAGTTAAGGACCACAGTTAATGAGAGTGGGCTGCATGGTGAACCTGCAAGGCAATTGCTTAATTTTATATGGGGTAACAGTATCTTGTGCGCAGAAGACATTAAAAGCATTGTGAGAATGATAATGACTCAATCAAGCCAGCTATTGTGGCAAGCTCATTGGCACCGTTTATGTGAGATAAGCGCTAATACGCCGCAGCCTCAAGGTGAGCTGGAGTTACTGTTGAGCAGCTAAGGGGAACTGGGAGATTTGCTCCTATCGATATGCAAGTACAATTGGGGCCAGCAATTTCTATGGAAAGTATGAGAACAGCTAGAAGGGCAATGGACACGGTAAAAACTGTACCCCCCCCCCCCCCCCGCCCCCCCACCCCATCATATATGTCGCTGAAGCAGGGGTCCCATGAGCCCTTCGCATCATTTGTGGACAAAATCACTGAGGCCATGAACAAGGGAGATGTACCAGAATGAATGAAAGGAGCCTTGCTTAGGCAGTGCGTGATGGAAAATAGCAATCCCGCCACCAAAGCCATATTGGTTACACTGCCAAATGGTGCTACTACAGAAATGATGTTAGAAAGGATGAGCTGAGTACCAGCAGGCCCTCAAGCATTTTTAGTAGATGCAATACGAGAATTAGGAAGAGGATTAGTGCAAGCGCAGAGGCAAGCATTTGCTGCCCTAGCACCATTAACCCCGATAAAAGAAGAAAAAAAGTCGGTTACAGAAACCAAGGTGTTTTAGGTGTGGGCGGGACGGACATTGTAAGCGACAGTGCAGGGTAAGAGTATGGTGTCCGAATTGCAATTCGGGATCCCACGCCACCGTCACCTGCTGAGTTTCGGGAAACGGCCAACCCAGCGTGAGGAGTCGCCGCGCGTCGACAACAGTAGCTGCTCCCGTGCAATATACGACTCCCGTTGGAGGCCAGCCTCCTACGACAACACCCATGCAGTCTCCGCACAACAACTTCAACCAGCCACCAGAGGAAGCCTTGGACTGGTTGTGGAAACAGCAGTAGACATTACCTTAACTGATACCTGGCCTCAAAAGAGCCCGACCACAGTTAAAGGACCGATAATGATCTCTGGACAGCCACAAGGAGCGTTACTATTGGGCCGGTCATCAAGTGGACTTAAAGGACTTTTCATATTACCTGGAGTTATTGATGCTGATTATACTGGAGTAATACAGATTGTAGTGCAGACGACCTTTCCGCCAATACATAGCCCAAAAGGGACCACAATCGCTCAGCTCGTCCCTGTAAACAACCCATTGGCTGACTCATCGGCTACGCCGCCCAAGGAGCGAGGGGACCAAGGTTTTGGTTCAACAGGAGGACTTGCTTTGCTCCTGTTGCCATTGAATCAACGGCCTGTTGTACCTGTTGTTTTTGATAATGGACATCAGCAAACTCGCGTATGAGCCTTACTAGATACTGGTGCGGATGTAACCATAGTGACTAATCACCTTTGGCTGCGAGATTGGCCTCTTCAGCAGGCGGCCCCAGGTGTGGAGGGTGTGGGCGGCACGGCACCTGTCCAACGCAGTGTGCAAAGAATTTTTGTTATTGTGGATGGAGGAAAGGCAACCACGATAGTAACTGTAATGCCGCTGCCCATTGGTGTCAATGTCCTCATCGGACGTGACATCTTAGGACAAATGGGGGTGATGATAACCACTCATCCAGCATCTTTTCCTTCACAGTCACTGCGTTGAATTTCCCAATTCAGCTAACATGGCTAACTGACAAGCCAGTGCGGACTGAGCAGTGGCCGCTGAAAAAGGAGAGTCTTGTGCAAGCAGCAGCATTGGTACAAGAACAACTAGAACAGGGTCATCTTAAACCGTCTCTAAGCCCTTGGAACACTCCTATATTTGTAATAAGAAAGAAGTCAGGAAAATATTGACTGGTGCATGATTTACGAGTGGTAAATGATCAGATGCAAGCGATGGGAACGTTACAACCTGGCCTTCCTAACCCTGCCATAATTCCGGAAGGATGGTATCTCTTAATAGTTAATTGAAAGGACTGTTTCTTTACTATTGGCTTACACCCGAGAGATACTGAACGTTTTGCCTTTACTGTGCCATCAATTAATCGGGAAGCTCCTGCGGCACGATACGGGTGGACTGTGTTGCCGCAAGGAATGAAAAACAGTCCTACATTAGGTCAGCTGTTTGTAGATGCTGCACTAGCACCTGTGCGTGAAGCCTGGCCAGCGGCAATTATTCATCATTACATGGATGATATATTAATAGCACAAGCTGAGCCATTTGTAGAGCAACAAGAACAGTTTTTAACACAGCAACTAGAAAAACAAGGGCTAGTAGTAGCCGCGGAAAAAGCTACAGAGAGAAGCGCCATGGAAGTATTTGGGGTGGAAGATTTCCGACTCTCATATCCACCCACAAAAACGACCTTACATACAAACTTAAAAACAATTAATGACGCTCAGAAATTGTTAGGAGACCTCCAATGGCTTCGACCTGTTGTAGGTTTTAACAACGACGAATTAGATATTCTGCGACCACTCTTAAAGGGCACAGATCCAGCGACACCAGTGATGGTAACACCCGCTCAACAGGCCGCCATACAGCGACTTGGTGAGCAGATCGCTCACAGATGCGTGCATCGACGAGACCCTGATCTCCCTATTGACCTGACTATTATGATCGGCAAAGAGCAATTCATTGGTGCACTTACTCAGTGCAAAACGAAAACGGGGGACACGACAAGGGTTTTGGAACGGTTGTTCCCGTCACTACAGCCGAAAACAACAATACAGACAAGAACGGCGAATTTAGCGGAACTAATAAGAAAAGGTCGCTCAAGAATGGGGCAAATAGCAGGAGAAGAGCCAAGTACGATATACCTACCAATTAAATGAGGAGCTTTAGAATGGATGATTCAACAGTCATCGGACCTTCAGCTGAGTTTACTCACAACAGGTGATAGTGAAATTGACGTGAGCTGACTTGCGTCGCCAGTGTTAAAATGGATGGCTCAACAAAACTGGATGGTAATTCCCAAACTTAGTAGACGGCCTTTGCAAAATGCAGGAACTCTCTTTACTGACGCAGGACGCAAATCTCGAAGAGCAGCAGCAATGTGGCAGATCAATGGCGAATGGTGCCACAAAATTATTCCGGCAGCGCCAGAAGACACTTTGCAAACGATGGAATTATCAGCTGTCATTTGGGCCTTTTTGGAATGGCTAAATGAGCCACTGAACGTGGTAACGGACTCTCTGTATGTAGCCGGGATCGTGGCCCGAGTGGAGGACGCGCGAGTCCGAGCCCTGCAGAACAATAGACTGTATATGTTGTTGCAAACATTGCAATCTGCCATTGGTCAGAGGCAACATCCGTATGCGATAATACACACAAGAAGTCATAAATGGACGGAAGGCTTGGGTGAAGGAAATCAGAGGACAGATGACTTTGTTACTGTTAACTTTCCAGTGAATAAATTTACTATGGCCAGAGAAGCACACGCTGATTTTCATCAAAGTGCTAGAGGCATTCATAAGCAATTTGGCATTTCTTTGGAAGATGCCTGTGGGATAGTGCGGGCATGTCCCGAGTGCAGCCATCAAGGCCCAGGATTAGGCATTGGAGTCAACCCTCGTGGGCTAGGCCCACGGGAAATTTGGCAAATGGACGTCACCCATGTCCCTGAGTTTGGGAGACTTAGATATGTGCATGTTACGGTGGACAGGTTTATGCCCTGGGATACGGCAGCACCGGATGGACAGGCAGCCTGGGGAGCGAAAGGCTGGAGAGCAGCCCTGCAGAAAGGGACCTGGGGGCTCTGCTAGCAAGTTGACCGTAAGGCAGCAGTGCTCTGGCAGCCGCAAGGGCAACCGTGTCCTGGGGGGCATCCAGCATTGCTTCGCCCCACCTTGAGCACTGGGGGCAGTTTTGAGCACCACAGGCTAAAAAGGATCTAAAGCTACTGGAGAGTGTCCAGAGGAGGCCACGAAGCTGGTGAAGGGTCTAGAGGAGAAATCTTCTGAGGAGAGGCTGGTGTCACTTGGTCTGTTCAGCCTGGAGAAGGGGAGACTGGGGGGGGGAGCTCATAGCCATTTACTGCTTCCTCACACAGGGAGGAGGAGCAGGTGTTGAGCTCTTCTCTCTGGTGACCAGTGACAGGACCCGAGGGAATGGCAGGAAGATGTACCAAAGGAGGGTTGGGTTGCACATTAGGAAAAGGGTCTTCACCCAGAGGGTGTTGGAGCACTGGAACAGCTCCCCAGGGAAGCAGTCACAGCACCAATCCTGACAATATTAAAGAAGCATTTGGACAATGCACGCAGACACATGATGTGAATGTTGGGAGTGTCCTGCGCAGGGACAGGAGTTGGACTCAATGATCGTTGTGGGTCCCTTCCGTCGCAGGTCATTCTATGATTCTCTGATTTATTTGCCGTGGAGGAACCTGGAAGTTTTTCACTTGCAGAAACAGTGATGGGTGTTTTAGTGATTGAACACCGGGAGAGGAAAGGGGACGAGCCAGTTAGTTGGAAGGAGTTTTGAGCATGGAACCAGTTCGCTTTTCCAACCCTTTCCAGCCCATTGCCTGTCCTGCTCCTCAAGATAAGGCTGTGCTAGGGTTTAGGCACCACCCACAGGGCCCTGTGAAGAGCCTCCACACTTTCCACTGTTCCGGGATGTTGGAAATTGCCTCAGAGAGCAAGGATGCGGGAGGAGCTGTGCAAGTCAGGGTCAGAAGATTATAGGGCCGTGTAGGCCAGGGATAGAACTTGTCAAGGGCAGCATAACTTGGCAAGTCGGCAAAAACAGTCTGCCCTTGAGAAGGAGATAAACACTCTAAAGAGGAGCTGAGATCCGGGAATAAGAGAAAATAACACAGAAGCTGTAACCGCAAGTAGGAGGAATATGTTAGTGTTACCTTTAGAGCTTGGCCAATAAGATAATGACGAGTAGGCATAATTAACTGATTGTGTATATAGGTGATGGCTTGGAGCAATAAAGTTGAAGCTTGCTTGATCACTCATATTGAGCCGACTGCCTGCTTCCCCGCACCGATCTGTTAAAGGGTTACTCATGGACCCAGCGGAGAGCCCCCCTCCCCCATCCCTCCCCCCCGCAGGTGGCGCCTGAACAATGGACCCTTTCTCAGTGCGCGGAGAGGACAAGCACCAGTGATGCAGCAGCCGGAGGGTGATCATTTCGCCTAGACCGACCAAACGGGGTCTGCACTGTCCGGAGAGCTATCTGCACGGAGAGACGTGGAGAAACGCGGTGAGACGCGGCGCAGAGACAAAGGCCTGAGTTGAACATGGGTAAAGAGGTAGCTCTCAGTTTATTGCAACACTTTTTACAAAAGCAGGGAGTTAACGGGGTTAAGCATGTATCGGGGCTGATAGCCTTTGGGACTACACAAGGGGTTTTTATGAAACCTAACTCTTATTTTCAAGAAAGTGAATGGAGAGTGGTTGGAGATCGAGTATGAGACTTGGTCATAGATGACGTTAAGACTGCTAAAAAAACTAACGAAGTTGTGGCGAGCAGTTATCAATTGTTTAAGAAGATATAAATTAGAGCACAATATAGCAGCCGTAGCGATGCAGGAATTAGAGGGTCAAGCAGAGAAAAAGGAGGGAGTTATCACAATAGGAGTGGATTATGTGCCGATTCCACCTACGGGGAATCCGGTACCCGTGGGGAATAGGGAACTCCCCGTTGAAGAAAGACAACCAGAAGAATTTAGAGCTGTTCAGCCCACAGCGCCGCAATTGCCGGAGATAACAGGGACAGCAGTACAAACGTTACAGCAAGGGGGAGAGATGGCAGAAAATGAGGAAGAAATACTAGAACAATTAATACAAAGGGAACAGGGCGAAATGACCGAACATATGGAAACAATGTCACTAGATCCACAAAGAGTGTCATCCAGGCCATCACCCCAAGTAATTCAAAGGGTGGACTGGGCTGTTGTAGCAAAGGATGCGACAGCCCGGAACGACTATGAGTTATTAGACTCACTCACAGAGATGGCCTTCCCTGCAGTATTTCAACAAGGAGCCGCAGGATTACAAGGGGTACATGCGCCATTGGATTGGGAATTATTGTCGCAGTTAAGGACCACAGTTAATGAGAGTGGGCTGCATGGTGAACCTGCAAGGCAATTGCTTAATTTTATATGGGGTAACAGTATCTTGTGCGCAGAAGACATTAAAAGCATTGTGAGAATGATAATGACTCAATCAAGCCAGCTATTGTGGCAAGCTCATTGGCACCGTTTATGTGAGATAAGCGCTAATACGCCGCAGCCTCAAGGTGAGCTGGAGTTACTGTTGAGCAGCTAAGGGGAACTGGGAGATTTGCTCCTATCGATATGCAAGTACAATTGGGGCCAGCAATTTCTATGGAAAGTATGAGAACAGCTAGAAGGGCAATGGACACGGTAAAAACTGTACCCCCCCCCCCCCCCGCCCCCCCACCCCATCATATATGTCGCTGAAGCAGGGGTCCCATGAGCCCTTCGCATAATTTGTGGACAAAATCACTGAGGCCATGAACAAGGGAGATGTACCAGAATGAATGAAAGGAGCCTTGCTTAGGCAGTGCGTGATGGAAAATAGCAATCCCGCCACCAAAGCCATATTGGTTACACTGCCAAATGGTGCTACTACAGAAATGATGTTAGAAAGGATGAGCTGAGTACCAGCAGGCCCTCAAGCATTTTTAGTAGATGCAATACGAGAATTAGGAAGAGGATTAGTGCAAGCGCAGAGGCAAGCATTTGCTGCCCTAGCACCATTAGCCCCGATAAAAGAAGAAAAAAGTCGGTTACAGAAACCAAGGTGTTTTAGGTGTGGGCGGGACGGACATTGTAAGCGACAGTGCAGGGTAAGAGTATGGTGTCCGAATTGCAATTCGGGATCCCACGCCACCGTCACCTGCTGAGTTTCGGGAAACGGCCAACCCAGCGTGAGGAGTCGCCGCGCGTCGACAACAGTAGCTGCTCCCGTGCAATATACGACTCCCGTTGGAGGCCAGCCTCCTACGACAACACCCATGCAGTCTCCGCACAACAACTTCAACCAGCCACCAGAGGAAGCCTTGGACTGGTTGTGGAAACAGCAGTAGACATTACCTTAACTGATACCTGGCCTCAAAAGAGCCCGACCACAGTTAAAGGACCGATAATGATCTCTGGACAGCCACAAGGAGCGTTACTATTGGGCCGGTCATCAAGTGGACTTAAAGGACTTTTCATATTACCTGGAGTTATTGATGCTGATTATACTGGAGTAATACAGATTGTAGTGCAGACGACCTTTCCGCCAATACATAGCCCAAAAGGGACCACAATCGCTCAGCTCGTCCCTGTAAACAACCCATTGGCTGACTCATCGGCTACGCCGCCCAAGGAGCGAGGGGACCAAGGTTTTGGTTCAACAGGAGGACTTGCTTTGCTCCTGTTGCCATTGAATCAACGGCCTGTTGTACCTGTTGTTTTTGATAATGGACATCAGCAAACTCGCGTATGAGCCTTACTAGATACTGGTGCGGATGTAACCATAGTGACTAATCACCTTTGGCTGCGAGATTGGCCTCTTCAGCAGGCGGCCCCAGGTGTGGAGGGTGTGGGCGGCACGGCACCTGTCCAACGCAGTGTGCAAAGAATTTTTGTTATTGTGGATGGAGGAAAGGCAACCACGATAGTAACTGTAATGCCGCTGCCCATTGGTGTCAATGTCCTCATCGGACGTGACATCTTAGGACAAATGGGGGTGATGATAACCACTCATCCAGCATCTTTTCCTTCACAGTCACTGCGTTGAATTTCCCAATTCAGCTAACATGGCTAACTGACAAGCCAGTGCGGACTGAGCAGTGGCCGCTGAAAAAGGAGAGTCTTGTGCAAGCAGCAGCATTGGTACAAGAACAACTAGAACAGGGTCATCTCAAACCGTCTGTAAGCCCTTGGAACACTCCTATATTTGTAATAAGAAAGAAGTCAGGAAAATATTGACTGGTGCATGATTTACGAGTGGTAAGTGATCAGATGCAAGCGATGGGAACGTTACAACCTGGCCTTCCTAACCCTGCCATAATTCCGGAAGGATGGTATCTCTTAATAGTTAATTGAAAGGACTGTTTCTTTACTATTGGCTTACACCCGAGAGATACTGAACGTTTTGCCTTTACTGTGCCATCAATTAATCGGGAAGCTCCTGCGGCACGATACGGGTGGACTGTGTTGCCGCAAGGAATGAAAAACAGTCCTACATTAGGTCAGCTGTTTGTAGATGCTGCACTAGCACCTGTGCGTGAAGCCTGGCCAGCGGCAATTATTCATCATTACATGGATGATATATTAATAGCACAAGCTGAGCCATTTGTAGAGCAACAAGAACAGTTTTTAACACAGCAACTAGAAAAACAAGGGCTAGTAGTAGCCGCGGAAAAAGCTACAGAGAGAAGCGCCATGGAAGTATTTGGGGTGGAAGATTTCCGACTCTCATATCCATCCACAAAAACGACCTTACATACAAACTTAAAAACAATTAATGACGCTCAGAAATTGTTAGGAGACCTCCAATGGCTTCGACCTGTTGTAGGTTTTAACAACGATGAATTAGATATTCTGCGACCACTCTTAAAGGGCACAGATCCAGCGACACCAGTGATGGTAACACCCGCTCAACAGGCCGCCATACAGCGACTTGGTGAGCAGATCGCTCACAGATGCGTGCATCGACGAGACCCTGATCTCCCTATTGACCTGACTATTATGATCGGCAAAGAGCAATTCATTGGTGCACTTACTCAGTGCAAAACGAAAACGGGGGACACGACAAGGGTTTTGGAACGGTTGTTCCCGTCACTACAGCCGAAAACAACAATACAGACAAGAACGGCGAATTTAGCGGAACTAATAAGAAAAGGTCGCTCAAGAATGGGGCAAATAGCAGGAGAAGAGCCAAGTACGATATACCTACCAATTAAATGAGGAGCTTTAGAATGGATGATTCAACAGTCATCGGACCTTCAGCTGAGTTTACTCACAACAGGTGATAGTGAAATTGACGTGAGCTGACTTGCGTCGCCAGTGTTAAAATGGATGGCTCAACAAAACTGGATGGTAATTCCCAAACTTAGTAGACGGCCTTTGCAAAATGCAGGAACTCTCTTTACTGACGCAGGATGCAAATCTCGAAGAGCAGCAGCAATGTGGCAGATCAATGGCGAATGGTGCCACAAAATTATTCCGGCCGCGCCAGAAGACACTTTGCAAACGATGGAATTATCAGCTGTCATTTGGGCCTTTTTGGAATGGCTAAATGAGCCACTGAACGTGGTAACGGACTCTCTGTATGTAGCCGGGATCGTGGCCCGAGTGGAGGACGCGCGAGTCCGAGCCCTGCAGAACAATAGACTGTATATGTTGTTGCAAACATTGCAATCTGCCATTGGTCAGAGGCAACATCCGTATGCGATAATACACACAAGAAGTCATAAATGGACGGAAGGCTTGGGTGAAGGAAATCAGAGGACAGATGACTTTGTTACTGTTAACTTTCCAGTGAATAAATTTACTATGGCCAGAGAAGCACACGCTGATTTTCATCAAAGTGCTAGAGGCATTCATAAACAATTTGGCATTTCTTTGGAAGATGCCTGTGGGATAGTGCGGGCATGTCCCGAGTGCAGCCATCAAGGCCCAGGATTAGGCATTGGAGTCAACCCTCGTGGGCTAGGCCCACGGGAAATTTGGCAAATGGACGTCACCCATGTCCCTGAGTTTGGGAGACTTAGATATGTGCATGTTACGGTGGACAGGTTTATGCCCTGGGATACGGCAGCACCGGATGGACAGGCAGCCTGGGGAGCGAAAGGCTGGAGAGCAGCCCTGCAGAAAGGGACCTGGGGGCTCTGCTAGCAAGTTGACCGTAAGGCAGCAGTGCTCTGGCAGCCGCAAGGGCAACCGTGTCCTGGGGGGCATCCAGCATTGCTTCGCCCCACCTTGAGCACTGGGGGCAGTTTTGAGCACCACAGGCTAAAAAGGATCTAAAGCTACTGGAGAGTGTCCAGAGGAGGCCACGAAGCTGGTGAAGGGTCTAGAGGAGAAATCTTCTGAGGAGAGGCTGGTGTCACTTGGTCTGTTCAGCCTGGAGAAGGGGAGACTGGGGGGGGGAGCTCATAGCCATTTACTGCTTCCTCACACAGGGAGGAGGAGCAGGTGTTGAGCTCTTCTCTCTGGTGACCAGTGACAGGACCCGAGGGAATGGCAGGAAGATGTACCAAAGGAGGGTTGGGTTGCACATTAGGAAAAGGGTCTTCACCCAGAGGGTGTTGGAGCACTGGAACAGCTCCCCAGGGAAGCAGTCACAGCACCAATCCTGACAATATTAAAGAAGCATTTGGACAATGCACGCAGACACATGATGTGAATGTTGGGAGTGTCCTGCGCAGGGACAGGAGTTGGACTCAATGATCGTTGTGGGTCCCTTCCGTCGCAGGTCATTCTATGATTCTCTGATTTATTTGCCGTGGAGGAACCTGGAAGTTTTTCACTTGCAGAAACAGTGATGGGTGTTTTAGTGATTGAACACCGGGAGAGGAAAGGGGACGAGCCAGTTAGTTGGAAGGAGTTTTGAGCATGGAACCAGTTCGCTTTTCCAACCCTTTCCAGCCCATTGCCTGTCCTGCTCCTCAAGATAAGGCTGTGCTAGGGTTTAGGCACCACCCACAGGGCCCTGTGAAGAGCCTCCACACTTTCCACTGTTCCGGGATGTTGGAAATTGGCTCAGAGAGCAAGGATGCGGGAGGAGCTGTGCAAGTCAGGGTCAGAAGATTATAGGGCCGTGTAGGCCAGGGATAGAACTTGTCAAGGGCAGCATAACTTGGCAAGTCGGCAAAAACAGTCTGCCCTTGAGAAGGAGATAAACACTCTAAAGAGGAGCTGAGATCCGGGAATAAGAGAAAATAACACAGAAGCTGTAACCGCAAGTAGGAGGAATATGTTAGTGTTACCTTTAGAGCTTGGCCAATAAGATAATGACGAGTAGGCATAATTAACTGATTGTGTATATAGGTGATGGCTTGGAGCAATAAAGTTGAAGCTTGCTTGATCACTCATATTGAGCCGACTGCCTGCTTCCCCGCACCGATCTGTTAAAGGGTTACTCATGGACCCAGCGGAGGGGCCCCCTCTGCAGGTGGCGCCTGAACAATGGACCCTTTCTCAGTGCGCGGAGAGGACAAGCACCAGTGATGCAGCAGCCGGAGGGTGATCATTTCGCCTAGACCGACCAAACGGGGTCTGCACTGTGCGGAGAGCTATCTGCACGGAGAGACGTGGAAAAACGCGGTGAGACGCGGCGCGGAGACAAAGGCCTGAGTTGAACACGGGTAAAGAGGTAGCTCTCAGTTTATTGCAACACTTTTTACAAAAGCAGGGAGTTAACGGGGTTAAGCATGTATCGGGGCTGATAGCCTTTGGGACTACACAAGGGGTTTTTATGAAACCTAACTCTTATTTTCAAGAAAGTGAATGGAGAGTGGTTGGAGATCGAGTATGAGACTTGGTCATAGATGACGTTAAGACTGCTAAAAAAAAACTAACGAAGTTGTGGCGAGCAGTTATCAATTGTTTAAGAAGATATAAATTAGAGCACAATATAGCAGCCGTAGTGATGCAGGAGTTAGAGGGTCAAGCAGAGAAAAAAGAGGGAGTTATCACAATAGGAGTGGATTATGTGCCGATTCCACCTACGGGGAATCCGGTACCCGTGGGGAATAGGGAACTCCCCGTTGAAGAAAGACAACCAGAAGAATTTAGAGCTGTTCAGCCCACAGCGCCGCAATTGCCGGCGATAACAGAGACAGCAGTACAAACGTTACAGCAAGGGGGAGAGATGGCAGAAAATGAGGAAGAAATACTAGAACAATTACTGTGCCATCAATTAATCGGGAAGCTCCTGCGGCACGATACGGGTGGACTGTGTTGCCGCAAGGAATGAAAAACAGTCCTACATTAGGTCAGCTGTTTGTAGATGCTGCACTAGCACCTGTGCGTGAAGCCTGGCCAGCGGCAATTATTCATCATTACATGGATGATATATTAATAGCACAAGCTGAGCCATTTGTAGAGCAACAAGAACAGTTTTTAACACAGCAACTAGAAAAACAAGGGCTAGTAGTAGCCGCGGAAAAAGCTACAGAGAGAAGCGCCATGGAAGTATTTGGGGTGGAAGATTTCCGACTCTCATATCCATCCACAAAAACGACCTTACATACAAACTTAAAAACAATTAATGACGCTCAGAAATTGTTAGGAGACCTCCAATGGCTTCGACCTGTTGTAGGTTTTAACAACGATGAATTAGATATTCTGCGACCACTCTTAAAGGGCACAGATCCAGCGACACCAGTGATGGTAACACCCGCTCAACAGGCCGCCATACAGCGACTTGGTGAGCAGATCGCTCACAGATGCGTGCATCGACGAGACCCTGATCTCCCTATTGACCTGACTATTATGATCGGCAAAGAGCAATTCATTGGTGCACTTACTCAGTGCAAAACGAAAACGGGGGACACGACAAGGGTTTTGGAACGGTTGTTCCCGTCACTACAGCCGAAAACAACAATACAGACAAGAACGGCGAATTTAGCGGAACTAATAAGAAAAGGTCGCTCAAGAATGGGGCAAATAGCAGGAGAAGAGCCAAGTACGATATACCTACCAATTAAATGAGGAGCTTTAGAATGGATGATTCAACAGTCATCGGACCTTCAGCTGAGTTTACTCACAACAGGTGATAGTGAAATTGACGTGAGCTGACTTGCGTCGCCAGTGTTAAAATGGATGGCTCAACAAAACTGGATGGTAATTCCCAAACTTAGTAGACGGCCTTTGCAAAATGCAGGAACTCTCTTTACTGACGCAGGATGCAAATCTCGAAGAGCAGCAGCAATGTGGCAGATCAATGGCGAATGGTGCCACAAAATTATTCCGGCAGCGCCAGAAGACACTTTGCAAACGATGGAATTATCAGCTGTCATTTGGGCCTTTTTGGAATGGCTAAATGAGCCACTGAACGTGGTAACGGACTCTCTGTATGTAGCCGGGATCGTGGCCCGAGTGGAGGACGCGCGAGTCCGAGCCCTGCAGAACAATAGACTGTATATGTTGTTGCAAACATTGCAATCTGCCATTGGTCAGAGGCAACATCCGTATGCGATAATACACACAAGAAGTCATAAATGGACGGAAGGCTTGGGTGAAGGAAATCAGAGGAGAGATGACTTTGTTACTGTTAACTTTCCAGTGAATAAATTTACTATGGCCAGAGAAGCACACGCTGATTTTCATCAAAGTGCTAGAGGCATTCATAAACAATTTGGCATTTCTTTGGAAGATGCCTGTGGGATAGTGCGGGCATGTCCCGAGTGCAGCCATCAAGGCCCAGGATTAGGCATTGGAGTCAACCCTCGTGGGCTAGGCCCACGGGAAATTTGGCAAATGGACGTCACCCATGTCCCTGAGTTTGGGAGACTTAGATATGTGCATGTTACGGTGGACAGGTTTATGCCCTGGGATACGGCAGCACCGGATGGACAGGCAGCCTGGGGAGCGAAAGGCTGGAGAGCAGCCCTGCAGAAAGGGACCTGGGGGCTCTGCTAGCAAGTTGACCGTAAGGCAGCAGTGCTCTGGCAGCCGCAAGGGCAACCGTGTCCTGGGGGGCATCCAGCATTGCTTCGCCCCACCTTGAGCACTGGGGGCAGTTTTGAGCACCACAGGCTAAAAAGGATCTAAAGCTACTGGAGAGTGTCCAGAGGAGGCCACGAAGCTGGTGAAGGGTCTAGAGGAGAAATCTTCTGAGGAGAGGCTGGTGTCACTTGGTCTGTTCAGCCTGGAGAAGGGGAGACTGGGGGGGGGAGCTCATAGCCATTTACTGCTTCCTCACACAGGGAGGAGGAGCAGGTGTTGAGCTCTTCTCTCTGGTGACCAGTGACAGGACCCGAGGGAATGGCAGGAAGATGTACCAAAGGAGGGTTGGGTTGCACATTAGGAAAAGGGTCTTCACCCAGAGGGTGTTGGAGCACTGGAACAGCTCCCCAGGGAAGCAGTCACAGCACCAATCCTGACAATATTAAAGAAGCATTTGGACAATGCACGCAGACACATGATGTGAATGTTGGGAGTGTCCTGCGCAGGGACAGGAGTTGGACTCAATGATCGTTGTGGGTCCCTTCCGTCGCAGGTCATTCTATGATTCTCTGATTTATTTGCCGTGGAGGAACCTGGAAGTTTTTCACTTGCAGAAACAGTGATGGGTGTTTTAGTGATTGAACACCGGGAGAGGAAAGGGGACGAGCCAGTTAGTTGGAAGGAGTTTTGAGCATGGAACCAGTTCGCTTTTCCAACCCTTTCCAGCCCATTGCCTGTCCTGCTCCTCAAGATAAGGCTGTGCTAGGGTTTAGGCACCACCCACAGGGCCCTGTGAAGAGCCTCCACACTTTCCACTGTTCCGGGATGTTGGAAATTGGCTCAGAGAGCAAGGATGCGGGAGGAGCTGTGCAAGTCAGGGTCAGAAGATTATAGGGCCGTGTAGGCCAGGGATAGAACTTGTCAAGGGCAGCATAACTTGGCAAGTCGGCAAAAACAGTCTGCCCTTGAGAAGGAGATAAACACTCTAAAGAGGAGCTGAGATCCGGGAATAAGAGAAAATAACACAGAAGCTGTAACCGCAAGTAGGAGGAATATGTTAGTGTTACCTTTAGAGCTTGGCCAATAAGATAATGACGAGTAGGCATAATTAACTGATTGTGTATATAGGTGATGGCTTGGAGCAATAAAGTTGAAGCTTGCTTGATCACTCATATTGAGCCGACTGCCTGCTTCCCCGCACCGATCTGTTAAAGGGTTACTCATGGACCCAGCGGAGGGGCCCCCTCTGCAGGTGGCGCCTGAACAATGGACCCTTTCTCAGTGCGCGGAGAGGACAAGCACCAGTGATGCAGCAGCCGGAGGGTGATCATTTCGCCTAGACCGACCAAACGGGGTCTGCACTGTGCGGAGAGCTATCTGCACGGAGAGACGTGGAGAAACGCAGTGAGACGCGGCGCGGAGACAAAGGCCTGAGTTGAACACGGGTAAAGAGGTAGCTCTCAGTTTATTGCAACACTTTTTACAAAAGCAGGGAGTTAACGGGGTTAAGCATGTATCGGGGCTGATAGCCTTTGGGACTACACAAGGGGTTTTTATGAAACCTAACTCTTATTTTCAAGAAAGTGAATGGAGAGTGGTTGGAGATCGAGTATGAGACTTGGTCATAGATGACGTTAAGACTGCTAAAAAAAAACTAACGAAGTTGTGGCGAGCAGTTATCAATTGTTTAAGAAGATATAAATTAGAGCACAATATAGCAGCCGTAGTGATGCAGGAGTTAGAGGGTCAAGCAGAGAAAAAAGAGGGAGTTATCACAATAGGAGTGGATTATGTGCCGATTCCACCTACGGGGAATCCGGTACCCGTGGGGAATAGGGAACTCCCCGTTGAAGAAAGACAACCAGAAGAATTTAGAGCTGTTCAGCCCACAGCGCCGCAATTGCCGGCGATAACAGAGACAGCAGTACAAACGTTACAGCAAGGGGGAGAGATGGCAGAAAATGAGGAAGAAATACTAGAACAATTAATACAAAGGGAACAGGGCGAAATGACCGAACATATGGAAACAATGTCACTAGATCCACAAAGAGTGTCATCCAGGCCATCACCCCAAGTAATTCAAAGGGTGGACTGGGCTGTTGTAGCAAAGGATGCGACAGCCCGGAACGACTATGAGTTATTAGACTCACTCACAGAGATGGCCTTCCCTGTAGTATTTCAACAAGGAGCCGCAGGATTACAAGGGGTACATGCGCCATTGGATTGGGAATTATTGTCGCAGTTAAGGACCACAGTTAATGAGAGTGGGCTGCATGGTGAACCTGCAAGGCAATTGCTTAATTTTATATGGGGTAACAGTATCTTGTGCGCAGAAGACATTAAAAGCATTGTGAGAATGATAATGACTCAATCAAGCCAGCTATTGTGGCAAGCTCATTGGCACCGTTTATGTGAGATAAGCGCTAATACGCCGCAGCCTCAAGGTGAGCTGGAGTTACTGTTGAGCAGCTAAGGGGAACTGGGAGATTTGCTCCTATCGATATGCAAGTACAATTGGGGCCAGCAATTTCTATGGAAAGTATGAGAACAGCTAGAAGGGCAATGGACACGGTAAAAACTGTACCCCCCCCCCCCACCCCCCCACCCCATCATATATGTCGCTGAAGCAGGGGTCCCATGAGCCCTTCGCATCATTTGTGGACAAAATCACTGAGGCCATGAACAAGGGAGATGTACCAGAATGAATGAAAGGAGCCTTGCTTAGGCAGTGCGTGATGGAAAATAGCAATCCCGCCACCAAAGCCATATTGGTTACACTGCCAAATGGTGCTACTACAGAAATGATGTTAGAAAGGATGAGCTGAGTACCAGCAGGCCCTCAAGCATTTTTAGTAGATGCAATACGAGAATTAGGAAGAGGATTAGTGCAAGCGCAGAGGCAAGCATTTGCTGCCCTAGCACCATTAACCCCGATAAAAGAAGAAAAAAGTCGGTTGCAGAAACCAAGGTGTTTTAGGTGTGGGCAGGACGGACATTGTAAGCGACAGTGCAGGGTAAGAGTATGGTGTCCGAATTGCAATTCGGGATCCCACGCCACCGTCACCTGCTGAGTTTCGGGAAACGGCCAACCCAGCGTGAGGAGTCGCCGCGCGTCGACAACAGTAGCTGCTCCCGTGCAATATACGACTCCCGTTGGAGGCCAGCCTCCTACGACAACACCCATGCAGTCTCCGCACAACAACTTCAACCAGCCACCAGAGGAAGCCTTGGACTGGTTGTGGAAACAGCAGTAGACATTACCTTAACTGATACCTGGCCTCAAAAGAGCCCGACCACAGTTAAAGGACCGATAATGATCTCTGGACAGCCACAAGGAGCGTTACTATTGGGCCGGTCATCAAGTGGACTTAAAGGACTTTTCATATTACCTGGAGTTATTGATGCTGATTATACTGGAGTAATACAGATTGTAGTGCAGACGAACTTTCCGCCAATACATAGCCCAAAAGGGAACACAATCGCTCAGCTCGTCCCTGTAAACAACCCATTGGCTGACTCATCGGCTACGCCGCCCAAGGAGCGAGGGGACCAAGGTTTTGGTTCAACAGGAGGACTTGCTTTGCTCCTGTTGCCATTGAATCAACGGCCTGTTGTACCTGTTGTTTTTGATAATGGACATCAGCAAACTCGCGTATGAGCCTTACTAGATACTGGTGCGGATGTAACCATAGTGACTAATCACCTTTGGCTGCGAGATTGGCCTCTTCAGCAGGCGGCCCCAGGTGTGGAGGGTGTGGGCGGCACGGCACCTGTCCAACGCAGTGTGCAAAGAATTTTTGTTATTGTGGATGGAGGAAAGGCAACCACGATAGTAACTGTAATGCCGCTGCCCATTGGTGTCAATGTCCTCATCGGACGTGACATCTTAGGACAAATGGGGGTGATGATAACCACTCATCCAGCATCTTTTCCTTCACAGTCACTGCGTTGAATTTCCCAATTCAGCTAACATGGCTAACTGACAAGCCAGTGCGGACTGAGCAGTGGCCGCTGAAAAAGGAGAGTCTTGTGCAAGCAGCAGCATTGGTACAAGAACAACTAGAACAGGGTCATCTTAAACCGTCTCTAAGCCCTTGGAACACTCCTATATTTGTAATAAGAAAGAAGTCAGGAAAATATTGACTGGTGCATGATTTACGAGTGGTAAGTGATCAGATGCAAGCGATGGGAACGTTACAACCTGGCCTTCCTAACCCTGCCATAATTCCGGAAGGATGGTATCTCTTAATAGTTAATTGAAAGGACTGTTTCTTTACTATTGGCTTACACCCGCGAGATACTGAACGTTTTGCCTTTACTGTGCCATCAATTAATCGGGAAGCTCCTGCGGCACGATACGGGTGGACTGTGTTGCCGCAAGGAATGAAAAACAGTCCTACATTAGGTCAGCTGTTTGTAGATGCTGCACTAGCACCTGTGCGTGAAGCCTGGCCAGCGGCAATTATTCATCATTACATGGATGATATATTAATAGCACAAGCTGAGCCATTTGTAGAGCAACAAGAACAGTTTTTAACACAGCAACTAGAAAAACAAGGGCTAGTAGTAGCCGCGGAAAAAGCTACAGAGAGAAGCGCCATGGAAGTATTTGGGGTGGAAGATTTCCGACTCTCATATCCATCCACAAAAACGACCTTACATACAAACTTAAAAACAATTAATGACGCTCAGAAATTGTTAGGAGACCTCCAATGGCTTCGACCTGTTGTAGGTTTTAACAACGACGAATTAGATATTCTGCGACCACTCTTAAAGGGCACAGATCCAGCGACACCAGTGATGGTAACACCCGCTCAACAGGCCGCCATACAGCGACTTGGTGAGCAGATCGCTCACAGATGCGTGCATCGACGAGACCCTGATCTCCTTATTATGATCGGCAAAGAGCAATTCATTGGTGCACTTACTCAGTGCAAAACGAAAACGGGGGACACGACAAGGGTTTTGGAACGGTTGTTCCCGTCACTACAGCCGAAAACAACAATACAGACAAGAACGGCGAATTTAGCGGAACTAATAAGAAAAGGTCGCTCAAGAATGGGGCAAATAGCAGGAGAAGAGCCAAGTACGATATACCTACCAATTAAATGAGGAGCTTTAGAATGGATGATTCAACAGTCATCGGACCTTCAGCTGAGTTTACTCACAACAGGTGATAGTGAAATTGACGTGAGCTGACTTGCGTCGCCAGTGTTAAAATGGATGGCTCAACAAAACTGGATGGTAATTCCCAAACTTAGTAGACGGCCTTTGCAAAATGCAGGAACTCTCTTTACTGACGCAGGACGCAAATCTCGAAGAGCAGCAGCAATGTGGCAGATCAATGGCGAATGGTGCCACAAAATTATTCCGGCCGCGCCAGAAGACACTTTGCAAACGATGGAATTATCAGCTGTCATTTGGGCCTTTTTGGAATGGCTAAATGAGCCACTGAACGTGGTAACGGACTCTCTGTATGTAGCCGGGATCGTGGCCCGAGTGGAGGACGCGCGAGTCCGAGCCCTGCAGAACAATAGACTGTATATGTTGTTGCAAACATTGCAATCTGCCATTGGTCAGAGGCAACATCCGTATGCGATAATACACACAAGAAGTCATAAATGGACTGAAGGCTTGGGTGAAGGAAATCAGAGGACAGATGACTTTGTTACTGTTAACTTTCCAGTGAATAAATTTACTATGGCCAGAGAAGCACACGCTGATTTTCATCAAAGTGCTAGAGGCATTCATAAACAATTTGGCATTTCTTTGGAAGATGCCTGTGGGATAGTGCGGGCATGTCCCGAGTGCAGCCATCAAGGCCCAGGATTAGGCATTGGAGTCAACCCTCGTGGGCTAGGCCCACGGGAAATTTGGCAAATGGACGTCACCCATGTCCCTGAGTTTGGGAGACTTAGATATGTGCATGTTACGGTGGACAGGTTTATGCCCTGGGATACGGCAGCACCGGATGGACAGGCAGCCTGGGGAGCGAAAGGCTGGAGAGCAGCCCTGCAGAAAGGGACCTGGGGGCTCTGCTAGCAAGTTGACCGTAAGGCAGCAGTGCTCTGGCAGCCGCAAGGGCAACCGTGTCCTGGGGGGCATCCAGCATTGCTTCGCCCCACCTTGAGCACTGGGGGCAGTTTTGAGCACCACAGGCTAAAAAGGATCTAAAGCTACTGGAGAGTGTCCAGAGGAGGCCACGAAGCTGGTGAAGGGTCTAGAGGAGAAATCTTCTGAGGAGAGGCTGGTGTCACTTGGTCTGTTCAGCCTGGAGAAGGGGAGACTGGGGGGGGGAGCTCATAGCCATTTACTGCTTCCTCACACAGGGAGGAGGAGCAGGTGTTGAGCTCTTCTCTCTGGTGACCAGTGACAGGACCCGAGGGAATGGCAGGAAGATGTACCAAAGGAGGGTTGGGTTGCACATTAGGAAAAGGGTCTTCACCCAGAGGGTGTTGGAGCACTGGAACAGCTCCCCAGGGAAGCAGTCACAGCACCAATCCTGACAATATTAAAGAAGCATTTGGACAATGCACGCAGACACATGATGTGAATGTTGGGAGTGTCCTGCGCAGGGACAGGAGTTGGACTCAATGATCGTTGTGGGTCCCTTCCGTCGCAGGTCATTCTATGATTCTCTGATTTATTTGCCGTGGAGGAACCTGGAAGTTTTTCACTTGCAGAAACAGTGATGGGTGTTTTAGTGATTGAACACCGGGAGAGGAAAGGGGACGAGCCAGTTAGTTGGAAGGAGTTTTGAGCATGGAACCAGTTCGCTTTTCCAACCCTTTCCAGCCCATTGCCTGTCCTGCTCCTCAAGATAAGGCTGTGCTAGGGTTTAGGCACCACCCACAGGGCCCTGTGAAGAGCCTCCACACTTTCCACTGTTCCGGGATGTTGGAAATTGGCTCAGAGAGCAAGGATGCGGGAGGAGCTGTGCAAGTCAGGGTCAGAAGATTATAGGGCCGTGTAGGCCAGGGATAGAACTTGTCAAGGGCAGCATAACTTGGCAAGTCGGCAAAAACAGTCTGCCCTTGAGAAGGAGATAAACACTCTAAAGAGGAGCTGAGATCCGGGAATAAGAGAAAATAACACAGAAGCTGTAACCGCAAGTAGGAGGAATATGTTAGTGTTACCTTTAGAGCTTGGCCAATAAGATAATGACGAGTAGGCATAATTAACTGATTGTGTATATAGGTGATGGCTTGGAGCAATAAAGTTGAAGCTTGCTTGATCACTCATATTGAGCCGACTGCCTGCTTCCCCGCACCGATCTGTTAAAGGGTTACTCATGGACCCAGCGGAGGGGCCCCCTCTGCAGGTGGCGCCTGAACAATGGACCCTTTCTCAGTGCGCGGAGAGGACAAGCACCAGTGATGCAGCAGCCGGAGGGTGATCATTTCGCCTAGACCGACCAAACGGGGTCTGCACTGTGCGGAGAGCTATCTGCACGGAGAGACGTGGAGAAACGCAGTGAGACGCGGCGCGGAGACAAAGGCCTGAGTTGAACACGGGTAAAGAGGTAGCTCTCAGTTTATTGCAACACTTTTTACAAAAGCAGGGAGTTAACGGGGTTAAGCATGTATCGGGGCTGATAGCCTTTGGGACTACACAAGGGGTTTTTATGAAACCTAACTCTTATTTTCAAGAAAGTGAATGGAGAGTGGTTGGAGATCGAGTATGAGACTTGGTCATAGATGACGTTAAGACTGCTAAAAAAAAACTAACGAAGTTGTGGCGAGCAGTTATCAATTGTTTAAGAAGATATAAATTAGAGCACAATATAGCAGCCGTAGTGATGCAGGAGTTAGAGGGTCAAGCAGAGAAAAAAGAGGGAGTTATCACAATAGGAGTGGATTATGTGCCGATTCCACCTACGGGGAATCCGGTACCCGTGGGGAATAGGGAACTCCCCGTTGAAGAAAGACAACCAGAAGAATTTAGAGCTGTTCAGCCCACAGCGCCGCAATTGCCGGCGATAACAGAGACAGCAGTACAAACGTTACAGCAAGGGGGAGAGATGGCAGAAAATGAGGAAGAAATACTAGAACAATTAATACAAAGGGAACAGGGCGAAATGACCGAACATATGGAAACAATGTCACTAGATCCACAAAGAGTGTCATCCAGGCCATCACCCCAAGTAATTCAAAGGGTGGACTGGGCTGTTGTAGCAAAGGATGCGACAGCCCGGAACGACTATGAGTTATTAGACTCACTCACAGAGATGGCCTTCCCTGTAGTATTTCAACAAGGAGCCGCAGGATTACAAGGGGTACATGCGCCATTGGATTGGGAATTATTGTCGCAGTTAAGGACCACAGTTAATGAGAGTGGGCTGCATGGTGAACCTGCAAGGCAATTGCTTAATTTTATATGGGGTAACAGTATCTTGTGCGCAGAAGACATTAAAAGCATTGTGAGAATGATAATGACTCAATCAAGCCAGCTATTGTGGCAAGCTCATTGGCACCGTTTATGTGAGATAAGCGCTAATACGCCGCAGCCTCAAGGTGAGCTGGAGTTACTGTTGAGCAGCTAAGGGGAACTGGGAGATTTGCTCCTATCGATATGCAAGTACAATTGGGGCCAGCAATTTGCATGGAAAGTATGAGAACAGCTAGAAGGGCAATGGACACGGTAAAAACTGTACCCCCCCCACACCCCCACCCCATCATATATGTCGCTGAAGCAGGGGTCCCATGAGCCCTTCGCATCATTTGTGGACAAAATCACTGAGGCCATGAACAAGGGAGATGTACCAGAATGAATGAAAGGAGCCTTGCTTAGGCAGTGCGTGATGGAAAATAGCAATCCCGCCACCAAAGCCATATTGGTTACACTGCCAAATGGTGCTACTACAGAAATGATGTTAGAAAGGATGAGCTGAGTACCAGCAGGCCCTCAAGCATTTTTAGTAGATGCAATACGAGAATTAGGAAGAGGATTAGTGCAAGCGCAGAGGCAAGCATTTGCTGCCCTAGCACCATTAGCCCCGATAAAAGAAGAAAAAAGTCGGTTACAGAAACCAAGGTGTTTTAGGTGTGGGCGGGACGGACATTGTAAGCGACAGTGCAGGGTAAGAGTATGGTGTCCGAATTGCAATTCGGGATCCCACGCCACCGTCACCTGCTGAGTTTCGGGAAACGGCCAACCCAGCGTGAGGAGTCGCCGCGCGTCGACAACAGTAGCTGCTCCCGTGCAATATACGACTCCCGTTGGAGGCCAGCCTCCTACGACAACACCCATGCAGTCTCCGCACAACAACTTCAACCAGCCACCAGAGGAAGCCTTGGACTGGTTGTGGAAACAGCAGTAGACATTACCTTAACTGATACCTGGCCTCAAAAGAGCCCGACCACAGTTAAAGGACCGATAATGATCTCTGGACAGCCACAAGGAGCGTTACTATTGGGCCGGTCATCAAGTGGACTTAAAGGACTTTTCATATTACCTGGAGTTATTGATGCTGATTATACTGGAGTAATACAGATTGTAGTGCAGACGAACTTTCCGCCAATACATAGCCCAAAAGGGACCACAATCGCTCAGCTCGTCCCTGTAAACAACCCATTGGCTGACTCATCGGCTACGCCGCCCAAGGAGCGAGGGGACCAAGGTTTTGGTTCAACAGGAGGACTTGCTTTGCTCCTGTTGCCATTGAATCAACGGCCTGTTGTACCTGTTGTTTTTGATAATGGACATCAGCAAACTCGCGTATGAGCCTTACTAGATACTGGTGCGGATGTAACCATAGTGACTAATCACCTTTGGCTGCGAGATTGGCCTCTTCAGCAGGCGGCCCCAGGTGTGGAGGGTGTGGGCGGCACGGCACCTGTCCAACGCAGTGTGCAAAGAATTTTTGTTATTGTGGATGGAGGAAAGGCAACCACGATAGTAACTGTAATGCCGCTGCCCATTGGTGTCAATGTCCTCATCGGACGTGACATCTTAGGACAAATGGGGGTGATGATAACCACTCATCCAGCATCTTTTCCTTCACAGTCACTGCGTTGAATTTCCCAATTCAGCTAACATGGCTAACTGACAAGCCAGTGCGGACTGAGCAGTGGCCGCTGAAAAAGGAGAGTCTTGTGCAAGCAGCAGCATTGGTACAAGAACAACTAGAACAGGGTCATCTCAAACCGTCTGTAAGCCCTTGGAACACTCCTATATTTGTAATAAGAAAGAAGTCAGGAAAATATTGACTGGTGCATGATTTACGAGTGGTAAGTGATCAGATGCAAGCGATGGGAACGTTACAACCTGGCCTTCCTAACCCTGCCATAATTCCGGAAGGATGGTATCTCTTAATAGTTAATTGAAAGGACTGTTTCTTTACTATTGGCTTACACCCGCGAGATACTGAACGTTTTGCCTTTACTGTGCCATCAATTAATCGGGAAGCTCCTGCGGCACGATACGGGTGGACTGTGTTGCCGCAAGGAATGAAAAACAGTCCTACATTAGGTCAGCTGTTTGTAGATGCTGCACTAGCACCTGTGCGTGAAGCCAGGCCAGCGGCAATTATTCATCATTACATGGATGATATATTAATAGCACAAGCTGAGCCATTTGTAGAGCAACAAGAACAGTTTTTAACACAGCAACTAGAAAAACAAGGGCTAGTAGTAGCCGCGGAAAAAGCTACAGAGAGAAGCGCCATGGAAGTATTTGGGGTGGAAGATTTCCGACTCTCATATCCATCCACAAAAACGACCTTACATACAAACTTAAAAACAATTAATGACGCTCAGAAATTGTTAGGAGACCTCCAATGGCTTCAACCTGTTGTAGGTTTTAACAACGACGAATTAGATATTCTGCGACCACTCTTAAAGGGCACAGATCCAGCGACACCAGTGATGGTAACACCCGCTCAACAGGCCGCCATACAGCGACTTGGTGAGCAGATCGCTCACAGATGCGTGCATCGACGAGACCCTGATCTCCTATTATGATCGGCAAAGAGCAATTCATTGGTGCACTTACTCAGTGCAAAACGAAAACGGGGGACACGACAAGGGTTTTGGAACGGTTGTTCCCGTCACTACAGCCGAAAACAACAATACAGACAAGAACGGCGAATTTAGCGGAACTAATAAGAAAAGGTCGCTCAAGAATGGGGCAAATAGCAGGAGAAGAGCCAAGTACGATATACCTACCAATTAAATGAGGAGCTTTAGAATGGCTGATTCAACAGTCATCGGACCTTCAGCTGAGTTTACTCACAACAGGTGATAGTGAAATTGACGTGAGCTGACTTGCGTCGCCAGTGTTAAAATGGATGGCTCAACAAAACTGGATGGTAATTCCCAAACTTAGTAGACGGCCTTTGCAAAATGCAGGAACTCTCTTTACTGACGCAGGACGCAAATCTCGAAGAGCAGCAGCAATGTGGCAGATCAATGGCGAATGGTGCCACAAAATTATTCCGGCAGCGCCAGAAGACACTTTGCAAACGATGGAATTATCAGCTGTCATTTGGGCCTTTTTGGAATGGCTAAATGAGCCACTGAACGTGGTAACGGACTCTCTGTATGTAGCCGGGATCGTGGCCCGAGTGGAGGACGCGCGAGTCCGAGCCCTGCAGAACAATAGACTGTATATGTTGTTGCAAACATTGCAATCTGCCATTGGTCAGAGGCAACATCCGTATGCGATAATACACACAAGAAGTCATAAATGGACTGAAGGCTTGGGTGAAGGAAATCAGAGGACAGATGACTTTGTTACTGTTAACTTTCCAGTGAATAAATTTACGATGGCCAGAGAAGCACACGCTGAGTTTCATCAAAGTGCTAGAGGCATTCATAAACAATTTGGCATTTCTTTGGAAGATGCCTGTGGGATAGTGCGGGCATGTCCCGAGTGCAGCCATCAAGGCCCAGGATTAGGCATTGGAGTCAACCCTCGTGGGCTAGGCCCACGGGAAATTTGGCAAATGGACGTCACCCATGTCCCTGAGTTTGGGAGACTTAGATATGTGCATGTTACGGTGGACAGGTTTATGGCCGGTTTATGCCCTGGGATACGGCAGCACCGGATGGACAGGCAGCCTGGGGAGCGAAAGGCTGGAGAGCAGCCCTGCAGAAAGGGACCTGGGGGCTCTGCTAGCAAGTTGACCGTAAGGCAGCAGTGCTCTGGCAGCCGCAAGGGCAACCGTGTCCTGGGGGGCATCCAGCATTGCTTCGCCCCACCTTGAGCACTGGGGGCAGTTTTGAGCACCACAGGCTAAAAAGGATCTAAAGCTACTGGAGAGTGTCCAGAGGAGGCCACGAAGCTGGTGAAGGGTCTAGAGGAGAAATCTTCTGAGGAGAGGCTGGTGTCACTTGGTCTGTTCAGCCTGGAGAAGAGGAGACTGGGGGGGGGGGGGGGAGCTCATAGCCATTTACTGCTTCCTCACACAGGGAGGAGGAGCAGGTGTTGAGCTCTTCTCTCTGGTGACCAGTGACAGGACCCGAGGGAATGGCAGGAAGATGTACCAAAGGAGGGTTGGGTTGCACATTAGGAAAAGGGTCTTCACCCAGAGGGTGTTGGAGCACTGGAACAGCTCCCCAGGGAAGCAGTCACAGCACCAATCCTGACAATATTAAAGAAGCATTTGGACAATGCACGCAGACACATGATGTGAATGTTGGGAGTGTCCTGCGCAGGGACAGGAGTTGGACTCAATGATCGTTGTGGGTCCCTTCCGTCGCAGGTCATTCTATGATTCTCTGATTTATTTGCCGTGGAGGAACCTGGAAGTTTTTCACTTGCAGAAACAGTGATGGGTGTTTTAGTGATTGAACACCGGGAGAGGAAAGGGGACGAGCCAGTTAGTTGGAAGGAGTTTTGAGCATGGAACCAGTTCGCTTTTCCAACCCTTTCCAGCCCATTGCCTGTCCTGCTCCTCAAGATAAGGCTGTGCTAGGGTTTAGGCACCACCCACAGGGCCTGTGAAGAGCCTCCACACTTTCCACTGTTCCGGGATGTTGGAAATTGCCTCAGAGAGCAAGGATGCGGGAGGAGCTGTGCAAGTCAGGGTCAGAAGATTATAGGGCCGTGTAGGCCAGGGATAGAACTTGTCAAGGGCAGCATAACTTGGCAAGTCGGCAAAAACAGTCTGCCCTTGAGAAGGAGATAAACACTCTAAAGAGGAGCTGAGATCCGGGAATAAGAGAAAATAACACAGAAGCTGTAACCGCAAGTAGGAGGAATATGTTAGTGTTACCTTTAGAGCTTGGCCAATAAGATAATGACGAGTAGGCATAATTAACTGATTGTGTATATAGGTGATGGCTTGGAGCAATAAAGTTGAAGCTTGCTTGATCACTCATATTGAGCCGACTGCCTGCTTCCCCGCACCGATCTGTTAAAGGGTTACTCATGGACCCAGCGGAGGGGCCCCCTCTGCAGGTGGCGCCTGAACAATGGACCCTTTCTCAGTGCGCGGAGAGGACAAGCACCAGTGATGCAGCAGCCGGAGGGTGATCATTTCGCCTAGACCGACCAAACGGGGTCTGCACTGTGCGGAGAGCTATCTGCACGGAGAGACGTGGAAAAACGCGGTGAGACGCGGCGCGGAGACAAAGGCCTGAGTTGAACACGGGTAAAGAGGTAGCTCTCAGTTTATTGCAACACTTTTTACAAAAGCAGGGAGTTAACGGGGTTAAGCATGTATCGGGGCTGATAGCCTTTGGGACTACACAAGGGGTTTTTATGAAACCTAACTCTTATTTTCAAGAAAGTGAATGGAGAGTGGTTGGAGATCGAGTATGAGACTTGGTCATAGATGACGTTAAGACTGCTAAAAAAAAACTAACGAAGTTGTGGCGAGCAGTTATCAATTGTTTAAGAAGATATAAATTAGAGCACAATATAGCAGCCGTAGCGATGCAGGAGTTAGAGGGTCAAGCAGAGAAAAAAGAGGGAGTTATCACAATAGGAGTGGATTATGTGCCGATTCCACCTACGGGGAATCCGGTACCCGTGGGGAATAGGGAACTCCCAGTTGAAGAAAGACAACCAGAAGAATTTAGAGCTGTTCAGCCCACAGCGCCGCAATTGCCGGCGATAACAGAGACAGCAGTACAAACGTTACAGCAAGGGGGAGAGATGGCAGAAAATGAGGAAGAAATACTAGAACAATTAATACAAAGGGAACAGGGCGAAATGACCGAACATATGGAAACAATGTCACTAGATCCACAAAGAGTGTCATCCAGGCCATCACCCCAAGTAATTCAAAGGGTGGACTGGGCTGTTGTAGCAAAGGATGCGACAGCCCGGAACGACTATGAGTTATTAGACTCACTCACAGAGATGGCCTTCCCTGTAGTATTTCAACAAGGAGCCGCAGGATTACAAGGGGTACATGCGCCACTGGATTGGGAATTATTGTCGCAGTTAAGGACCACAGTTAATGAGAGTGGGCTGCATGGTGAACCTGCAAGGCAATTGCTTAATTTTATATGGGGTAACAGTATCTTGTGCGCAGAAGACATTAAAAGCATTGTGAGAATGATAATGACTCAATCAAGCCAGCTATTGTGGCAAGCTCATTGGCACCGTTTATGTGAGATAAGCGCTAATACGCCGCAGCCTCAAGGTGAGCTGGAGTTACTGTTGAGCAGCTAAGGGGAACTGGGAGATTTGCTCCTATCGATATGCAAGTACAATTGGGGCCAGCAATTTCTATGGAAAGTATGAGAACAGCTAGAAGGGCAATGGACACGGTAAAAACTGTACCCCCCCCCCCCACCCCCCCACCCCATCATATATGTCGCTGAAGCAGGGGTCCCATGAGCCCTTCGCATCATTTGTGGACAAAATCACTGAGGCCATGAACAAGGGAGATGTACCAGAATGAATGAAAGGAGCCTTGCTTAGGCAGTGCGTGATGCAAAATAGCAATCCCGCCACCAAAGCCATATTGGTTACACTGCCAAATGGTGCTACTACAGAAATGATGTTAGAAAGGATGAGCTGAGTACCAGCAGGCCCTCAAGCATTTTTAGTAGATGCAATACGAGAATTAGGAAGAGGATTAGTGCAAGCGCAGAGGCAAGCATTTGCTGCCCTAGCACCATTAACCCCGATAAAAGAAGAAAAAAGTCGGTTACAGAAACCAAGGTGTTTTAGGTGTGGGCGGGACGGACATTGTAAGCGACAGTGCAGGGTAAGAGTATGGTGTCCGAATTGCAATTCGGGATCCCACGCCACCGTCACCTGCTGAGTTTCGGGAAACGGCCAACCCAGCGTGAGGAGTCGCCGCGCGTCGACAACAGTAGCTGCTCCCGTGCAATATACGACTCCCGTTGGAGGCCAGCCTCCTACGACAACACCCATGCAGTCTCCGCACAACAACTTCAACCAGCCACCAGAGGAAGCCTTGGACTGGTTGTGGAAACAGCAGTAGACATTACCTTAACTGATACCTGGCCTCAAAAGAGCCCGACCACAGTTAAAGGACCGATAATGATCTCTGGACAGCCACAAGGAGCGTTACTATTGGGCCGGTCATCAAGTGGACTTAAAGGACTTTTCATATTACCTGGAGTTATTGATGCTGATTATACTGGAGTAATACAGATTGTAGTGCAGATGACCTTTCCGCCAATACATAGCCCAAAAGGGAACACAATCGCTCAGCTCGTCCCTGTAAACAACCCATTGGCTGACTCATCGGCTACGCCGCCCAAGGAGCGAGGGGACCAAGGTTTTGGTTCAACAGGAGGACTTGCTTTGCTCCTGTTGCCATTGAATCAACGGCCTGTTGTACCTGTTGTTTTTGATAATGGACATCAGCAAACTCGCGTATGAGCCTTACTAGATACTGGTGCGGATGTAACCATAGTGACTAATCACCTTTGGCTGCGAGATTGGCCTCTTCAGCAGGCGGCCCCAGGTGTGGAGGGTGTGGGCGGCACGGCACCTGTCCAACGCAGTGTGCAAAGAATTTTTGTTATTGTGGATGGAGGAAAGGCAACCACGATAGTAACTGTAATGCCGCTGCCCATTGGTGTCAATGTCCTCATCGGACGTGACATCTTAGGACAAATGGGGGTGATGATAACCACTCATCCAGCATCTTTTCCTTCACAGTCACTGCGTTGAATTTCCCAATTCAGCTAACATGGCTAACTGACAAGCCAGTGCGGACTGAGCAGTGGCCGCTGAAAAAGGAGAGTCTTGTGCAAGCAGCAGCATTGGTACAAGAACAACTAGAACAGGGTCATCTCAAACCGTCTGTAAGCCCTTGGAACACTCCTATATTTGTAATAAGAAAGAAGTCAGGAAAATATTGACTGGTGCATGATTTACGAGTGGTAAGTGATCAGATGCAAGCGATGGGAACGTTACAACCTGGCCTTCCTAACCCTGCCATAATTCCGGAAGGATGGTATCTCTTAATAGTTAATTGAAAGGACTGTTTCTTTACTATTGGCTTACACCCGCGAGATACTGAACGTTTTGCCTTTACTGTGCCATCAATTAATCGGGAAGCTCCTGCGGCACGATACGGGTGGACTGTGTTGCCGCAAGGAATGAAAAACAGTCCTACATTAGGTCAGCTGTTTGTAGATGCTGCACTAGCACCTGTGCGTGAAGCCAGGCCAGCGGCAATTATTCATCATTACATGGATGATATATTAATAGCACAAGCTGAGCCATTTGTAGAGCAACAAGAACAGTTTTTAACACAGCAACTAGAAAAACAAGGGCTAGTAGTAGCCGCGGAAAAAGCTACAGAGAGAAGCGCCATGGAAGTATTTGGGGTGGAAGATTTCCGACTCTCATATCCATCCACAAAAACGACCTTACATACAAACTTAAAAACAATTAATGACGCTCAGAAATTGTTAGGAGACCTCCAATGGCTTCGACCTGTTGTAGGTTTTAACAACGACGAATTAGATATTCTGCGACCACTCTTAAAGGGCACAGATCCAGCGACACCAGTGATGGTAACACCCGCTCAACAGGCCGCCATACAGCGACTTGGTGAGCAGATCGCTCACAGATGCGTGCATCGACGAGACCCTGATCTCCTATTATGATCGGCAAAGAGCAATTCATTGGTGCACTTACTCAGTGCAAAACGAAAATGGGGGACACGACAAGGGTTTTGGAACGGTTGTTCCCGTCACTACAGCCGAAAACAACAATACAGACAAGAACGGCGAATTTAGCGGAACTAATAAGAAAAGGTCGCTCAAGAATGGGGCAAATAGCAGGAGAAGAGCCAAGTACGATATACCTACCAATTAAATGAGGAGCTTTAGAATGGCTGATTCAACAGTCATCGGACCTTCAGCTGAGTTTACTCACAACAGGTGATAGTGAAATTGACGTGAGCTGACTTGCGTCGCCAGTGTTAAAATGGATGGCTCAACAAAACTGGATGGTAATTCCCAAACTTAGTAGACGGCCTTTGCAAAATGCAGGAACTCTCTTTACTGACGCAGGACGCAAATCTCGAAGAGCAGCAGCAATGTGGCAGATCAATGGCGAATGGTGCCACAAAATTATTCCGGCCGCGCCAGAAGACACTTTGCAAACGATGGAATTATCAGCTGTCATTTGGGCCTTTTTGGAATGGCTAAATGAGCCACTGAACGTGGTAACGGACTCTCTGTATGTAGCCGGGATCGTGGCCCGAGTGGAGGACGCGCGAGTCCGAGCCCTGCAGAACAATAGACTGTATATGTTGTTGCAAACATTGCAATCTGCCATTGGTCAGAGGCAACATCCGTATGCGATAATACACACAAGAAGTCATAAATGGACTGAAGGCTTGGGTGAAGGAAATCAGAGGACAGATGACTTTGTTACTGTTAACTTTCCAGTGAATAAATTTACGATGGCCAGAGAAGCACACGCTGAGTTTCATCAAAGTGCTAGAGGCATTCATAAACAATTTGGCATTTCTTTGGAAGATGCCTGTGGGATAGTGCGGGCATGTCCCGAGTGCAGCCATCAAGGCCCAGGATTAGGCATTGGAGTCAACCCTCGTGGGCTAGGCCCACGGGAAATTTGGCAAATGGAAGTCACCCATGTCCCTGAGTTTGGGAGACTTAGATATGTGCATGTTACGGTGGACAGGTTTATGGCCGGTTTATGCCCTGGGATACGGCAGCACCGGATGGACAGGCAGCCTGGGGAGCGAAAGGCTGGAGAGCAGCCCTGCAGAAAGGGACCTGGGGGCTCTGCTAGCAAGTTGACCGTAAGGCAGCAGTGCTCTGGCAGCCGCAAGGGCAACCGTGTCCTGGGGGGCATCCAGCATTGCTTCGCCCCACCTTGAGCACTGGGGGCAGTTTTGAGCACCACAGGCTAAAAAGGATCTAAAGCTACTGGAGAGTGTCCAGAGGAGGCCACGAAGCTGGTGAAGGGTCTAGAGGAGAAATCTTCTGAGGAGAGGCTGGTGTCACTTGGTCTGTTCAGCCTGGAGAAGGGGAGACTGGGGGGGGGGGGGGGAGCTCATAGCCATTTACTGCTTCCTCACACAGGGAGGAGGAGCAGGTGTTGAGCTCTTCTCTCTGGTGACCAGTGACAGGACCCGAGGGAATGGCAGGAAGATGTACCAAAGGAGGGTTGGGTTGCACATTAGGAAAAGGGTCTTCACCCAGAGGGTGTTGGAGCACTGGAACAGCTCCCCAGGGAAGCAGTCACAGCACCAATCCTGACAATATTAAAGAAGCATTTGGACAATGCACGCAGACACATGATGTGAATGTTGGGAGTGTCCTGCGCAGGGACAGGAGTTGGACTCAATGATCGTTGTGGGTCCCTTCCGTCGCAGGTCATTCTATGATTCTCTGATTTATTTGCCGTGGAGGAACCTGGAAGTTTTTCACTTGCAGAAACAGTGATGGGTGTTTTAGTGATTGAACACCGGGAGAGGAAAGGGGACGAGCCAGTTAGTTGGAAGGAGTTTTGAGCATGGAACCAGTTCGCTTTTCCAACCCTTTCCAGCCCATTGCCTGTCCTGCTCCTCAAGATAAGGCTGTGCTAGGGTTTAGGCACCACCCACAGGGCCTGTGAAGAGCCTCCACACTTTCCACTGTTCCGGGATGTTGGAAATTGCCTCAGAGAGCAAGGATGCGGGAGGAGCTGTGCAAGTCAGGGTCAGAAGATTATAGGGCCGTGTAGGCCAGGGATAGAACTTGTCAAGGGCAGCATAACTTGGCAAGTCGGCAAAAACAGTCTGCCCTTGAGAAGGAGATAAACACTCTAAAGAGGAGCTGAGATCCGGGAATAAGAGAAAATAACACAGAAGCTGTAACCGCAAGTAGGAGGAATATGTTAGTGTTACCTTTAGAGCTTGGCCAATAAGATAATGACGAGTAGGCATAATTAACTGATTGTGTATATAGGTGATGGCTTGGAGCAATAAAGTTGAAGCTTGCTTGATCACTCATATTGAGCCGACTGCCTGCTTCCCCGCACCGATCTGTTAAAGGGTTACTCATGGACCCAGCGGAGGGGCCCCCTCTGCAGGTGGCGCCTGAACAATGGACCCTTTCTCAGTGCGCGGAGAGGACAAGCACCAGTGATGCAGCAGCCGGAGGGTGATCATTTCGCCTAGACCGACCAAACGGGGTCTGCACTGTGCGGAGAGCTATCTGCACGGAGAGACGTGGAAAAACGCGGTGAGACGCGGCGCGGAGACAAAGGCCTGAGTTGAACACGGGTAAAGAGGTAGCTCTCAGTTTATTGCAACACTTTTTACAAAAGCAGGGAGTTAACGGGGTTAAGCATGTATCGGGGCTGATAGCCTTTGGGACTACACAAGGGGTTTTTATGAAACCTAACTCTTATTTTCAAGAAAGTGAATGGAGAGTGGTTGGAGATCGAGTATGAGACTTGGTCATAGATGACGTTAAGACTGCTAAAAAAAAACTAACGAAGTTGTGGCGAGCAGTTATCAATTGTTTAAGAAGATATAAATTAGAGCACAATATAGCAGCCGTAGCGATGCAGGAGTTAGAGGGTCAAGCAGAGAAAAAAGAGGGAGTTATCACAATAGGAGTGGATTATGTGCCGATTCCACCTACGGGGAATCCGGTACCCGTGGGGAATAGGGAACTCCCAGTTGAAGAAAGACAACCAGAAGAATTTAGAGCTGTTCAGCCCACAGCGCCGCAATTGCCGGCGATAACAGAGACAGCAGTACAAACGTTACAGCAAGGGGGAGAGATGGCAGAAAATGAGGAAGAAATACTAGAACAATTAATACAAAGGGAACAGGGCGAAATGACCGAACATATGGAAACAATGTCACTAGATCCACAAAGAGTGTCATCCAGGCCATCACCCCAAGTAATTCAAAGGGTGGACTGGGCTGTTGTAGCAAAGGATGCGACAGCCCGGAACGACTATGAGTTATTAGACTCACTCACAGAGATGGCCTTCCCTGTAGTATTTCAACAAGGAGCCGCAGGATTACAAGGGGTACATGCGCCATTGGATTGGGAATTATTGTCGCAGTTAAGGACCACAGTTAATGAGAGTGGGCTGCATGGTGAACCTGCAAGGCAATTGCTTAATTTTATATGGGGTAACAGTATCTTGTGCGCAGAAGACATTAAAAGCATTGTGAGAATGATAATGACTCAATCAAGCCAGCTATTGTGGCAAGCTCATTGGCACCGTTTATGTGAGATAAGCGCTAATACGCCGCAGCCTCAAGGTGAGTTACTGTTGAGCAGCTAAGGGGAACTGGGAGATTTGCTCCTATCGATATGCAAGTACAATTGGGGCCAGCAATTTCTATGGAAAGTATGAGAACAGCTAGAAGGGCAATGGACACGGTAAAAACTGTACCCCCCCCCCCCACCCCCCCACCCCATCATATATGTCGCTGAAGCAGGGGTCCCATGAGCCCTTCGCATCATTTGTGGACAAAATCACTGAGGCCATGAACAAGGGAGATGTACCAGAATGAATGAAAGGAGCCTTGCTTAGGCAGTGCGTGATGGAAAATAGCAATCCCGCCACCAAAGCCATATTGGTTACACTGCCAAATGGTGCTACTACAGAAATGATGTTAGAAAGGATGAGCTGAGTACCAGCAGGCCCTCAAGCATTTTTAGTAGATGCAATACGAGAATTAGGAAGAGGATTAGTGCAAGCGCAGAGGCAAGCATTTGCTGCCCTAGCACCATTAACCCCGATAAAAGAAGAAAAAAGTCGGTTACAGAAACCAAGGTGTTTTAGGTGTGGGCGGGACAGACATTGTAAGCGACAGTGCAGGGTAAGAGTATGGTGTCCGAATTGCAATTCGGGATCCCACGCCACCGTCACCTGCTGAGTTTCGGGAAACGGCCAACCCAGCGTGAGGAGTCGCCGCGCGTCGACAACAGTAGCTGCTCCCGTGCAATATACGACTCCCGTTAGAGGCCAGCCTCCTACGACAACACCCATGCAGTCTCCGCACAACAACTTCAAGCAGCCACCAGAGGAAGCCTTGGACTGGTTGTGGAAACAGCAGTAGACATTACCTTAACTGATACCTGGCCTCAAAAGAGCCCGACCACAGTTAAAGGACCGATAATGATCTCTGGACAGCCACAAGGAGCGTTACTATTGGGCCGGTCATCAAGTGGACTTAAAGGACTTTTCATATTACCTGGAGTTATTGATGCTGATTATACTGGAGTAATACAGATTGTAGTGCAGACGACCTTTCCGCCAATACATAGCCCAAAAGGGAACACAATCGCTCAGCTCGTCCCTGTAAACAACCCATTGGCTGACTCATCGGCTACGCCGCCCAAGGAGCGAGGGGACCAAGGTTTTGGTTCAACAGGAGGACTTGCTTTGCTCCTGTTGCCATTGAATCAACGGCCTGTTGTACCTGTTGTTTTTGATAATGGACATCAGCAAACTCGCGTATGAGCCTTACTAGATACTGGTGCGGATGTAACCATAGTGACTAATCACCTTTGGCTGCGAGATTGGCCTCTTCAGCAGGCGGCCCCAGGTGTGGAGGGTGTGGGCGGCACGGCACCTGTCCAACGCAGTGTGCAAAGAATTTTTGTTATTGTGGATGGAGGAAAGGCAACCACGATAGTAACTGTAATGCCGCTGCCCATTGGTGTCAATGTCCTCATCGGACGTGACATCTTAGGACAAATGGGGGTGATGATAACCACTCATCCAGCATCTTTTCCTTCACAGTCACTGCGTTGAATTTCCCAATTCAGCTAACATGGCTAACTGACAAGCCAGTGCGGACTGAGCAGTGGCCGCTGAAAAAGGAGAGTCTTGTGCAAGCAGCAGCATTGGTACAAGAACAACTAGAACAGGGTCATCTCAAACCGTCTGTAAGCCCTTGGAACACTCCTATATTTGTAATAAGAAAGAAGTCAGGAAAATATTGACTGGTGCATGATTTACGAGTGGTAAATGATCAGATGCAAGCGATGGGAACGTTACAACCTGGCCTTCCTAACCCTGCCATAATTCCGGAAGGATGGTATCTCTTAATAGTTAATTGAAAGGACTGTTTCTTTACTATTGGCTTACACCCGAGAGATACTGAACGTTTTGCCTTTACTGTGCCATCAATTAATCGGGAAGCTCCTGCGGCACGATACGGGTGGACTGTGTTGCCGCAAGGAATGAAAAACAGTCCTACATTAGGTCAGCTGTTTGTAGATGCTGCACTAGCACCTGTGCGTGAAGCCTGGCCAGCGGCAATTATTCATCATTACATGGATGATATATTAATAGCACAAGCTGAGCCATTTGTAGAGCAACAAGAACAGTTTTTAACACAGCAACTAGAAAAACAAGGGCTAGTAGTAGCCGCGGAAAAAGCTACAGAGAGAAGCGCCATGGAAGTATTTGGGGTGGAAGATTTCCGACTCTCATATCCATCCACAAAAACGACCTTACATACAAACTTAAAAACAATTAATGACGCTCAGAAATTGTTAGGAGACCTCCAATGGCTTCGACCTGTTGTAGGTTTTAACAACGACGAATTAGATATTCTGCGACCACTCTTAAAGGGCACAGATCCAGCGACACCAGTGATGGTAACACCCGCTCAACAGGCCGCCATACAGCGACTTGGTGAGCAGATCGCTCACAGATGCGTGCATCGACGAGACCCTGATCTCCTATTATGATCGGCAAAGAGCAATTCATTGGTGCACTTACTCAGTGCAAAACGAAAATGGGGGACACGACAAGGGTTTTGGAACGGTTGTTCCCGTCACTACAGCCGAAAACAACAATACAGACAAGAACGGCGAATTTAGCGGAACTAATAAGAAAAGGTCGCTCAAGAATGGGGCAAATAGCAGGAGAAGAGCCAAGTACGATATACCTACCAATTAAATGAGGAGCTTTAGAATGGCTGATTCAACAGTCATCGGACCTTCAGCTGAGTTTACTCACAACAGGTGATAGTGAAATTGACGTGAGCTGACTTGCGTCGCCAGTGTTAAAATGGATGGCTCAACAAAACTGGATGGTAATTCCCAAACTTAGTAGACGGCCTTTGCAAAATGCAGGAACTCTCTTTACTGACGCAGGACGCAAATCTCGAAGAGCAGCAGCAATGTGGCAGATCAATGGCGAATGGTGCCACAAAATTATTCCGGCCGCGCCAGAAGACACTTTGCAAACGATGGAATTATCAGCTGTCATTTGGGCCTTTTTGGAATGGCTAAATGAGCCACTGAACGTGGTAACGGACTCTCTGTATGTAGCCGGGATCGTGGCCCGAGTGGAGGACGCGCGAGTCCGAGCCCTGCAGAACAATAGACTGTATATGTTGTTGCAAACATTGCAATCTGCCATTGGTCAGAGGCAACATCCGTATGCGATAATACACACAAGAAGTCATAAATGGACTGAAGGCTTGGGTGAAGGAAATCAGAGGACAGATGACTTTGTTACTGTTAACTTTCCAGTGAATAAATTTACGATGGCCAGAGAAGCACACGCTGAGTTTCATCAAAGTGCTAGAGGCATTCATAAACAATTTGGCATTTCTTTGGAAGATGCCTGTGGGATAGTGCGGGCATGTCCCGAGTGCAGCCATCAAGGCCCAGGATTAGGCATTGGAGTCAACCCTCGTGGGCTAGGCCCACGGGAAATTTGGCAAATGGACGTCACCCATGTCCCTGAGTTTGGGAGACTTAGATATGTGCATGTTACGGTGGACAGGTTTATGGCCGGTTTATGCCCTGGGATACGGCAGCACCGGATGGACAGGCAGCCTGGGGAGCGAAAGGCTGGAGAGCAGCCCTGCAGAAAGGGACCTGGGGGCTCTGCTAGCAAGTTGACCGTAAGGCAGCAGTGCTCTGGCAGCCGCAAGGGCAACCGTGTCCTGGGGGGCATCCAGCATTGCTTCGCCCCACCTTGAGCACTGGGGGCAGTTTTGAGCACCACAGGCTAAAAAGGATCTAAAGCTACTGGAGAGTGTCCAGAGGAGGCCACGAAGCTGGTGAAGGGTCTAGAGGAGAAATCTTCTGAGGAGAGGCTGGTGTCACTTGGTCTGTTCAGCCTGGAGAAGGGGAGACTGGGGGGGGGGGGGGAGCTCATAGCCATTTACTGCTTCCTCACACAGGGAGGAGGAGCAGGTGTTGAGCTCTTCTCTCTGGTGACCAGTGACAGGACCCGAGGGAATGGCAGGAAGATGTACCAAAGGAGGGTTGGGTTGCACATTAGGAAAAGGGTCTTCACCCAGAGGGTGTTGGAGCACTGGAACAGCTCCCCAGGGAAGCAGTCACAGCACCAATCCTGACAATATTAAAGAAGCATTTGGACAATGCACGCAGACACATGATGTGAATGTTGGGAGTGTCCTGCGCAGGGACAGGAGTTGGACTCAATGATCGTTGTGGGTCCCTTCCGTCGCAGGTCATTCTATGATTCTCTGATTTATTTGCCGTGGAGGAACCTGGAAGTTTTTCACTTGCAGAAACAGTGATGGGTGTTTTAGTGATTGAACACCGGGAGAGGAAAGGGGACGAGCCAGTTAGTTGGAAGGAGTTTTGAGCATGGAACCAGTTCGCTTTTCCAACCCTTTCCAGCCCATTGCCTGTCCTGCTCCTCAAGATAAGGCTGTGCTAGGGTTTAGGCACCACCCACAGGGCCTGTGAAGAGCCTCCACACTTTCCACTGTTCCGGGATGTTGGAAATTGCCTCAGAGAGCAAGGATGCGGGAGGAGCTGTGCAAGTCAGGGTCAGAAGATTATAGGGCCGTGTAGGCCAGGGATAGAACTTGTCAAGGGCAGCATAACTTGGCAAGTCGGCAAAAACAGTCTGCCCTTGAGAAGGAGATAAACACTCTAAAGAGGAGCTGAGATCCGGGAATAAGAGAAAATAACACAGAAGCTGTAACCGCAAGTAGGAGGAATATGTTAGTGTTACCTTTAGAGCTTGGCCAATAAGATAATGACGAGTAGGCATAATTAACTGATTGTGTATATAGGTGATGGCTTGGAGCAATAAAGTTGAAGCTTGCTTGATCACTCATATTGAGCCGACTGCCTGCTTCCCCGCACCGATCTGTTAAAGGGTTACTCATGGACCCAGCGGAGGGGCCCCCTCTGCAGGTGGCGCCTGAACAATGGACCCTTTCTCAGTGCGCGGAGAGGACAAGCACCAGTGATGCAGCAGCCGGAGGGTGATCATTTCGCCTAGACCGACCAAACGGGGTCTGCACTGTGCGGAGAGCTATCTGCACGGAGAGACGTGGAAAAACGCGGTGAGACGCGGCGCGGAGACAAAGGCCTGAGTTGAACACGGGTAAAGAGGTAGCTCTCAGTTTATTGCAACACTTTTTACAAAAGCAGGGAGTTAACGGGGTTAAGCATGTATCGGGGCTGATAGCCTTTGGGACTACACAAGGGGTTTTTATGAAACCTAACTCTTATTTTCAAGAAAGTGAATGGAGAGTGGTTGGAGATCGAGTATGAGACTTGGTCATAGATGACGTTAAGACTGCTAAAAAAAAACTAACGAAGTTGTGGCGAGCAGTTATCAATTGTTTAAGAAGATATAAATTAGAGCACAATATAGCAGCCGTAGCGATGCAGGAGTTAGAGGGTCAAGCAGAGAAAAAAGAGGGAGTTATCACAATAGGAGTGGATTATGTGCCGATTCCACCTACGGGGAATCCGGTACCCGTGGGGAATAGGGAACTCCCAGTTGAAGAAAGACAACCAGAAGAATTTAGAGCTGTTCAGCCCACAGCGCCGCAATTGCCGGCGATAACAGAGACAGCAGTACAAACGTTACAGCAAGGGGGAGAGATGGCAGAAAATGAGGAAGAAATACTAGAACAATTAATACAAAGGGAACAGGGCGAAATGACCGAACATATGGAAACAATGTCACTAGATCCACAAAGAGTGTCATCCAGGCCATCACCCCAAGTAATTCAAAGGGTGGACTGGGCTGTTGTAGCAAAGGATGCGACAGCCCGGAACGACTATGAGTTATTAGACTCACTCACAGAGATGGCCTTCCCTGTAGTATTTCAACAAGGAGCCGCAGGATTACAAGGGGTACATGCGCCATTGGATTGGGAATTATTGTCGCAGTTAAGGACCACAGTTAATGAGAGTGGGCTGCATGGTGAACCTGCAAGGCAATTGCTTAATTTTATATGGGGTAACAGTATCTTGTGCGCAGAAGACATTAAAAGCATTGTGAGAATGATAATGACTCAATCAAGCCAGCTATTGTGGCAAGCTCATTGGCACCGTTTATGTGAGATAAGCGCTAATACGCCGCAGCCTCAAGGTCAGTTACTGTTGAGCAGCTAAGGGGAACTGGGAGATTTGCTCCTATCGATATGCAAGTACAATTGGGGCCAGCAATTTCTATGGAAAGTATGAGAACAGCTAGAAGGGCAATGGACACGGTAAAAACTGTACCCCCCCCCCCCCACCCCCCCACCCCATCATATATGTCGCTGAAGCAGGGGTCCCATGAGCCCTTCGCATCATTTGTGGACAAAATCACTGAGGCCATGAACAAGGGAGATGTACCAGAATGAATGAAAGGAGCCTTGCTTAGGCAGTGCGTGATGGAAAATAGCAATCCCGCCACCAAAGCCATATTGGTTACACTGCCAAATGGTGCTACTACAGAAATGATGTTAGAAAGGATGAGCTGAGTACCAGCAGGCCCTCAAGCATTTTTAGTAGATGCAATACGAGAATTAGGAAGAGGATTAGTGCAAGCGCAGAGGCAAGCATTTGCTGCCCTAGCACCATTAACCCCGATAAAAGAAGAAAAAAGTCGGTTACAGAAACCAAGGTGTTTTAGGTGTGGGCGGGACAGACATTGTAAGCGACAGTGCAGGGTAAGAGTATGGTGTCCGAATTGCAATTCGGGATCCCACGCCACCGTCACCTGCTGAGTTTCGGGAAACGGCCAACCCAGCGTGAGGAGTCGCCGCGCGTCGACAACAGTAGCTGCTCCCGTGCAATATACGACTCCCGTTAGAGGCCAGCCTCCTACGACAACACCCATGCAGTCTCCGCACAACAACTTCAAGCAGCCACCAGAGGAAGCCTTGGACTGGTTGTGGAAACAGCAGTAGACATTACCTTAACTGATACCTGGCCTCAAAAGAGCCCGACCACAGTTAAAGGACCGATAATGATCTCTGGACAGCCACAAGGAGCGTTACTATTGGGCCGGTCATCAAGTGGACTTAAAGGACTTTTCATATTACCTGGAGTTATTGATGCTGATTATACTGGAGTAATACAGATTGTAGTGCAGACGACCTTTCCGCCAATACATAGCCCAAAAGGGACCACAATCGCTCAGCTCGTCCCTGTAAACAACCCATTGGCTGACTCATCGGCTACGCCGCCCAAGGAGCGAGGGGACCAAGGTTTTGGTTCAACAGGAGGACTTGCTTTGCTCCTGTTGCCATTGAATCAACGGCCTGTTGTACCTGTTGTTTTTGATAATGGACATCAGCAAACTCGCGTATGAGCCTTACTAGATACTGGTGCGGATGTAACCATAGTGACTAATCACCTTTGGCTGCGAGATTGGCCTCTTCAGCAGGCGGCCCCAGGTGTGGAGGGTGTGGGCGGCACGGCACCTGTCCAACGCAGTGTGCAAAGAATTTTTGTTATTGTGGATGGAGGAAAGGCAACCACGATAGTAACTGTAATGCCGCTGCCCATTGGTGTCAATGTCCTCATCGGACGTGACATCTTAGGACAAATGGGGGTGATGATAACCACTCATCCAGCATCTTTTCCTTCACAGTCACTGCGTTGAATTTCCCAATTCAGCTAACATGGCTAACTGACAAGCCAGTGCGGACTGAGCAGTGGCCGCTGAAAAAGGAGAGTCTTGTGCAAGCAGCAGCATTGGTACAAGAACAACTAGAACAGGGTCATCTCAAACCGTCTGTAAGCCCTTGGAACACTCCTATATTTGTAATAAGAAAGAAGTCAGGAAAATATTGACTGGTGCATGATTTACGAGTGGTAAATGATCAGATGCAAGCGATGGGAACGTTACAACCTGGCCTTCCTAACCCTGCCATAATTCCGGAAGGATGGTATCTCTTAATAGTTAATTGAAAGGACTGTTTCTTTACTATTGGCTTACACCCGAGAGATACTGAACGTTTTGCCTTTACTGTGCCATCAATTAATCGGGAAGCTCCTGCGGCACGATACGGGTGGACTGTGTTGCCGCAAGGAATGAAAAACAGTCCTACATTAGGTCAGCTGTTTGTAGATGCTGCACTAGCACCTGTGCGTGAAGCCTGGCCAGCGGCAATTATTCATCATTACATGGATGATATATTAATAGCACAAGCTGAGCCATTTGTAGAGCAACAAGAACAGTTTTTAACACAGCAACTAGAAAAACAAGGGCTAGTAGTAGCCGCGGAAAAAGCTACAGAGAGAAGCGCCATGGAAGTATTTGGGGTGGAAGATTTCCGACTCTCATATCCATCCACAAAAACGACCTTACATACAAACTTAAAAACAATTAATGACGCTCAGAAATTGTTAGGAGACCTCCAATGGCTTCGACCTGTTGTAGGTTTTAACAACGACGAATTAGATATTCTGCGACCACTCTTAAAGGGCACAGATCCAGCGACACCAGTGATGGTAACACCCGCTCAACAGGCCGCCATACAGCGACTTGGTGAGCAGATCGCTCACAGATGCGTGCATCGACGAGACCCTGATCTCCCTATTGACCTGACTATTATGATCGGCAAAGAGCAATTCATTGGTGCACTTACTCAGTGCAAAACGAAAACGGGGGACACGACAAGGGTTTTGGAACGGTTGTTCCCGTCACTACAGCCGAAAACAACAATACAGACAAGAACGGCGAATTTAGCGGAACTAATAAGAAAAGGTCGCTCAAGAATGGGGCAAATAGCAGGAGAAGAGCCAAGTACGATATACCTACCAATTAAATGAGGAGCTCTAGAATGGCTGATTCAACAGTCATCGGACCTTCAGCTGAGTTTACTCACAACAGGTGATAGTGAAATTGACGTGAGCTGACTTGCGTCGCCAGTGTTAAAATGGATGGCTCAACAAAACTGGATGGTAATTCCCAAACTTAGTAGACGGCCTTTGCAAAATGCAGGAACTCTCTTTACTGACGCAGGACGCAAATCTCGAAGAGCAGCAGCAATGTGGCAGATCAATGGCGAATGGTGCCACAAAATTATTCCGGCCGCGCCAGAAGACACTTTGCAAACGATGGAATTATCAGCTGTCATTTGGGCCTTTTTGGAATGGCTAAATGAGCCACTGAACGTGGTAACGGACTCTCTGTATGTAGCCGGGATCGTGGCCCGAGTGGAGGACGCGCGAGTCCGAGCCCTGCAGAACAATAGACTGTATATGTTGTTGCAAACATTGCAATCTGCCATTGGTCAGAGGCAACATCCGTATGCGATAATACACACAAGAAGTCATAAATGGACGGAAGGCTTGGGTGAAGGAAATCAGAGGAGAGATGACTTTGTTACTGTTAACTTTCCAGTGAATAAATTTACTATGGCCAGAGAAGCACACGCTGATTTTCATCAAAGTGCTAGAGGCATTCATAAACAATTTGGCATTTCTTTGGAAGATGCCTGTGGGATAGTGCGGGCATGTCCCGAGTGCAGCCATCAAGGCCCAGGATTAGGCATTGGAGTCAACCCTCGTGGGCTAGGCACACGGGAAATTTGGCAAATGGAAGTCACCCATGTCCCTGAGTTTGGGAGACTTAGATATGTGCATGTTACGGTGGACAGGTTTATGGCCGGTTTATGCCCTGGGATACGGCAGCACCGGATGGACAGGCAGCCTGGGGAGCGAAAGGCTGGAGAGCAGCCCTGCAGAAAGGGACCTGGGGGCTCTGCTAGCAAGTTGACCGTAAGGCAGCAGTGCTCTGGCAGCCGCAAGGGCAACCGTGTCCTGGGGGGCATCCAGCATTGCTTCTCCCCACCTTGAGCACTGGGGGCAGTTTTGAGCACCACAGGCTAAAAAGGATCTAAAGCTACTGGAGAGTGTCCAGAGGAGGCCACGAAGCTGGTGAAGGGTCTAGAGGAGAAATCTTCTGAGGAGAGGCTGGTGTCACTTGGTCTGTTCAGCCTGGAGAAGGGGAGACTGGGGGGGGGGAGCTCATAGCCATTTACTGCTTCCTCACACAGGGAGGAGGAGCAGGTGTTGCGCTCTTCTCTCTGGTGACCAGTGACAGGACCCGAGGGAATGGCAGGAAGATGTACCAAAGGAGGGTTGGGTTGCACATTAGGAAAAGGGTCTTCACCCAGAGGGTGTTGGAGCACTGGAACAGCTCCCCAGGGAAGCAGTCACAGCACCAATCCTGACAATATTAAAGAAGCATTTGGACAATGCACGCAGACACATGATGTGAATGTTGGGAGTGTCCTGCGCAGGGACAGGAGTTGGACTCAATGATCGTTGTGGGTCCCTTCCGTCGCAGGTCATTCTATGATTCTCTGATTTATTTGCCGTGGAGGAACCTGGAAGTTTTTCACTTGCAGAAACAGTGATGGGTGTTTTAGTGATTGAACACCGGGAGAGGAAAGGGGACGAGCCAGTTAGTTGGAAGGAGTTTTGAGCATGGAACCAGTTCGCTTTTCCAACCCTTTCCAGCCCATTGCCTGTCCTGCTCCTCAAGATAAGGCTGTGCTAGGGTTTAGGCACCACCCACAGGGCCCTGTGAAGAGCCTCCACACTTTCCACTGTTCCGGGATGTTGGAAATTGGCTCAGAGAGCAAGGATGCGGGAGGAGCTGTGCAAGTCAGGGTCAGAAGATTATAGGGCCGTGTAGGCCAGGGATAGAACTTGTCAAGGGCAGCATAACTTGGCAAGTCGGCAAAAACAGTCTGCCCTTGAGAAGGAGATAAACACTCTAAAGAGGAGCTGAGATCCGGGAATAAGAGAAAATAACACAGAAGCTGTAACCGCAAGTAGGAGGAATATGTTAGTGTTACCTTTAGAGCTTGGCCAATAAGATAATGACGAGTAGGCATAATTAACTGATTGTGTATATAGGTGATGGCTTGGAGCAATAAAGTTGAAGCTTGCTTGATCACTCATATTGAGCCGACTGCCTGCTTCCCCGCACCGATCTGTTAAAGGGTTACTCATGGACCCAGCGGAGGGGCCCCCTCTGCAGGTGGCGCCTGAACAATGGACCCTTTCTTAGTGCGCGGAGAGGACAAGCACCAGTGATGCAGCAGCCGGAGGGTGATCATTTCGCCTAGACCGACCAAACGGGGTCTGCACTGTGCGGAGAGCTATCTGCACGGAGAGACGTGGAGAAACGCGGTGAGACGCGGCGCGGAGACAAAGGCCTGAGTTGAACACGGGTAAAGAGGTAGCTCTCAGTTTATTGCAACACTTTTTACAAAAGCAGGGAGTTAACGGGGTTAAGCATGTATCGGGGCTGATAGCCTTTGGGACTACACAAGGGGTTTTTATGAAACCTAACTCTTATTTTCAAGAAAGTGAATGGAGAGTGGTTGGAGATCGAGTATGAGACTTGGTCATAGATGACGTTAAGACTGCTAAAAAAACTAACGAAGTTGTGGCGAGCAGTTATCAATTGTTTAAGAAGATATAAATTAGAGCACAATATAGCAGCCGTAGCGATGCAGGAGTTAGAGGGTCAAGCACAGAAAAAGAAGGGAGTTATCACAATAGGAGTGGATTATGTGCCGATTCCACCTACGGGGAATCCGGTACCCGTGGGGAATAGGGAACTCCCCGTTGAAGAAAGACAACCAGAAGAATTTAGAGCTGTTCAGCCCACAGCGCCGCAATTGCCGGCGATAACAGAGACAGCAGTACAAACGTTACAGCAAGGGGGAGAGATGGCAGAAAATGAGGAAGAAATACTAGAACAATTAATACAAAGGGAACAGGGCGAAATGACCGAACATATGGAAACAATGTCACTAGATCCACAAAGAGTGTCATCCAGGCCATCACCCCAAGTAATTCAAAGGGTGGACTGGGCTGTTGTAGCAAAGGATGCGACAGCCCGGAACGACTATGAGTTATTAGACTCACTCACAGAGATGGCCTTCCCTGTAGTATTTCAACAAGGAGCCGCAGGATTACAAGGGGTACATGCGCCACTGGATTGGGAATTATTGTCGCAGTTAAGGACCACAGTTAATGAGAGTGGGCTGCATGGTGAACCTGCAAGGCAATTGCTTAATTTTATATGGGGTAACAGTATCTTGTGCGCAGAAGACATTAAAAGCATTGTGAGAATGATAATGACTCAATCAAGCCAGCTATTGTGGCAAGCTCATTGGCACCGTTTATGTGAGATAAGCGCTAATACGCCGCAGCCTCAAGGTGAGCTGGAGTTACTGTTGAGCAGCTAAGGGGAACTGGGAGATTTGCTCCTATCGATATGCAAGTACAATTGGGGCCAGCAATTTCTATGGAAAGTATGAGAACAGCTAGAAGGGCAATGGACACGGTAAAAACTGTACCCCCCCCCCACCCCCCCACCCCATCATATATGTCGCTGAAGCAGGGGTCCCATGAGCCCTTCGCATCATTTGTGGACAAAATCACTGAGGCCATGAACAAGGGAGATGTACCCGAATGAATGAAAGGAGCCTTGCTTAGGCAGTGCGTGATGGAAAATAGCAATCCCGCCACCAAAGCCATATTGGTTACACTGCCAAATGGTGCTACTACAGAAATGATGTTAGAAAGGATGAGCTGAGTACCAGCAGGCCCTCAAGCATTTTTAGTAGATGCAATACGAGAATTAGGAAGAGGATTAGTGCAAGCGCAGAGGCAAGCATTTGCTGCCCTAGCACCATTAACCCCGATAAAAGAAGAAAAAAAGTCGGTTACAGAAACCAAGGTGTTTTAGGTGTGGGCGGGACAGACATTGTAAGCGACAGTGCAGGGTAAGAGTATGGTGTCCGAATTGCAATTCGGGATCCCACGCCACCGTCACCTGCTGAGTTTCGGGAAACGGCCAACCCAGCGTGAGGAGTCGCCGCGCGTCGACAACAGTAGCTGCTCCCGTGCAATATACGACTCCCGTTGGAGGCCAGCCTCCTACGACAACACCCATGCAGTCTCCGCACAACAACTTCAACCAGCCACCAGAGGAAGCCTTGGACTGGTTGTGGAAACAGCAGTAGACATTACCTTAACTGATACCTGGCCTCAAAAGAGCCCGACCACAGTTAAAGGACCGATAATGATCTCTGGACAGCCACAAGGAGCGTTACTATTGGGCCGGTCATCAAGTGGACTTAAAGGACTTTTCATATTACCTGGAGTTATTGATGCTGATTATACTGGAGTAATACAGATTGTAGTGCAGACGACCTTTCCGCCAATACATAGCCCAAAAGGGACCACAATCGCTCAGCTCGTCCCTGTAAACAACCCATTGGCTGACTCATCGGCTACGCCGCCCAAGGAGCGAGGGGACCAAGGTTTTGGTTCAACAGGAGGACTTGCTTTGCTCCTGTTGCCATTGAATCAACGGCCTGTTGTACCTGTTGTTTTTGATAATGGACATCAGCAAACTCGCGTATGAGCCTTACTAGATACTGGTGCGGATGTAACCATAGTGACTAATCACCTTTGGCTGCGAGATTGGCCTCTTCAGCAGGCGGCCCCAGGTGTGGAGGGTGTGGGCGGCACGGCACCTGTCCAACGCAGTGTGCAAAGAATTTTTGTTATTGTGGATGGAGGAAAGGCAACCACGATAGTAACTGTAATGCCGCTGCCCATTGGTGTCAATGTCCTCATCGGACGTGACATCTTAGGACAAATGGGGGTGATGATAACCACTCATCCAGCATCTTTTCCTTCACAGTCACTGCGTTGAATTTCCCAATTCAGCTAACATGGCTAACTGACAAGCCAGTGCGGACTGAGCAGTGGCCGCTGAAAAAGGAGAGTCTTGTGCAAGCAGCAGCATTGGTACAAGAACAACTAGAACAGGGTCATCTTAAACCGTCTCTAAGCCCTTGGAACACTCCTATATTTGTAATAAGAAAGAAGTCAGGAAAATATTGACTGGTGCATGATTTACGAGTGGTAAGTGATCAGATGCAAGCGATGGGAACGTTACAACCTGGCCTTCCTAACCCTGCCATAATTCCGGAAGGATGGTATCTCTTAATAGTTAATTGAAAGGACTGTTTCTTTACTATTGGCTTACACCCGAGAGATACTGAACGTTTTGCCTTTACTGTGCCATCAATTAATCGGGAAGCTCCTGCGGCACGATACGGGTGGACTGTGTTGCCGCAAGGAATGAAAAACAGTCCTACATTAGGTCAGCTGTTTGTAGATGCTGCACTAGCACCTGTGCGTGATGCCTGGCCAGCGGCAATTATTCATCATTACATGGATGATATATTAATAGCACAAGCTGAGCCATTTGTAGAGCAACAAGAACAGTTTTTAACACAGCAACTAGAAAAACAAGGGCTAGTAGTAGCTGCGGAAAAAGCTACAGAGAGAAGCGCCATGGAAGTATTTGGGGTGGAAGATTTCCGACTCTCATATCCATCCACAAAAACGACCTTACATACAAACTTAAAAACAATGACGCTCAGAAATTGTTAGGAGACCTCCAATGGCTTCGACCTGTTGTAGGTTTTAACAACGACGAATTAGATATTCTGCGACCACTCTTAAAGGGCACAGATCCAGCGACACCAGTGATGGTAACACCCGCTCAACAGGCCGCCATACAGCGACTTGGTGAGCAGATCGCTCACAGATGCGTGCATCGACGAGACCCTGATCTCCCTATTGACCTGACTATTATGATCGGCAAAGAGCAATTCATTGGTGCACTTACTCAGTGCAAAACGAAAACGGGGGACACGACAAGGGTTTTGGAACGGTTGTTCCCGTCACTACAGCCGAAAACAACAATACAGACAAGAACGGCGAATTTAGCGGAACTAATAAGAAAAGGTCGCTCAAGAATGGGGCAAATAGCAGGAGAAGAGCCAAGTACGATATACCTACCAATTAAATGAGGAGCTTTAGAATGGATGATTCAACAGTCATCGGACCTTCAGCTGAGTTTACTCACAACAGGTGATAGTGAAATTGACGTGAGCTGACTTGCGTCGCCAGTGTTAAAATGGATGGCTCAACAAAACTGGATGGTAATTCCCAAACTTAGTAGACGGCCTTTGCAAAATGCAGGAACTCTCTTTACTGACGCAGGACGCAAATCTCGAAGAGCAGCAGCAATGTGGCAGATCAATGGCGAATGGTGCCACAAAATTATTCCGGCCGCGCCAGAAGACACTTTGCAAACGATGGAATTATCAGCTGTCATTTGGGCCTTTTTGGAATGGCTAAATGAGCCACTGAACGTGGTAACGGACTCTCTGTATGTAGCCGGGATCGTGGCCCGAGTGGAGGACGCGCGAGTCCGAGCCCTGCAGAACAATAGACTGTATATGTTGTTGCAAACATTGCAATCTGCCATTGGTCAGAGGCAACATCCGTATGCGATAATACACACAAGAAGTCATAAATGGACTGAAGGCTTGGGTGAAGGAAATCAGAGGACAGATGACTTTGTTACTGTTAACTTTCCAGTGAATAAATTTACTATGGCCAGAGAAGCACACGCTGATTTTCATCAAAGTGCTAGAGGCATTCATAGACAATTTGGCATTTCTTTGGAAGATGCCTGTGGGATAGTGCGGGCATGTCCCGAGTGCAGCCATCAAGGCCCAGGATTAGGCATTGGAGTCAACCCTCGTGGGCTAGGCCCACGGGAAATTTGGCAAATGGACGTCACCCATGTCCCTGAGTTTGGGAGACTTAGATATGTGCATGTTACGGTGGACAGGTTTATGGCCGGTTTATGCCCTGGGATACGGCAGCACCGGATGGACAGGCAGCCTGGGGAGCGAAAGGCTGGAGAGCAGCCCTGCAGAAAGGGACCTGGGGGCTCTGCTAGCAAGTTGACCGTAAGGCAGCAGTGCTCTGGCAGCCGCAAGGGCAACCGTGTCCTGGGGGGCATCCAGCATTGCTTCGCCCCACCTTGAGCACTGGGGGCAGTTTTGAGCACCACAGGCTAAAAGGGATCTAAAGCTACTGGAGAGTGTCCAGAGGAGGCCACGAAGCTGGTGAAGGGTCTAGAGGAGAAATCTTCTGAGGAGAGGCTGGTGTCACTTGGTCTGTTCAGCCTGGAGAAGAGGAGACTGGGGGGGGGGACCTCATAGCCATTTACTGCTTCCTCACACAGGGAGGAGGAGCAGGTGTTGCGCTCTTCTCTCTGGTGACCAGTGACAGGACCCGAGGGAATGGCAGGAAGATGTACCAAAGGAGGGTTGGGTTTCACATTAGGAAAAGGGTCTTCACCCAGAGGGTGTTGGAGCACTGGAACAGCTCCCCAGGGAAGCAGTCACAGCACCAATCCTGACAATATTAAAGAAGCATTTGGACAATGCACGCAGACACATGATGTGAATGTTGGGAGTGTCCTGCGCAGGGACAGGAGTTGGACTCAATGATCGTTGTGGGTCCCTTCCGTCGCAGGTCATTCTATGATTCTCTGATTTATTTGCCGTGGAGGAACCTGGAAGTTTTTCACTTGCAGAAACAGTGATGGGTGTTTTAGTGATTGAACACCGGGAGAGGAAAGGGGACGAGCCAGTTAGTTGGAAGGAGTTTTGAGCATGGAACCAGTTCGCTTTTCCAACCCTTTCCAGCCCATTGCCTGTCCTGCTCCTCAAGATAAGGCTGTGCTAGGGTTTAGGCACCACCCACAGGGCCTGTGAAGAGCCTCCACACTTTCCACTGTTCCGGGATGTTGGAAATTGCCTCAGAGAGCAAGGATGCGGGAGGAGCTGTGCAAGTCAGGGTCAGAAGATTATAGGGCCGTGTAGGCCAGGGATAGAACTTGTCAAGGGCAGCATAACTTGGCAAGTCGGCAAAAACAGTCTGCCCTTGAGAAGGAGATAAACACTCTAAAGAGGAGCTGAGATCCGGGAATAAGAGAAAATAACACAGAAGCTGTAACCGCAAGTAGGAGGAATATGTTAGTGTTACCTTTAGAGCTTGGCCAATAAGATAATGACGAGTAGGCATAATTAACTGATTGTGTATATAGGTGATGGCTTGGAGCAATAAAGTTGAAGCTTGCTTGATCACTCATATTGAGCCGACTGCCTGCTTCCCCGCACCGATCTGTTAAAGGGTTACTCATGGACCCAGCGGAGGGGCCCCCTCTGCAGGTGGCGCCTGAACAATGGACCCTTTCTCAGTGCGCGGAGAGGACAAGCACCAGTGATGCAGCAGCCGGAGGGTGATCATTTCGCCTAGACCGACCAAACGGGGTCTGCACTGTGCGGAGAGCTATCTGCACGGAGAGACGTGGAGAAACGCGGTGAGACGCGGCGCGGAGACAAAGGCCTGAGTTGAACACGGGTAAAGAGGTAGCTCTCAGTTTATTGCAACACTTTTTACAAAAGCAGGGAGTTAACGGGGTTAAGCATGTATCGGGGCTGATAGCCTTTGGGACTACACAAGGGGTTTTTATGAAACCTAACTCTTATTTTCAAGAAAGTGAATGGAGAGTGGTTGGAGATCGAGTATGAGACTTGGTCATAGATGACGTTAAGACTGCTAAAAAAACTAACGAAGTTGTGGCGAGCAGTTATCAATTGTTTAAGAAGATATAAATTAGAGCACAATATAGCAGCCGTAGCGATGCAGGAGTTAGAGGGTCAAGCACAGAAAAAGAAGGGAGTTATCACAATAGGAGTGGATTATGTGCCGATTCCACCTACGGGGAATCCGGTACCCGTGGGGAATAGGGAACTCCCCGTTGAAGAAAGACAACCAGAAGAATTTAGAGCTGTTCAGCCCACAGCGCCGCAATTGCCGGAGATAACAGAGACAGCAGTACAAACGTTACAGCAAGGGGGAGAGATGGCAGAAAATGAGGAAGAAATACTAGAACAATTAATACAAAGGGAACAGGGCGAAATGACCGAACATATGGAAACAATGTCACTAGATCCACAAAGAGTGTCATCCAGGCCATCACCCCAAGTAATTCAAAGGGTGGACTGGGCTGTTGTAGCAAAGGATGCGACAGCCCGGAACGACTATGAGTTATTAGACTCACTCACAGAGATGGCCTTCCCTGTAGTATTTCAACAAGGAGCCGCAGGATTACAAGGGGTACATGCGCCACTGGATTGGGAATTATTGTCGCAGTTAAGGACCACAGTTAATGAGAGTGGGCTGCATGGTGAACCTGCAAGGCAATTGCTTAATTTTATATGGGGTAACAGTATCTTGTGCGCAGAAGACATTAAAAGCATTGTGAGAATGATAATGACTCAATCAAGCCAGCTATTGTGGCAAGCTCATTGGCACCGTTTATGTGAGATAAGCGCTAATACGCCGCAGCCTCAAGGTGAGCTGGAGTTACTGTTGAGCAGCTAAGGGGAACTGGGAGATTTGCTCCTATCGATATGCAAGTACAATTGGGGCCAGCAATTTCTATGGAAAGTATGAGAACAGCTAGAAGGGCAATGGACACGGTAAAAACTGTACCCCCCCCCCCACCCCCCCACCCCATCATATATGTCGCTGAAGCAGGGGTCCCATGAGCCCTTCGCATCATTTGTGGACAAAATCACTGAGGCCATGAACAAGGGAGATGTACCCGAATGAATGAAAGGAGCCTTGCTTAGGCAGTGCGTGATGGAAAATAGCAATCCCGCCACCAAAGCCATATTGGTTACACTGCCAAATGGTGCTACTACAGAAATGATGTTAGAAAGGATGAGCTGAGTACCAGCAGGCCCTCAAGCATTTTTAGTAGATGCAATACGAGAATTAGGAAGAGGATTAGTGCAAGCGCAGAGGCAAGCATTTGCTGCCCTAGCACCATTAACCCCGATAAAAGAAGAAAAAAGTCGGTTACAGAAACCAAGGTGTTTTAGGTGTGGGCGGGACGGACATTGTAAGCGACAGTGCAGGGTAAGAGTATGGTGTCCGAATTGCAATTCGGGATCCCACGCCACCGTCACCTGCTGAGTTTCGGGAAACGGCCAACCCAGCGTGAGGAGTCGCCGCGCGTCGACAACAGTAGCTGCTCCCGTGCAATATACGACTCCCGTTGGAGGCCAGCCTCCTACGACAACACCCATGCAGTCTCCGCACAACAACTTCAACCAGCCACCAGAGGAAGCCTTGGACTGGTTGTGGAAACAGCAGTAGACATTACCTTAACTGATACCTGGCCTCAAAAGAGCCCGACCACAGTTAAAGGACCGATAATGATCTCTGGACAGCCACAAGGAGCGTTACTATTGGGCCGGTCATCAAGTGGACTTAAAGGACTTTTCATATTACCTGGAGTTATTGATGCTGATTATACTGGAGTAATACAGATTGTAGTGCAGACGACCTTTCCGCCAATACATAGCCCAAAAGGGACCACAATCGCTCAGCTCGTCCCTGTAAACAACCCATTGGCTGACTCATCGGCTACGCCGCCCAAGGAGCGAGGGGACCAAGGTTTTGGTTCAACAGGAGGACTTGCTTTGCTCCTGTTGCCATTGAATCAACGGCCTGTTGTACCTGTTGTTTTTGATAATGGACATCAGCAAACTCGCGTATGAGCCTTACTAGATACTGGTGCGGATGTAACCATAGTGACTAATCACCTTTGGCTGCGAGATTGGCCTCTTCAGCAGGCGGCCCCAGGTGTGGAGGGTGTGGGCGGCACGGCACCTGTCCAACGCAGTGTGCAAAGAATTTTTGTTATTGTGGATGGAGGAAAGGCAACCACGATAGTAACTGTAATGCCGCTGCCCATTGGTGTCAATGTCCTCATCGGACGTGACATCTTAGGACAAATGGGGGTGATGATAACCACTCATCCAGCATCTTTTCCTTCACAGTCACTGCGTTGAATTTCCCAATTCAGCTAACATGGCTAACTGACAAGCCAGTGCGGACTGAGCAGTGGCCGCTGAAAAAGGAGAGTCTTGTGCAAGCAGCAGCATTGGTACAAGAACAACTAGAACAGGGTCATCTTAAACCGTCTCTAAGCCCTTGGAACACTCCTATATTTGTAATAAGAAAGAAGTCAGGAAAATATTGACTGGTGCATGATTTACGAGTGGTAAGTGATCAGATGCAAGCGATGGGAACGTTACAACCTGGCCTTCCTAACCCTGCCATAATTCCGGAAGGATGGTATCTCTTAATAGTTAATTGAAAGGACTGTTTCTTTACTATTGGCTTACACCCGAGAGATACTGAACGTTTTGCCTTTACTGTGCCATCAATTAATCGGGAAGCTCCTGCGGCACGATACGGGTGGACTGTGTTGCCGCAAGGAATGAAAAACAGTCCTACATTAGGTCAGCTGTTTGTAGATGCTGCACTAGCACCTGTGCGTGAAGCCTGGCCAGCGGCAATTATTCATCATTACATGGATGATATATTAATAGCACAAGCTGAGCCATTTGTAGAGCAACAAGAACAGTTTTTAACACAGCAACTAGAAAAACAAGGGCTAGTAGTAGCCGCGGAAAAAGCTACAGAGAGAAGCGCCATGGAAGTATTTGGGGTGGAAGATTTCCGACTCTCATATCCATCCACAAAAACGACCTTACATACAAACTTAAAAACAATTAATGACGCTCAGAAATTGTTAGGAGACCTCCAATGGCTTCGACCTGTTGTAGGTTTTAACAACGACGAATTAGATATTCTGCGACCACTCTTAAAGGGCACAGATCCAGCGACACCAGTGATGGTAACACCCGCTCAACAGGCCGCCATACAGCGACTTGGTGAGCAGATCGCTCACAGATGCGTGCATCGACGAGACCCTGATCTCCCTATTGACCTGACTATTATGATCGGCAAAGAGCAATTCATTGGTGCACTTACTCAGTGCAAAACGAAAACGGGGGACACGACAAGGGTTTTGGAACGGTTGTTCCCGTCACTACAGCCGAAAACAACAATACAGACAAGAACGGCGAATTTAGCGGAACTAATAAGAAAAGGTCGCTCAAGAATGGGGCAAATAGCAGGAGAAGAGCCAAGTACGATATACCTACCAATTAAATGAGGAGCTTTAGAATGGATGATTCAACAGTCATCGGACCTTCAGCTGAGTTTACTCACAACAGGTGATAGTGAAATTGACGTGAGCTGACTTGCGTCGCCAGTGTTAAAATGGATGGCTCAACAAAACTGGATGGTAATTCCCAAACTTAGTAGACGGCCTTTGCAAAATGCAGGAACTCTCTTTACTGACGCAGGACGCAAATCTCGAAGAGCAGCAGCAATGTGGCAGATCAATGGCGAATGGTGCCACAAAATTATTCCGGCCGCGCCAGAAGACACTTTGCAAACGATGGAATTATCAGCTGTCATTTGGGCCTTTTTGGAATGGCTAAATGAGCCACTGAACGTGGTAACGGACTCTCTGTATGTAGCCGGGATCGTGGCCCGAGTGGAGGACGCGCGAGTCCGAGCCCTGCAGAACAATAGACTGTATATGTTGTTGCAAACATTGCAATCTGCCATTGGTCAGAGGCAACATCCGTATGCGATAATACACACAAGAAGTCATAAATGGACGGAAGGCTTGGGTGAAGGAAATCAGAGGAGAGATGACTTTGTTACTGTTAACTTTCCAGTGAATAAATTTACTATGGCCAGAGAAGCACACGCTGATTTTCATCAAAGTGCTAGAGGCATTCATAAACAATTTGGCATTTCTTTGGAAGATGCCTGTGGGATAGTGCGGGCATGTCCCGAGTGCAGCCATCAAGGCCCAGGATTAGGCATTGGAGTCAACCCTCGTGGGCTAGGCCCACGGGAAATTTGGCAAATGGACGTCACCCATGTCCCTGAGTTTGGGAGACTTAGATATGTGCACGTTACGGTGGACAGGTTTATGGCCGGTTTATGCCCTGGGATACGGCAGCACCGGATGGACAGGCAGCCTGGGGAGCGAAAGGCTGGAGAGCAGCCCTGCAGAAAGGGACCTGGGGGCTCTGCTAGCAAGTTGACCGTAAGGCAGCAGTGCTCTGGCAGCCGCAAGGGCAACCGTGTCCTGGGGGGCATCCAGCATTGCTTCGCCCCACCTTGAGCACTGGGGGCAGTTTTGAGCACCACAGGCTAAAAGGGATCTAAAGCTACTGGAGAGTGTCCAGAGGAGGCCACGAAGCTGGTGAAGGGTCTAGAGGAGAAATCTTCTGAGGAGAGGCTGGTGTCACTTGGTCTGTTCAGCCTGGAGAAGAGGAGACTGGGGGGGGGGACCTCATAGCCATTTACTGCTTCCTCACACAGGGAGGAGGAGCAGGTGTTGCGCTCTTCTCTCTGGTGACCAGTGACAGGACCCGAGGGAATGGCAGGAAGATGTACCAAAGGAGGGTTGGGTTTCACATTAGGAAAAGGGTCTTCACCCAGAGGGTGTTGGAGCACTGGAACAGCTCCCCAGGGAAGCAGTCACAGCACCAATCCTGACAATATTAAAGAAGCATTTGGACAATGCACGCAGACACATGATGTGAATGTTGGGAGTGTCCTGCGCAGGGACAGGAGTTGGACTCAATGATCGTTGTGGGTCCCTTCCGTCGCAGGTCATTCTATGATTCTCTGATTTATTTGCCGTGGAGGAACCTGGAAGTTTTTCACTTGCAGAAACAGTGATGGGTGTTTTAGTGATTGAACACCGGGAGAGGAAAGGGGACGAGCCAGTTAGTTGGAAGGAGTTTTGAGCATGGAACCAGTTCGCTTTTCCAACCCTTTCCAGCCCATTGCCTGTCCTGCTCCTCAAGATAAGGCTGTGCTAGGGTTTAGGCACCACCCACAGGGCCTGTGAAGAGCCTCCACACTTTCCACTGTTCCGGGATGTTGGAAATTGCCTCAGAGAGCAAGGATGCGGGAGGAGCTGTGCAAGTCAGGGTCAGAAGATTATAGGGCCGTGTAGGCCAGGGATAGAACTTGTCAAGGGCAGCATAACTTGGCAAGTCGGCAAAAACAGTCTGCCCTTGAGAAGGAGATAAACACTCTAAAGAGGAGCTGAGATCCGGGAATAAGAGAAAATAACACAGAAGCTGTAACCGCAAGTAGGAGGAATATGTTAGTGTTACCTTTAGAGCTTGGCCAATAAGATAATGACGAGTAGGCGTAATTAACTGATTGTGTATCTAGGTGATGGCTTGGAGCAATAAAGTTGAAGCTTGCTTGATCACTCATATTGAGCCGACTGCCTGCTTCCCCGCACCGATCTGTTAAAGGGTTACTCATGGACCCAGCGGAGGGGCCCCCTCTGCAGGTGGCGCCTGAACAATGGACCCTTTCTCAGTGCGCGGAGAGGACAAGCACCAGTGATGCAGCAGCCGGAGGGTGATCATTTCGCCTAGACCGACCAAACGGGGTCTGCACTGTGCGGAGAGCTATCTGCACGGAGAGACGTGGAGAAACGCGGTGAGACGCGGCGCGGAGACAAAGGCCTGAGTTGAACACGGGTAAAGAGGTAGCTCTCAGTTTATTGCAACACTTTTTACAAAAGCAGGGAGTTAACGGGGTTAAGCATGTATCGGGGCTGATAGCCTTTGGGACTACACAAGGGGTTTTTATGAAACCTAACTCTTATTTTCAAGAAAGTGAATGGAGAGTGGTTGGAGATCGAGTATGAGACTTGGTCATAGATGACGTTAAGACTGCTAAAAAAACTAACGAAGTTGTGGCGAGCAGTTATCAATTGTTTAAGAAGATATAAATTAGAGCACAATATAGCAGCCGTAGCGATGCAGGAGTTAGAGGGTCAAGCACAGAAAAAGAAGGGAGTTATCACAATAGGAGTGGATTATGTGCCGATTCCACCTACGGGGAATCCGGTACCCGTGGGGAATAGGGAACTCCCAGTTGAAGAAAGACAACCAGAAGAATTTAGAGCTGTTCAGCCCACAGCGCCGCAATTGCCGGCGATAACAGAGACAGCAGTACAAACGTTACAGCAAGGGGGAGAGATGGCAGAAAATGAGGAAGAAATACTAGAACAATTAATACAAAGGGAACAGGGCGAAATGACCGAACATATGGAAACAATGTCACTAGATCCACAAAGAGTGTCATCCAGGCCATCACCCCAAGTAATTCAAAGGGTGGACTGGGCTGTTGTAGCAAAGGATGCGACAGCCCGGAACGACTATGAGTTATTAGACTCACTCACAGAGATGGCCTTCCCTGTAGTATTTCAACAAGGAGCCGCAGGATTACAAGGGGTACATGCGCCACTGGATTGGGAATTATTGTCGCAGTTAAGGACCACAGTTAATGAGAGTGGGCTGCATGGTGAACCTGCAAGGCAATTGCTTAATTTTATATGGGGTAACAGTATCTTGTGCGCAGAAGACATTAAAAGCATTGTGAGAATGATAATGACTCAATCAAGCCAGCTATTGTGGCAAGCTCATTGGCACCGTTTATGTGAGATAAGCGCTAATACGCCGCAGCCTCAAGGTGAGCTGGAGTTACTGTTGAGCAGCTAAGGGGAACTGGGAGATTTGCTCCTATCGATATGCAAGTACAATTGGGGCCAGCAATTTCTATGGAAAGTATGAGAACAGCTAGAAGGGCAATGGACACGGTAAAAACTGTACCCCCCCCCCCCACCCCCCCACCCCATCATATATGTCGCTGAAGCAGGGGTCCCATGAGCCCTTCGCATCATTTGTGGACAAAATCACTGAGGCCATGAACAAGGGAGATGTACCAGAATGAATGAAAGGAGCCTTGCTTAGGCAGTGCGTGATGGAAAATAGCAATCCCGCCACCAAAGCCATATTGGTTACACTGCCAAATGGTGCTACTACAGAAATGATGTTAGAAAGGATGAGCTGAGTACCAGCAGGCCCTCAAGCATTTTTAGTAGATGCAATACGAGAATTAGGAAGAGGATTAGTGCAAGCGCAGAGGCAAGCATTTGCTGCCCTAGCACCATTAACCCCGATAAAAGAAGAAAAAAGTCGGTTACAGAAACCAAGGTGTTTTAGGTGTGGGCGGGACGGACATTGTAAGCGACAGTGCAGGGTAAGAGTATGGTGTCCGAATTGCAATTCGGGATCCCACGCCACCGTCACCTGCTGAGTTTCGGGAAACGGCCAACCCAGCGTGAGGAGTCGCCGCGCGTCGACAACAGTAGCTGCTCCCGTGCAATATACGACTCCCGTTGGAGGCCAGCCTCCTACGACAACACCCATGCAGTCTCCGCACAACAACTTCAACCAGCCACCAGAGGAAGCCTTGGACTGGTTGTGGAAACAGCAGTAGACATTACCTTAACTGATACCTGGCCTCAAAAGAGCCCGACCACAGTTAAAGGACCGATAATGATCTCTGGACAGCCACAAGGAGCGTTACTATTGGGCCGGTCATCAAGTGGACTTAAAGGACTTTTCATATTACCTGGAGTTATTGATGCTGATTATACTGGAGTAATACAGATTGTAGTGCAGACGACCTTTCCGCCAATACATAGCCCAAAAGGGACCACAATCGCTCAGCTCGTCCCTGTAAACAACCCATTGGCTGACTCATCGGCTACGCCGCCCAAGGAGCGAGGGGACCAAGGTTTTGGTTCAACAGGAGGACTTGCTTTGCTCCTGTTGCCATTGAATCAACGGCCTGTTGTACCTGTTGTTTTTGATAATGGACATCAGCAAACTCGCGTATGAGCCTTACTAGATACTGGTGCGGATGTAACCATAGTGACTAATCACCTTTGGCTGCGAGATTGGCCTCTTCAGCAGGCGGCCCCAGGTGTGGAGGGTGTGGGCGGCACGGCACCTGTCCAACGCAGTGTGCAAAGAATTTTTGTTATTGTGGATGGAGGAAAGGCAACCACGATAGTAACTGTAATGCCGCTGCCCATTGGTGTCAATGTCCTCATCGGACGTGACATCTTAGGACAAATGGGGGTGATGATAACCACTCATCCAGCATCTTTTCCTTCACAGTCACTGCGTTGAATTTCCCAATTCAGCTAACATGGCTAACTGACAAGCCAGTGCGGACTGAGCAGTGGCCGCTGAAAAAGGAGAGTCTTGTGCAAGCAGCAGCATTGGTACAAGAACAACTAGAACAGGGTCATCTTAAACCGTCTCTAAGCCCTTGGAACACTCCTATATTTGTAATAAGAAAGAAGTCAGGAAAATATTGACTGGTGCATGATTTACGAGTGGTAAGTGATCAGATGCAAGCGATGGGAACGTTACAACCTGGCCTTCCTAACCCTGCCATAATTCCGGAAGGATGGTATCTCTTAATAGTTAATTGAAAGGACTGTTTCTTTACTATTGGCTTACACCCGAGAGATACTGAACGTTTTGCCTTTACTGTGCCATCAATTAATCGGGAAGCTCCTGCGGCACGATACGGGTGGACTGTGTTGCCGCAAGGAATGAAAAACAGTCCTACATTAGGTCAGCTGTTTGTAGATGCTGCACTAGCACCTGTGTGTGATGCCTGGCCAGCGGCAATTATTCATCATTACATGGATGATATATTAATAGCACAAGCTGAGCCATTTGTAGAGCAACAAGAACAGTTTTTAACACAGCAACTAGAAAAACAAGGGCTAGTAGTAGCTGCGGAAAAAGCTACAGAGAGAAGCGCCATGGAAGTATTTGGGGTGGAAGATTTCCGACTCTCATATCCATCCACAAAAACGACCTTACATACAAACTTAAAAACAATTAATGACGCTCAGAAATTGTTAGGAGACCTCCAATGGCTTCGACCTGTTGTAGGTTTTAACAACGACGAATTAGATATTCTGCGACCACTCTTAAAGGGCACAGATCCAGCGACACCAGTGATGGTAACACCCGCTCAACAGGCCGCCATACAGCGACTTGGTGAGCAGATCGCTCACAGATGCGTGCATCGACGAGACCCTGATCTCCCTATTGACCTGACTATTATGATCGGCAAAGAGCAATTCATTGGTGCACTTACTCAGTGCAAAACGAAAACGGGGGACACGACAAGGGTTTTGGAACGGTTGTTCCCGTCACTACAGCCGAAAACAACAATACAGACAAGAACGGCGAATTTAGCGGAACTAATAAGAAAAGGTCGCTCAAGAATGGGGCAAATAGCAGGAGAAGAGCCAAGTACGATATACCTACCAATTAAATGAGGAGCTCTAGAATGGCTGATTCAACAGTCATCGGACCTTCAGCTGAGTTTACTCACAACAGGTGATAGTGAAATTGACGTGAGCTGACTTGCGTCGCCAGTGTTAAAATGGATGGCTCAACAAAACTGGATGGTAATTCCCAAACTTAGTAGACGGCCTTTGCAAAATGCAGGAACTCTCTTTACTGACGCAGGACGCAAATCTCGAAGAGCAGCAGCAATGTGGCAGATCAATGGCGAATGGTGCCACAAAATTATTCCGGCCGCGCCAGAAGACACTTTGCAAACGATGGAATTATCAGCTGTCATTTGGGCCTTTTTGGAATGGCTAAATGAGCCACTGAACGTGGTAACGGACTCTCTGTATGTAGCCGGGATCGTGGCCCGAGTGGAGGACGCGCGAGTCCGAGCCCTGCAGAACAATAGACTGTATATGTTGTTGCAAACATTGCAATCTGCCATTGGTCAGAGGCAACATCCGTATGCGATAATACACACAAGAAGTCATAAATGGACTGAAGGCTTGGGTGAAGGAAATCAGAGGACAGATGACTTTGTTACTGTTAACTTTCCAGTGAATAAATTTACTATGGCCAGAGAAGCACACGCTGATTTTCATCAAAGTGCTAGAGGCATTCATAAACAATTTGGCATTTCTTTGGAAGATGCCTGTGGGATAGTGCGGGCATGTCCCGAGTGCAGCCATCAAGGCCCAGGATTAGGCATTGGAGTCAACCCTCGTGGGCTAGGCCCACGGGAAATTTGGCAAATGGACGTCACCCATGTCCCTGAGTTTGGGAGACTTAGATATGTGCATGTTACGGTGGACAGGTTTATGGCCGGTTTATGCCCTGGGATACGGCAGCACCGGATGGACAGGCAGCCTGGGGAGCGAAAGGCTGGAGAGCAGCCCTGCAGAAAGGGACCTGGGGGCTCTGCTAGCAAGTTGACCGTAAGGCAGCAGTGCTCTGGCAGCCGCAAGGGCAACCGTGTCCTGGGGGGCATCCAGCATTGCTTCGCCCCACCTTGAGCACTGGGGGCAGTTTTGAGCACCACAGGCTAAAAAGGATCTAAAGCTACTGGAGAGTGTCCAGAGGAGGCCACGAAGCTGGTGAAGGGTCTAGAGGAGAAATCTTCTGAGGAGAGGCTGGTGTCACTTGGTCTGTTCAGCCTGGAGAAGAGGAGACTGGGGGGGGGGGGGGGGACCTCATAGCCATTTACTGCTTCCTCACACAGGGAGGAGGAGCAGGTGTTGCGCTCTTCTCTCTGGTGACCAGTGACAGGACCCGAGGGAATGGCAGGAAGATGTACCAAAGGAGGGTTGGGTTGCACATTAGGAAAAGGGTCTTCACCCAGAGGGTGTTGGAGCACTGGAACAGCTCCCCATGGAAGCAGTCACAGCACCAATCCTGACAATATTAAAGAAGCATTTGGACAATGCACACAGACACATGATGTGAATGTTGGGAGTGTCCTGCGCAGGGACAGGAGTTGGACTCAATGATCGTTGTGGGTCCCTTCCGTCGCAGGTCATTCTATGATTCTCTGATTTATTTGCCGTGGAGGAACCTGGAAGTTTTTCACTTGCAGAAACAGTGATGGGTGTTTTAGTGATTGAACACCGGGAGAGGAAAGGGGACGAGCCAGTTAGTTGGAAGGAGTTTTGAGCATGGAACCAGTTCGCTTTTCCAACCCTTTCCAGCCCATTGCCTGTCCTGCTCCTCAAGATAAGGCTGTGCTAGGGTTTAGGCACCACCCACAGGGCCTGTGAAGAGCCTCCACACTTTCCACTGTTCCGGGATGTTGGAAATTGCCTCAGAGAGCAAGGATGCGGGAGAAGCTGTGCAAGTCAGGATCAGAAGATTATAGGGCCGTGTAGGCCAGGGATAGAACTTGTCAAGGGCAACATAACTTGGCAAGTCGGCAAAAACAGTCTGCCCTTGAGAAGGAGATAAACACTCTAAAGAGGAGCTGAGATCCGGGAATAAGAGAAAATAACACAGAAGCTGTAACCGCAAGTAGGAGGAATATGTTAGTGTTACCTTTAGAGCTTGGCCAATAAGATAATGACGAGTAGGCGTAATTAACTGATTGTGTATCTAGGTGATGGCTTGGAGCAATACAGTTGAAGCTTGCTTGATCACTCATATTGAGCCGACTGCCTGCTTCCCCGCACCGATCTGTTAAAGGGTTACTCATGGACCCAGCGGAGGGGCCCCCTCTGCAGGTGGCGCCTGAACAATGGACCCTTTCTCAGTGCGCGGAGAGGACAAGCACCAGTGATGCAGCAGCCGGAGGGTGATCATTTCGCCTAGACCGACCAAACGGGGTCTGCACTGTGCGGAGAGCTATCTGCACGGAGAGACGTGGAGAAACGCGGTGAGACGCGGCGCGGAGACAAAGGCCTGAGTTGAACACGGGTAAAGAGGTAGCTCTCAGTTTATTGCAACACTTTTTACAAAAGCAGGGAGTTAACGGGGTTAAGCATGTATCAGGGCTGATAGCCTTTGGGACTACACAAGGGGTTTTTATGAAACCTAACTCTTATTTTCAAGAAAGTGAATGGAGAGTGGTTGGAGATCGAGTATGAGACTTGGTCATAGATGACGTTAAGACTGCTAAAAAAACTAACGAAGTTGTGGCGAGCAGTTATCAATTGTTTAAGAAGATATAAATTAGAGCACAATATAGCAGCCGTAGCGATGCAGGAGTTAGAGGGTCAAGCACAGAAAAAGAAGGGAGTTATCACAATAGGAGTGGATTATGTGCCGATTCCACCTACGGGGAATCCGGTACCCGTGGGGAATAGGGAACTCCCCGTTGAAGAAAGACAACCAGAAGAATTTAGAGCTGTTCAGCCCACAGCGCCGCAATTGCCGGAGATAACAGAGACAGCAGTACAAACGTTACAGCAAGGGGGAGAGATGGCAGAAAATGAGGAAGAAATACTAGAACAATTAATACAAAGGGAACAGGGCGAAATGACCGAACATATGGAAACAATGTCACTAGATCCACAAAGAGTGTCATCCAGGCCATCACCCCAAGTAATTCAAAGGGTGGACTGGGCTGTTGTAGCAAAGGATGCGGCAGCCCGGAACGACTATGAGTTATTAGACTCACTCACAGAGATGGCCTTCCCTGTAGTATTTCAACAAGGAGCCGCAGGATTACAAGGGGTACATGCGCCACTGGATTGGGAATTATTGTCGCAGTTAAGGACCACAGTTAATGAGAGTGGGCTGCATGGTGAACCTGCAAGGCAATTGCTTAATTTTATATGGGGTAACAGTATCTTGTGCGCAGAAGACATTAAAAGCATTGTGAGAATGATAATGACTCAATCAAGCCAGCTATTGTGGCAAGCTCATTGGCACCGTTTATGTGAGATAAGCGCTAATACGCCGCAGCCTCAAGGTGAGCTGGAGTTACTGTTGAGCAGCTAAGGGGAACTGGGAGATTTGCTCCTATCGATATGCAAGTACAATTGGGGCCAGCAATTTCTATGGAAAGTATGAGAACAGCTAGAAGGGCAATGGACACGGTAAAAACTGTACCCCCCCCCCCCCCCGCCCCCCCACCCCATCATATATGTCGCTGAAGCAGGGGTCCCATGAGCCCTTCGCATCATTTGTGGACAAAATCACTGAGGCCATGAACAAGGGAGATGTACCAGAATGAATGAAAGGAGCCTTGCTTAGGCAGTGCGTGATGGAAAATAGCAATCCCGCCACCAAAGCCATATTGGTTACACTGCCAAATGGTGCTACTACAGAAATGATGTTAGAAAGGATGAGCTGAGTACCAGCAGGCCCTCAAGCATTTTTAGTAGATGCAATACGAGAATTAGGAAGAGGATTAGTGCAAGCGCAGAGGCAAGCATTTGCTGCCCTAGCACCATTAACCCCGATAAAAGAAGAAAAAAAGTCGGTTACAGAAACCAAGGTGTTTTAGGTGTGGGCGGGACGGACATTGTAAGCGACAGTGCAGGGTAAGAGTATGGTGTCCGAATTGCAATTCGGGATCCCACGCCACCGTCACCTGCTGAGTTTCGGGAAACGGCCAACCCAGCGTGAGGAGTCGCCGCGCGTCGACAACAGTAGCTGCTCCCGTGCAATATACGACTCCCGTTGGAGGCCAGCCTCCTACGACAACACCCATGCAGTCTCCGCACAACAACTTCAACCAGCCACCAGAGGAAGCCTTGGACTGGTTGTGGAAACAGCAGTAGACATTACCTTAACTGATACCTGGCCTCAAAAGAGCCCGACCACAGTTAAAGGACCGATAATGATCTCTGGACAGCCACAAGGAGCGTTACTATTGGGCCGGTCATCAAGTGGACTTAAAGGACTTTTCATATTACCTGGAGTTATTGATGCTGATTATACTGGAGTAATACAGATTGTAGTGCAGACGACCTTTCCGCCAATACATAGCCCAAAAGGGACCACAATCGCTCAGCTCGTCCCTGTAAACAACCCATTGGCTGACTCATCGGCTACGCCGCCCAAGGAGCGAGGGGACCAAGGTTTTGGTTCAACAGGAGGACTTGCTTTGCTCCTGTTGCCATTGAATCAACGGCCTGTTGTACCTGTTGTTTTTGATAATGGACATCAGCAAACTCGCGTATGAGCCTTACTAGATACTGGTGCGGATGTAACCATAGTGACTAATCACCTTTGGCTGCGAGATTGGCCTCTTCAGCAGGCGGCCCCAGGTGTGGAGGGTGTGGGCGGCACGGCACCTGTCCAACGCAGTGTGCAAAGAATTTTTGTTATTGTGGATGGAGGAAAGGCAACCACGATAGTAACTGTAATGCCGCTGCCCATTGGTGTCAATGTCCTCATCGGACGTGACATCTTAGGACAAATGAGGGTGATGATAACCACTCATCCAGCATCTTTTCCTTCACAGTCACTGCGTTGAATTTCCCAATTCAGCTAACATGGCTAACTGACAAGCCAGTGCGGACTGAGCAGTGGCCGCTGAAAAAGGAGAGTCTTGTGCAAGCAGCAGCATTGGTACAAGAACAACTAGAACAGGGTCATCTTAAACCGTCTCTAAGCCCTTGGAACACTCCTATATTTGTAATAAGAAAGAAGTCAGGAAAATATTGACTGGTGCATGATTTACGAGTGGTAAGTGATCAGATGCAAGCGATGGGAACGTTACAACCTGGCCTTCCTAACCCTGCCATAATTCCGGAAGGATGGTATCTCTTAATAGTTAATTGAAAGGACTGTTTCTTTACTATTGGCTTACACCCGAGAGATACTGAACGTTTTGCCTTTACTGTGCCATCAATTAATCGGGAAGCTCCTGCGGCACGATACGGGTGGACTGTGTTGCCGCAAGGAATGAAAAACAGTCCTACATTAGGTCAGCTGTTTGTAGATGCTGCACTAGCACCTGTGCGTGAAGCCTGGCCAGCGGCAATTATTCATCATTACATGGATGATATATTAATAGCACAAGCTGAGCCATTTGTAGAGCAACAAGAACAGTTTTTAACACAGCAACTAGAAAAACAAGGGCTAGTAGTAGCCGCGGAAAAAGCTACAGAGAGAAGCGCCATGGAAGTATTTGGGGTGGAAGATTTCCGACTCTCATATCCATCCACAAAAACGACCTTACATACAAACTTAAAAACAATTAATGACGCTCAGAAATTGTTAGGAGACCTCCAATGGCTTCGACCTGTTGTAGGTTTTAACAACGACGAATTAGATATTCTGCGACCACTCTTAAAGGGCACAGATCCAGCGACACCAGTGATGGTAACACCCGCTCAACAGGCCGCCATACAGCGACTTGGTGAGCAGATCGCTCACAGATGCGTGCATCGACGAGACCCTGATCTCCCTATTGACCTGACTATTATGATCGGCAAAGAGCAATTCATTGGTGCACTTACTCAGTGCAAAACGAAAACGGGGGACACGACAAGGGTTTTGGAACGGTTGTTCCCGTCACTACAGCCGAAAACAACAATACAGACAAGAACGGCGAATTTAGCGGAACTAATAAGAAAAGGTCGCTCAAGAATGGGGCAAATAGCAGGAGAAGAGCCAAGTACGATATACCTACCAATTAAATGAGGAGCTCTAGAATGGCTGATTCAACAGTCATCGGACCTTCAGCTGAGTTTACTCACAACAGGTGATAGTGAAATTGACGTGAGCTGACTTGCGTCGCCAGTGTTAAAATGGATGGCTCAACAAAACTGGATGGTAATTCCCAAACTTAGTAGACGGCCTTTGCAAAATGCAGGAACTCTCTTTACTGACGCAGGACGCAAATCTCGAAGAGCAGCAGCAATGTGGCAGATCAATGGCGAATGGTGCCACAAAATTATTCCGGCCGCGCCAGAAGACACTTTGCAAACGATGGAATTATCAGCTGTCATTTGGGCCTTTTTGGAATGGCTAAATGAGCCACTGAACGTGGTAACGGACTCTCTGTATGTAGCCGGGATCGTGGCCCGAGTGGAGGACGCGCGAGTCCGAGCCCTGCAGAACAATAGACTGTATATGTTGTTGCAAACATTGCAATCTGCCATTGGTCAGAGGCAACATCCGTATGCGATAATACACACAAGAAGTCATAAATGGACTGAAGGCTTGGGTGAAGGAAATCAGAGGAGAGATGACTTTGTTACTGTTAACTTTCCAGTGAATAAATTTACTATGGCCAGAGAAGCACACGCTGATTTTCATCAAAGTGCTAGAGGCATTCATAAACAATTTGGCATTTCTTTGGAAGATGCCTGTGGGATAGTGCGGGCATGTCCCGAGTGCAGCCATCAAGGCCCAGGATTAGGCATTGGAGTCAACCCTCGTGGGCTAGGCCCACGGGAAATTTGGCAAATGGAAGTCACCCATGTCCCTGAGTTTGGGAGACTTAGATATGTGCATGTTACGGTGGACAGGTTTATGGCTGGTTTATGCCCTGGGATACGGCAGCACCGGATGGACAGGCAGCCTGGGGAGCGAAAGGCTGGAGAGCAGCCCTGCAGAAAGGGACCTGGGGGCTCTGCTAGCAAGTTGACCGTAAGGCAGCAGTGCTCTGGCAGCCGCAAGGGCAACCGTGTCCTGGGGGGCATCCAGCATTGCTTCGCCCCACCTTGAGCACTGGGGGCAGTTTTGAGCACTACAGGCTAAAAAGGATCTAAAGCTACTGGAGAGTGTCCAGAGGAGGCCACGAAGCTGGTGAAGGGTCTAGAGGAGAAATCTTCTGAGGAGAGGCTGGTGTCACTTGGTCTGTTCAGCCTGGAGAAGGGGAGACTGGGGGGGGGAGCTCATAGCCATTTACTGCTTCCTCACACAGGGAGGAGGAGCAGGTGTTGAGCTCTTCTCTCTGGTGACCAGTGACAGGACCCGAGGGAATGGCAGGAAGATGTACCAAAGGAGGGTTGGGTTGCACATTAGGAAAAGGGTCTTCACCCAGAGGGTGTTGGAGCACTGGAACAGCTCCCCAGGGAAGCAGTCACAGCACCAATCCTGACAATATTAAAGAAGCATTTGGACAATGCACGCAGACACATGATGTGAATGTTGGGAGTGTCCTGCGCAGGGACAGGAGTTGGACTCAATGATCGTTGTGGGTCCCTTCCGTCGCAGGTCATTCTATGATTCTCTGATTTATTTGCCGTGGAGGAACCTGGAAGTTTTTCACTTGCAGAAACAGTGATGGGTGTTTTAGTGATTGAACACCGGGAGAGGAAAGGGGACGAGCCAGTTAGTTGGAAGGAGTTTTGAGCATGGAACCAGTTCGCTTTTCCAACCCTTTCCAGCCCATTGCCTGTCCTGCTCCTCAAGATAAGGCTGTGCTAGGGTTTAGGCACCACCCACAGGGCCTGTGAAGAGCCTCCACACTTTCCACTGTTCCGGGATGTTGGAAATTGGCTCAGAGAGCAAGGATGCGGGAGGAGCTGTGCAAGTCAGGGTCAGAAGATTATAGGGCCGTGTAGGCCAGGGATAGAACTTGTCAAGGGCAGCATAACTTGGCAAGTCGGCAAAAACAGTCTGCCCTTGAGAAGGAGATAAACACTCTAAAGAGGAGCTGAGATCCGGGAATAAGAGAAAATAACACAGAAGCTGTAACCGCAAGTAGGAGGAATATGTTAGTGTTACCTTTAGAGCTTGGCCAATAAGATAATGACGAGTAGGCGTAATTAACTGATTGTGTATATAGGTGATGGCTTGGAGCAATAAAGTTGAAGCTTGCTTGATCACTCATATTGAGCCGACTGCCTGCTTCCCCGCACCGATCTGTTAAAGGGTTACTCATGGACCCAGCGGAGGGGCCCCCTCTGCAGGTGGCGCCTGAACAATGGACCCTTTCTCAGTGCGCGGAGAGGACAAGCACCAGTGATGCAGCAGCCGGAGGGTGATCATTTCGCCTAGACCGACCAAACGGGGTCTGCACTGTGCGGAGAGCTATCTGCACGGAGAGACGTGGAGAAACGCGGTGAGACGCGGCGCGGAGACAAAGGCCTGAGTTGAACACGGGTAAAGAGGTAGCTCTCAGTTTATTGCAACACTTTTTACAAAAGCAGGGAGTTAACGGGGTTAAGCATGTATCGGGGCTGATAGCCTTTGGGACTACACAAGGGGTTTTTATGAAACCTAACTCTTATTTTCAAGAAAGTGAATGGAGAGTGGTTGGAGATCGAGTATGAGACTTGGTCATAGATGACGTTAAGACTGCTAAAAAAACTAACGAAGTTGTGGCGAGCAGTTATCAATTGTTTAAGAAGATATAAATTAGAGCACAATATAGCAGCCGTAGCGATGCAGGAGTTAGAGGGTCAAGCACAGAAAAAGAAGGGAGTTATCACAATAGGAGTGGATTATGTGCCGATTCCACCTACGGGGAATCCGGTACCCGTGGGGAATAGGGAACTCCCCGTTGAAGAAAGACAACCAGAAGAATTTAGAGCTGTTCAGCCCACAGCGCCGCAATTGCCGGAGATAACAGAGACAGCAGTACAAACGTTACAGCAAGGGGGAGAGATGGCAGAAAATGAGGAAGAAATACTAGAACAATTAATACAAAGGGAACAGGGCGAAATGACCGAACATATGGAAACAATGTCACTAGATCCACAAAGAGTGTCATCCAGGCCATCACCCCAAGTAATTCAAAGGGTGGACTGGGCTGTTGTAGCAAAGGATGCGGCAGCCCGGAACGACTATGAGTTATTAGACTCACTCACAGAGATGGCCTTCCCTGTAGTATTTCAACAAGGAGCCGCAGGATTACAAGGGGTACATGCGCCACTGGATTGGGAATTATTGTCGCAGTTAAGGACCACAGTTAATGAGAGTGGGCTGCATGGTGAACCTGCAAGGCAATTGCTTAATTTTATATGGGGTAACAGTATCTTGTGCGCAGAAGACATTAAAAGCATTGTGAGAATGATAATGACTCAATCAAGCCAGCTATTGTGGCAAGCTCATTGGCACCGTTTATGTGAGATAAGCGCTAATACGCCGCAGCCTCAAGGTGAGCTGGAGTTACTGTTGAGCAGCTAAGGGGAACTGGGAGATTTGCTCCTATCGATATGCAAGTACAATTGGGGCCAGCAATTTCTATGGAAAGTATGAGAACAGCTAGAAGGGCAATGGACACGGTAAAAACTGTACCCCCCCCCCCCCCCGCCCCCCCACCCCATCATATATGTCGCTGAAGCAGGGGTCCCATGAGCCCTTCGCATCATTTGTGGACAAAATCACTGAGGCCATGAACAAGGGAGATGTACCAGAATGAATGAAAGGAGCCTTGCTTAGGCAGTGCGTGATGGAAAATAGCAATCCCGCCACCAAAGCCATATTGGTTACACTGCCAAATGGTGCTACTACAGAAATGATGTTAGAAAGGATGAGCTGAGTACCAGCAGGCCCTCAAGCATTTTTAGTAGATGCAATACGAGAATTAGGAAGAGGATTAGTGCAAGCGCAGAGTCAAGCATTTGCTGCCCTAGCACCATTAACCCCGATAAAAGAAGAAAAAAAGTCGGTTACAGAAACCAAGGTGTTTTAGGTGTGGGCGGGACGGACATTGTAAGCGACAGTGCAGGGTAAGAGTATGGTGTCCGAATTGCAATTCGGGATCCCACGCCACCGTCACCTGCTGAATTTCGGGAAACGGCCAACCCAGCGTGAGGAGTCGCCGCGCGTCGACAACAGTAGCTGCTCCCGTGCAATATACGACTCCCGTTGGAGGCCAGCCTCCTACGACAACACCCATGCAGTCTCCGCACAACAACTTCAACCAGCCACCAGAGGAAGCCTTGGACTGGTTGTGGAAACAGCAGTAGACATTACCTTAACTGATACCTGGCCTCAAAAGAGCCCGACCACAGTTAAAGGACCGATAATGATCTCTGGACAGCCACAAGGAGCGTTACTATTGGGCCGGTCATCAAGTGGACTTAAAGGACTTTTCATATTACCTGGAGTTATTGATGCTGATTATACTGGAGTAATACAGATTGTAGTGCAGACGACCTTTCCGCCAATACATAGCCCAAAAGGGACCACAATCGCTCAGCTCGTCCCTGTAAACAACCCATTGGCTGACTCATCGGCTACGCCGCCCAAGGAGCGAGGGGACCAAGGTTTTGGTTCAACAGGAGGACTTGCTTTGCTCCTGTTGCCATTGAATCAACGGCCTGTTGTACCTGTTGTTTTTGATAATGGACATCAGCAAACTCGCGTATGAGCCTTACTAGATACTGGTGCGGATGTAACCATAGTGACTAATCACCTTTGGCTGCGAGATTGGCCTCTTCAGCAGGCGGCCCCAGGTGTGGAGGGTGTGGGCGGCACGGCACCTGTCCAACGCAGTGTGCAAAGAATTTTTGTTATTGTGGATGGAGGAAAGGCAACCACGATAGTAACTGTAATGCCGCTGCCCATTGGTGTCAATGTCCTCATCGGACGTGACATCTTAGGACAAATGAGGGTGATGATAACCACTCATCCAGCATCTTTTCCTTCACAGTCACTGCGTTGAATTTCCCAATTCAGCTAACATGGCTAACTGACAAGCCAGTGCGGACTGAGCAGTGGCCGCTGAAAAAGGAGAGTCTTGTGCAAGCAGCAGCATTGGTACAAGAACAACTAGAACAGGGTCATCTTAAACCGTCTCTAAGCCCTTGGAACACTCCTATATTTGTAATAAGAAAGAAGTCAGGAAAATATTGACTGGTGCATGATTTACGAGTGGTAAGTGATCAGATGCAAGCGATGGGAACGTTACAACCTGGCCTTCCTAACCCTGCCATAATTCCGGAAGGATGGTATCTCTTAATAGTTAATTGAAAGGACTGTTTCTTTACTATTGGCTTACACCCGAGAGATACTGAACGTTTTGCCTTTACTGTGCCATCAATTAATCGGGAAGCTCCTGCGGCACGATACGGGTGGACTGTGTTGCCGCAAGGAATGAAAAACAGTCCTACATTAGGTCAGCTGTTTGTAGATGCTGCACTAGCACCTGTGCGTGAAGCCTGGCCAGCGGCAATTATTCATCATTACATGGATGATATATTAATAGCACAAGCTGAGCCATTTGTAGAGCAACAAGAACAGTTTTTAACACAGCAACTAGAAAAACAAGGGCTAGTAGTAGCCGCGGAAAAAGCTACAGAGAGAAGCGCCATGGAAGTATTTGGGGTGGAAGATTTCCGACTCTCATATCCATCCACAAAAACGACCTTACATACAAACTTAAAAACAATTAATGACGCTCAGAAATTGTTAGGAGACCTCCAATGGCTTCGACCTGTTGTAGGTTTTAACAACGACGAATTAGATATTCTGCGACCACTCTTAAAGGGCACAGATCCAGCGACACCAGTGATGGTAACACCCGCTCAACAGGCCGCCATACAGCGACTTGGTGAGCAGATCGCTCACAGATGCGTGCATCGACGAGACCCTGATCTCCCTATTGACCTGACTATTATGATCGGCAAAGAGCAATTCATTGGTGCACTCAGTGCAAAACGAAAACGGGGGACACGACAAGGGTTTTGGAACGGTTGTTCCCGTCACTACAGCCGAAAACAACAATACAGACAAGAACGGCGAATTTAGCGGAACTAATAAGAAAAGGTCGCTCAAGAATGGGGCAAATAGCAGGAGAAGAGCCAAGTACGATATACCTACCAATTAAATGAGGAGCTCTAGAATGGCTGATTCAACAGTCATCGGACCTTCAGCTGAGTTTACTCACAACAGGTGATAGTGAAATTGACGTGAGCTGACTTGCGTCGCCAGTGTTAAAATGGATGGCTCAACAAAACTGGATGGTAATTCCCAAACTTAGTAGACGGCCTTTGCAAAATGCAGGAACTCTCTTTACTGACGCAGGACGCAAATCTCGAAGAGCAGCAGCAATGTGGCAGATCAATGGCGAATGGTGCCACAAAATTATTCCGGCCGCGCCAGAAGACACTTTGCAAACGATGGAATTATCAGCTGTCATTTGGGCCTTTTTGGAATGGCTAAATGAGCCACTGAACGTGGTAACGGACTCTCTGTATGTAGCCGGGATCGTGGCCCGAGTGGAGGACGCGCGAGTCCGAGCCCTGCAGAACAATAGACTGTATATGTTGTTGCAAACATTGCAATCTGCCATTGGTCAGAGGCAACATCCGTATGCGATAATACACACAAGAAGTCATAAATGGACTGAAGGCTTGGGTGAAGGAAATCAGAGGAGAGATGACTTTGTTACTGTTAACTTTCCAGTGAATAAATTTACTATGGCCAGAGAAGCACACGCTGATTTTCATCAAAGTGCTAGAGGCATTCATAAACAATTTGGCATTTCTTTGGAAGATGCCTGTGGGATAGTGCGGGCATGTCCCGAGTGCAGCCATCAAGGCCCAGGATTAGGCATTGGAGTCAACCCTCGTGGGCTAGGCCCACGGGAAATTTGGCAAATGGAAGTCACCCATGTCCCTGAGTTTGGGAGACTTAGATATGTGCATGTTACGGTGGACAGGTTTATGGCTGGTTTATGCCCTGGGATACGGCAGCACCGGATGGACAGGCAGCCTGGGGAGCGAAAGGCTGGAGAGCAGCCCTGCAGAAAGGGACCTGGGGGCTCTGCTAGCAAGTTGACCGTAAGGCAGCAGTGCTCTGGCAGCCGCAAGGGCAACCGTGTCCTGGGGGGCATCCAGCATTGCTTCGCCCCACCTTGAGCACTGGGGGCAGTTTTGAGCACTACAGGCTAAAAAGGATCTAAAGCTACTGGAGAGTGTCCAGAGGAGGCCGGTGAAGGGTCTAGAGGAGAAATCTTCTGAGGAGAGGCTGGTGTCACTTGGTCTGTTCAGCCTGGAGAAGGGGAGACTGGGGGGGGGAGCTCATAGCCATTTACTGCTTCCTCACACAGGGAGGAGGAGCAGGTGTTGAGCTCTTCTCTCTGGTGACCAGTGACAGGACCCGAGGGAATGGCAGGAAGATGTACCAAAGGAGGGTTGGGTTGCACATTAGGAAAAGGGTCTTCACCCAGAGGGTGTTGGAGCACTGGAACAGCCTCCCCAGGGAAGCAGTCACAGCACCAATCCTGACAATATTAAAGAAGCATTTGGACAATGCACGCAGACACATGATGTGAACTGTTGGGAGTGTCCTGCGCAGGGACAGGAGTTGGACTCAATGATCGTTGTGGGTCCCTTCCGTCGCAGGTCATTCTATGATTCTCTGATTTATTTGCCGTGGAGGAACCTGGAAGTTTTTCACTTGCAGAAACAGTGATGGGTGTTTTAGTGATTGAACACCGGGAGAGGAAAGGGGACGAGCCAGTTAGTTGGAAGGAGTTTTGAGCATGGAACCAGTTCGCTTTTCCAACCCTTTCACAGCCCATTGCCTGTCCTGCTCCTCAAGATAAGGCTGTGCTAGGGTTTAGGCACCACCCACAGGCCTGTGAAGAGCCTCCACACTTTCCACTGTTCCGGGATTGTTGGAAATTGCCTCAGAGAGCAAGGATGCGGGAGGAGCTGTGCAAGTCAGGGTCAGAAGATTATAGGGCCTGTAGGCCAGGGATAGAACTTGTCAAGGGCAGCATAACTTGGCAAGTCGGCAAAAAACAGTCTGCCCTTGAGAAGGAGATAAACACTCTAAAGAGGAGCTGAGATCCGGGAATAAGAGAAAATAACACAGAAGCTGTAACCGCAAGTAGGAGGAATATGTTAGTGTTACCTTTAGAGCTTGGCCAATAAGATAATGACGAGTAGGCGTAATTAACTGATTGTGTATATAGGTGATGGCTTGGAGCAATAAAGTTGAAGCTTGCTTGATCACTCATATTGAGCCGACTGCCTGCTTCCCCGCACCGATCTGTTAAAGGGTTACTCATGGACCCAGCGGAGGGGCCCCCTCTGCAGGTGGCGCCTGAACAATGGACCCTTTCTCAGTGCGCGGAAGAGGACAAGCACCAGTGATGCAGCAGCCGGAGGGTGATCATTTCGCCTAGACCGACCAACGGGGTCTGCAGCTGTGCGGAGAGCTATCTGCACGGAGAGACGTGGAGAAACGCGGTGAGACGCGGCGCGGAGACAAAGGCCTGAGTTGACACACGGTAAAGAGGTAGCTCTCAGTTTATTGCAACACTTTTTACAAAAAGCAGGGAGTTAACGGGGTAAGCATGTAATCGGGGCTGATAGCCTTTGGGACTACACAAGGGGTTTTTCTATGAAACCTAACTCTTATTTTCAAGAAAGTGAATGGAGAGTGGTTGGAGATCGAGTATGAGACTTGGTCATAGATGACGTTAACGACTGCTAAAAAAAACTATCGAAGTTGTGGCGAGCAGTTATCAATTGTTTAGAAGATATAAATTAGAGCACAATATAGCAGCCGTAGCGATGCAGGAGTTAGAGGGTCAAGCACAGAAAAAGAAGGGAGTTATCACAATAGGAGTGATTATGTGCCGATCCACCTACGGGAATCCGGTACCCGTGGGGAATAGGGAACTCTCCCGTGAAGAAAGACAACCAAGAATTTAGAGCTGTTCAGCCCACAGCGCCGCAATTGCCGGCGGATAACAGAGACAGCAGTACAAACGTACAGCAAGGGGGAGAGATGGCAGAAATGAGGAAGAAATACTAGAACAATTAATACAAAGGGAACAGGGCGAAATGACCGAACATATGGAAGACAATGTCACTAGATCCACAAAGAGTGTTCATCCCAGGCCATCACCCCAAGTAATTCAAAGGGTGGACTGGGCTGTTGTAGCAAAGGATGGCGACAGCCCGGAACGACTATGAGTTAATAGACTCACTCACAGAGATGGCCTTCCCTGTATATTCAAAAGAGCCGCAGGATTACAAGGGGTACATGGCGCCACTGGATTGGGAATTATGTGTCGGCAGTTTAAGGACCACAGTTAATGAGAGTGGGGCTGCATGGTGAACCTGCAGGCAATTGCTTAATTTATATGGGTAACAGTATCTTGTGCGCAGAAGACATTAAAAGCATTGTGAGCAATGATAATGACTCAATCAAGCCAGCTATTGTGGCAAGCTCATTGGCACCGTTTATGTGAGATAAGCGCTAATACGCCGCAGCCTCAAGGTGAGCTGGAGTTACTGTTGAGCAGCTAAGGGGGAACTGGGAGATTTGCTCCTATCGATATGCAAGTACAATTGGGGCCAGCAATTTCTATGAAAGTATGAGAACAGCTAGAAGGGCAATGGACACGGTAAAAACTGTACCCCCCCCCCCCCCCCCCGCCCCCCCACCCCATCATATATGTCGCTGAAGCAGGGGTCCCATGAGCCCTTCGCATCATTTGTGGACAAAATCACTGAGGCCATGAACAAGGGAGATGTACCAGAATGAATGAAAGGAGCCTTGCTTAGGCAGTGCGTGATGGAAAATAGCAATCCCGCCACCAAAGCCCATATTGGTTACACTGCCAAATGGTGCTACTACAGAAATGATGTTAGAAAGGATGAGCTGAGTACCAGCAGGCCCTCAAGCATTTTTAGTAGATGCAATACGAGAATTAGGAAGAGGATTAGTGCAAGCGCAGAGGCAAGCATTTGCTGCCCTAGCACCATTAACCCCGATAAAAGAAGAAAAAAAGTCGGTTACAGAAACCAAGGTGTTTTTAGGTGTGGGCGGGACGGACATTGTAAGCGACAGTGCAGGGTAAGAGTATGGTGTCCGAATTGCAATTCGGGAACCCACGCCACCTGTCACCTGCTGAGTTTCGGGAAACGGCCAACCCAGCGTGAGGAGTCGCCGCGCGTCGACAACAGTAGCTGCTCCCGTGCAATATACGACTCCCGTTGGAGGCCAGCCTCCTACGACAACACCCATGCAGTCTCCGCACAACAACTTCAACCAGCCACCAGAGGAAGCCTTGGACTGGTTGTGGAAACAGCAGTAGACATTACCTTAACTGATACCTGGCCTCAAAAGAGCCCGACCACAATTAAAGGACCGATAATGATCTCTGGACAGCCACAAGGAGCGTTACTATTGGGCCGGTCATCAAGTGGACTTAAAGGACTTTTCATATTACCTGGAGTTATTGATGCTGATTATACTGGAGTAATACAGATTGTAGTGCAGACGACCTTTCCGCCAATACATAGCCCAAAAGGGAACACAATCGCTCAGCTCGTCCCTGTAAACAACCCATTGGCTGACTCATCGGCTACGCCGCCCAAGGAGCGAGGGGACCAAGGTTTTGGTTCAACAGGAGGACTTGCTTTGCTCCTGTTGCCATTGAATCAACGGCCTGTTGTACCTGTTGTTTTTGATAATGGACATCAGCAAACTCGCGTATGAGCCTTACTAGATACTGGTGCGGATGTAACCATAGTGACTAATCACCTTTGGCTGCGAGATTGGCCTCTTCAGCAGGCGGCCCCAGGTGTGGAGGGTGTGGGCGGCACGGCACCTGTCCAACGCAGTGTGCAAAGAATTTTTGTTATTGTGGATGGAGGAAAGGCAACCACGATAGTAACTGTAATGCCGCTGCCCATTGGTGTCAATGTCCTCATCGGACGTGACATCTTAGGACAAATGGGGGTGATGATAACCACTCATCCAGCATCTTTTCCTTCACAGTCACTGCGTTGAATTTCCCAATTCAGCTAACATGGCTAACTGACAAGCCAGTGCGGACTGAGCAGTGGCCGCTGAAAAAGGAGAGTCTTGTGCAAGCAGCAGCATTGGTACAAGAACAACTAGAACAGGGTCATCTTAAACCGTCTCTAAGCCCTTGGAACACTCCTATATTTGTAATAAGAAAGAAGTCAGGAAAATATTGACTGGTGCATGATTTACGAGTGGTAAGTGATCAGATGCAAGCGATGGGAACGTTACAACCTGGCCTTCCTAACCCTGCCATAATTCCGGAAGGATGGTATCTCTTAATAGTTAATTGAAAGGACTGTTTCTTTACTATTGGCTTACACCCGAGAGATACTGAACGTTTTGCCTTTACTGTGCCATCAATTAATCGGGAAGCTCCTGCGGCACGATACGGGTGGACTGTGTTGCCGCAAGGAATGAAAAACAGTCCTACATTAGGTCAGCTGTTTGTAGATGCTGCACTAGCACCTGTGCGTGAAGCCTGGCCAGCGGCAATTATTCATCATTACATGGATGATATATTAATAGCACAAGCTGAGCCATTTGTAGAGCAACAAGAACAGTTTTTAACACAGCAACTAGAAAAACAAGGGCTAGTAGTAGCCGCGGAAAAAGCTACAGAGAGAAGCGCCATGGAAGTATTTGGAGTGGAAGATTTCCGACTCTCATATCCATCCACAAAAACGACCTTACATACAAACTTAAAAACAATTAATGACGCTCAGAAATTGTTAGGAGACCTCCAATGGCTTCGACCTGTTGTAGGTTTTAACAACGACGAATTAGATATTCTGCGACCACTCTTAAAGGGCACAGATCCAGCGACACCAGTGATGGTAACACCCGCTCAACAGGCCGCCATACAGCGACTTGGTGAGCAGATCGCTCACAGATGCGTGCATCGACGAGACCCTGATCTCCCTATTGACCTGACTATTATGATCGGCAAAGAGCAATTCATTGGTGCACTTACTCAGTGCAAAACGAAAACGGGGGACACGACAAGGGTTTTGGAACGGTTGTTCCTGTCACTACAGCCGAAAACAACAATACAGACAAGAACGGCGAATTTAGCGGAACTAATAAGAAAAGGTCGCTCAAGAATGGGGCAAATAGCAGGAGAAGAGCCAAGTACGATATACCTACCAATTAAATGAGGAGCTCTAGAATGGCTGATTCAACAGTCATCGGACCTTCAGCTGAGTTTACTCACAACAGGTGATAGTGAAATTGACGTGAGCTGACTTGCGTCGCCAGTGTTAAAATGGATGGCTCAACAAAACTGGATGGTAATTCCCAAACTTAGTAGACGGCCTTTGCAAAATGCAGGAACTCTCTTTACTGACGCAGGACGCAAATCTCGAAGAGCAGCAGCAATGTGGCAGATCAATGGCGAATGGTGCCACAAAATTATTCCGGCCGCGCCAGAAGACACTTTGCAAACGATGGAATTATCAGCTGTCATTTGGGCCTTTTTGGAATGGCTAAATGAGCCACTGAACGTGGTAACGGACTCTCTGTATGTAGCCGGGATCGTGGCCCGAGTGGAGGACGCGCGAGTCCGAGCCCTGCAGAACAATAGACTGTATATGTTGTTGCAAACATTGCAATCTGCCATTGGTCAGAGGCAACATCCGTATGCGATAATACACACAAGAAGTCATAAATGGACTGAAGGCTTGGGTGAAGGAAATCAGAGGAGAGATGACTTTGTTACTGTTAACTTTCCAGTGAATAAATTTACTATGGCCAGAGAAGCACACGCTGATTTTCATCAAAGTGCTAGAGGCATTCATAAACAATTTGGCATTTCTTTGGAAGATGCCTGTGGGATAGTGCGGGCATGTCCCGAGTGCAGCCATCAAGGCCCAGGATTAGGCATTGGAGTCAACCCTCGTGGGCTAGGCCCACGGGAAATTTGGCAAATGGAAGTCACCCATGTCCCTGAGTTTGGGAGACTTAGATATGTGCATGTTACGGTGGACAGGTTTATGGCTGGTTTATGCCCTGGGATACGGCAGCACCGGATGGACAGGCAGCCTGGGGAGCGAAAGGCTGGAGAGCAGCCCTGCAGAAAGGGACCTGGGGGCTCTGCTAGCAAGTTGACCGTAAGGCAGCAGTGCTCTGGCAGCCGCAAGGGCAACCGTGTCCTGGGGGGCATCCAGCATTGCTTCGCCCCACCTTGAGCACTGGGGGCAGTTTTGAGCACTACAGGCTAAAAAGGATCTAAAGCTACTGGAGAGTGTCCAGAGGAGGCCACGAAGCTGGTGAAGGGTCTAGAGGAGAAATCTTCTGAGGAGAGGCTGGTGTCACTTGGTCTGTTCAGCCTGGAGAAGGGGAGACTGGGGGGGGGAGCTCATAGCCATTTACTGCTTCCTCACACAGGGAGGAGGAGCAGGTGTTGAGCTCTTCTCTCTGGTGACCAGTGACAGGACCCGAGGGAATGGCAGGAAGATGTACCAAAGGAGGGTTGGGTTGCACATTAGGAAAAGGGTCTTCACCCAGAGGGTGTTGGAGCACTGGAATAGCTCCCCAGGGAAGCAGTCACAGCACCAATCCTGACAATATTAAAGAAGCATTTGGACAATGCACGCAGACACATGATGTGAATGTTGGGAGTGTCCTGCGCAGGGACAGGAGTTGGACTCAATGATCGTTGTGGGTCCCTTCCGTCGCAGGTCATTCTATGATTCTCTGATTTATTTGCCGTGGAGGAACCTGGAAGTTTTTCACTTGCAGAAACAGTGATGGGTGTTTTAGTGATTGAACACCGGGAGAGGAAAGGGGACGAGCCAGTTAGTTGGAAGGAGTTTTGAGCATGGAACCAGTTCGCTTTTCCAACCCTTTCCAGCCCATTGCCTGTCCTGCTCCTCAAGATAAGGCTGTGCTAGGGTTTAGGCACCACCCACAGGGCCTGTGAAGAGCCTCCACACTTTCCACTGTTCCGGGATGTTGGAAATTGCCTCAGAGAGCAAGGATGCGGGAGGAGCTGTGCAAGTCAGGGTCAGAAGATTATAGGGCCGTGTAGGCCAGGGATAGAACTTGTCAAGGGCAGCATAACTTGGCAAGTCGGCAAAAACAGTCTGCCCTTGAGAAGGAGATAAACACTCTAAAGAGGAGCTGAGATCCGGGAATAAGAGAAAATAACACAGAAGCTGTAACCGCAAGTAGGAGGAATATGTTAGTGTTACCTTTAGAGCTTGGCCAATAAGATAATGACGAGTAGGCGTAATTAACTGATTGTGTATATAGGTGATGGCTTGGAGCAATAAAGTTGAAGCTTGCTTGATCACTCATATTGAGCCGACTGCCTGCTTCCCCGCACCGATCTGTTAAAGGGTTACTCATGGACCCAGCGGAGGGGCCCCCTCTGCAGGTGGCGCCTGAACAATGGACCCTTTCTCAGTGCGCGGAGAGGACAAGCACCAGTGATGCAGCAGCCGGAGGGTGATCATTTCGCCTAGACCGACCAAACGGGGTCTGCACTGTGCGGAGAGCTATCTGCACGGAGAGACGTGGAGAAACGCGGTGAGACGCGGCGCGGAGACAAAGGCCTGAGTTGAACACGGGTAAAGAGGTAGCTCTCAGTTTATTGCAACACTTTTTACAAAAGCAGGGAGTTAACGGGGTTAAGCATGTATCGGGGCTGATAGCCTTTGGGACTACACAAGGGGTTTTTATGAAACCTAACTCTTATTTTCAAGAAAGTGAATGGAGAGTGGTTGGAGATCGAGTATGAGACTTGGTCATAGATGACGTTAAGACTGCTAAAAAAACTATCGAAGTTGTGGCGAGCAGTTATCAATTGTTTAAGAAGATATAAATTAGAGCACAATATAGCAGCCGTAGCGATGCAGGAGTTAGAGGGTCAAGCACAGAAAAAGAAGGGAGTTATCACAATAGGAGTGGATTATGTGCCGATTCCACCTACGGGGAATCCGGTACCCGTGGGGAATAGGGAACTCCCCGTTGAAGAAAGACAACCAGAAGAATTTAGAGCTGTTCAGCCCACAGCGCCGCAATTGCCGGAGATAACAGAGACAGCAGTACAAACGTTACAGCAAGGGGGAGAGATGGCAGAAAATGAGGAAGAAATACTAGAACAATTAATACAAAGGGAACAGGGCGAAATGACCGAACATATGGAAACAATGTCACTAGATCCACAAAGAGTGTCATCCAGGCCATCACCCCAAGTAATTCAAAGGGTGGACTGGGCTGTTGTAGCAAAGGATGCGACAGCCCGGAACGACTATGAGTTATTAGACTCACTCACAGAGATGGCCTTCCCTGTAGTATTTCAACAAGGAGCCGCAGGATTACAAGGGGTACATGCGCCACTGGATTGGGAATTATTGTCGCAGTTAAGGACCACAGTTAATGAGAGTGGGCTGCATGGTGAACCTGCAAGGCAATTGCTTAATTTTATATGGGGTAACAGTATCTTGTGCGCAGAAGACATTAAAAGCATTGTGAGAATGATAATGACTCAATCAAGCCAGCTATTGTGGCAAGCTCATTGGCACCGTTTATGTGAGATAAGCGCTAATACGCCGCAGCCTCAAGGTGAGCTGGAGTTACTGTTGAGCAGCTAAGGGGAACTGGGAGATTTGCTCCTATCGATATGCAAGTACAATTGGGGCCAGCAATTTGCATGGAAAGTATGAGAACAGCTAGAAGGGCAATGGACACGGTAAAAACTGTACCCCCCCCCCCCCCCGCCCCCCCACCCCATCATATATGTCGCTGAAGCAGGGGTCCCATGAGCCCTTCCCATCATTTGTGGACAAAATCACTGAGGCCATGAACAAGGGAGATGTACCAGAATGAATGAAAGGAGCCTTGCTTAGGCAGTGCGTGATGGAAAATAGCAATCCCGCCACCAAAGCCATATTGGTTACACTGCCAAATGGTGCTACTACAGAAATGATGTTAGAAAGGATGAGCTGAGTACCAGCAGGCCCTCAAGCATTTTTAGTAGATGCAATACGAGAATTAGGAAGAGGATTAGTGCAAGCGCAGAGGCAAGCATTTGCTGCCCTAGCACCATTAACCCCGATAAAAGAAGAAAAAAAGTCGGTTACAGAAACCAAGGTGTTTTAGGTGTGGGCGGGACGGACATTGTAAGCGACAGTGCAGGGTAAGAGTATGGTGTCCGAATTGCAATTCGGGATCCCACGCCACCGTCACCTGCTGAGTTTCGGGAAACGGCCAACCCAGCGTGAGGAGTCGCCGCGCGTCGACAACAGTAGCTGCTCCCGTGCAATATACGACTCCCGTTGGAGGCCAGCCTCCTACGACAACACCCATGCAGTCTCCGCACAACAACTTCAACCAGCCACCAGAGGAAGCCTTGGACTGGTTGTGGAAACAGCAGTAGACATTACCTTAACTGATACCTGGCCTCAAAAGAGCCCGACCACAATTAAAGGACCGATAATGATCTCTGGACAGCCACAAGGAGCGTTACTATTGGGCCGGTCATCAAGTGGACTTAAAGGACTTTTCATATTACCTGGAGTTATTGATGCTGATTATACTGGAGTAATACAGATTGTAGTGCAGACGACCTTTCCGCCAATACATAGCCCAAAAGGGAACACAATCGCTCAGCTCGTCCCTGTAAACAACCCATTGGCTGACTCATCGGCTACGCCGCCCAAGGAGCGAGGGGACCAAGGTTTTGGTTCAACAGGAGGACTTGCTTTGCTCCTGTTGCCATTGAATCAACGGCCTGTTGTACCTGTTGTTTTTGATAATGGACATCAGCAAACTCGCGTATGAGCCTTACTAGATACTGGTGCGGATGTAACCATAGTGACTAATCACCTTTGGCTGCGAGATTGGCCTCTTCAGCAGGCGGCCCCAGGTGTGGAGGGTGTGGGCGGCACGGCACCTGTCCAACGCAGTGTGCAAAGAATTTTTGTTATTGTGGATGGAGGAAAGGCAACCACGATAGTAACTGTAATGCCGCTGCCCATTGGTGTCAATGTCCTCATCGGACGTGACATCTTAGGACAAATGGGGGTGATGATAACCACTCATCCAGCATCTTTTCCTTCACAGTCACTGCGTTGAATTTCCCAATTCAGCTAACATGGCTAACTGACAAGCCAGTGCGGACTGAGCAGTGGCCGCTGAAAAAGGAGAGTCTTGTGCAAGCAGCAGCATTGGTACAAGAACAACTAGAACAGGGTCATCTTAAACCGTCTCTAAGCCCTTGGAACACTCCTATATTTGTAATAAGAAAGAAGTCAGGAAAATATTGACTGGTGCATGATTTACGAGTGGTAAGTGATCAGATGCAAGCGATGGGAACGTTACAACCTGGCCTTCCTAACCCTGCCATAATTCCGGAAGGATGGTATCTCTTAATAGTTAATTGAAAGGACTGTTTCTTTACTATTGGCTTACACCCGAGAGATACTGAACGTTTTGCCTTTACTGTGCCATCAATTAATCGGGAAGCTCCTGCGGCACGATACGGGTGGACTGTGTTGCCGCAAGGAATGAAAAACAGTCCTACATTAGGTCAGCTGTTTGTAGATGCTGCACTAGCACCTGTGCGTGAAGCCTGGCCAGCGGCAATTATTCATCATTACATGGATGATATATTAATAGCACAAGCTGAGCCATTTGTAGAGCAACAAGAACAGTTTTTAACACAGCAACTAGAAAAACAAGGGCTAGTAGTAGCCGCGGAAAAAGCTACAGAGAGAAGCGCCATGGAAGTATTTGGAGTGGAAGATTTCCGACTCTCATATCCATCCACAAAAACGACCTTACATACAAACTTAAAAACAATTAATGACGCTCAGAAATTGTTAGGAGACCTCCAATGGCTTCGACCTGTTGTAGGTTTTAACAACGACGAATTAGATATTCTGCGACCACTCTTAAAGGGCACAGATCCAGCGACACCAGTGATGGTAACACCCGCTCAACAGGCCGCCATACAGCGACTTGGTGAGCAGATCGCTCACAGATGCGTGCATCGACGAGACCCTGATCTCCCTATTGACCTGACTATTATGATCGGCAAAGAGCAATTCATTGGTGCACTTACTCAGTGCAAAACGAAAACGGGGGACACGACAAGGGTTTTGGAACGGTTGTTCCCGTCACTACAGCCGAAAACAACAATACAGACAAGAACGGCGAATTTAGCGGAACTAATAAGAAAAGGTCGCTCAAGAATGGGGCAAATAGCAGGAGAAGAGCCAAGTACGATATACCTACCAATTAAATGAGGAGCTCTAGAATGGCTGATTCAACAGTCATCGGACCTTCAGCTGAGTTTACTCACAACAGGTGATAGTGAAATTGACGTGAGCTGACTTGCGTCGCCAGTGTTAAAATGGATGGCTCAACAAAACTGGATGGTAATTCCCAAACTTAGTAGACGGCCTTTGCAAAATGCAGGAACTCTCTTTACTGACGCAGGACGCAAATCTCGAAGAGCAGCAGCAATGTGGCAGATCAATGGCGAATGGTGCCACAAAATTATTCCGGCCGCGCCAGAAGACACTTTGCAAACGATGGAATTATCAGCTGTCATTTGGGCCTTTTTGGAATGGCTAAATGAGCCACTGAACGTGGTAACGGACTCTCTGTATGTAGCCGGGATCGTGGCCCGAGTGGAGGACGCGCGAGTCCGAGCCCTGCAGAACAATAGACTGTATATGTTGTTGCAAACATTGCAATCTGCCATTGGTCAGAGGCAACATCCGTATGCGATAATACACACAAGAAGTCATAAATGGACTGAAGGCTTGGGTGAAGGAAATCAGAGGAGAGATGACTTTGTTACTGTTAACTTTCCAGTGAATAAATTTACTATGGCCAGAGAAGCACACGCTGATTTTCATCAAAGTGCTAGAGGCATTCATAAACAATTTGGCATTTCTTTGGAAGATGCCTGTGGGATAGTGCGGGCATGTCCCGAGTGCAGCCATCAAGGCCCAGGATTAGGCATTGGAGTCAACCCTCGTGGGCTAGGCCCACGGGAAATTTGGCAAATGGAAGTCACCCATGTCCCTGAGTTTGGGAGACTTAGATATGTGCATGTTACGGTGGACAGGTTTATGGCTGGTTTATGCCCTGGGATACGGCAGCACCGGATGGACAGGCAGCCTGGGGAGCGAAAGGCTGGAGAGCAGCCCTGCAGAAAGGGACCTGGGGGCTCTGCTAGCAAGTTGACCGTAAGGCAGCAGTGCTCTGGCAGCCGCAAGGGCAACCGTGTCCTGGGGGGCATCCAGCATTGCTTCGCCCCACCTTGAGCACTGGGGGCAGTTTTGAGCACTACAGGCTAAAAAGGATCTAAAGCTACTGGAGAGTGTCCAGAGGAGGCCACGAAGCTGGTGAAGGGTCTAGAGGAGAAATCTTCTGAGGAGAGGCTGGTGTCACTTGGTCTGTTCAGCCTGGAGAAGGGGAGACTGGGGGGGGGAGCTCATAGCCATTTACTGCTTCCTCACACAGGGAGGAGGAGCAGGTGTTGAGCTCTTCTCTCTGGTGACCAGTGACAGGACCCGAGGGAATGGCAGGAAGATGTACCAAAGGAGGGTTGGGTTGCACATTAGGAAAAGGGTCTTCACCCAGAGGGTGTTGGAGCACTGGAACAGCTCCCCAGGGAAGCAGTCACAGCACCAATCCTGACAATATTAAAGAAGCATTTGGACAATGCACGCAGACACATGATGTGAATGTTGGGAGTGTCCTGCGCAGGGACAGGAGTTGGACTCAATGATCGTTGTGGGTCCCTTCCGTCGCAGGTCATTCTATGATTCTCTGATTTATTTGCCGTGGAGGAACCTGGAAGTTTTTCACTTGCAGAAACAGTGATGGGTGTTTTAGTGATTGAACACCGGGAGAGGAAAGGGGACGAGCCAGTTAGTTGGAAGGAGTTTTGAGCATGGAACCAGTTCGCTTTTCCAACCCTTTCCAGCCCATTGCCTGTCCTGCTCCTCAAGATAAGGCTGTGCTAGGGTTTAGGCACCACCCACAGGGCCTGTGAAGAGCCTCCACACTTTCCACTGTTCCGGGATGTTGGAAATTGCCTCAGAGAGCAAGGATGCGGGAGGAGCTGTGCAAGTCAGGGTCAGAAGATTATAGGGCCGTGTAGGCCAGGGATAGAACTTGTCAAGGGCAGCATAACTTGGCAAGTCGGCAAAAACAGTCTGCCCTTGAGAAGGAGATAAACACTCTAAAGAGGAGCTGAGATCCGGGAATAAGAGAAAATAACACAGAAGCTGTAACCGCAAGTAGGAGGAATATGTTAGTGTTACCTTTAGAGCTTGGCCAATAAGATAATGACGAGTAGGCGTAATTAACTGATTGTGTATATAGGTGATGGCTTGGAGCAATAAAGTTGAAGCTTGCTTGATCACTCATATTGAGCCGACTGCCTGCTTCCCCGCACCGATCTGTTAAAGGGTTACTCATGGACCCAGCGGAGGGGCCCCCTCTGCAGGTGGCGCCTGAACAATGGACCCTTTCTCAGTGCGCGGAGAGGACAAGCACCAGTGATGCAGCAGCCGGAGGGTGATCATTTCGCCTAGACCGACCAAACGGGGTCTGCACTGTGCGGAGAGCTATCTGCACGGAGAGACGTGGAGAAACGCGGTGAGACGCGGCGCGGAGACAAAGGCCTGAGTTGAACACGGGTAAAGAGGTAGCTCTCAGTTTATTGCAACACTTTTTACAAAAGCAGGGAGTTAACGGGGTTAAGCATGTATCGGGGCTGATAGCCTTTGGGACTACACAAGGGGTTTTTATGAAACCTAACTCTTATTTTCAAGAAAGTGAATGGAGAGTGGTTGGAGATCGAGTATGAGACTTGGTCATAGATGACGTTAAGACTGCTAAAAAAACTATCGAAGTTGTGGCGAGCAGTTATCAATTGTTTAAGAAGATATAAATTAGAGCACAATATAGCAGCCGTAGCGATGCAGGAGTTAGAAGGTCAAGCACAGAAAAAGAAGGGAGTTATCACAATAGGAGTGGATTATGTGCCGATTCCACCTACGGGGAATCCGGTACCCGTGGGGAATAGGGAACTCCCCGTTGAAGAAAGACAACCAGAAGAATTTAGAGCTGTTCAGCCCACAGCGCCGCAATTGCCGGAGATAACAGAGACAGCAGTACAAACGTTACAGCAAGGGGGAGAGATGGCAGAAAATGAGGAAGAAATACTAGAACAATTAATACAAAGGGAACAGGGCGAAATGACCGAACATATGGAAACAATGTCACTAGATCCACAAAGAGTGTCATCCAGGCCATCACCCCAAGTAATTCAAAGGGTGGACTGGGCTGTTGTAGCAAAGGATGCGACAGCCCGGAACGACTATGAGTTATTAGACTCACTCACAGAGATGGCCTTCCCTGTAGTATTTCAACAAGGAGCCGCAGGATTACAAGGGGTACATGCGCCACTGGATTGGGAATTATTGTCGCAGTTAAGGACCACAGTTAATGAGAGTGGGCTGCATGGTGAACCTGCAAGGCAATTGCTTAATTTTATATGGGGTAACAGTATCTTGTGCGCAGAAGACATTAAAAGCATTGTGAGAATGATAATGACTCAATCAAGCCAGCTATTGTGGCAAGCTCATTGGCACCGTTTATGTGAGATAAGCGCTAATACGCCGCAGCCTCAAGGTGAGCTGGAGTTACTGTTGAGCAGCTAAGGGGAACTGGGAGATTTGCTCCTATCGATATGCAAGTACAATTGGGGCCAGCAATTTGCATGGAAAGTATGAGAACAGCTAGAAGGGCAATGGACACGGTAAAAACTGTACCCCCCCCCCCCCCGCCCCCCCACCCCATCATATATGTCGCTGAAGCAGGGGTCCCATGAGCCCTTCGCATCATTTGTGGACAAAATCACTGAGGCCATGAACAAGGGAGATGTACCAGAATGAATGAAAGGAGCCTTGCTTAGGCAGTGCGTGATGGAAAATAGCAATCCCGCCACCAAAGCCATATTGGTTACACTGCCAAATGGTGCTACTACAGAAATGATGTTAGAAAGGATGAGCTGAGTACCAGCAGGCCCTCAAGCATTTTTAGTAGATGCAATACGACAATTAGGAAGAGGATTAGTGCAAGCACAGAGGCAAGCATTTGCTGCCCTAGCACCATTAACCCCGATAAAAGAAGAAAAAAAGTCGGTTACAGAAACCAAGGTGTTTTAGGTGTGGGCGGGACGGACATTGTAAGCGACAGTGCAGGGTAAGAGTATGGTGTCCGAATTGCAATTCGGGATCCCACGCCACCGTCACCTGCTGAGTTTCGGGAAACGGCCAACCCAGCGTGAGGAGTCGCCGCGCGTCGACAACAGTAGCTGCTCCCGTGCAATATACGACTCCCGTTGGAGGCCAGCCTCCTACGACAACACCCATGCAGTCTCCGCACAACAACTTCAACCAGCCACCAGAGGAAGCCTTGGACTGGTTGTGGAAACAGCAGTAGACATTACCTTAACTGATACCTGGCCCCAAAAGAGCCCGACCACAATTAAAGGACCGATAATGATCTCTGGACAGCCACAAGGAGCGTTACTATTGGGCCGGTCATCAAGTGGACTTAAAGGACTTTTCATATTACCTGGAGTTATTGATGCTGATTATACTGGAGTAATACAGATTGTAGTGCAGACGACCTTTCCGCCAATACATAGCCCAAAAGGGACCACAATCGCTCAGCTCGTCCCTGTAAACAACCCATTGGCTGACTCATCGGCTACGCCGCCCAAGGAGCGAGGGGACCAAGGTTTTGGTTCAACAGGAGGACTTGCTTTGCTCCTGTTGCCATTGAATCAACGGCCTGTTGTACCTGTTGTTTTTGATAATGGACATCAGCAAACTCGCGTATGAGCCTTACTAGATACTGGTGCGGATGTAACCATAGTGACTAATCACCTTTGGCTGCGAGATTGGCCTCTTCAGCAGGCGGCCCCAGGTGTGGAGGGTGTGGGCGGCACGGCACCTGTCCAACGCAGTGTGCAAAGAATTTTTGTTATTGTGGATGGAGGAAAGGCAACCACGATAGTAACTGTAATGCCGCTGCCCATTGGTGTCAATGTCCTCATCGGACGTGACATCTTAGGACAAATGGGGGTGATGATAACCACTCATCCAGCATCTTTTCCTTCACAGTCACTGCGTTGAATTTCCCAATTCAGCTAACATGGCTAACTGACAAGCCAGTGCGGACTGAGCAGTGGCCGCTGAAAAAGGAGAGTCTTGTGCAAGCAGCAGCATTGGTACAAGAACAACTAGAACAGGGTCATCTTAAACCGTCTGTAAGCCCTTGGAACACTCCTATATTTGTAATAAGAAAGAAGTCAGGAAAATATTGACTGGTGCATGATTTACGAGTGGTAAGTGATCAGATGCAAGCGATGGGAACGTTACAACCTGGCCTTCCTAACCCTGCCATAATTCCGGAAGGATGGTATCTCTTAATAGTTAATTGAAAGGACTGTTTCTTTACTATTGGCTTACACCCGAGAGATACTGAACGTTTTGCCTTTACTGTGCCATCAATTAATCGGGAAGCTCCTGCGGCACGATACGGGTGGACTGTGTTGCCGCAAGGAATGAAAAACAGTCCTACATTAGGTCAGCTGTTTGTAGATGCTGCACTAGCACCTGTGCGTGAAGCCTGGCCAGCGGCAATTATTCATCATTACATGGATGATATATTAATAGCACAAGCTGAGCCATTTGTAGAGCAACAAGAACAGTTTTTAACACAGCAACTAGAAAAACAAGGGCTAGTAGTAGCCGCGGAAAAAGCTACAGAGAGAAGCGCCATGGAAGTATTTGGGGTGGAAGATTTCCGACTCTCATATCCATCCACAAAAACGACCTTACATACAAACTTAAAAACAATTAATGACGCTCAGAAATTGTTAGGAGACCTCCAATGGCTTCGACCTGTTGTAGGTTTTAACAACGACGAATTAGATATTCTGCGACCACTCTTAAAGGGCACAGATCCAGCGACACCAGTGATGGTAACACCCGCTCAACAGGCCGCCATACAGCGACTTGGTGAGCAGATCGCTCACAGATGCGTGCATCGACGAGACCCTGATCTCCCTATTGACCTGACTATTATGATCGGCAAAGAGCAATTCATTGGTGCACTTACTCAGTGCAAAACGAAAACGGGGGACACGACAAGGGTTTTGGAACGGTTGTTCCCGTCACTACAGCCGAAAACAACAATACAGACAAGAACGGCGAATTTAGCGGAACTAATAAGAAAAGGTCGCTCAAGAATGGGGCAAATAGCAGGAGAAGAGCCAAGTACGATATACCTACCAATTAAATGAGGAGCTCTAGAATGGCTGATTCAACAGTCATCGGACCTTCAGCTGAGTTTACTCACAACAGGTGATAGTGAAATTGACGTGAGCTGACTTGCGTCGCCAGTGTTAAAATGGATGGCTCAACAAAACTGGATGGTAATTCCCAAACTTAGTAGACGGCCTTTGCAAAATGCAGGAACTCTCTTTACTGACGCAGGACGCAAATCTCGAAGAGCAGCAGCAATGTGGCAGATCAATGGCGAATGGTGCCACAAAATTATTCCGGCAGCGCCAGAAGACACTTTGCAAACGATGGAATTATCAGCTGTCATTTGGGCCTTTTTGGAATGGCTAAATGAGCCACTGAACGTGGTAACGGACTCTCTGTATGTAGCCGGGATCGTGGCCCGAGTGGAGGACGCGCGAGTCCGAGCCCTGCAGAACAATAGACTGTATATGTTGTTGCAAACATTGCAATCTGCCATTGGTCAGAGGCAACATCCGTATGCGATAATACACACAAGAAGTCATAAATGGACGGAAGGCTTGGGTGAAGGAAATCAGAGGACAGATGACTTTGTTACTGTTAACTTTCCAGTGAATAAATTTACTATGGCCAGAGAAGCACACGCTGAGTTTCATCAAAGTGCTAGAGGCATTCATAGACAATTTGGCCTTTCTTTGGAAGATGCCTGTGGGATAGTGCGGGCATGTCCCGAGTGCAGCCATCAAGGCCCAGGATTAGGCATTGGAGTCAACCCTCGTGGGCTAGGCCCACGGGAAATTTGGCAAATGGACGTCACCCATGTCCCTGAGTTTGGGAGACTTAGATATGTGCATGTTACGGTGGACAGGTTTATGGCCGGTTTATGCCCTGGGATACGGCAGCACCGGATGGACCGGCAGTCTGGGGAGCGAAAGGCTGGAGAGCAGCCCTGCAGAAAGGGACCTGGGGGCTCTGCTAGCAAGTTGACCGTAAGGCAGCAGTGCTCTGGCAGCCGCAAGGGCAACCGTGTCCTGGGGGGCATCCAGCATTGCTTCTCCCCATCTTGAGCACTGGGGGCAGTTTTGAGCACCACAGGCTAAAAGGGATCTAAAGCTACTGGAGAGTGTCCAGAGGAGGCCACGAAGCTGGTGAAGGGTCTAGAGGAGAAATCTTCTGAGGAGAGGCTGGTGTCACTTGGTCTGTTCAGCCTGGAGAAGAGGAGACTGGGGGGGGGGGACCTCATAGCCATTTACTGCTTCCTCACACAGGGAGGAGGAGCAGGTGTTGCGCTCTTCTCTCTGGTGACCAGTGACAGGACCCGAGGGAATGGCAGGAAGATGTACCAAAGGAGGGTTGGGTTGCACATTAGGAAAAGGGTCTTCACCCAGAGGGTGTTGGAGCACTGGAACAGCTCCCCAGGGAAGCAGTCACAGCACCAATCCTGACAATATTAAAGAAGCATTTGGACAATGCACGCAGACACATGATGTGAATGTTGGGAGTGTCCTGCGCAGGGACAGGAGTTGGACTCAATGATCGTTGTGGGTCCCTTCCGTCGCAGGTCATTCTATGATTCTCTGATTTATTTGCCGTGGAGGAACCTGGAAGTTTTTCACTTGCAGAAACAGTGATGGGTGTTTTAGTGATTGAACACCGGGAGAGGAAAGGGGACGAGCCAGTTAGTTGGAAGGAGTTTTGAGCATGGAACCAGTTCGCTTTTCCAACCCTTTCCAGCCCATTGCCTGTCCTGCTCCTCAAGATAAGGCTGTGCTAGGGTTTAGGCACCACCCACAGGGCCTGTGAAGAGCCTCCACACTTTCCACTGTTCCGGGATGTTGGAAATTGGCTCAGAGAGCAAGGATGCGGGAGGAGCTGTGCAAGTCAGGGTCAGAAGATTATAGGGCCGTGTAGGCCAGGGATAGAACTTGTCAAGGGCAGCATAACTTGGCAAGTCGGCAAAAACAGTCTGCCCTTGAGAAGGAGATAAACACTCTAAAGAGGAGCTGAGATCCGGGAATAAGAGAAAATAACACAGAAGCTGTAACCGCAAGTAGGAGGAATATGTTAGTGTTACCTTTAGAGCTTGGCCAATAAGATAATGACGAGTAGGCGTAATTAACTGATTGTGTATATAGGTGATGGCTTGGAGCAATAAAGTTGAAGCTTGCTTGATCACTCATATTGAGCCGACTGCCTGCTTCCCCGCACCGATCTGTTAAAGGGTTACTCATGGACCCAGCGGAGGGGCCCCCTCTGCAGGTGGCGCCTGAACAATGGACCCTTTCTCAGTGCGCGGAGAGGACAAGCACCAGTGATGCAGCAGCCGGAGGGTGATCATTTCGCCTAGACCGACCAAACGGGGTCTGCACTGTGCGGAGAGCTATCTGCACGGAGAGACGTGGAGAAACGCGGTGAGACGCGGCGCGGAGACAAAGGCCTGAGTTGAACACGGGTAAAGAGGTAGCTCTCAGTTTATTGCAACACTTTTTACAAAAGCAGGGAGTTAACGGGGTTAAGCATGTATCGGGGCTGATAGCCTTTGGGACTACACAAGGGGTTTTTATGAAACCTAACTCTTATTTACAAGAAAGTGAATGGAGAGTGGTTGGAGATCGAGTATGAGACTTGGTCATAGATGACGTTAAGACTGCTAAAAAAAAAACTAACGAAGTTGTGGCGAGCAGTTATCAATTGTTTAAGAAGATATAAATTAGAGCACAATATAGCAGCCGTAGCGATGCAGGAGTTAGAGGGTCAAGCAGAGAAAAAGGAGGGAGTTATCACAATAGGAGTGGATTATGTGTCGATTCCACCTACGGGGAATCCGGTACCCGTGGGGAATAGGGAACTCCCCGTTGAAGAAAGACAACCAGAAGAATTTAGAGCTGTTCAGCCCACAGCGCCGCAATTGCCGGAGATAACAGAGACAGCAGTACAAACGTTACAGCAAGGGGGAGAGATGGCAGAAAATGAGGAAGAAATACTAGAACAATTAATACAAAGGGAACAGGGCGAAATGACCGAACATATGGAAACAATGTCACTAGATCCACAAAGAGTGTCATCCAGGCCATCACCCCAAGTAATTCAAAGGGTGGACTGGGCTGTTGTAGCAAAGGATGCGACAGCCCGGAACGACTATGAGTTATTAGACTCACTCACAGAGATGGCCTTCCCTGTAGTATTTCAACAAGGAGCCGCAGGATTACAAGGGGTACATGCGCCACTGGATTGGGAATTATTGTCGCAGTTAAGGACCACAGTTAATGAGAGTGGGCTGCATGGTGAACCTGCAAGGCAATTGCTTAATTTTATATGGGGTAACAGTATCTTGTGCGCAGAAGACATTAAAAGCATTGTGAGAATGATAATGACTCAATCAAGCCAGCTATTGTGGCAAGCTCATTGGCACCGTTTATGTGAGATAAGCGCTAATACGCCGCAGCCTCAAGGTGAGCTGGAGTTACTGTTGAGCAGCTAAGGGGAACTGGGAGATTTGCTCCTATCGATATGCAAGTACAATTGGGGCCAGCAATTTGCATGGAAAGTATGAGAACAGCTAGAAGGGCAATGGACACGGTAAAAACTGTACCCCCCCCCCCCCCCGCCCCCCCACCCCATCATATATGTCGCTGAAGCAGGGGTCCCATGAGCCCTTCGCATCATTTGTGGACAAAATCACTGAGGCCATGAACAAGGGAGATGTACCAGAATGAATGAAAGGAGCCTTGCTTAGGCAGTGCGTGATGGAAAATAGCAATCCCGCCACCAAAGCCATATTGGTTACACTGCCAAATGGTGCTACTACAGAAATGATGTTAGAAAGGATGAGCTGAGTACCAGCAGGCCCTCAAGCATTTTTAGTAGATGCAATACGACAATTAGGAAGAGGATTAGTGCAAGCGCAGAGGCAAGCATTTGCTGCCCTAGCACCATTAACCCCGATAAAAGAAGAAAAAAAGTCGGTTACAGAAACCAAGGTGTTTTAGGTGTGGGCGGGACGGACATTGTAAGCGACAGTGCAGGGTAAGAGTATGGTGTCCGAATTGCAATTCGGGATCCCACGCCACCGTCACCTGCTGAGTTTCGGGAAACGGCCAACCCAGCGTGAGGAGTCGCCGCGCGTCGACAACAGTAGCTGCTCCCGTGCAATATACGACTCCCGTTGGAGGCCAGCCTCCTACGACAACACCCATGCAGTCTCCGCACAACAACTTCAACCAGCCACCAGAGGAAGCCTTGGACTGGTTGTGGAAACAGCAGTAGACATTACCTTAACTGATACCTGGCCTCAAAAGAGCCCGACCACAGTTAAAGGACCGATAATGATCTCTGGACAGCCACAAGGAGCGTTACTATTGGGCCGGTCATCAAGTGGACTTAAAGGACTTTTCATATTACCTGGAGTTATTGATGCTGATTATACTGGAGTAATACAGATTGTAGTGCAGACGACCTTTCCGCCAATACATAGCCCAAAAGGGACCACAATCGCTCAGCTCGTCCCTGTAAACAACCCATTGGCTGACTCATCGGCTACGCCGCCCAAGGAGCGAGGGGACCAAGGTTTTGGTTCAACAGGAGGACTTGCTTTGCTCCTGTTGCCATTGAATCAACGGCCTGTTGTACCTGTTGTTTTTGATAATGGACATCAGCAAACTCGCGTATGAGCCTTACTAGATACTGGTGCGGATGTAACCATAGTGACTAATCACCTTTGGCTGCGAGATTGGCCTCTTCAGCAGGCGGCCCCAGGTGTGGAGGGTGTGGGCGGCACGGCACCTGTCCAACGCAGTGTGCAAAGAATTTTTGTTATTGTGGATGGAGGAAAGGCAACCACGATAGTAACTGTAATGCCGCTGCCCATTGGTGTCAATGTCCTCATCGGACGTGACATCTTAGGACAAATGGGGGTGATGATAACCACTCATCCAGCATCTTTTCCTTCACAGTCACTGCGTTGAATTTCCCAATTCAGCTAACATGGCTAACTGACAAGCCAGTGCGGACTGAGCAGTGGCCGCTGAAAAAGGAGAGTCTTGTGCAAGCAGCAGCATTGGTACAAGAACAACTAGAACAGGGTCATCTTAAACCGTCTCTAAGCCCTTGGAACACTCCTATATTTGTAATAAGAAAGAAGTCAGGAAAATATTGACTGGTGCATGATTTACGAGTGGTAAGTGATCAGATGCAAGCGATGGGAACGTTACAACCTGGCCTTCCTAACCCTGCCATAATTCCGGAAGGATGGTATCTCTTAATAGTTAATTGAAAGGACTGTTTCTTTACTATTGGCTTACACCCGAGAGATACTGAACGTTTTGCCTTTACTGTGCCATCAATTAATCGGGAAGCTCCTGCGGCACGATACGGGTGGACTGTGTTGCCGCAAGGAATGAAAAACAGTCCTACATTAGGTCAGCTGTTTGTAGATGCTGCACTAGCACCTGTGCGTGAAGCCTGGCCAGCGGCAATTATTCATCATTACATGGATGATATATTAATAGCACAAGCTGAGCCATTTGTAGAGCAACAAGAACAGTTTTTAACACAGCAACTAGAAAAACAAGGGCTAGTAGTAGCCGCGGAAAAAGCTACAGAGAGAAGCGCCATGGAAGTATTTGGGGTGGAAGATTTCCGACTCTCATATCCATCCACAAAAACGACCTTACATACAAACTTAAAAACAATTAATGACGCTCAGAAATTGTTAGGAGACCTCCAATGGCTTCGACCTGTTGTAGGTTTTAACAACGACGAATTAGATATTCTGCGACCACTCTTAAAGGGCACAGATCCAGCGACACCAGTGATGGTAACACCCGCTCAACAGGCCGCCATACAGCGACTTGGTGAGCAGATCGCTCACAGATGCGTGCATCGACGAGACCCTGATCTCCCTATTGACCTGACTATTATGATCGGCAAAGAGCAATTCATTGGTGCACTTACTCAGTGCAAAACGAAAACGGGGGACACGACAAGGGTTTTGGAACGGTTGTTCCCGTCACTACAGCCGAAAACAACAATACAGACAAGAACGGCGAATTTAGCGGAACTAATAAGAAAAGGTCGCTCAAGAATGGGGCAAATAGCAGGAGAAGAGCCAAGTACGATATACCTACCAATTAAATGAGGAGCTTTAGAATGGCTGATTCAACAGTCATCGGACCTTCAGCTGAGTTTACTCACAACAGGTGATAGTGAAATTGACGTGAGCTGACTTGCGTCGCCAGTGTTAAAATGGATGGCTCAACAAAACTGGATGGTAATTCCCAAACTTAGTAGACGGCCTTTGCAAAATGCAGGAACTCTCTTTACTGACGCAGGACGCAAATCTCGAAGAGCAGCAGCAATGTGGCAGATCAATGGCGAATGGTGCCACAAAATTATTCCGGCAGCGCCAGAAGACACTTTGCAAACGATGGAATTATCAGCTGTCATTTGGGCCTTTTTGGAATGGCTAAATGAGCCACTGAACGTGGTAACGGACTCTCTGTATGTAGCCGGGATCGTGGCCCGAGTGGAGGACGCGCGAGTCCGAGCCCTGCAGAACAATAGACTGTATATGTTGTTGCAAACATTGCAATCTGCCATTGGTCAGAGGCAACATCCGTATGCGATAATACACACAAGAAGTCATAAATGGACGGAAGGCTTGGGTGAAGGAAATCAGAGGACAGATGACTTTGTTACTGTTAACTTTCCAGTGAATAAATTTACTATGGCCAGAGAAGCACAAGCTGAGTTTCATCAAAGTGCTAGAGGCATTCATAGACAATTTGGCCTTTCTTTGGAAGATGCCTGTGGGATAGTGCGGGCATGTCCCGAGTGCAGCCATCAAGGCCCAGGATTAGGCATTGGAGTCAACCCTCGTGGGCTAGGCCCACGGGAAATTTGGCAAATGGACGTCACCCATGTCCCTGAGTTTGGGAGACTTAGATATGTGCATGTTACGGTGGACAGGTTTATGGCCGGTTTATGCCCTGGGATACGGCAGCACCGGATGGACCGGCAGTCTGGGGAGCGAAAGGCTGGAGAGCAGCCCTGCAGAAAGGGACCTGGGGGCTCTGCTAGCAAGTTGACCGTAAGGCAGCAGTGCTCTGGCAGCCGCAAGGGCAACCGTGTCCTGGGGGGCATCCAGCATTGCTTCTCCCCACCTTGAGCACTGGGGGCAGTTTTGAGCACCACAGGCTAAAAGGGATCTAAAGCTACTGGAGAGTGTCCAGAGGAGGCCACGAAGCTGGTGAAGGGTCTAGAGGAGAAATCTTCTGAGGAGAGGCTGGTGTCACTTGGTCTGTTCAGCCTGGAGAAGAGGAGACTGGGGGGGGGGACCTCATAGCCATTTACTGCTTCCTCACACAGGGAGGAGGAGCAGGTGTTGCGCTCTTCTCTCTGGTGACCAGTGACAGGACCCGAGGGAATGGCAGGAAGATGTACCAAAGGAGGGTTGGGTTGCACATTAGGAAAAGGGTCTTCACCCAGAGGGTGTTGGAGCACTGGAACAGCTCCCCAGGGAAGCAGTCACAGCACCAATCCTGACAATATTAAAGAAGCATTTGGACAATGCACGCAGACACATGATGTGAATGTTGGGAGTGTCCTGCGCAGGGACAGGAGTTGGACTCAATGATCGTTGTGGGTCCCTTCCGTCGCAGGTCATTCTATGATTCTCTGATTTATTTGCCGTGGAGGAACCTGGAAGTTTTTCACTTGCAGAAACAGTGATGGGTGTTTTAGTGATTGAACACCGGGAGAGGAAAGGGGACGAGCCAGTTAGTTGGAAGGAGTTTTGAGCATGGAACCAGTTCGCTTTTCCAACCCTTTCCAGCCCATTGCCTGTCCTGCTCCTCAAGATAAGGCTGTGCTAGGGTTTAGGCACCACCCACAGGGCCTGTGAAGAGCCTCCACACTTTCCACTGTTCCGGGATGTTGGAAATTGGCTCAGAGAGCAAGGATGCGGGAGGAGCTGTGCAAGTCAGGGTCAGAAGATTATAGGGCCGTGTAGGCCAGGGATAGAACTTGTCAAGGGCAGCATAACTTGGCAAGTCGGCAAAAACAGTCTGCCCTTGAGAAGGAGATAAACACTCTAAAGAGGAGCTGAGATCCGGGAATAAGAGAAAATAACACAGAAGCTGTAACCGCAAGTAGGAGGAATATGTTAGTGTTACCTTTAGAGCTTGGCCAATAAGATAATGACGAGTAGGCGTAATTAACTGATTGTGTATATAGGTGATGGCTTGGAGCAATAAAGTTGAAGCTTGCTTGATCACTCATATTGAGCCGACTGCCTGCTTCCCCGCACCGATCTGTTAAAGGGTTACTCATGGACCCAGCGGAGGGGCCCCCTCTGCAGGTGGCGCCTGAACAATGGACCCTTTCTCAGTGCGCGGAGAGGACAAGCACCAGTGATGCAGCAGCCGGAGGGTGATCATTTCGCCTAGACCGACCAAACGGGGTCTGCACTGTGCGGAGAGCTATCTGCACGGAGAGACGTGGAGAAACGCGGTGAGACGCGGCGCGGAGACAAAGGCCTGAGTTGAACACGGGTAAAGAGGTAGCTCTCAGTTTATTGCAACACTTTTTACAAAAGCAGGGAGTTAACGGGGTTAAGCATGTATCGGGACTGATAGCCTTTGGGACTACACAAGGGGTTTTTATGAAACCTAACTCTTATTTTCAAGAAAGTGAATGGAGAGTGGTTGGAGATCGAGTATGAGACTTGGTCATAGATGACGTTAAGACTGCTAAAAAAACTAACGAAGTTGTGGCGAGCAGTTATCAATTGTTTAAGAAGATATAAATTAGAGCACAATATAGCAGCCGTAGCGATGCAGGAGTTAGAGGGTCAAGCACAGAAAAAGAAGGGAGTTATCACAATAGGAGTGGATTATGTGCCGATTCCACCTACGGGGAATCCGGTACCCGTGGGGAATAGGGAACTCCCCGTTGAAGAAAGACAACCAGAAGAATTTAGAGCTGTTCAGCCCACAGCGCCGCAATTGCCGGAGATAACAGAGACAGCAGTACAAACGTTACAGCAAGGGGGAGAGATGGCAGAAAATGAGGAAGAAATACTAGAACAATTAATACAAAGGGAACAGGGCGAAATGACCGAACATATGGAAACAATGTCACTAGATCCACAAAGAGTGTCATCCAGGCCATCACCCCAAGTAATTCAAAGGGTGGACTGGGCTGTTGTAGCAAAGGATGCGACAGCCCGGAACGACTATGAGTTATTAGACTCACTCACAGAGATGGCCTTCCCTGTAGTATTTCAACAAGGAGCCGCAGGATTACAAGGGGTACATGCGCCACTGGATTGGGAATTATTGTCGCAGTTAAGGACCACAGTTAATGAGAGTGGGCTGCATGGTGAACCTGCAAGGCAATTGCTTAATTTTATATGGGGTAACAGTATCTTGTGCGCAGAAGACATTAAAAGCATTGTGAGAATGATAATGACTCAATCAAGCCAGCTATTGTGGCAAGCTCATTGGCACCGTTTATGTGAAATAAGCGCTAATACGCCGCAGCCTCAAGGTGAGCTGGAGTTACTGTTGAGCAGCTAAGGGGAACTGGGAGATTTGCTCCTATCGATATGCAAGTACAATTGGGGCCAGCAATTTGCATGGAAAGTATGAGAACAGCTAGAAGGGCAATGGACACGGTAAAAACTGTACCCCCCCCCCCCCGCCCCCCCACCCCATCATATATGTCGCTGAAGCAGGGGTCCCATGAGCCCTTCGCATCATTTGTGGACAAAATCACTGAGGCCATGAACAAGGGAGATGTACCAGAATGAATGAAAGGAGCCTTGCTTAGGCAGTGCGTGATGGAAAATAGCAATCCCGCCACCAAAGCCATATTGGTTACACTGCCAAATGGTGCTACTACAGAAATGATGTTAGAAAGGATGAGCTGAGTACCAGCAGGCCCTCAAGCATTTTTAGTAGATGCAATACGAGAATTAGGAAGAGGATTAGTGCAAGCGCAGAGGCAAGCATTTGCTGCCCTAGCACCATTAACCCCGATAAAAGAAGAAAAAAAGTCGGTTACAGAAACCAAGGTGTTTTAGGTGTGGGCGGGACGGACATTGTAAGCGACAGTGCAGGGTAAGAGTATGGTGTCCGAATTGCAATTCGGGATCCCACGCCACCGTCACCTGCTGAGTTTCGGGAAACGGCCAACCCAGCGTGAGGAGTCGCCGCGCGTCGACAACAGTAGCTGCTCCCGTGCAATATACGACTCCCGTTGGAGGCCAGCCTCCTACGACAACACCCATGCAGTCTCCGCACAACAACTTCAACCAGCCACCAGAGGAAGCCTTGGACTGGTTGTGGAAACAGCAGTAGACATTACCTTAACTGATACCTGGCCTCAAAAGAGCCCGACCACAGTTAAAGGACCGATAATGATCTCTGGACAGCCACAAGGAGCGTTACTATTGGGCCGGTCATCAAGTGGACTTAAAGGACTTTTCATATTACCTGGAGTTATTGATGCTGATTATACTGGAGTAATACAGATTGTAGTGCAGACGACCTTTCCGCCAATACATAGCCCAAAAGGGACCACAATCGCTCAGCTCGTCCCTGTAAACAACCCATTGGCTGACTCATCGGCTACGCCGCCCAAGGAGCGAGGGGACCAAGGTTTTGGTTCAACAGGAGGACTTGCTTTGCTCCTGTTGCCATTGAATCAACGGCCTGTTGTACCTGTTGTTTTTGATAATGGACATCAGCAAACTCGCGTATGAGCCTTACTAGATACTGGTGCGGATGTAACCATAGTGACTAATCACCTTTGGCTGCGAGATTGGCCTCTTCAGCAGGCGGCCCCAGGTGTGGAGGGTGTGGGCGGCACGGCACCTGTCCAACGCAGTGTGCAAAGAATTTTTGTTATTGTGGATGGAGGAAAGGCAACCACGATAGTAACTGTAATGCCGCTGCCCATTGGTGTCAATGTCCTCATCGGACGTGACATCTTAGGACAAATGGGGGTGATGATAACCACTCATCCAGCATCTTTTCCTTCACAGTCACTGCGTTGAATTTCCCAATTCAGCTAACATGGCTAACTGACAAGCCAGTGCGGACTGAGCAGTGGCCGCTGAAAAAGGAGAGTCTTGTGCAAGCAGCAGCATTGGTACAAGAACAACTAGAACAGGGTCATCTCAAACCGTCTGTAAGCCCTTGGAACACTCCTATATTTGTAATAAGAAAGAAGTCAGGAAAATATTGACTGGTGCATGATTTACGAGTGGTAAATGATCAGATGCAAGCGATGGGAACGTTACAACCTGGCCTTCCTAACCCTGCCATAATTCCGGAAGGATGGTATCTCTTAATAGTTAATTGAAAGGACTGTTTCTTTACTATTGGCTTACACCCGAGAGATACTGAACGTTTTGCCTTTACTGTGCCATCAATTAATCGGGAAGCTCCTGCGGCACGATACGGGTGGACTGTGTTGCCGCAAGGAATGAAAAACAGTCCTACATTAGGTCAGCTGTTTGTAGATGCTGCACTAGCACCTGTGCGTGAAGCCTGGCCAGCGGCAATTATTCATCATTACATGGATGATATATTAATAGCACAAGCTGAGCCATTTGTAGAGCAACAAGAACAGTTTTTAACACAGCAACTAGAAAAACAAGGGCTAGTAGTAGCCGCGGAAAAAGCTACAGAGAGAAGCGCCATGGAAGTATTTGGGGTGGAAGATTTCCGACTCTCATATCCATCCACAAAAACGACCTTACATACAAACTTAAAAACAATTAATGACGCTCAGAAATTGTTAGGAGACCTCCAATGGCTTCGACCTGTTGTAGGTTTTAACAACGACGAATTAGATATTCTGCGACCACTCTTAAAGGGCACAGATCCAGCGACACCAGTGATGGTAACACCCGCTCAACAGGCCGCCATACAGCGACTTGGTGAGCAGATCGCTCACAGATGCGTGCATCGACGAGACCCTGATCTCCCTATTGACCTGACTATTATGATCGGCAAAGAGCAATTCATTGGTGCACTTACTCAGTGCAAAACGAAAACGGGGGACACGACAAGGGTTTTGGAACGGTTGTTCCCGTCACTACAGCCGAAAACAACAATACAGACAAGAACGGCGAATTTAGCGGAACTAATAAGAAAAGGTCGCTCAAGAATGGGGCAAATAGCAGGAGAAGAGCCAAGTACGATATACCTACCAATTAAATGAGGAGCTTTAGAATGGCTGATTCAACAGTCATCGGACCTTCAGCTGAGTTTACTCACAACAGGTGATAGTGAAATTGACGTGAGCTGACTTGCGTCGCCAGTGTTAAAATGGATGGCTCAACAAAACTGGATGGTAATTCCCAAACTTAGTAGACGGCCTTTGCAAAATGCAGGAACTCTCTTTACTGACGCAGGACGCAAATCTCGAAGAGCAGCAGCAATGTGGCAGATCAATGGCGAATGGTGCCACAAAATTATTCCGGCAGCGCCAGAAGACACTTTGCAAACGATGGAATTATCAGCTGTCATTTGGGCCTTTTCGGAATGGCTAAATGAGCCACTGAACGTGGTAACGGACTCTCTGTATGTAGCCGGGATCGTGGCCCGAGTGGAGGACGCGCGAGTCCGAGCCCTGCAGAACAATAGACTGTATATGTTGTTGCAAACATTGCAATCTGCCATTGGTCAGAGGCAACATCCGTATGCGATAATACACACAAGAAGTCATAAATGGACGGAAGGCTTGGGTGAAGGAAATCAGAGGACAGATGACTTTGTTACTGTTAACTTTCCAGTGAATAAATTTACTATGGCCAGAGAAGCACACGCTGAGTTTCATCAAAGTGCTAGAGGCATTCATAAACAATTTGGCATTTCTTTGGAAGATGCCTGTGGGATAGTGCGGGCATGTCCCGAGTGCAGCCATCAAGGCCCAAGGATTAGGCATTGAAGTCAACCCTCGTGGGCTAGGCCCACGGGAAATTTGGCAAATGGACGTCACCCATGTCCCTGAGTTTGGGAGACTTAGATATGTGCATGTTACGGTGGACAGGTTTATGGCCGGTTTATGCCCTGGGATACGGCAGCACCGGATGGACAGGCAGTCTGGGGAGCGAAAGGCTGGAGAGCAGCCCTGCAGAAAGGGACCTGGGGGCTCTGCTAGCAAGTTGACCGTAAGGCAGCAGTGCTCTGGCAGCCGCAAGGGCAACCGTGTCCTGGGGGGCATCCAGCATTGCTTCTCCCCATCTTGAGCACTGGGGGCAGTTTTGAGCACCACAGGCTAAAAGGGATCTAAAGCTACTGGAGAGTGTCCAGAGGAGGCCACGAAGCTGGTGAAGGGTCTAGAGGAGAAATCTTCTGAGGAGAGGCTGGTGTCACTTGGTCTGTTCAGCCTGGAGAAGAGGAGACTGGGGGGGGGGAACCTCATAGCCATTTACTGCTTCCTCACACAGGGAGGAGGAGCAGGTGTTGCGCTCTTCTCTCTGGTGACCAGTGACAGGACCCGAGGGAATGGCAGGAAGATGTACCAAAGGAGGGTTGGGTTGCACATTAGGAAAAGGGTCTTCACCCAGAGGGTGTTGGAGCACTGGAACAGCTCCCCAGGGAAGCAGTCACAGCACCAATCCTGACAATATTAAAGAAGCATTTGGACAATGCACGCAGACACATGATGTGAATGTTGGGAGTGTCCTGCGCAGGGACAGGAGTTGGACTCAATGATCGTTGAGGGTCCCTTCCGTCGCAGGTCATTCTATGATTCTCTGATTTATTTGCCGTGGAGGAACCTGGAAGTTTTTCACTTGCAGAAACAGTGATGGGTGTTTCAGTGATTGAACACCGGGAGAGGAAAGGGGACGAGCCAGTTAGTTGGAAGGAGTTTTGAGCATGGAACCAGTTCGCTTTTCCAACCCTTTCCAGCCCATTGCCTGTCCTGCTCCTCAAGATAAGGCTGTGCTAGGGTTTAGGCACCACCCACAGGGCCTGTGAAGAGCCTCCACACTTTCCACTGTTCCGGGATGTTGGAAATTGGCTCAGAGAGCAAGGATGCGGGAGGAGCTGTGCAAGTCAGGGTCAGAAGATTATAGGGCCGTGTAGGCCAGGGATAGAACTTGTCAAGGGCAGCATAACTTGGCAAGTCGGCAAAAACAGTCTGCCCTTGAGAAGGAGATAAACACTCTAAAGAGGAGCTGAGATCCGGGAATAAGAGAAAATAACACAGAAGCTGTAACCGCAAGTAGGAGGAATATGTTAGTGTTACCTTTAGAGCTTGGCCAATAAGATAATGACGAGTAGGCGTAATTAACTGATTGTGTATATAGGTGATGGCTTGGAGCAATAAAGTTGAAGCTTGCTTGATCACTCATATTGAGCCGACTGCCTGCTTCCCCGCACCGATCTGTTAAAGGGTTACTCATGGACCCAGCGGAGGGGCCCCCTCTGCAGGTGGCGCCTGAACAATGGACCCTTTCTCAGTGCGCGGAGAGGACAAGCACCAGTGATGCAGCAGCCGGAGGGTGATCATTTCGCCTAGACCGACCAAACGGGGTCTGCACTGTGCGGAGAGCTATCTGCACGGAGAGACGTGGAGAAACGCGGTGAGACGCGGCGCGGAGACAAAGGCCTGAGTTGAACACGGGTAAAGAGGTAGCTCTCAGTTTATTGCAACACTTTTTACAAAAGCAGGGAGTTAACGGGGTTAAGCATGTATCGGGACTGATAGCCTTTGGGACTACACAAGGGGTTTTTATGAAACCTAACTCTTATTTTCAAGAAAGTGAATGGAGAGTGGTTGGAGATCGAGTATGAGACTTGGTCATAGATGACGTTAAGACTGCTAAAAAAACTAACGAAGTTGTGGCGAGCAGTTATCAATTGTTTAAGAAGATATAAATTAGAGCACAATATAGCAGCCGTAGCGATGCAGGAGTTAGAGGGTCAAGCACAGAAAAAGAAGGGAGTTATCACAATAGGAGTGGATTATGTGCCGATTCCACCTACGGGGAATCCGGTACCCGTGGGGAATAGGGAACTCCCCGTTGAAGAAAGACAACCAGAAGAATTTAGAGCTGTTCAGCCCACAGCGCCGCAATTGCCGGAGATAACAGAGACAGCAGTACAAACGTTACAGCAAGGGGGAGAGATGGCAGAAAATGAGGAAGAAATACTAGAACAATTAATACAAAGGGAACAGGGCGAAATGACCGAACATATGGAAACAATGTCACTAGATCCACAAAGAGTGTCATCCAGGCCACCACCCCAAGTAATTCAAAGGGTGGACTGGGCTGTTGTAGCAAAGGATGCGACAGCCCGGAACGACTATGAGTTATTAGACTCACTCACAGAGATGGCCTTCCCTGTAGTATTTCAACAAGGAGCCGCAGGATTACAAGGGGTACATGCGCCACTGGATTGGGAATTATTGTCGCAGTTAAGGACCACAGTTAATGAGAGTGGGCTGCATGGTGAACCTGCAAGGCAATTGCTTAATTTTATATGGGGTAACAGTATCTTGTGCGCAGAAGACATTAAAAGCATTGTGAGAATGATAATGACTCAATCAAGCCAGCTATTGTGGCAAGCTCATTGGCACCGTTTATGTGAGATAAGCGCTAATACGCCGCAGCCTCAAGGTGAGCTGGAGTTACTGTTGAGCAGCTAAGGGGAACTGGGAGATTTGCTCCTATCGATATGCAAGTACAATTGGGGCCAGCAATTTGCATGGAAAGTATGAGAACAGCTAGAAGGGCAATGGACACGGTAAAAACTGTACCCCCCCCCCCCCCGCCCCCCCACCCCATCATATATGTCGCTGAAGCAGGGGTCCCATGAGCCCTTCGCATCATTTGTGGACAAAATCACTGAGGCCATGAACAAGGGAGATGTACCAGAATGAATGAAAGGAGCCTTGCTTAGGCAGTGCGTGATGGAAAATAGCAATCCCGCCACCAAAGCCATATTGGTTACACTGCCAAATGGTGCTACTACAGAAATGATGTTAGAAAGGATGAGCTGAGTACCAGCAGGCCCTCAAGCATTTTTAGTAGATGCAATACGAGAATTAGGAAGAGGATTAGTGCAAGCGCAGAGGCAAGCATTTGCTGCCCTAGCACCATTAACCCCGATAAAAGAAGAAAAAAAGTCGGTTACAGAAACCAAGGTGTTTTAGGTGTGGGCGGGACGGACATTGTAAGCGACAGTGCAGGGTAAGAGTATGGTGTCCGAATTGCAATTCGGGATCCCACGCCACCGTCACCTGCTGAGTTTCGGGAAACGGCCAACCCAGCGTGAGGAGTCGCCGCGCGTCGACAACAGTAGCTGCTCCCGTGCAATATACGACTCCCGTTGGAGGCCAGCCTCCTACGACAACACCCATGCAGTCTCCGCACAACAACTTCAACCAGCCACCAGAGGAAGCCTTGGACTGGTTGTGGAAACAGCAGTAGACATTACCTTAACTGATACCTGGCCTCAAAAGAGCCCGACCACAGTTAAAGGACCGATAATGATCTCTGGACAGCCACAAGGAGCGTTACTATTGGGCCGGTCATCAAGTGGACTTAAAGGACTTTTCATATTACCTGGAGTTATTGATGCTGATTATACTGGAGTAATACAGATTGTAGTGCAGACGACCTTTCCGCCAATACATAGCCCAAAAGGGACCACAATCGCTCAGCTCGTCCCTGTAAACAACCCATTGGCTGACTCATCGGCTACGCCGCCCAAGGAGCGAGGGGACCAAGGTTTTGGTTCAACAGGAGGACTTGCTTTGCTCCTGTTGCCATTGAATCAACGGCCTGTTGTACCTGTTGTTTTTGATAATGGACATCAGCAAACTCGCGTATGAGCCTTACTAGATACTGGTGCGGATGTAACCATAGTGACTAATCACCTTTGGCTGCGAGATTGGCCTCTTCAGCAGGCGGCCCCAGGTGTGGAGGGTGTGGGCGGCACGGCACCTGTCCAACGCAGTGTGCAAAGAATTTTTGTTATTGTGGATGGAGGAAAGGCAACCACGATAGTAACTGTAATGCCGCTGCCCATTGGTGTCAATGTCCTCATCGGACGTGACATCTTAGGACAAATGGGGGTGATGATAACCACTCATCCAGCATCTTTTCCTTCACAGTCACTGCGTTGAATTTCCCAATTCAGCTAACATGGCTAACTGACAAGCCAGTGCGGACTGAGCAGTGGCCGCTGAAAAAGGAGAGTCTTGTGCAAGCAGCAGCATTGGTACAAGAACAACTAGAACAGGGTCATCTTAAACCGTCTCTAAGCCCTTGGAACACTCCTATATTTGTAATAAGAAAGAAGTCAGGAAAATATTGACTGGTGCATGATTTACGAGTGGTAAATGATCAGATGCAAGCGATGGGAACGTTACAACCTGGCCTTCCTAACCCTGCCATAATTCCGGAAGGATGGTATCTCTTAATAGTTAATTGAAAGGACTGTTTCTTTACTATTGGCTTACACCCGAGAGATACTGAACGTTTTGCCTTTACTGTGCCATCAATTAATCGGGAAGCTCCTGCGGCACGATACGGGTGGACTGTGTTGCCGCAAGGAATGAAAAACAGTCCTACATTAGGTCAGCTGTTTGTAGATGCTGCACTAGCACCTGTGCGTGAAGCCTGGCCAGCGGCAATTATTCATCATTACATGGATGATATATTAATAGCACAAGCTGAGCCATTTGTAGAGCAACAAGAACAGTTTTTAACACAGCAACTAGAAAAACAAGGGCTAGTAGTAGCCGCGGAAAAAGCTACAGAGAGAAGCGCCATGGAAGTATTTGGGGTGGAAGATTTCCGACTCTCATATCCATCCACAAAAACGACCTTACATACAAACTTAAAAACAATTAATGACGCTCAGAAATTGTTAGGAGACCTCCAATGGCTTCGACCTGTTGTAGGTTTTAACAACGACGAATTAGATATTCTGCGACCACTCTTAAAGGGCACAGATCCAGCGACACCAGTGATGGTAACACCCGCTCAACAGGCCGCCATACAGCGACTTGGTGAGCAGATCGCTCACAGATGCGTGCATCGACGAGACCCTGATCTCCCTATTGACCTGACTATTATGATCGGCAAAGAGCAATTCATTGGTGCACTTACTCAGTGCAAAACGAAAACGGGGGACACGACAAGGGTTTTGGAACGGTTGTTCCCGTCACTACAGCCGAAAACAACAATACAGACAAGAACGGCGAATTTAGCGGAACTAATAAGAAAAGGTCGCTCAAGAATGGGGCAAATAGCAGGAGAAGAGCCAAGTACGATATACCTACCAATTAAATGAGGAGCTTTAGAATGGCTGATTCAACAGTCATCGGACCTTCAGCTGAGTTTACTCACAACAGGTGATAGTGAAATTGACGTGAGCTGACTTGCGTCGCCAGTGTTAAAATGGATGGCTCAACAAAACTGGATGGTAATTCCCAAACTTAGTAGACGGCCTTTGCAAAATGCAGGAACTCTCTTTACTGACGCAGGACGCAAATCTCGAAGAGCAGCAGCAATGTGGCAGATCAATGGCGAATGGTGCCACAAAATTATTCCGGCAGCGCCAGAAGACACTTTGCAAACGATGGAATTATCAGCTGTCATTTGGGCCTTTTTGGAATGGCTAAATGAGCCACTGAACGTGGTAACGGACTCTCTGTATGTAGCCGGGATCGTGGCCCGAGTGGAGGACGCGCGAGTCCGAGCCCTGCAGAACAATAGACTGTATATGTTGTTGCAAACATTGCAATCTGCCATTGGTCAGAGGCAACATCCGTATGCGATAATACACACAAGAAGTCATAAATGGACGGAAGGCTTGGGTGAAGGAAATCAGAGGACAGATGACTTTGTTACTGTTAACTTTCCAGTGAATAAATTTACTATGGCCAGAGAAGCACACGCTGAGTTTCATCAAAGTGCTAGAGGCATTCATAAACAATTTGGCATTTCTTTGGAAGATGCCTGTGGGATAGTGCGGGCATGTCCCGAGTGCAGCCATCAAGGCCCAAGGATTAGGCATTGAAGTCAACCCTCGTGGGCTAGGCCCACGGGAAATTTGGCAAATGGACGTCACCCATGTCCCTGAGTTTGGGAGACTTAGATATGTGCATGTTACGGTGGACAGGTTTATGGCCGGTTTATGCCCTGGGATACGGCAGCACCGGATGGACAGGCAGTCTGGGGAGCGAAAGGCTGGAGAGCAGCCCTGCAGAAAGGGACCTGGGGGCTCTGCTAGCAAGTTGACCGTAAGGCAGCAGTGCTCTGGCAGCCGCAAGGGCAACCGTGTCCTGGGGGGCATCCAGCATTGCTTCTCCCCATCTTGAGCACTGGGGGCAGTTTTGAGCACCACAGGCTAAAAGGGATCTAAAGCTACTGGAGAGTGTCCAGAGGAGGCCACGAAGCTGGTGAAGGGTCTAGAGGAGAAATCTTCTGAGGAGAGGCTGGTGTCACTTGGTCTGTTCAGCCTGGAGAAGAGGAGACTGGGGGGGGGGAACCTCATAGCCATTTACTGCTTCCTCACACAGGGAGGAGGAGCAGGTGTTGCGCTCTTCTCTCTGGTGACCAGTGACAGGACCCGAGGGAATGGCAGGAAGATGTACCAAAGGAGGGTTGGGTTGCACATTAGGAAAAGGGTCTTCACCCAGAGGGTGTTGGAGCACTGGAACAGCTCCCCAGGGAAGCAGTCACAGCACCAATCCTGACAATATTAAAGAAGCATTTGGACAATGCACGCAGACACATGATGTGAATGTTGGGAGTGTCCTGCGCAGGGACAGGAGTTGGACTCAATGATCGTTGAGGGTCCCTTCCGTCGCAGGTCATTCTATGATTCTCTGATTTATTTGCCGTGGAGGAACCTGGAAGTTTTTCACTTGCAGAAACAGTGATGGGTGTTTCAGTGATTGAACACCGGGAGAGGAAAGGGGACGAGCCAGTTAGTTGGAAGGAGTTTTGAGCATGGAACCAGTTCGCTTTTCCAACCCTTTCCAGCCCATTGCCTGTCCTGCTCCTCAAGATAAGGCTGTGCTAGGGTTTAGGCACCACCCACAGGGCCTGTGAAGAGCCTCCACACTTTCCACTGTTCCGGGATGTTGGAAATTGGCTCAGAGAGCAAGGACGCGGGAGGAGCTGTGCAAGTCAGGGTCAGAAGATTATAGGGCCGTGTAGGCCAGGGATAGAACTTGTCAAGGGCAGCATAACTTGGCAAGTCGGCAAAAACAGTCTGCCCTTGAGAAGGAGATAAACACTCTAAAGAGGAGCTGAGATCCGGGAATAAGAGAAAATAACACAGAAGCTGTAACCGCAAGTAGGAGGAATATGTTAGTGTTACCTTTAGAGCTTGGCCAATAAGATAATGACGAGTAGGCGTAATTAACTGATTGTGTATATAGGTGATGGCTTGGAGCAATAAAGTTGAAGCTTGCTTGATCACTCATATTGAGCCGACTGCCTGCTTCCCCGCACCGATCTGTTAAAGGGTTACTCATGGACCCAGCGGAGGGGCCCCCTCTGCAGGTGGCGCCTGAACAATGGACCCTTTCTCAGTGCGCGGAGAGGACAAGCACCAGTGATGCAGCAGCCGGAGGGTGATCATTTCGCCTAGACCGACCAAACGGGGTCTGCACTGTGCGGAGAGCTATCTGCACGGAGAGACGTGGAGAAACGCGGTGAGACGCGGCGCGGAGACAAAGGCCTGAGTTGAACACGGGTAAAGAGGTAGCTCTCAGTTTATTGCAACACTTTTTACAAAAGCAGGGAGTTAACGGGGTTAAGCATGTATCGGGGCTGATAGCCTTTGGGACTACACAAGGGGTTTTTATGAAACCTAACTCTTATTTTCAAGAAAGTGAATGGAGAGTGGTTGGAGATCGAGTATGAGACTTGGTCATAGATGACGTTAAGACTGCTAAAAAAACTATCGAAGTTGTGGCGAGCAGTTATCAATTGTTTAAGAAGATATAAATTAGAGCACAATATAGCAGCCGTAGCGATGCAGGAGTTAGAAGGTCAAGCACAGAAAAAGAAGGGAGTTATCACAATAGGAGTGGATTATGTGCCGATTCCACCTACGGGGAATCCGGTACCCGTGGGGAATAGGGAACTCCCCGTTGAAGAAAGACAACCAGAAGAATTTAGAGCTGTTCAGCCCACAGCGCCGCAATTGCCGGAGATAACAGAGACAGCAGTACAAACGTTACAGCAAGGGGGAGAGATGGCAGAAAATGAGGAAGAAATACTAGAACAATTAATACAAAGGGAACAGGGCGAAATGACCGAACATATGGAAACAATGTCACTAGATCCACAAAGAGTGTCATCCAGGCCATCACCCCAAGTAATTCAAAGGGTGGACTGGGCTGTTGTAGCAAAGGATGCGACAGCCCGGAACGACTATGAGTTATTAGACTCACTCACAGAGATGGCCTTCCCTGTAGTATTTCAACAAGGAGCCGCAGGATTACAAGGGGTACATGCGCCACTGGATTGGGAATTATTGTCGCAGTTAAGGACCACAGTTAATGAGAGTGGGCTGCATGGTGAACCTGCAAGGCAATTGCTTAATTTTATATGGGGTAACAGTATCTTGTGCGCAGAAGACATTAAAAGCATTGTGAGAATGATAATGACTCAATCAAGCCAGCTATTGTGGCAAGCTCATTGGCACCGTTTATGTGAGATAAGCGCTAATACGCCGCAGCCTCAAGGTGAGCTGGAGTTACTGTTGAGCAGCTAAGGGGAACTGGGAGATTTGCTCCTATCGATATGCAAGTACAATTGGGGCCAGCAATTTCTATGGAAAGTATGAGAACAGCTAGAAGGGCAATGGACACGGTAAAAACTGTACCCCCCCCCCCCCCCCGCCCCCCCACCCCATCATATATGTCGCTGAAGCAGGGATCCCATGAGCCCTTCGCATCATTTGTGGACAAAATCACTGAGGCCATGAACAAGGGAGATGTACCAGAATGAATGAAAGGAGCCTTGCTTAGGCAGTGCGTGATGGAAAATAGCAATCCCGCCACCAAAGCCATATTGGTTACACTGCCAAATGGTGCTACTACAGAAATGATGTTAGAAAGGATGAGCTGAGTACCAGCAGGCCCTCAAGCATTTTTAGTAGATGCAATACGAGAATTAGGAAGAGGATTAGTGCAAGCGCAGAGGCAAGCATTTGCTGCCCTAGCACCATTAACCCCGATAAAAGAAGAAAAAAAGTCGGTTACAGAAACCAAGGTGTTTTAGGTGTGGGCGGGACGGACATTGTAAGCGACAGTGCAGGGTAAGAGTATGGTGTCCGAATTGCAATTCGGGATCCCACGCCACCGTCACCTGCTGAGTTTCGGGAAACGGCCAACCCAGCGTGAGGAGTCGCCGCGCGTCGACAACAGTAGCTGCTCCCGTGCAATATACGACTCCCGTTGGAGGCCAGCCTCCTACGACAACACCCATGCAGTCTCCGCACAACAACTTCAACCAGCCACCAGAGGAAGCCTTGGACTGGTTGTGGAAACAGCAGTAGACATTACCTTAACTGATACCTGGCCTCAAAAGAGCCCGACCACAGTTAAAGGACCGATAATGATCTCTGGACAGCCACAAGGAGCGTTACTATTGGGCCGGTCATCAAGTGGACTTAAAGGACTTTTCATATTACCTGGAGTTATTGATGCTGATTATACTGGAGTAATACAGATTGTAGTGCAGACGACCTTTCCGCCAATACATAGCCCAAAAGGGACCACAATCGCTCAGCTCGTCCCTGTAAACAACCCATTGGCTGACTCATCGGCTACGCCGCCCAAGGAGCGAGGGGACCAAGGTTTTGGTTCAACAGGAGGACTTGCTTTGCTCCTGTTGCCATTGAATCAACGGCCTGTTGTACCTGTTGTTTTTGATAATGGACATCAGCAAACTCGCGTATGAGCCTTACTAGATACTGGTGCGGATGTAACCATAGTGACTAATCACCTTTGGCTGCGAGATTGGCCTCTTCAGCAGGCGGCCCCAGGTGTGGAGGGTGTGGGCGGCACGGCACCTGTCCAACGCAGTGTGCAAAGAATTTTTGTTATTGTGGATGGAGGAAAGGCAACCACGATAGTAACTGTAATGCCGCTGCCCATTGGTGTCAATGTCCTCATCGGACGTGACATCTTAGGACAAATGGGGGTGATGATAACCACTCATCCAGCATCTTTTCCTTCACAGTCACTGCGTTGAATTTCCCAATTCAGCTAACATGGCTAACTGACAAGCCAGTGCGGACTGAGCAGTGGCCGCTGAAAAAGGAGAGTCTTGTGCAAGCAGCAGCATTGGTACAAGAACAACTAGAACAGGGTCATCTTAAACCGTCTCTAAGCCCTTGGAACACTCCTATATTTGTAATAAGAAAGAAGTCAGGAAAATATTGACTGGTGCATGATTTACGAGTGGTAAATGATCAGATGCAAGCGATGGGAACGTTACAACCTGGCCTTCCTAACCCTGCCATAATTCCGGAAGGATGGTATCTCTTAATAGTTAATTGAAAGGACTGTTTCTTTACTATTGGCTTACACCCGAGAGATACTGAACGTTTTGCCTTTACTGTGCCATCAATTAATCGGGAAGCTCCTGCGGCACGATACGGGTGGACTGTGTTGCCGCAAGGAATGAAAAACAGTCCTACATTAGGTCAGCTGTTTGTAGATGCTGCACTAGCACCTGTGCGTGATGCCTGGCCAGCGGCAATTATTCATCATTACATGGATGATATATTAATAGCACAAGCTGAGCCATTTGTAGAGCAACAAGAACAGTTTTTAACACAGCAACTAGAAAAACAAGGGCTAGTAGTAGCCGCGGAAAAAGCTACAGAGAGAAGCGCCATGGAAGTATTTGGGGTGGAAGATTTCCGACTCTCATATCCATCCACAAAAACGACCTTACATACAAACTTAAAAACAATTAATGACACTCAGAAATTGTTAGGAGACCTCCAATGGCTTCGACCTGTTGTAGGTTTTAACAACGACGAATTAGATATTCTGCGACCACTCTTAAAGGGCACAGATCCAGCGACACCAGTGATGGTAACACCCGCTCAACAGGCCGCCATACAGCGACTTGGTGAGCAGATCGCTCACAGATGCGTGCATCGACGAGACCCTGATCTCCCTATTGACCTGACTATTATGATCGGCAAAGAGCAATTCATTGGTGCACTTACTCAGTGCAAAACGAAAACGGGGGACACGACAAGGGTTTTGGAACGGTTGTTCCCGTCACTACAGCCGAAAACAACAATACAGACAAGAACGGCGAATTTAGCGGAACTAATAAGAAAAGGTCGCTCAAGAATGGGGCAAATAGCAGGAGAAGAGCCAAGTACGATATACCTACCAATTAAATGAGGAGCTCTAGAATGGCTGATTCAACAGTCATCGGACCTTCAGCTGAGTTTACTCACAACAGGTGATAGTGAAATTGACGTGAGCTGACTTGCGTCGCCAGTGTTAAAATGGATGGCTCAACAAAACTGGATGGTAATTCCCAAACTTAGTAGACGGCCTTTGCAAAATGCAGGAACTCTCTTTACTGACGCAGGACGCAAATCTCGAAGAGCAGCAGCAATGTGGCAGATCAATGGCGAATGGTGCCACAAAATTATTCCGGCAGCGCCAGAAGACACTTTGCAAACGATGGAATTATCAGCTGTCATTTGGGCCTTTTTGGAATGGCTAAATGAGCCACTGAACGTGGTAACGGACTCTCTGTATGTAGCCGGGATCGTGGCCCGAGTGGAGGACGCGCGAGTCCGAGCCCTGCAGAACAATAGACTGTATATGTTGTTGCAAACATTGCAATCTGCCATTGGTCAGAGGCAACATCCGTATGCGATAATACACACAAGAAGTCATAAATGGACGGAAGGCTTGGGTGAAGGAAATCAGAGGACAGATGACTTTGTTACTGTTAACTTTCCAGTGAATAAATTTACTATGGCCAGAGAAGCACACGCTGAGTTTCATCAAAGTGCTAGAGGCATTCATAGACAATTTGGCCTTTCTTTGGAAGATGCCTGTGGGATAGTGCGGGCATGTCCCGAGTGCAGCCATCAAGGCCCAGGATTAGGCATTGGAGTCAACCCTCGTGGGCTAGGCCCACGGGAAATTTGGCAAATGGACGTCACCCATGTCCCTGAGTTTGGGAGACTTAGATATGTGCATGTTACGGTGGACAGGTTTATGGCCGGTTTATGCCCTGGGATACGGCAGCACCGGATGGACCGGCAGTCTGGGGAGCGAAAGGCTGGAGAGCAGCCCTGCAGAAAGGGACCTGGGGGCTCTGCTAGCAAGTTGACCGTAAGGCAGCAGTGCTCTGGCAGCCGCAAGGGCAACCGTGTCCTGGGGGGCATCCAGCATTGCTTCTCCCCATCTTGAGCACTGGGGGCAGTTTTGAGCACCACAGGCTAAAAGGGATCTAAAGCTACTGGAGAGTGTCCAGAGGAGGCCACGAAGCTGGTGAAGGGTCTAGAGGAGAAATCTTCTGAGGAGAGGCTGGTGTCACTTGGTCTGTTCAGCCTGGAGAAGAGGAGACTGGGGGGGGGGGACCTCATAGCCATTTACTGCTTCCTCACACAGGGAGGAGGAGCAGGTGTTGCGCTCTTCTCTCTGGTGACCAGTGACAGGACCCGAGGGAATGGCAGGAAGATGTACCAAAGGAGGGTTGGGTTGCACATTAGGAAAAGGGTCTTCACCCAGAGGGTGTTGGAGCACTGGAACAGCTCCCCAGGGAAGCAGTCACAGCACCAATCCTGACAATATTAAAGAAGCATTTGGACAATGCACGCAGACACATGATGTGAATGTTGGGAGTGTCCTGCGCAGGGACAGGAGTTGGACTCAATGATCGTTGTGGGTCCCTTCCGTCGCAGGTCATTCTATGATTCTCTGATTTATTTGCCGTGGAGGAACCTGGAAGTTTTTCACTTGCAGAAACAGTGATGGGTGTTTTAGTGATTGAACACCGGGAGAGGAAAGGGGACGAGCCAGTTAGTTGGAAGGAGTTTTGAGCATGGAACCAGTTCGCTTTTCCAACCCTTTCCAGCCCATTGCCTGTCCTGCTCCTCAAGATAAGGCTGTGCTAGGGTTTAGGCACCACCCACAGGGCCTGTGAAGAGCCTCCACACTTTCCACTGTTCCGGGATGTTGGAAATTGGCTCAGAGAGCAAGGATGCGGGAGGAGCTGTGCAAGTCAGGGTCAGAAGATTATAGGGCCGTGTAGGCCAGGGATAGAACTTGTCAAGGGCAGCATAACTTGGCAAGTCGGCAAAAACAGTCTGCCCTTGAGAAGGAGATAAACACTCTAAAGAGGAGCTGAGATCCGGGAATAAGAGAAAATAACACAGAAGCTGTAACCGCAAGTAGGAGGAATATGTTAGTGTTACCTTTAGAGCTTGGCCAATAAGATAATGACGAGTAGGCGTAATTAACTGATTGTGTATATAGGTGATGGCTTGGAGCAATAAAGTTGAAGCTTGCTTGATCACTCATATTGAGCCGACTGCCTGCTTCCCCGCACCGATCTGTTAAAGGGTTACTCATGGACCCAGCGGAGGGGCCCCCTCTGCAGGTGGCGCCTGAACAATGGACCCTTTCTCAGTGCGCGGAGAGGACAAGCACCAGTGATGCAGCAGCCGGAGGGTGATCATTTCGCCTAGACCGACCAAACGGGGTCTGCACTGTGCGGAGAGCTATCTGCACGGAGAGACGTGGAGAAACGCGGTGAGACGCGGCGCGGAGACAAAGGCCTGAGTTGAACACGGGTAAAGAGGTAGCTCTCAGTTTATTGCAACACTTTTTACAAAAGCAGGGAGTTAACGGGGTTAAGCATGTATCGGGGCTGATAGCCTTTGGGACTACACAAGGGGTTTTTATGAAACCTAACTCTTATTTACAAGAAAGTGAATGGAGAGTGGTTGGAGATCGAGTATGAGACTTGGTCATAGATGACGTTAAGACTGCTAAAAAAAAAACTAACGAAGTTGTGGCGAGCAGTTATCAATTGTTTAAGAAGATATAAATTAGAGCACAATATAGCAGCCGTAGCGATGCAGGAGTTAGAGGGTCAAGCAGAGAAAAAGGAGGGAGTTATCACAATAGGAGTGGATTATGTGCCGATTCCACCTACGGGGAATCCGGTACCCGTGGGGAATAGGGAACTCCCCGTTGAAGAAAGACAACCAGAAGAATTTAGAGCTGTTCAGCCCACAGCGCCGCAATTGCCGGAGATAACAGAGACAGCAGTACAAACGTTACAGCAAGGGGGAGAGATGGCAGAAAATGAGGAAGAAATACTAGAACAATTAATACAAAGGGAACAGGGCGAAATGACCGAACATATGGAAACAATGTCACTAGATCCACAAAGAGTGTCATCCAGGCCATCACCCCAAGTAATTCAAAGGGTGGACTGGGCTGTTGTAGCAAAGGATGCGACAGCCCGGAACGACTATGAGTTATTAGACTCACTCACAGAGATGGCCTTCCCTGTAGTATTTCAACAAGGAGCCGCAGGATTACAAGGGGTACATGCGCCACTGGATTGGGAATTATTGTCGCAGTTAAGGACCACAGTTAATGAGAGTGGGCTGCATGGTGAACCTGCAAGGCAATTGCTTAATTTTATATGGGGTAACAGTATCTTGTGCGCAGAAGACATTAAAAGCATTGTGAGAATGATAATGACTCAATCAAGCCAGCTATTGTGGCAAGCTCATTGGCACCGTTTATGTGAGATAAGCGCTAATACGCCGCAGCCTCAAGGTGAGCTGGAGTTACTGTTGAGCAGCTAAGGGGAACTGGGAGATTTGCTCCTATCGATATGCAAGTACAATTGGGGCCAGCAATTTCTATGGAAAGTATGAGAACAGCTAGAAGGGCAATGGACACGGTAAAAACTGTACCCCCCCCCCCCCCCCGCCCCCCCACCCCATCATATATGTCGCTGAAGCAGGGGTCCCATGAGCCCTTCGCATCATTTGTGGACAAAATCACTGAGGCCATGAACAAGGGAGATGTACCAGAATGAATGAAAGGAGCCTTGCTTAGGCAGTGCGTGATGGAAAATAGCAATCCCGCCACCAAAGCCATATTGGTTACACTGCCAAATGGTGCTACTACAGAAATGATGTTAGAAAGGATGAGCTGAGTACCAGCAGGCCCTCAAGCATTTTTAGTAGATGCAATACGAGAATTAGGAAGAGGATTAGTGCAAGCGCAGAGGCAAGCATTTGCTGCCCTAGCACCATTAACCCCGATAAAAGAAGAAAAAAAGTCGGTTACAGAAACCAAGGTGTTTTAGGTGTGGGCGGGACGGACATTGTAAGCGACAGTGCAGGGTAAGAGTATGGTGTCCGAATTGCAATTCGGGATCCCACGCCACCGTCACCTGCTGAGTTTCGGGAAACGGCCAACCCAGCGTGAGGAGTCGCCGCGCGTCGACAACAGTAGCTGCTCCCGTGCAATATACGACTCCCGTTGGAGGCCAGCCTCCTACGACAACACCCATGCAGTCTCCGCACAACAACTTCAACCAGCCACCAGAGGAAGCCTTGGACTGGTTGTGGAAACAGCAGTAGACATTACCTTAACTGATACCTGGCCTCAAAAGAGCCCGACCACAGTTAAAGGACCGATAATGATCTCTGGACAGCCACAAGGAGCGTTACTATTGGGCCGGTCATCAAGTGGACTTAAAGGACTTTTCATATTACCTGGAGTTATTGATGCTGATTATACTGGAGTAATACAGATTGTAGTGCAGACGACCTTTCCGCCAATACATAGCCCAAAAGGGACCACAATCGCTCAGCTCGTCCCTGTAAACAACCCATTGGCTGACTCATCGGCTACGCCGCCCAAGGAGCGAGGGGACCAAGGTTTTGGTTCAACAGGAGGACTTGCTTTGCTCCTGTTGCCATTGAATCAACGGCCTGTTGTACCTGTTGTTTTTGATAATGGACATCAGCAAACTCGCGTATGAGCCTTACTAGATACTGGTGCGGATGTAACCATAGTGACTAATCACCTTTGGCTGCGAGATTGGCCTCTTCAGCAGGCGGCCCCAGGTGTGGAGGGTGTGGGCGGCACGGCACCTGTCCAACGCAGTGTGCAAAGAATTTTTGTTATTGTGGATGGAGGAAAGGCAACCACGATAGTAACTGTAATGCCGCTGCCCATTGGTGTCAATGTCCTCATCGGACGTGACATCTTAGGACAAATGGGGGTGATGATAACCACTCATCCAGCATCTTTTCCTTCACAGTCACTGCGTTGAATTTCCCAATTCAGCTAACATGGCTAACTGACAAGCCAGTGCGGACTGAGCAGTGGCCGCTGAAAAAGGAGAGTCTTGTGCAAGCAGCAGCATTGGTACAAGAACAACTAGAACAGGGTCATCTTAAACCGTCTCTAAGCCCTTGGAACACTCCTATATTTGTAATAAGAAAGAAGTCAGGAAAATATTGACTGGTGCATGATTTACGAGTGGTAAATGATCAGATGCAAGCGATGGGAACGTTACAACCTGGCCTTCCTAACCCTGCCATAATTCCGGAAGGATGGTATCTCTTAATAGTTAATTGAAAGGACTGTTTCTTTACTATTGGCTTACACCCGAGAGATACTGAACGTTTTGCCTTTACTGTGCCATCAATTAATCGGGAAGCTCCTGCGGCACGATACGGGTGGACTGTGTTGCCGCAAGGAATGAAAAACAGTCCTACATTAGGTCAGCTGTTTGTAGATGCTGCACTAGCACCTGTGCGTGAAGCCTGGCCAGCGGCAATTATTCATCATTACATGGATGATATATTAATAGCACAAGCTGAGCCATTTGTAGAGCAACAAGAACAGTTTTTAACACAGCAACTAGAAAAACAAGGGCTAGTAGTAGCCGCGGAAAAAGCTACAGAGAGAAGCGCCATGGAAGTATTTGGGGTGGAAGATTTCCGACTCTCATATCCATCCACAAAAACGACCTTACATACAAACTTAAAAACAATTAATGACGCTCAGAAATTGTTAGGAGACCTCCAATGGCTTCGACCTGTTGTAGGTTTTAACAACGACGAATTAGATATTCTGCGACCACTCTTAAAGGGCACAGATCCAGCGACACCAGTGATGGTAACACCCACTCAACAGGCCGCCATACAGCGACTTGGTGAGCAGATCGCTCACAGATGCGTGCATCGACGAGACCCTGATCTCCCTATTGACCTGACTATTATGATCGGCAAAGAGCAATTCATTGGTGCACTTACTCAGTGCAAAACGAAAACGGGGGACACGACAAGGGTTTTGGAACGGTTGTTCCCGTCACTACAGCCGAAAACAACAATACAGACAAGAACGGCGAATTTAGCGGAACTAATAAGAAAAGGTCGCTCAAGAATGGGGCAAATAGCAGGAGAAGAGCCAAGTACGATATACCTACCAATTAAATGAGGAGCTTTAGAATGGATGATTCAACAGTCATCGGACCTTCAGCTGAGTTTACTCACAACAGGTGATAGTGAAATTGACGTGAGCTGACTTGCGTCGCCAGTGTTAAAATGGATGGCTCAACAAAACTGGATGGTAATTCCCAAACTTAGTAGACGGCCTTTGCAAAATGCAGGAACTCTCTTTACTGACGCAGGACGCAAATCTCGAAGAGCAGCAGCAATGTGGCAGATCAATGGCGAATGGTGCCACAAAATTATTCCGGCAGCGCCAGAAGACACTTTGCAAACGATGGAATTATCAGCTGTCATTTGGGCCTTTTTGGAATGGCTAAATGAGCCACTGAACGTGGTAACGGACTCTCTGTATGTAGCCGGGATCGTGGCCCGAGTGGAGGACGCGCGAGTCCGAGCCCTGCAGAACAATAGACTGTATATGTTGTTGCAAACATTGCAATCTGCCATTGGTCAGAGGCAACATCCGTATGCGATAATACACACAAGAAGTCATAAATGGACGGAAGGCTTGGGTGAAGGAAATCAGAGGACAGATGACTTTGTTACTGTTAACTTTCCAGTGAATAAATTTACTATGGCCAGAGAAGCACACGCTGAGTTTCATCAAAGTGCTAGAGGCATTCATAAACAATTTGGCATTTCTTTGGAAGATGCCTGTGGGATAGTGCGGGCATGTCCCGAGTGCAGCCATCAAGGCCCAAGGATTAGGCATTGAAGTCAACCCTCGTGGGCTAGGCCCACGGGAAATTTGGCAAATGGACGTCACCCATGTCCCTGAGTTTGGGAGACTTAGATATGTGCATGTTACGGTGGACAGGTTTATGCCCTGGGATACGGCAGCACCGGATGGACAGGCAGCCTGGGGAGCGAAAGGCTGGAGAGCAGCCCTGCAGAAAGGGACCTGGGGGCTCTGCTAGCAAGTTGACCGTAAGGCAGCAGTGCTCTGGCAGCCGCAAGGGCAACCGTGTCCTGGGGGGCATCCAGCATTGCTTCTCCCCATCTTGAGCACTGGGGGCAGTTTTGAGCACCACAGGCTAAAAGGGATCTAAAGCTACTGGAGAGTGTCCAGAGGAGGCCACGAAGCTGGTGAAGGGTCTAGAGGAGAAATCTTCTGAGGAGAGGCTGGTGTCACTTGGTCTGTTCAGCCTGGAGAAGAGGAGACTGGGGGGGGGGAACCTCATAGCCATTTACTGCTTCCTCACACAGGGAGGAGGAGCAGGTGTTGCGCTCTTCTCTCTGGTGACCAGTGACAGGACCCGAGGGAATGGCAGGAAGATGTACCAAAGGAGGGTTGGGTTGCACATTAGGAAAAGGGTCTTCACCCAGAGGGTGTTGGAGCACTGGAACAGCTCCCCAGGGAAGCAGTCACAGCACCAATCCTGACAATATTAAAGAAGCATTTGGACAATGCACGCAGACACATGATGTGAATGTTGGGAGTGTCCTGCGCAGGGACAGGAGTTGGACTCAATGATCGTTGAGGGTCCCTTCCGTCGCAGGTCATTCTATGATTCTCTGATTTATTTGCCGTGGAGGAACCTGGAAGTTTTTCACTTGCAGAAACAGTGATGGGTGTTTTAGTGATTGAACACCGGGAGAGGAAAGGGGACGAGCCAGTTAGTTGGAAGGAGTTTTGAGCATGGAACCAGTTCGCTTTTCCAACCCTTTCCAGCCCATTGCCTGTCCTGCTCCTCAAGATAAGGCTGTGCTAGGGTTTAGGCACCACCCACAGGGCCTGTGAAGAGCCTCCACACTTTCCACTGTTCCGGGATGTTGGAAATTGGCTCAGAGAGCAAGGACGCGGGAGGAGCTGTGCAAGTCAGGGTCAGAAGATTATAGGGCCGTGTAGGCCAGGGATAGAACTTGTCAAGGGCAGCATAACTTGGCAAGTCGGCAAAAACAGTCTGCCCTTGAGAAGGAGATAAACACTCTAAAGAGGAGCTGAGATCCGGGAATAAGAGAAAATAACACAGAAGCTGTAACCGCAAGTAGGAGGAATATGTTAGTGTTACCTTTAGAGCTTGGCCAATAAGATAATGACGAGTAGGCGTAATTAACTGATTGTGTATATAGGTGATGGCTTGGAGCAATAAAGTTGAAGCTTGCTTGATCACTCATATTGAGCCGACTGCCTGCTTCCCCGCACCGATCTGTTAAAGGGTTACTCATGGACCCAGCGGAGGGGCCCCCTCTGCAGGTGGCGCCTGAACAATGGACCCTTTCTCAGTGCGCGGAGAGGACAAGCACCAGTGATGCAGCAGCCGGAGGGTGATCATTTCGCCTAGACCGACCAAACGGGGTCTGCACTGTGCGGAGAGCTATCTGCACGGAGAGACGTGGAGAAACGCGGTGAGACGCGGCGCGGAGACAAAGGCCTGAGTTGAACACGGGTAAAGAGGTAGCTCTCAGTTTATTGCAACACTTTTTACAAAAGCAGGGAGTTAACGGGGTTAAGCATGTATCGGGGCTGATAGCCTTTGGGACTACACAAGGGGTTTTTATGAAACCTAACTCTTATTTACAAGAAAGTGAATGGAGAGTGGTTGGAGATCGAGTATGAGACTTGGTCATAGATGACGTTAAGACTGCTAAAAAAAAAACTAACGAAGTTGTGGCGAGCAGTTATCAATTGTTTAAGAAGATATAAATTAGAGCACAATATAGCAGCCGTAGCGATGCAGGAGTTAGAGGGTCAAGCAGAGAAAAAGGAGGGAGTTATCACAATAGGAGTGGATTATGTGTCGATTCCACCTACGGGGAATCCGGTACCCGTGGGGAATAGGGAACTCCCCGTTGAAGAAAGACAACCAGAAGAATTTAGAGCTGTTCAGCCCACAGCGCCGCAATTGCCGGAGATAACAGAGACAGCAGTACAAACGTTACAGCAAGGGGGAGAGATGGCAGAAAATGAGGAAGAAATACTAGAACAATTAATACAAAGGGAACAGGGCGAAATGACCGAACATATGGAAACAATGTCACTAGATCCACAAAGAGTGTCATCCAGGCCATCACCCCAAGTAATTCAAAGGGTGGACTGGGCTGTTGTAGCAAAGGATGCGACAGCCCGGAACGACTATGAGTTATTAGACTCACTCACAGAGATGGCCTTCCCTGTAGTATTTCAACAAGGAGCCGCAGGATTACAAGGGGTACATGCGCCACTGGATTGGGAATTATTGTCGCAGTTAAGGACCACAGTTAATGAGAGTGGGCTGCATGGTGAACCTGCAAGGCAATTGCTTAATTTTATATGGGGTAACAGTATCTTGTGTGCAGAAGACATTAAAAGCATTGTGAGAATGATAATGACTCAATCAAGCCAGCTATTGTGGCAAGCTCATTGGCACCGTTTATGTGAGATAAGCGCTAATACGCCGCAGCCTCAAGGTGAGCTGGAGTTACTGTTGAGCAGCTAAGGGGAACTGGGAGATTTGCTCCTATCGATATGCAAGTACAATTGGGGCCAGCAATTTCTATGGAAAGTATGAGAACAGCTAGAAGGGCAATGGACACGGTAAAAACTGTACCCCCCACCCCCCGCCCCCCCACCCCATCATATATGTCGCTGAAGCAGGGGTCCCATGAGCCCTTCGCATCATTTGTGGACAAAATCACTGAGGCCATGAACAAGGGAGATGTACCAGAATGAATGAAAGGAGCCTTGCTTAGGCAGTGCGTGATGGAAAATAGCAATCCCGCCACCAAAGCCATATTGGTTACACTGCCAAATGGTGCTACTACAGAAATGATGTTAGAAAGGATGAGCTGAGTACCAGCAGGCCCTCAAGCATTTTTAGTAGATGCAATACGAGAATTAGGAAGAGGATTAGTGCAAGCGCAGAGGCAAGCATTTGCTGCCCTAGCACCATTAACCCCGATAAAAGAAGAAAAAAAGTCGGTTACAGAAACCAAGGTGTTTTAGGTGTGGGCGGGACGGACATTGTAAGCGACAGTGCAGGGTAAGAGTATGGTGTCCGAATTGCAATTCGGGATCCCACGCCACCGTCACCTGCTGAGTTTCGGGAAACGGCCAACCCAGCGTGAGGAGTCGCCGCGCGTCGACAACAGTAGCTGCTCCCGTGCAATATACGACTCCCGTTGGAGGCCAGCCTCCTACGACAACACCCATGCAGTCTCCGCACAACAACTTCAACCAGCCACCAGAGGAAGCCTTGGACTGGTTGTGGAAACAGCAGTAGACATTACCTTAACTGATACCTGGCCTCAAAAGAGCCCGACCACAGTTAAAGGACCGATAATGATCTCTGGACAGCCACAAGGAGCGTTACTATTGGGCCGGTCATCAAGTGGACTTAAAGGACTTTTCATATTACCTGGAGTTATTGATGCTGATTATACTGGAGTAATACAGATTGTAGTGCAGACGACCTTTCCGCCAATACATAGCCCAAAAGGGACCACAATCGCTCAGCTCGTCCCTGTAAACAACCCATTGGCTGACTCATCGGCTACGCCGCCCAAGGAGCGAGGGGACCAAGGTTTTGGTTCAACAGGAGGACTTGCTTTGCTCCTGTTGCCATTGAATCAACGGCCTGTTGTACCTGTTGTTTTTGATAATGGACATCAGCAAACTCGCGTATGAGCCTTACTAGATACTGGTGCGGATGTAACCATAGTGACTAATCACCTTTGGCTGCGAGATTGGCCTCTTCAGCAGGCGGCCCCAGGTGTGGAGGGTGTGGGCGGCACGGCACCTGTCCAACGCAGTGTGCAAAGAATTTTTGTTATTGTGGATGGAGGAAAGGCAACCACGATAGTAACTGTAATGCCGCTGCCCATTGGTGTCAATGTCCTCATCGGACGTGACATCTTAGGACAAATGGGGGTGATGATAACCACTCATCCAGCATCTTTTCCTTCACAGTCACTGCGTTGAATTTCCCAATTCAGCTAACATGGCTAACTGACAAGCCAGTGCGGACTGAGCAGTGGCCGCTGAAAAAGGAGAGTCTTGTGCAAGCAGCAGCATTGGTACAAGAACAACTAGAACAGGGTCATCTTAAACCGTCTCTAAGCCCTTGGAACACTCCTATATTTGTAATAAGAAAGAAGTCAGGAAAATATTGACTGGTGCATGATTTACGAGTGGTAAATGATCAGATGCAAGCGATGGGAACGTTACAACCTGGCCTTCCTAACCCTGCCATAATTCCGGAAGGATGGTATCTCTTAATAGTTAATTGAAAGGACTGTTTCTTTACTATTGGCTTACACCCGCGAGATACTGAACGTTTTGCCTTTACTGTGCCATCAATTAATCGGGAAGCTCCTGCGGCACGATACGGGTGGACTGTGTTGCCGCAAGGAATGAAAAACAGTCCTACATTAGGTCAGCTGTTTGTAGATGCTGCACTAGCACCTGTGCGTGATGCCTGGCCAGCGGCAATTATTCATCATTACATGGATGATATATTAATAGCACAAGCTGAGCCATTTGTAGAGCAACAAGAACAGTTTTTAACACAGCAACTAGAAAAACAAGGGCTAGTAGTAGCCGCGGAAAAAGCTACAGAGAGAAGCGCCATGGAAGTATTTGGGGTGGAAGATTTCCGACTCTCATATCCATCCACAAAAACGACCTTACATACAAACTTAAAAACAATTAATGACGCTCAGAAATTGTTAGGAGACCTCCAATGGCTTCGACCTGTTGTAGGTTTTAACAACGACGAATTAGATATTCTGCGACCACTCTTAAAGGGCACAGATCCAGCGACACCAGTGATGGTAACACCCGCTCAACAGGCCGCCATACAGCGACTTGGTGAGCAGATCGCTCACAGATGCGTGCATCGACGAGACCCTGATCTCCCTATTGACCTGACTATTATGATCGGCAAAGAGCAATTCATTGGTGCACTTACTCAGTGCAAAACGAAAACGGGGGACACGACAAGGGTTTTGGAACGGTTGTTCCCGTCACTACAGCCGAAAACAACAATACAGACAAGAACGGCGAATTTAGCGGAACTAATAAGAAAAGGTCGCTCAAGAATGGGGCAAATAGCAGGAGAAGAGCCAAGTACGATATACCTACCAATTAAATGAGGAGCTTTAGAATGGCTGATTCAACAGTCATCGGACCTTCAGCTGAGTTTACTCACAACAGGTGATAGTGAAATTGACGTGAGCTGACTTGCGTCGCCAGTGTTAAAATGGATGGCTCAACAAAACTGGATGGTAATTCCCAAACTTAGTAGACGGCCTTTGCAAAATGCAGGAACTCTCTTTACTGACGCAGGACGCAAATCTCGAAGAGCAGCAGCAATGTGGCAGATCAATGGCGAATGGTGCCACAAAATTATTCCGGCAGCGCCAGAAGACACTTTGCAAACGATGGAATTATCAGCTGTCATTTGGGCCTTTTTGGAATGGCTAAATGAGCCACTGAACGTGGTAACGGACTCTCTGTATGTAGCCGGGATCGTGGCCCGAGTGGAGGACGCGCGAGTCCGAGCCCTGCAGAACAATAGACTGTATATGTTGTTGCAAACATTGCAATCTGCCATTGGTCAGAGGCAACATCCGTATGCGATAATACACACAAGAAGTCATAAATGGACTGAAGGCTTGGGTGAAGGAAATCAGAGGACAGATGACTTTGTTACTGTTAACTTTCCAGTGAATAAATTTACTATGGCCAGAGAAGCACACGCTGAGTTTCATCAAAGTGCTAGAGGCATTCATAGACAATTTGGCCTTTCTTTGGAAGATGCCTGTGGGATAGTGCGGGCATGTCCCGAGTGCAGCCATCAAGGCCCAGGATTAGGCATTGGAGTCAACCCTCGTGGGCTAGGCCCACGGGAAATTTGGCAAATGGACGTCACCCATGTCCCTGAGTTTGGGAGACTTAGATATGTGCATGTTACGGTGGACAGGTTTATGGCCGGTTTATGCCCTGGGATACGGCAGCACCGGATGGACAGGCAGCCTGGGGAGCGAAAGGCTGGAGAGCAGCCCTGCAGAAAGGGACCTGGGGGCTCTGCTAGCAAGTTGACCGTAAGGCAGCAGTGCTCTGGCAGCCGCAAGGGCAACCGTGTCCTGGGGGGCATCCAGCATTGCTTCTCCCCACCTTGAGCACTGGGGGCAGTTTTGAGCACCACAGGCTAAAAGGGATCTAAAGCTACTGGAGAGTGTCCAGAGGAGGCCATGAAGCTGGTGAAGGGTCTAGAGGAGAAATCTTCTGAGGAGAGGCTGGTGTCACTTGGTCTGTTCAGCCTGGAGAAGAGGAGACTGGGGGGGGGGACCTCATAGCCATTTACTGCTTCCTCACACAGGGAGGAGGAGCAGGTGTTGCGCTCTTCTCTCTGGTGACCAGTGACAGGACCCGAGGGAATGGCAGGAAGATGTACCAAAGGAGGGTTGGGTTGCACATTAGGAAAAGGGTCTTCACCCAGAGGGTGTTGGAGCACTGGAACAGCTCCCCAGGGAAGCAGTCACAGCACCAATCCTGACAATATTAAAGAAGCATTTGGACAATGCACGCAGACACATGATGTGAATGTTGGGAGTGTCCTGCGCAGGGACAGGAGTTGGACTCAATGATCGTTGTGGGTCCCTTCCGTCGCAGGTCATTCTATGATTCTCTGATTTATTTGCCGTGGAGGAACCTGGAAGTTTTTCACTTGCAGAAACAGTGATGGGTGTTTTAGTGATTGAACACCGGGAGAGGAAAGGGGACGAGCCAGTTAGTTGGAAGGAGTTTTGAGCATGGAACCAGTTCGCTTTTCCAACCCTTTCCAGCCCATTGCCTGTCCTGCTCCTCAAGATAAGGCTGTGCTAGGGTTTAGGCACCACCCACAGGGCCTGTGAAGAGCCTCCACACTTTCCACTGTTCCGGGATGTTGGAAATTGGCTCAGAGAGCAAGGACGCGGGAGGAGCTGTGCAAGTCAGGGTCAGAAGATTATAGGGCCGTGTAGGCCAGGGATAGAACTTGTCAAGGGCAGCATAACTTGGCAAGTCGGCAAAAACAGTCTGCCCTTGAGAAGGAGATAAACACTCTAAAGAGGAGCTGAGATCCGGGAATAAGAGAAAATAACACAGAAGCTGTAACCGCAAGTAGGAGGAATATGTTAGTGTTACCTTTAGAGCTTGGCCAATAAGATAATGACGAGTAGGCGTAATTAACTGATTGTGTATATAGGTGATGGCTTGGAGCAATAAAGTTGAAGCTTGCTTGATCACTCATATTGAGCCGACTGCCTGCTTCCCCGCACCGATCTGTTAAAGGGTTACTCATGGACCCAGCGGAGGGGCCCCCTCTGCAGGTGGCGCCTGAACAATGGACCCTTTCTCAGTGCGCGGAGAGGACAAGCACCAGTGATGCAGCAGCCGGAGGGTGATCATTTCGCCTAGACCGACCAAACGGGGTCTGCACTGTGCGGAGAGCTATCTGCACGGAGAGACGTGGAGAAACGCGGTGAGACGCGGCGCGGAGACAAAGGCCTGAGTTGAACACGGGTAAAGAGGTAGCTCTCAGTTTATTGCAACACTTTTTACAAAAGCAGGGAGTTAACGGGGTTAAGCATGTATCGGGGCTGATAGCCTTTGGGACTACACAAGGGGTTTTTATGAAACCTAACTCTTATTTTCAAGAAAGTGAATGGAGAGTGGTTGGAGATCGAGTATGAGACTTGGTCATAGATGACGTTAAGACTGCTAAAAAAACTATCGAAGTTGTGGCGAGCAGTTATCAATTGTTTAAGAAGATATAAATTAGAGCACAATATAGCAGCCGTAGCGATGCAGGAGTTAGAAGGTCAAGCACAGAAAAAGAAGGGAGTTATCACAATAGGAGTGGATTATGTGCCGATTCCACCTACGGGGAATCCGGTACCCGTGGGGAATAGGGAACTCCCCGTTGAAGAAAGACAACCAGAAGAATTTAGAGCTGTTCAGCCCACAGCGCCGCAATTGCCGGAGATAACAGAGACAGCAGTACAAACGTTACAGCAAGGGGGAGAGATGGCAGAAAATGAGGAAGAAATACTAGAACAATTAATACAAAGGGAACAGGGCGAAATGACCGAACATATGGAAACAATGTCACTAGATCCACAAAGAGTGTCATCCAGGCCATCACCCCAAGTAATTCAAAGGGTGGACTGGGCTGTTGTAGCAAAGGATGCGACAGCCCGGAACGACTATGAGTTATTAGACTCACTCACAGAGATAGCCTTCCCTGTAGTATTTCAACAAGGAGCCGCAGGATTACAAGGGGTACATGCGCCACTGGATTGGGAATTATTGTCGCAGTTAAGGACCACAGTTAATGAGAGTGGGCTGCATGGTGAACCTGCAAGGCAATTGCTTAATTTTATATGGGGTAACAGTATCTTGTGCGCAGAAGACATTAAAAGCATTGTGAGAATGATAATGACTCAATCAAGCCAGCTATTGTGGCAAGCTCATTGGCACCATTTATGTGAGATAAGCGCTAATACGCCGCAGCCTCAAGGTGAGCTGGAGTTACTGTTGAGCAGCTAAGGGGAACTGGGAGATTTGCTCCTATCGATATGCAAGTACAATTGGGGCCAGCAATTTCTATGGAAAGTATGAGAACAGCTAGAAGGGCAATGGACACGGTAAAAACTGTACCCCCCCCCCCCCCCCCCGCCCCCCCACCCCATCATATATGTCGCTGAAGCAGGGATCCCATGAGCCCTTCGCATCATTTGTGGACAAAATCACTGAGGCCATGAACAAGGGAGATGTACCAGAATGAATGAAAGGAGCCTTGCTTAGGCAGTGCGTGATGGAAAATAGCAATCCCGCCACCAAAGCCATATTGGTTACACTGCCAAATGGTGCTACTACAGAAATGATGTTAGAAAGGATGAGCTGAGTACCAGCAGGCCCTCAAGCATTTTTAGTAGATGCAATACGAGAATTAGGAAGAGGATTAGTGCAAGCGCAGAGGCAAGCATTTGCTGCCCTAGCACCATTAACCCCGATAAAAGAAGAAAAAAAGTCGGTTACAGAAACCAAGGTGTTTTAGGTGTGGGCGGGACGGACATTGTAAGCGACAGTGCAGGGTAAGAGTATGGTGTCCGAATTGCAATTCGGGATCCCACGCCACCGTCACCTGCTGAGTTTCGGGAAACGGCCAACCCAGCGTGAGGAGTCGCCGCGCGTCGACAACAGTAGCTGCTCCCGTGCAATATACGACTCCCGTTGGAGGCCAGCCTCCTACGACAACACCCATGCAGTCTCCGCACAACAACTTCAACCAGCCACCAGAGGAAGCCTTGGACTGGTTGTGGAAACAGCAGTAGACATTACCTTAACTGATACCTGGCCTCAAAAGAGCCCGACCACAGTTAAAGGACCGATAATGATCTCTGGACAGCCACAAGGAGCGTTACTATTGGGCCGGTCATCAAGTGGACTTAAAGGACTTTTCATATTACCTGGAGTTATTGATGCTGATTATACTGGAGTAATACAGATTGTAGTGCAGACGACCTTTCCGCCAATACATAGCCCAAAAGGGACCACAATCGCTCAGCTCGTCCCTGTAAACAACCCATTGGCTGACTCATCGGCTACGCCGCCCAAGGAGCGAGGGGACCAAGGTTTTGGTTCAACAGGAGGACTTGCTTTGCTCCTGTTGCCATTGAATCAACGGCCTGTTGTACCTGTTGTTTTTGATAATGGACATCAGCAAACTCGCGTATGAGCCTTACTAGATACTGGTGCGGATGTAACCATAGTGACTAATCACCTTTGGCTGCGAGATTGGCCTCTTCAGCAGGCGGCCCCAGGTGTGGAGGGTGTGGGCGGCACGGCACCTGTCCAACGCAGTGTGCAAAGAATTTTTGTTATTGTGGATGGAGGAAAGGCAACCACGATAGTAACTGTAATGCCGCTGCCCATTGGTGTCAATGTCCTCATCGGACGTGACATCTTAGGACAAATGGGGGTGATGATAACCACTCATCCAGCATCTTTTCCTTCACAGTCACTGCGTTGAATTTCCCAATTCAGCTAACATGGCTAACTGACAAGCCAGTGCGGACTGAGCAGTGGCCGCTGAAAAAGGAGAGTCTTGTGCAAGCAGCAGCATTGGTACAAGAACAACTAGAACAGGGTCATCTTAAACCGTCTCTAAGCCCTTGGAACACTCCTATATTTGTAATAAGAAAGAAGTCAGGAAAATATTGACTGGTGCATGATTTACGAGTGGTAAATGATCAGATGCAAGCGATGGGAACGTTACAACCTGGCCTTCCTAACCCTGCCATAATTCCGGAAGGATGGTATCTCTTAATAGTTAATTGAAAGGACTGTTTCTTTACTATTGGCTTACACCCGAGAGATACTGAACGTTTTGCCTTTACTGTGCCATCAATTAATCGGGAAGCTCCTGCGGCACGATACGGGTGGACTGTGTTGCCGCAAGGAATGAAAAACAGTCCTACATTAGGTCAGCTGTTTGTAGATGCTGCACTAGCACCTGTGCGTGAAGCCTGGCCAGCGGCAATTATTCATCATTACATGGATGATATATTAATAGCACAAGCTGAGCCATTTGTAGAGCAACAAGAACAGTTTTTAACACAGCAACTAGAAAAACAAGGGCTAGTAGTAGCCGCGGAAAAAGCTACAGAGAGAAGCGCCATGGAAGTATTTGGGGTGGAAGATTTCCGACTCTCATATCCATCCACAAAAACGACCTTACATACAAACTTAAAAACAATTAATGACGCTCAGAAATTGTTAGGAGACCTCCAATGGCTTCGACCTGTTGTAGGTTTTAACAACGACGAATTAGATAGTCTGCGACCACTCTTAAAGGGCACAGATCCAGCGACACCAGTGATGGTAACACCCGCTCAACAGGCCGCCATACAGCGACTTGGTGAGCAGATCGCTCACAGATGCGTGCATCGACGAGACCCTGATCTCCCTATTGACCTGACTATTATGATCGGCAAAGAGCAATTCATTGGTGCACTTACTCAGTGCAAAACGAAAACGGGGGACACGACAAGGGTTTTGGAACGGTTGTTCCCGTCACTACAGCCGAAAACAACAATACAGACAAGAACGGCGAATTTAGCGGAACTAATAAGAAAAGGTCGCTCAAGAATGGGGCAAATAGCAGGAGAAGAGCCAAGTACGATATACCTACCAATTAAATGAGGAGCTTTAGAATGGATGATTCAACAGTCATCGGACCTTCAGCTGAGTTTACTCACAACAGGTGATAGTGAAATTGACGTGAGCTGACTTGCGTCGCCAGTGTTAAAATGGATGGCTCAACAAAACTGGATGGTAATTCCCAAACTTAGTAGACGGCCTTTGCAAAATGCAGGAACTCTCTTTACTGACGCAGGACGCAAATCTCGAAGAGCAGCAGCAATGTGGCAGATCAATGGCGAATGGTGCCACAAAATTATTCCGGCAGCGCCAGAAGACACTTTGCAAGCGATGGAATTATCAGCTGTCATTTGGGCCTTTTTGGAATGGCTAAATGAGCCACTGAACGTGGTAACGGACTCTCTGTATGTAGCCGGGATCGTGGCCCGAGTGGAGGACGCGCGAGTCCGAGCCCTGCAGAACAATAGACTGTATATGTTGTTGCAAACATTGCAATCTGCCATTGGTCAGAGGCAACATCCGTATGCGATAATACACACAAGAAGTCATAAATGGACTGAAGGCTTGGGTGAAGGAAATCAGAGGACAGATGACTTTGTTACTGTTAACTTTCCAGTGAATAAATTTACTATGGCCAGAGAAGCACACGCTGAGTTTCATCAAAGTGCTAGAGGCATTCATAGACAATTTGGCCTTTCTTTGGAAGATGCCTGTGGGATAGTGCGGGCATGTCCCGAGTGCAGCCATCAAGGCCCAGGATTAGGCATTGGAGTCAACCCTCGTGGGCTAGGCCCACGGGAAATTTGGCAAATGGACGTCACCCATGTCCCTGAGTTTGGGAGACTTAGATATGTGCATGTTACGGTGGACAGGTTTATGGCCGGTTTATGCCCTGGGATACGGCAGCACCGGATGGACAGGCAGCCTGGGGAGCGAAAGGCTGGAGAGCAGCCCTGCAGAAAGGGACCTGGGGGCTCTGCTAGCAAGTTGACCGTAAGGCAGCAGTGCTCTGGCAGCCGCAAGGGCAACCGTGTCCTGGGGGGCATCCAGCATTGCTTCTCCCCACCTTGAGCACTGGGGGCAGTTTTGAGCACCACAGGCTAAAAGGGATCTAAAGCTACTGGAGAGTGTCCAGAGGAGGCCATGAAGCTGGTGAAGGGTCTAGAGGAGAAATCTTCTGAGGAGAGGCTGGTGTCACTTGGTCTGTTCAGCCTGGAGAAGAGGAGACTGGGGGGGGGGGACCTCATAGCCATTTACTGCTTCCTCACACAGGGAGGAGGAGCAGGTGTTGCGCTCTTCTCTCTGGTGACCAGTGACAGGACCCGAGGGAATGGCAGGAAGATGTACCAAAGGAGGGTTGGGTTGCACATTAGGAAAAGGGTCTTCACCCAGAGGGTGTTGGAGCACTGGAACAGCTCCCCAGGGAAGCAGTCACAGCACCAATCCTGACAATATTAAAGAAGCATTTGGACAATGCACGCAGACACATGATGTGAATGTTGGGAGTGTCCTGTGCAGGGACAGGAGTTGGACTCAATGATCGTTGTGGGTCCCTTCCGTCGCAGGTCATTCTATGATTCTCTGATTTATTTGCCGTGGAGGAACCTGGAAGTTTTTCACTTGCAGAAACAGTGATGAGTGTTTTAGTGATTGAACACCGGGAGAGGAAAGGGGACGAGCCAGTTAGTTGGAAGGAGTTTTGAGCATGGAACCAGTTCGCTTTTCCAACCCTTTCCAGCCCATTGCCTGTCCTGCTCCTCAAGATAAGGCTGTGCTAGGGTTTAGGCACCACCCACAGGGCCTGTGAAGAGCCTCCACACTTTCCACTGTTCCGGGATGTTGGAAATTGGCTCAGAGAGCAAGGACGCGGGAGGAGCTGTGCAAGTCAGGGTCAGAAGATTATAGGGCCGTGTAGGCCAGGGATAGAACTTGTCAAGGGCAGCATAACTTGGCAAGTCGGCAAAAACAGTCTGCCCTTGAGAAGGAGATAAACACTCTAAAGAGGAGCTGAGATCCGGGAATAAGAGAAAATAACACAGAAGCTGTAACCGCAAGTAGGAGGAATATGTTAGTGTTACCTTTAGAGCTTGGCCAATAAGATAATGACGAGTAGGCGTAATTAACTGATTGTGTATATAGGTGATGGCTTGGAGCAATAAAGTTGAAGCTTGCTTGATCACTCATATTGAGCCGACTGCCTGCTTCCCCGCACCGATCTGTTAAAGGGTTACTCATGGACCCAGCGGAGGGGCCCCCTCTGCAGGTGGCGCCTGAACAATGGACCCTTTCTCAGTGCGCGGAGAGGACAAGCACCAGTGATGCAGCAGCCGGAGGGTGATCATTTCGCCTAGACCGACCAAACGGGGTCTGCACTGTGCGGAGAGCTATCTGCACGGAGAGACGTGGAGAAACGCGGTGAGACGCGGCGCGGAGACAAAGGCCTGAGTTGAACACGGGTAAAGAGGTAGCTCTCAGTTTATTGCAACACTTTTTACAAAAGCAGGGAGTTAACGGGGTTAAGCATGTATCGGGGCTGATAGCCTTTGGGACTACACAAGGGGTTTTTATGAAACCTAACTCTTATTTTCAAGAAAGTGAATGGAGAGTGGTTGGAGATCGAGTATGAGACTTGGTCATAGATGACGTTAAGACTGCTAAAATAAAACTAACGAAGTTGTGGCGAGCAGTTATCAATTGTTTAAGAAGATATAAATTAGAGCACAATATAGCAGCCGTAGCGATGCAGGAGTTAAAGGGTCAAGCAGAGAAAAAGGAGGGAGTTATCACAATAGGAGTGGATTATGTGCCGATTCCACCTACGGGGAATCCGGTACCCGTGGGGAATAGGGAACTCCCAGTTGAAGAAAGACAACCAGAAGAATTTAGAGCTATTCAGCCCACAGCGCCGCAATTGCCGGCGATAACAGAGACAGCAGTACAAACGTTACAGCAAGGGGGAGAGATGGCAGAAAATGAGGAAGAAATACTAGAACAATTAATACAAAGGGAACAGGGCGAAATGACCGAACATATGGAAACAATGTCACTAGATCCACAAAGAGTGTCATCCAGGCCATCACCCCAAGTAATTCAAAGGGTGGACTGGGCTGTTGTAGCAAAGGATGCGACAGCCCGGAACGACTACGAGTTATTAGACTCACTCACAGAGATGGCCTTCCCTGTAGTATTTCAACAAGGAGCCGCAGGATTACAAGGGGTACATGCGCCATTGGATTGGGAATTATTGTCGCAGTTAAGGACCACAGTTAAGTACCACAGTTAATGAGAGTGGGCTGCATGGTGAACCTGCAAGGCAATTGCTTAATTTTATATGGGGTAACAGTATCTTGTGCGCAGAAGACATTAAAAGCATTGTAAGAATGATAATGACTCAATCAAGCCAGCTATTGTGGCAAGCTCATTGGCACCGTTTATGTGAGATAAGCGCTAATACGCCGCAGCCTCAAGGTGAGCTGGAGTTACTGTTGAGCAGCTAAGGGGAACTGGGAGATTTGCTCCTATCGATATGCAAGTACAATTGGGGCCAGCAATTTGCATGGAAAGTATGAGAACAGCTAGAAGGGCAATGGACACGGTAAAAACTGTACCCCCCACCCCCCCCCCCCCCCCCACCCCATCATATATGTCGCTGAAGCAGGGGTCCCATGAGCCCTTCGCATCATTTGTGGACAAAATCACTGAGGCCATGAACAAGGGAGATGTTCCAGAATGAATGAAAGGAGCCTTGCTTAGGCAGTGCGTGATGGAAAATAGCAATCCCGCCACCAAAGCCATATTGGTTACACTGCCAAATGGTGCTACTACAGAAATGATGTTAGAAAGGATGAGCTGAGTACCAGCAGGCCCTCAAGCATTTTTAGTAGATGCAATACGACAATTAGGAAGAGGATTAGTGCAAGCGCAGAGGCAAGCATTTGCTGCCCTAGCACCATTAACCCCGATAAAAGAAGAAAAAAGTCGGTTACAGAAACCAAGGTGTTTTAGGTGTGGGCGGGACGGACATTGTAAGCGACAGTGCAGGGTAAGAGTATGGTGTCCGAATTGCAATTCGGGATCCCACGCCACCGTCACCTGCTGAGTTTCGGGAAACGGCCAACCCAGCGTGAGGAGTCGCCGCGCGTCGACAACAGTAGCTGCTCCCGTGCAATATACGACTCCCGTTGGAGGCCAGCCTCCTACGACAACACCCATGCAGTCTCCGCACAACAACTTCAACCAGCCACCAGAGGAAGCCTTGGACTGGTTGTGGAAACAGCAGTAGACATTACCTTAACTGATACCTGGCCTCAAAAGAGCCCGACCACAGTTAAAGGACCGATAATGATCTCTGGACAGCCACAAGGAGCGTTACTATTGGGCCGGTCATCAAGTGGACTGAAAGGACTTTTCATATTACCTGGAGTTATTGATGCTGATTATACTGGAGTAATACAGATTGTAGTGCAGACGAACTTTCCGCCAATACATAGCCCAAAAGGGACCACAATCGCTCAGCTCGTCCCTGTAAACAACCCATTGGCTGACTCATCGGCTACGCCGCCCAAGGAGCGAGGGGACCAAGGTTTTGGTTCAACAGGAGGACTTGCTTTGCTCCTGTTGCCATTGAATCAACGGCCTGTTGTACCTGTTGTTTTTGATAAGGGACATCAGCAAACTCGCGTATGAGCCTTACTAGATACTGGTGCGGATGTAACCATAGTGACTAATCACCTTTGGCTGCGAGATTGGCCTCTTCAGCAGGCGGCCCCAGGTGTGGAGGGTGTGGGCGGCACGGCACCTGTCCAACGCAGTGTGCAAAGAATTTTTGTTATTGTGGATGGAGGAAAGGCAACCACGATAGTAACTGTAATGCCGCTGCCCATTGGTGTCAATGTCCTCATCGGACGTGACATCTTAGGACAAATGGGGGTGATGATAACCACTCATCCAGCATCTTTTCCTTCACAGTCACTGCGTTGAATTTCCCAATTCAGCTAACATGGCTAACTGACAAGCCAGTGCGGACTGAGCAGTGGCCGCTGAAAAAGGAGAGTCTTGTGCAAGCAGCAGCATTGGTACAAGAACAACTAGAACAGGGTCATCTTAAACCGTCTCTAAGCCCTTGGAACACTCCTATATTTGTAATAAGAAAGAAGTCAGGAAAATATTGACTGGTGCATGATTTACGAGTGGTAAGTGATCAGATGCAAGCGATGGGAACGTTACAACCTGGCCTTCCTAACCCTGCCATAATTCCAGAAGGATGGTATCTCTTAATAGTTAATTGAAAGGACTGTTTCTTTACTATTGGCTTACACCCGAGAGATACTGAACGTTTTGCCTTTACTGTGCCATCAATTAATCGGGAAGCTCCTGCGGCACGATACGGGTGGACTGTGTTGCCGCAAGGAATGAAAAACAGTCCTACATTAGGTCAGCTGTTTGTAGATGCTGCACTAGCACCTGTGCGTGAAGCCTGGCCAGCGGCAATTATTCATCATTACATGGATGATATATTAATAGCACAAGCTGAGCCATTTGTAGAGCAACAAGAACAGTTTTTAACACAGCAACTAGAAAAACAAGGGCTAGTAGTAGCCGCGGAAAAAGCTACAGAGAGAAGCGCCATGGAAGTATTTGGGGTGGAAGATTTCCGACTCTCATATCCATCCACAAAAACGACCTTACATACAAACTTAAAAACAATTAATGACGCTCAGAAATTGTTAGGAGACCTCCAATGGCTTCGACCTGTTGTAGGTTTTAACAACGACGAATTAGATATTCTGCGACCACTCTTAAAGGGCACAGATCCAGCGACACCAGTGATGGTAACACCCGCTCAACAGGCCGCCATACAGCGACTTGGTGAGCAGATCGCTCACAGATGCGTGCATCGACGAGACCCTGATCTCCCTATTGACCTGACTATTATGATCGGCAAAGAGCAATTCATTGGTGCACTTACTCAGTGCAAAACGAAAACGGGGGACACGACAAGGGTTTTGGAACGGTTGTTCCCGTCACTACAGCCGAAAACAACAATACAGACAAGAACGGCGAATTTAGCGGAACTAATAAGAAAAGGTCGCTCAAGAATGGGGCAAATAGCAGGAGAAGAGCCAAGTACGATATACCTACCAATTAAATGAGGAGCTCTAGAATGGCTGATTCAACAGTCATCGGACCTTCAGCTGAGTTTACTCACAACAGGTGATAGTGAAATTGACGTGAGCTGACTTGCGTCGCCAGTGTTAAAATGGATGGCTCAACAAAACTGGATGGTAATTCCCAAACTTAGTAGACGGCCTTTGCAAAATGCAGGAACTCTCTTTACTGACGCAGGACGCAAATCTCGAAGAGCAGCAGCAATGTGGCAGATCAATGGCGAATGGTGCCACAAAATTATTCCGGCAGCGCCAGAAGACACTTTGCAAGCGATGGAATTATCAGCTGTCATTTGGGCCTTTTTGGAATGGCTAAATGAGCCACTGAACGTGGTAACGGACTCTCTGTATGTAGCCGGGATCGTGGCCCGAGTGGAGGACGCGCGAGTCCGAGCCCTGCAGAACAATAGACTGTATATGTTGTTGCAAACGTTGCAATCTGCCATTGGTCAGAGGCAACATCCGTATGCGATAATACACACAAGAAGTCATAAATGGACTGAAGGCTTGGGTGAAGGAAATCAGAGGACAGATGACTTTGTTACTGTTAACTTTCCAGTGAATAAATTTACTATGGCCAGAGAAGCACACGCTGAGTTTCATCAAAGTGCTAGAGGCATTCATAGACAATTTGGCCTTTCTTTGGAAGATGCCTGTGGGATAGTGCGGGCATGTCCCGAGTGCAGCCATCAAGGCCCAGGATTAGGCATTGGAGTCAACCCTCGTGGGCTAGGCCCACGGGAAATTTGGCAAATGGACGTCACCCATGTCCCTGAGTTTGGGAGACTTAGATATGTGCATGTTACGGTGGACAGGTTTATGGCCGGTTTATGCCCTGGGATACGGCAGCACCGGATGGACAGGCAGCCTGGGGAGCGAAAGGCTGGAGAGCAGCCCTGCAGAAAGGGACCTGGGGGCTCTGCTAGCAAGTTGACCGTAAGGCAGCAGTGCTCTGGCAGCCGCAAGGGCAACCGTGTCCTGGGGGGCATCCAGCATTGCTTCTCCCCACCTTGAGCACTGGGGGCAGTTTTGAGCACCACAGGCTAAAAGGGATCTAAAGCTACTGGAGAGTGTCCAGAGGAGGCCATGAAGCTGGTGAAGGGTCTAGAGGAGAAATCTTCTGAGGAGAGGCTGGTGTCACTTGGTCTGTTCAGCCTGGAGAAGAGGAGACTGGGGGGGGGGACCTCATAGCCATTTACTGCTTCCTCACACAGGGAGGAGGAGCAGGTGTTGCGCTCTTCTCTCTGGTGACCAGTGACAGGACCCGAGGGAATGGCAGGAAGATGTACCAAAGGAGGGTTGGGTTGCACATTAGGAAAAGGGTCTTCACCCAGAGGGTGTTGGAGCACTGGAACAGCTCCCCAGGGAAGCAGTCACAGCACCAATCCTGACAATATTAAAGAAGCATTTGGACAATGCACGCAGACACATGATGTGAATGTTGGGAGTGTCCTGTGCAGGGACAGGAGTTGGACTCAATGATCGTTGTGGGTCCCTTCCGTCGCAGGTCATTCTATGATTCTCTGATTTATTTGCCGTGGAGGAACCTGGAAGTTTTTCACTTGCAGAAACAGTGATGAGTGTTTTAGTGATTGAACACCGGGAGAGGAAAGGGGACGAGCCAGTTAGTTGGAAGGAGTTTTGAGCATGGAACCAGTTCGCTTTTCCAACCCTTTCCAGCCCATTGCCTGTCCTGCTCCTCAAGATAAGGCTGTGCTAGGGTTTAGGCACCACCCACAGGGCCTGTGAAGAGCCTCCACACTTTCCACTGTTCCGGGATGTTGGAAATTGGCTCAGAGAGCAAGGACGCGGGAGGAGCTGTGCAAGTCAGGGTCAGAAGATTATAGGGCCGTGTAGGCCAGGGATAGAACTTGTCAAGGGCAGCATAACTTGGCAAGTCGGCAAAAACAGTCTGCCCTTGAGAAGGAGATAAACACTCTAAAGAGGAGCTGAGATCCGGGAATAAGAGAAAATAACACAGAAGCTGTAACCGCAAGTAGGAGGAATATGTTAGTGTTACCTTTAGAGCTTGGCCAATAAGATAATGACGAGTAGGCGTAATTAACTGATTGTGTATATAGGTGATGGCTTGGAGCAATAAAGTTGAAGCTTGCTTGATCACTCATATTGAGCCGACTGCCTGCTTCCCCGCACCGATCTGTTAAAGGGTTACTCATGGACCCAGCGGAGGGGCCCCCTCTGCAGGTGGCGCCTGAACAATGGACCCTTTCTCAGTGCGCGGAGAGGACAAGCACCAGTGATGCAGCAGCCGGAGGGTGATCATTTCGCCTAGACCGACCAAACGGGGTCTGCACTGTGCGGAGAGCTATCTGCACGGAGAGAGGTGGAGAAACGCGGTGAGACGCGGCGCGGAGACAAAGGCCTGAGTTGAACACGGGTAAAGAGGTAGCTCTCAGTTTATTGCAACACTTTTTACAAAAGCAGGGAGTTAACGGGGTTAAGCATGTATCGGGGCTGATAGCCTTTGGGACTACACAAGGGGTTTTTATGAAACCTAACTCTTATTTTCAAGAAAGTGAATGGAGAGTGGTTGGAGATCGAGTATGAGACTTGGTCATAGATGACGTTAAGACTGCTAAAAAAAAACTAACGAAGTTGTGGCGAGCAGTTATCAATTGTTTAAGAAGATATAAATTAGAGCACAATATAGCAGCCGTAGCGATGCAGGAGTTAGAGGGTCAAGCAGAGAAAAAGGAGGGAGTTATCACAATAGGAGTGGATTATGTGCCGATTCCACCTACGGGGAATCCGGTACCCGTGGGGAATAGGGAACTCCCAGTTGAAGAAAGACAACCAGAAGAATTTAGAGCTATTCAGCCCACAGCGCCGCAATTGCCGGCGATAACAGAGACAGCAGTACAAACGTTACAGCAAGGGGGAGAGATGGCAGAAAATGAGGAAGAAATACTAGAACAATTAATACAAAGGGAACAGGGCGAAATGACCGAACATATGGAAACAATGTCACTAGATCCACAAAGAGTGTCATCCAGGCCATCACCCCAAGTAATTCAAAGGGTGGACTGGGCTGTTGTAGCAAAGGATGCGACAGCCCGGAACGACTACGAGTTATTAGACTCACTCACAGAGATGGCCTTCCCTGTAGTATTTCAACAAGGAGCCGCAGGATTACAAGGGGTACATGCGCCATTGGATTGGGAATTATTGTCGCAGTTAAGGACCACAGTTAAGTACCACAGTTAATGAGAGTGGGCTGCATGGTGAACCTGCAAGGCAATTGCTTAATTTTATATGGGGTAACAGTATCTTGTGCGCAGAAGACATTAAAAGCATTGTAAGAATGATAATGACTCAATCAAGCCAGCTATTGTGGCAAGCTCATTGGCACCGTTTATGTGAGATAAGCGCTAATACGCCGCAGCCTCAAGGTGAGCTGGAGTTACTGTTGAGCAGCTAAGGGGAACTGGGAGATTTGCTCCTATCGATATGCAAGTACAATTGGGGCCAGCAATTTCTATGGAAAGTATGAGAACAGCTAGAAGGGCAATGGACACGGTAAAAACTGTACCCCCCACCCCCCCCCCCCACCCCATCATATATGTCGCTGAAGCAGGGGTCCCATGAGCCCTTCGCATCATTTGTGGACAAAATCACTGAGGCCATGAACAAGGGAGATGTACCAGAATGAATGAAAGGAGCCTTGCTTAGGCAGTGCGTGATGGAAAATAGCAATCCCGCCACCAAAGCCATATTGGTTACACTGCCAAATGGTGCTACTACAGAAATGATGTTAGAAAGGATGAGCTGAGTACCAGCAGGCCCTCAAGCATTTTTAGTAGATGCAATACGACAATTAGGAAGAGGATTAGTGCAAGCGCAGAGGCAAGCATTTGCTGCCCTAGCACCATTAACCCCGATAAAAGAAGAAAAAAGTCGGTTACAGAAACCAAGGTGTTTTAGGTGTGGGCGGGACGGACATTGTAAGCGACAGTGCAGGGTAAGAGTATGGTGTCCGAATTGCAATTCGGGATCCCACGCCACCGTCACCTGCTGAGTTTCGGGAAACGGCCAACCCAGCGTGAGGAGTCGCCGCGCGTCGACAACAGTAGCTGCTCCCGTGCAATATACGACTCCCGTTGGAGGCCAGCCTCCTACGACAACACCCATGCAGTCTCCGCACAACAACTTCAACCAGCCACCAGAGGAAGCCTTGGACTGGTTGTGGAAACAGCAGTAGACATTACCTTAACTGATACCTGGCCTCAAAAGAGCCCGACCACAGTTAAAGGACCGATAATGATCTCTGGACAGCCACAAGGAGCGTTACTATTGGGCCGGTCATCAAGTGGACTGAAAGGACTTTTCATATTACCTGGAGTTATTGATGCTGATTATACTGGAGTAATACAGATTGTAGTGCAGACGACCTTTCCGCCAATACATAGCCCAAAAGGGACCACAATCGCTCAGCTCGTCCCTGTAAACAACCCATTGGCTGACTCATCGGCTACGCCGCCCAAGGAGCGAGGGGACCAAGGTTTTGGTTCAACAGGAGGACTTGCTTTGCTCCTGTTGCCATTGAATCAACGGCCTGTTGTACCTGTTGTTTTTGATAATGGACATCAGCAAACTCGCGTATGAGCCTTACTAGATACTGGTGCGGATGTAACCATAGTGACTAATCACCTTTGGCTGCGAGATTGGCCTCTTCAGCAGGCGGCCCCAGGTGTGGAGGGTGTGGGCGGCACGGCACCTGTCCAACGCAGTGTGCAAAGAATTTTTGTTATTGTGGATGGAGGAAAGGCAACCACGATAGTAACTGTAATGCCGCTGCCCATTGGTGTCAATGTCCTCATCGGACGTGACATCTTAGGACAAATGGGGGTGATGATAACCACTCATCCAGCATCTTTTCCTTCACAGTCACTGCGTTGAATTTCCCAATTCAGCTAACATGGCTAACTGACAAGCCAGTGCGGACTGAGCAGTGGCCGCTGAAAAAGGAGAGTCTTGTGCAAGCAGCAGCATTGGTACAAGAACAACTAGAACAGGGTCATCTTAAACCGTCTCTAAGCCCTTGGAACACTCCTATATTTGTAATAAGAAAGAAGTCAGGAAAATATTGACTGGTGCATGATTTACGAGTGGTAAGTGATCAGATGCAAGCGATGGGAACGTTACAACCTGGCCTTCCTAACCCTGCCATAATTCCAGAAGGATGGTATCTCTTAATAGTTAATTGAAAGGACTGTTTCTTTACTATTGGCTTACACCCGAGAGATACTGAACGTTTTGCCTTTACTGTGCCATCAATTAATCGGGAAGCTCCTGCGGCACGATACGGGTGGACTGTGTTGCCGCAAGGAATGAAAAACAGTCCTACATTAGGTCAGCTGTTTGTAGATGCTGCACTAGCACCTGTGCGTGAAGCCTGGCCAGCGGCAATTATTCATCATTACATGGATGATATATTAATAGCACAAGCTGAGCCATTTGTAGAGCAACAAGAACAGTTTTTAACACAGCAACTAGAAAAACAAGGGCTAGTAGTAGCCGCGGAAAAAGCTACAGAGAGAAGCGCCATGGAAGTATTTGGGGTGGAAGATTTCCGACTCTCATATCCATCCACAAAAACGACCTTACATACAAACTTAAAAACAATTAATGACGCTCAGAAATTGTTAGGAGACCTCCAATGGCTTCGACCTGTTGTAGGTTTTAACAACGACGAATTAGATATTCTGCGACCACTCTTAAAGGGCACAGATCCAGCGACACCAGTGATGGTAACACCCGCTCAACAGGCCGCCATACAGCGACTTGGTGAGCAGATCGCTCACAGATGCGTGCATCGACGAGACTCTGATCTCCTTATTATGATCGGCAAAGAGCAATTCATTGGTGCACTTACTCAGTGCAAAACGAAAACGGGGGACACGACAAGGGTTTTGGAACGGTTGTTCCCGTCACTACAGCCGAAAACAACAATACAGACAAGAACGGCGAATTTAGCGGAACTAATAAGAAAAGGTCGCTCAAGAATGGGGCAAATAGCAGGAGAAGAGCCAAGTACGATATACCTACCAATTAAATGAGGAGCTTTAGAATGGATGATTCAACAGTCATCGGACCTTCAGCTGAGTTTACTCACAACAGGTGATAGTGAAATTGACGTGAGCTGACTTGCGTCGCCAGTGTTAAAATGGATGGCTCAACAAAACTGGATGGTAATTCCCAAACTTAGTAGACGGCCTTTGCAAAATGCAGGAACTCTCTTTACTGACGCAGGACGCAAATCTCGAAGAGCAGCAGCAATGTGGCAGATCAATGGCGAATGGTGCCACAAAATTATTCCGGCCGCGCCAGAAGACACTTTGCAAACGATGGAATTATCAGCTGTCATTTGGGCCTTTTTGGAATGGCTAAATGAGCCACTGAACGTGGTAACGGACTCTCTGTATGTAGCCGGGATCGTGGCCCGAGTGGAGGACGCGCGAGTCCGAGCCCTGCAGAACAATAGACTGTATATGTTGTTGCAAACGTTGCAATCTGCCATTGGTCAGAGGCAACATCCGTATGCGATAATACACACAAGAAGTCATAAATGGACTGAAGGCTTGGGTGAAGGAAATCAGAGGAGAGATGACTTTGTTACTGTTAACTTTCCAGTGAATAAATTTACTATGGCCAGAGAAGCACACGCTGAGTTTCATCAAAGTGCTAGAGGCATTCATAAACAATTTGGCCTTTCTTTGGAAGATGCCTGTGGGATAGTGCGGGCATGTCCCGAGTGCAGCCATCAAGGCCCAGGATTAGGCATTGGAGTCAACCCTCGTGGGCTAGGCCCACGGGAAATTTGGCAAATGGACGTCACCCATGTCCCTGAGTTTGGGAGACTTAGATATGTGCATGTTACGGTGGACAGGTTTATGGCCGGTTTATGCCCTGGGATACGGCAGCACCGGATGGACAGGCAGCCTGGGGAGCGAAAGGCTGGAGAGCAGCCCTGCAGAAAGGGACCTGGGGGCTCTGCTAGCAAGTTGACCGTAAGGCAGCAGTGCTCTGGCAGCCGCAAGGGCAACCGTGTCCTGGGGGGCATCCAGCATTGCTTCGCCCCACCTTGAGCACTGGGGGCAGTTTTGAGCACCACAGGCTAAAAAGGATCTAAAGCTACTGGAGAGTGTCCAGAGGAGGCCACGAAGCTGGTGAAGGGTCTAGAGGAGAAATCTTCTGAGGAGAGGCTTGTGTCACTTGGTCTGTTCAGCCTGGAGAAGAGGAGACTGGGGGGGGGGGACCTCATAGCCATTTACTGCTTCCTCACACAGGGAGGAGGAGCAGGTGTTGAGCTCTTCTCTCTGGTGACCAGTGACAGGACCCGAGGGAATGGCAGGAAGATGTACCAAAGGAGGGTTGGGTTGCACATTAGGAAAAGGGTCTTCACCCAGAGGGTGTTGGAGCACTGGAACAGCTCCCCAGGGAAGCAGTCACAGCACCAATCCTGACAATATTAAAGAAGCATTTGGACAATGCACGCAGACACATGATGTGAATGTTGGGAGTGTCCTGCGCAGGGACAGGAGTTGGACTCAATGATCGTTGAGGGTCCCTTCCGTCGCAGGTCATTCTATGATTCTCTGATTTATTTGCCGTGGAGGAACCTGGAAGTTTTTCACTTGCAGAAACAGTGATGGGTGTTTCAGATGGGATTGAACACCGGGAGAGGAAAGGGGACGAGCCAGTTAGTTGGAAGGAGTTTTGAGCATGGAACCAGTTCGCTTTTCCAACCCTTTCCAGCCCATTGCCTGTCCTGCTCCTCAAGATAAGGCTGTGCTAGGGTTTAGGCACCACCCACAGGGCCTGTGAAGAGCCTCCACACTTTCCACTGTTCCGGGATGTTGGAAATTGCCTCAGAGAGCAAGGACGCGGGAGGAGCTGTGCAAGTCAGGGTCAGAAGATTATAGGGCCGTGTAGGCCAGGGATAGAACTTGTCAAGGGCAGCATAACTTGGCAAGTCGGCAAAAACAGTCTGCCCTTGAGAAGGAGATAAACACTCTAAAGAGGAGCTGAGATCCGGGAATAAGAGAAAATAACACAGAAGCTGTAACCGCAAGTAGGAGGAATATGTTAGTGTTACCTTTAGAGCTTGGCCAATAAGATAATGACGAGTAGGCGTAATTAACTGATTGTGTATATAGGTGATGGCTTGGAGCAATAAAGTTGAAGCTTGCTTGATCACTCATATTGAGCCGACTGCCTGCTTCCCCGCACCGATCTGTTAAAGGGTTACTCATGGACCCAGCGGAGGGGCCCCCTCTGCAGGTGGCGCCTGAACAATGGACCCTTTCTCAGTGCGCGGAGAGGACAAGCACCAGTGATGCAGCAGCCGGAGGGTGATCATTTCGCCTAGACCGACCAAACGGGGTCTGCACTGTGCGGAGAGCTATCTGCACGGAGAGACGTGGAGAAACGCGGTGAGACGCGGCGCGGAGACAAAGGCCTGAGTTGAACACGGGTAAAGAGGTAGCTCTCAGTTTATTGCAACACTTTTTACAAAAGCAGGGAGTTAACGGGGTTAAGCATGTATCGGGGCTGATAGCCTTTGGGACTACACAAGGGGTTTTTATGAAACCTAACTCTTATTTTCAAGAAAGTGAATGGAGAGTGGTTGGAGATCGAGTATGAGACTTGGTCATAGATGACGTTAAGACTGCTAAAAAAAACTATCGAAGTTGTGGCGAGCAGTTATCAATTGTTTAAGAAGATATAAATTAGAGCACAATATAGCAGCCGTAGCGATGCAGGAGTTAGAGGGTCAAGCACAGAAAAAGGAGGGAGTTATCACAAAAGGAGTGGATTATGTGTCGATTCCACCTATGGGGAATCCGGTACCCGTGGGGAATAGGGAACTCCCCGTTGAAGAAAGACAACCAGAAGAATTTAGAGCTGTTCAGCCCACAGCGCCGCAATTGCCGGAGATAACAGAGACAGCAGTACAAACGTTACAGCAAGGGGGAGAGATGGCAGAAAATGAGGAAGAAATACTAGAACAATTAATACAAAGGGAACAGGGCGAAATGACCGAACATATGGAAACAATGTCACTAGATCCACAAAGAGTGTCATCCAGGCCATCACCCCAAGTAATTCAAAGGGTGGACTGGGCTGTTGTAGCAAAGGATGCGACAGCCCGGAACGACTATGAGTTATTAGACTCACTCACAGAGATGGCCTTCCCTGTAGTATTTCAACAAGGAGCCGCAGGATTACAAGGGGTACATGCGCCATTGGATTGGGAATTATTGTCGCAGTTAAGGACCACAGTTAATGAGAGTGGGCTGCATGGTGAACCTGCAAGGCAATTGCTTAATTTTATATGGGGTAACAGTATCTTGTGCGCAGAAGACATTAAAAGCATTGTGAGAATGATAATGACTCAATCAAGCCAGCTATTGTGGCAAGCTCATTGGCACCGTTTATGTGAGATAAGCGCTAATACGCCGCAGCCTCAAGGTGAGCTGGAGTTACTGTTGAGCAGCTAAGGGGAACTGGGAGATTTGCTCCTATCGATATGCAAGTACAATTGGGGCCAGCAATTTCTATGGAAAGTATGAGAACAGCTAGAAGGGCAATGGACATGGTAAAAACTGTACCCCCCCCACCCCCCCCCCACCCCATCATATAAGTCACTGAAGCAGGGGTCCCATGAGCCCTTCGCATCATTTGTGGACAAAATCACTGAGGCCATGAACAAGGGAGATGTACCAGAATGAATGAAAGGAGCCTTGCTTAGGCAGTGCGTGATGGAAAATAGCAATCCCGCCACCAAAGCCATATTGGTTACACTGCCAAATGGTGCTACTACAGAAATGATGTTAGAAAGGATGAGCTGAGTACCAGCAGGCCCTCAAGCATTTTTAGTAGATGCAATACGACAATTAGGAAGAGGATTAGTGCAAGCGCAGAGGCAAGCATTTGCTGCCCTAGCACCATTAACCCCGATAAAAGAAGAAAAAAAGTCGGTTACAGAATCCAAGGTGTTTTAGGTGTGGGCGGGACGGACATTGTAAGCGACAGTGCAGGGTAAGAGTATGGTGTCCGAATTGCAATTCGAGATCCCACGCCACCGTCACCTGCTGAGTTTCGGAAATGGCCAACCCAGCGTGAGGAGTCGCCGCGCGTCGACTACAGTAGCTGCTCCCGTGCAATATACGACTCCCGTTGGAGGCCAGCCTCCTACGACAACACCCATGCAGTCTCCGCACAACAACTTCAACCAGCCACCAGAGGAAGCCTTGGACTGGTGGTGGAAACAGCAGTAGACATTACCTTAACTGATACCTGGCCTCAAAAGAGCCCGACCACAGTTAAAGGACCGATAATGATCTCTGGACAGCCACAAGGAGCGTTACTATTGGGCCGGTCATCAAGTGGACTTAAAGGACTTTTCATATTACCTGGAGTTATTGATGCTGATTATACTGGAGTAATACAGATTGTAGTGCAGACGAACTTTCCGCCAATACATAGCCCAAAAGGGACCACAATCGCTCAGCTCGTCCCTGTAAACAACCCATTGGCTGACTCATCGGCTACGCCGCCCAAGGAGCGAGGGGACCAAGGTTTTGGTTCAACAGGAGGACTTGCTTTGCTCCTGTTGCCATTGAATCAACGGCCTGTTGTACCTGTTGTTTTTGATAAGGGACATCAGCAAACTCGCGTATGAGCCTTACTAGATACTGGTGCGGATGTAACCATAGTGACTAATCACCTTTGGCTGCGAGATTGGCCTCTTCAGCAGGCGGCCCCAGGTGTGGAGGGTGTGGGCGGCACGGCACCTGTCCAACGCAGTGTGCAAAGAATTTTTGTTATTGTGGATGGAGGAAAGGCAACCACGATAGTAACTGTAATGCCGCTGCCCATTGGTGTCAATGTCCTCATCGGACGTGACATCTTAGGACAAATGGGGGTGATGATAACCACTCATCCAGCATCTTTTCCTTCACAGTCACTGCGTTGAATTTCCCAATTCAGCTAACATGGCTAACTGACAAGCCAGTGCGGACTGAGCAGTGGCCGCTGAAAAAGGAGAGTCTTGTGCAAGCAGCAGCATTGGTACAAGAACAACTAGAACAGGGTCATCTTAAACCGTCTCTAAGCCCTTGGAACACTCCTATATTTGTAATAAGAAAGAAGTCAGGAAAATATTGACTGGTGCATGATTTACGAGTGGTAAGTGATCAGATGCAAGCGATGGGAACGTTACAACCTGGCCTTCCTAACCCTGCCATAATTCCGGAAGGATGGTATCTCTTAATAGTTAATTGAAAGGACTGTTTCTTTACTATTGGCTTACACCCGCGAGATACTGAACGTTTTGCCTTTACTGTGCCATCAATTAATCGGGAAGCTCCTGCGGCACGATACGGGTGGACTGTGTTGCCGCAAGGAATGAAAAACAGTCCTACATTAGGTCAGCTGTTTGTAGATGCTGCACTAGCACCTGTGCGTGAAGCCTGGCCAGCGGCAATTATTCATCATTACATGGATGATATATTAATAGCACAAGCTGAGCCATTTGTAGAGCAACAAGAACAGTTTTTAACACAGCAACTAGAAAAACAAGGGCTAGTAGTAGCCGCGGAAAAAGCTACAGAGAGAAGCGCCATGGAAGTATTTGGGGTGGAAGATTTCCGACTCTCATATCCATCCACAAAAACGACCTTACATACAAACTTAAAAACAATTAATGACGCTCAGAAATTGTTAGGAGACCTCCAATGGCTTCGACCTGTTGTAAGTTTTAACAACGACGAATTAGATAGTCTGCGACCACTCTTAAAGGGCACAGATCCAGCGACACCAGTGATGGTAACACCCGCTCAACAGGCCGCCATACAGCGACTTGGTGAGCAGATCGCTCACAGATGCGTGCATCGACGAGACCCTGATCTCCCTATTGACCTGACTATTATGATCGGCAAAGAGCAATTCATTGGTGCACTTACTCAGTGCAAAACGAAAACGGGGGACACGACAAGGGTTTTGGAACGGTTGTTCCCGTCACTACAGCCGAAAACAACAATACAGACAAGAACGGCGAATTTAGCGGAACTAATAAGAAAAGGTCGCTCAAGAATGGGGCAAATAGCAGGAGAAGAGCCAAGTACGATATACCTACCAATTAAATGAGGAGCTCTAGAATGGCTGATTCAACAGTCATCGGACCTTCAGCTGAGTTTACTCACAACAGGTGATAGTGAAATTGACGTGAGCTGACTTGCGTCGCCAGTGTTAAAATGGATGGCTCAACAAAACTGGATGGTAATTCCCAAACTTAGTAGACGGCCTTTGCAAAATGCAGGAACTCTCTTTACTGACGCAGGACGCAAATCTCGAAGAGCAGCAGCAATGTGGCAGATCAATGGCGAATGGTGCCACAAAATTATTCCGGCAGCGCCAGAAGACACTTTGCAAACGATGGAATTATCAGCTGTCATTTGGGCCTTTTTGGAATGGCTAAATGAGCCACTGAACGTGGTAACGGACTCTCTGTATGTAGCCGGGATCGTGGCCCGAGTGGAGGACGCGCGAGTCCGAGCCCTGCAGAACAATAGACTGTATATGTTGTTGCAAACGTTGCAATCTGCCATTGGTCAGAGGCAACATCCGTATGCGATAATACACACAAGAAGTCATAAATGGACTGAAGGCTTGGGTGAAGGAAATCAGAGGACAGATGACTTTGTTACTGTTAACTTTCCAGTGAATAAATTTACTATGGCCAGAGAAGCACACGCTGAGTTTCATCAAAGTGCTAGAGGCATTCATAGACAATTTGGCCTTTCTTTGGAAGATGCCTGTGGGATAGTGCGGGCATGTCCCGAGTGCAGCCATCAAGGCCCAGGATTAGGCATTGGAGTCAACCCTCGTGGGCTAGGCCCACGGGAAATTTGGCAAATGGACGTCACCCATGTCCCTGAGTTTGGGAGACTTAGATATGTGCATGTTACGGTGGACAGGTTTATGCCCTGGGATACGGCAGCACCGGATGGACAGGCAGCCTGGGGAGCGAAAGGCTGGAGAGCAGCCCTGCAGAAAGGGACCTGGGGGCTCTGCTAGCAAGTTGACCGTAAGGCAGCAGTGCTCTGGCAGCCGCAAGGGCAACCGTGTCCTGGGGGGCATCCAGCATTGCTTCGCCCCACCTTGAGCACTGGGGGCAGTTTTGAGCACCACAGGCTAAAAAGGATCTAAAGCTACTGGAGAGTGTCCAGAGGAGGCCACGAAGCTGGTGAAGGGTCTAGAGGAGAAATCTTCTGAGGAGAGGCTGGTGTCACTTGGTCTGTTCAGCCTGGAGAAGAGGAGACTGGGGGGGGGGAACCTCATAGCCATTTACTGCTTCCTCACACAGGGAGGAGGAGCAGGTGTTGCGCTCTTCTCTCTGGTGACCAGTGACAGGACCCGAGGGAATGGCAGGAAGATGTACCAAAGGAGGGTTGGGTTGCACATTAGGAAAAGGGTCTTCACCCAGAGGGTGTTGGAGCACTGGAACAGCTCCCCAGGGAAGCAGTCACAGCACCAATCCTGACAATATTAAAGAAGCATTTGGACAATGCACGCAGACACATGATGTGAATGTTGGGAGTGTCCTGCGCAGGGACAGGAGTTGGACTCAATGATCGTTGAGGGTCCCTTCCGTCGCAGGTCATTCTATGATTCTCTGATTTATTTGCCGTGGAGGAACCTGGAAGTTTTTCACTTGCAGAAACAGTGATGGGTGTTTCAGTGATTGAACACCGGGAGAGGAAAGGGGACGAGCCAGTTAGTTGGAAGGAGTTTTGAGCATGGAACCAGTTCGCTTTTCCAACCCTTTCCAGCCCATTGCCTGTCCTGCTCCTCAAGATAAGGCTGTGCTAGGGTTTAGGCACCACCCACAGGGCCTGTGAAGAGCCTCCACACTTTCCACTGTTCCGGGATGTTGGAAATTGGCTCAGAGAGCAAGGATGCGGGAGGAGCTGTGCAAGTCAGGGTCAGAAGATTATAGGGCCGTGTAGGCCAGGGATAGAACTTGTCAAGGGCAGCATAACTTGGCAAGTCGGCAAAAACAGTCTGCCCTTGAGAAGGAGATAAACACTCTAAAGAGGAGCTGAGATCCGGGAATAAGAGAAAATAACACAGAAGCTGTAACCGCAAGTAGGAGGAATATGTTAGTGTTACCTTTAGAGCTTGGCCAATAAGATAATGACGAGTAGGCGTAATTAACTGATTGTGTATATAGGTGATGGCTTGGAGCAATAAAGTTGAAGCTTGCTTGATCACTCATATTGAGCCGACTGCCTGCTTCCCCGCACCGATCTGTTAAAGGGTTACTCATGGACCCAGCGGAGGGGCCCCCTCTGCAGGTGGCGCCTGAACAATGGACCCTTTCTCAGTGCGCGGAGAGGACAAGCACCAGTGATGCAGCAGCCGGAGGGTGATCATTTCGCCTAGACCGACCAAACGGGGTCTGCACTGTGCGGAGAGCTATCTGCACGGAGAGACGTGGAGAAACGCGGTGAGACGCGGCGCGGAGACAAAGGCCTGAGTTGAACACGGGTAAAGAGGTAGCTCTCAGTTTATTGCAACACTTTTTACAAAAGCAGGGAGTTAACGGGGTTAAGCATGTATCGGGGCTGATAGCCTTTGGGACTACACAAGGGGTTTTTATGAAACCTCTTATTTTTAAGAAAGTGAATGGAGAGTGGTTGGAGATCGAGTATGAGACTTGGTCATAGATGACGTTAAGACTGCTAAAAAAAACTAACGAAGTTGTGGCGAGCAGTTATCAATTGTTTAAGAAGATATAAATTAGAGCACAATATAGCAGCCGTAGCGATGCAGGAGTTAGAGGGTCAAGCACAGAAAAAGGAGGGAGTTATCACAAAAGGAGTGGATTATGTGTCGATTCCACCTATGGGGAATCCGGTACCCGTGGGGAATAGGGAACTCCCCGTTGAAGAAAGACAACCAGAAGAATTTAGAGCTGTTCAGCCCACAGCGCCGCAATTGCCGGAGATAACAGAGACAGCAGTACAAACGTTACAGCAAGGGGGAGAGATGGCAGAAAATGAGGAAGAAATACTAGAACAATTAATACAAAGGGAACAGGGCGAAATGACCGAACATATGGAAACAATGTCACTAGATCCACAAAGAGTGTCATCCAGGCCATCACCCCAAGTAATTCAAAGGGTGGACTGGGCTGTTGTAGCAAAGGATGCGACAGCCCGGAACGACTATGAGTTATTAGACTCACTCACAGAGATGGCCTTCCCTGTAGTATTTCAACAAGGAGCCGCAGGATTACAAGGGGTACATGCGCCATTGGATTGGGAATTATTGTCGCAGTTAAGGACCACAGTTAATGAGAGTGGGCTGCATGGTGAACCTGCAAGGCAATTGCTTAATTTTATATGGGGTAACAATATCTTGTGCGCAGAAGACATTAAAAGCATTGTGAGAATGATAATGACTCAATCAAGCCAGCTATTGTGGCAAGCTCATTGGCACCGTTTATGTGAGATAAGCGCTAATACGCCGCAGCCTCAAGGTGAGCTGGAGTTACTGTTGAGCAGCTAAGGGGAACTGGGAGATTTGCTCCTATCGATATGCAAGTACAATTGGGGCCAGCAATTTCTATGGAAAGTATGAGAACAGCTAGAAGGGCAATGGACATGGTAAAAACTGTACCCCCCCCACCCCCCCCCCCACCCCATCATATAAGTCACTGAAGCAGGGGTCCCATGAGCCCTTCGCATCATTTGTGGACAAAATCACTGAGGCCATGAACAAGGGAGATGTACCAGAATGAATGAAAGGAGCCTTGCTTAGGCAGTGCGTGATGGAAAATAGCAATCCCGCCACCAAAGCCATATTGGTTACACTGCCAAATGGTGCTACTACAGAAATGATGTTAGAAAGGATGAGCTGAGTACCAGCAGGCCCTCAAGCATTTTTAGTAGATGCAATACGACAATTAGGAAGAGGATTAGTGCAAGCGCAGAGGCAAGCATTTGCTGCCCTAGCACCATTAACCCCGATAAAAGAAGAAAAAAAGTCGGTTACAGAATCCAAGGTGTTTTAGGTGTGGGCGGGACGGACATTGTAAGCGACAGTGCAGGGTAAGAGTATGGTGTCCGAATTGCAATTCGAGATCCCACGCCACCGTCACCTGCTGAGTTTCGGAAATGGCCAACCCAGCGTGAGGAGTCGCCGCGCGTCGACTACAGTAGCTGCTCCCGTGCAATATACGACTCCCGTTGGAGGCCAGCCTCCTACGACAACACCCATGCAGTCTCCGCACAACAACTTCAACCAGCCACCAGAGGAAGCCTTGGACTGGTTGTGGAAACAGCAGTAGACATTACCTTAACTGATACCTGGCCTCAAAAGAGCCCGACCACAGTTAAAGGACCGATAATGATCTCTGGACAGCCACAAGGAGCGTTACTATTGGGCCGGTCATCAAGTGGACTTAAAGGACTTTTCATATTACCTGGAGTTATTGATGCTGATTATACTGGAGTAATACAGATTGTAGTGCAGACGAACTTTCCGCCAATACATAGCCCAAAAGGGACCACAATCGCTCAGCTCGTCCCTGTAAACAACCCATTGGCTGACTCATCGGCTACGCCGCCCAAGGAGCGAGGGGACCAAGGTTTTGGTTCAACAGGAGGACTTGCTTTGCTCCTGTTGCCATTGAATCAACGGCCTGTTGTACCTGTTGTTTTTGATAAGGGACATCAGCAAACTCGCGTATGAGCCTTACTAGATACTGGTGCGGATGTAACCATAGTGACTAATCACCTTTGGCTGCGAGATTGGCCTCTTCAGCAGGCGGCCCCAGGTGTGGAGGGTGTGGGCGGCACGGCACCTGTCCAACGCAGTGTGCAAAGAATTTTTGTTATTGTGGATGGAGGAAAGGCAACCACGATAGTAACTGTAATGCCGCTGCCCATTGGTGTCAATGTCCTCATCGGACGTGACATCTTAGGACAAATGGGGGTGATGATAACCACTCATCCAGCATCTTTTCCTTCACAGTCACTGCGTTGAATTTCCCAATTCAGCTAACATGGCTAACTGACAAGCCAGTGCGGACTGAGCAGTGGCCGCTGAAAAAGGAGAGTCTTGTGCAAGCAGCAGCATTGGTACAAGAACAACTAGAACAGGGTCATCTTAAACCGTCTCTAAGCCCTTGGAACACTCCTATATTTGTAATAAGAAAGAAGTCAGGAAAATATTGACTGGTGCATGATTTACGAGTGGTAAGTGATCAGATGCAAGCGATGGGAACGTTACAACCTGGCCTTCCTAACCCTGCCATAATTCCGGAAGGATGGTATCTCTTAATAGTTAATTGAAAGGACTGTTTCTTTACTATTGGCTTACACCCGCGAGATACTGAACGTTTTGCCTTTACTGTGCCATCAATTAATCGGGAAGCTCCTGCGGCACGATACGGGTGGACTGTGTTGCCGCAAGGAATGAAAAACAGTCCTACATTAGGTCAGCTGTTTGTAGATGCTGCACTAGCACCTGTGCGTGAAGCCTGGCCAGCGGCAATTATTCATCATTACATGGATGATATATTAATAGCACAAGCTGAGCCATTTGTAGAGCAACAAGAACAGTTTTTAACACAGCAACTAGAAAAACAAGGGCTAGTAGTAGCCCCGGAAAAAGCTACAGAGAGAAGCGCCATGGAAGTATTTGGGGTGGAAGATTTCCGACTCTCATATCCACCCACAAAAACGACCTTACATACAAACTTAAAAACAATTAATGACGCTCAGAAATTGTTAGGAGACCTCCAATGGCTTCGACCTGTTGTAGGTTTTAACAACGACGAATTAGATATTCTGCGACCACTCTTAAAGGGCACAGATCCAGCGACACCAGTGATGGTAACACCCGCTCAACAGGCCGCCATACAGCGACTTGGTGAGCAGATCGCTCACAGATGCGTGCATCGACGAGACCCTGATCTCCCTATTGACCTGACTATTATGATCGGCAAAGAGCAATTCATTGGTGCACTTACTCAGTGCAAAACGAAAACGGGGGACACGACAAGGGTTTTGGAACGGTTGTTCCCGTCACTACAGCCGAAAACAACAATACAGACAAGAACGGCGAATTTAGCGGAACTAATAAGAAAAGGTCGCTCAAGAATGGGGCAAATAGCAGGAGAAGAGCCAAGTACGATATACCTACCAATTAAATGAGGAGCTCTAGAATGGCTGATTCAACAGTCATCGGACCTTCAGCTGAGTTTACTCACAACAGGTGATAGTGAAATTGACGTGAGCTGACTTGCGTCGCCAGTGTTAAAATGGATGGCTCAACAAAACTGGATGGTAATTCCCAAACTTAGTAGACGGCCTTTGCAAAATGCAGGAACTCTCTTTACTGACGCAGGACGCAAATCTCGAAGAGCAGCAGCAATGTGGCAGATCAATGGCGAATGGTGCCACAAAATTATTCCGGCAGCGCCAGAAGACACTTTGCAAACGATGGAATTATCAGCTGTCATTTGGGCCTTTTTGGAATGGCTAAATGAGCCACTGAACGTGGTAACGGACTCTCTGTATGTAGCCGGGATCGTGGCCCGAGTGGAGGACGCGCGAGTCCGAGCCCTGCAGAACAATAGACTGTATATGTTGTTGCAAACGTTGCAATCTGCCATTGGTCAGAGGCAACATCCGTATGCGATAATACACACAAGAAGTCATAAATGGACTGAAGGCTTGGGTGAAGGAAATCAGAGGACAGATGACTTTGTTACTGTTAACTTTCCAGTGAATAAATTTACTATGGCCAGAGAAGCACACGCTGAGTTTCATCAAAGTGCTAGAGGCATTCATAAACAATTTGGCATTTCTTTGGAAGATGCCTGTGGGATAGTGCGGGCATGTCCCGAGTGCAGCCATCAAGGCCCAGGATTAGGCATTGGAGTCAACCCTCGTGGGCTAGGCCCACGGGAAATTTGGCAAATGGACGTCACCCATGTCCCTGAGTTTGGGAGACTTAGATATGTGCATGTTACGGTGGACAGGTTTATGCCCTGGGATACGGCAGCACCGGATGGACAGGCAGCCTGGGGAGCGAAAGGCTGGAGAGCAGCCCTGCAGAAAGGGACCTGGGGGCTCTGCTAGCAAGTTGACCGTAAGGCAGCAGTGCTCTGGCAGCCGCAAGGGCAACCGTGTCCTGGGGGGCATCCAGCATTGCTTCGCCCCACCTTGAGCACTGGGGGCAGTTTTGAGCACCACAGGCTAAAAAGGATCTAAAGCTACTGGAGAGTGTCCAGAGGAGGCCACGAAGCTGGTGAAGGGTCTAGAGGAGAAATCTTCTGAGGAGAGGCTTGTGTCACTTGGTCTGTTCAGCCTGGAGAAGAGGAGACTGGGGGGGGGGGAACCTCATAGCCATTTACTGCTTCCTCACACAGGGAGGAGGAGCAGGTGTTGAGCTCTTCTCTCTGGTGACCAGTGACAGGACCCGAGGGAATGGCAGGAAGATGTACCAAAGGAGGGCTGGGTTGCACATTAGGAAAAGGGTCTTTACCCAGAGGGTGTTGGAGCACTGGAACAGCTCCCCAGGGAAGCAGTCACAGCACCAATCCTGACAATATTAAAGAAGCATTTGGACAATGCACGCAGACACATGATGTGAATGTTGGGAGTGTCCTGCGCAGGGACAGGAGTTGGACTCAATGATCGTTGAGGGTCCCTTCCGTCGCAGGTCATTCTATGATTCTCTGATTTATTTGCCGTGGAGGAACCTGGAAGTTTTTCACTTGCAGAAACAGTGATGGGTGTTTTAGTGATTGAACACCGGGAGAGGAAAGGGGACGAGCCAGTTAGTTGGAAGGAGTTTTGAGCATGGAACCAGTTCGCTTTTCCAACCCTTTCCAGCCCATTGCCTGTCCTGCTCCTCAAGATAAGGCTGTCCTAGGGTTTAGGCACCACCCACAGGGCCTGTGAAGAGCCTCCACACTTTCCACTGTTCCGGGATGTTGGCAATTGGCTCAGAGAGCAAGGATGCGGGAGGAGCTGTGCAAGTCAGGGTCAGAAGATTATAGGGCCGTGTAGGCCAGGGATAGAACTTGTCAAAGGCAGCATAACTTGGCAAGTCGGCAAAAACAGTCTGCCCTTGAGAAGGAGATAAACACTCTAAAGAGGAGCCGAGATCCGGGAATAAGAGAAAATAACACAGAAGCTGTAACCGCAAGTAGGAGGAATATGTTAGTGTTACCTTTAGAGCTTGGCCAATAAGATAATGACGAGTAGGCGTAATTAACTGATTGTGTATATAGGTGATGGCTTGGAGCAATAAAGTTGAAGCTTGCTTGATCACTCATATTGAGCCGACTGCCTGCTTCCCCGCACCGATCTGTTAAAGGGTTACTCATGGACCCAGCGGAGGGGCCCCCTCTGCAGGTGGCGCCTGAACAATGGACCCTTTCTCAGTGCGCGGAGAGGACAAGCACCAGTGATGCAGCAGCCGGAGGGTGATCATTTCGCCTAGACCGACCAAACGGGGTCTGCACTGTGCGGAGAGCTATCTGCACGGAGAGACGTGGAGAAACGCGGTGCGGAGACAAAGGCCTGAGTTGAACACGAGTAAAGAGGTAGCTCTCAGTTTATTGCAACACTTTTTACAAAAGCAGGGAGTTAACGGGGTTAAGCATGTATCGGGGCTGATAGCCTTTGGGACTACACAAGGGGTTTTTATGAAACCTCTTATTTTTAAGAAAGTGAATGGAGAGTGGTTGGAGATCGAGTATGAGACTTGGTCATAGATGACGTTAAGACTGCTAAAAAAAACTATCGAAGTTGTGGCGAGCAGTTATCAATTGTTTAAGAAGATATAAATTAGAGCACAATATAGCAGCCGTAGCGATGCAGGAGTTAGAGGGTCAAGCACAGAAAAAGGAGGGAGTTATCACAAAAGGAGTGGATTATGTGTCGATTCCACCTATGGGGAATCCGGTACCCGTGGGGAATAGGGAACTCCCCGTTGAAGAAAGACAACCAGAAGAATTTAGAGCTGTTCAGCCCACAGCGCCGCAATTGCCGGAGATAACAGAGACAGCAGTACAAACGTTACAGCAAGGGGGAGAGATGGCAGAAAATGAGGAAGAAATACTAGAACAATTAATACAAAGGGAACAGGGCGAAATGACCGAACATATGGAAACAATGTCACTAGATCCACAAAGAGTGTCATCCAGGCCATCACCCCAAGTAATTCAAAGGGTGGACTGGGCTGTTGTAGCAAAGGATGCGACAGCCCGGAACGACTATGAGTTATTAGACTCACTCACAGAGATGGCCTTCCCTGTAGTATTTCAACAAGGAGCCGCAGGATTACAAGGGGTACATGTGCCATTGGATTGGGAATTATTGTCGCAGTTAAGGACCACAGTTAATGAGAGTGGGCTGCATGGTGAACCTGCAAGGCAATTGCTTAATTTTATATGGGGTAACAGTATCTTGTGCGCAGAAGACATTAAAAGCATTGTGAGAATGATAATGACTCAATCAAGCCAGCTATTGTGGCAAGCTCATTGGCACCGTTTATGTGAGATAAGCGCTAATACGCCGCAGCCTCAAGGTGAGCTGGAGTTACTGTTGAGCAGCTAAGGGGAACTGGGAGATTTGCTCCTATCGATATGCAAGTACAATTGGGGCCAGCAATTTCTATGGAAAGTATGAGAACAGCTAGAAGGGCAATGGACATGGTAAAAACTGTACCCCCCCCACCCCCCCCCCCACCCCATCATATAAGTCACTGAAGCAGGGGTCCCATGAGCCCTTCGCATCATTTGTGGACAAAATCACTGAGGCCATGAACAAGGGAGATGTACCAGAATGAATGAAAGGAGCCTTGCTTAGGCAGTGCGTGATGGAAAATAGCAATCCCGCCACCAAAGCCATATTGGTTACACTGCCAAATGGTGCTACTACAGAAATGATGTTAGAAAGGATGAGCTGAGTACCAGCAGGCCCTCAAGCATTTTTAGTAGATGCAATACGACAATTAGGAAGAGGATTAGTGCAAGCGCAGAGGCAAGCATTTGCTGCCCTAGCACCATTAACCCCGATAAAAGAAGAAAAAAAGTCGGTTACAGAATCCAAGGTGTTTTAGGTGTGGGCGGGACGGACATTGTAAGCGACAGTGCAGGGTAAGAGTATGGTGTCCGAATTGCAATTCGAGATCCCACGCCACCGTCACCTGCTGAGTTTCGGAAATGGCCAACCCAGCGTGAGGAGTCGCCGCGCGTCGACTACAGTAGCTGCTCCCGTGCAATATACGACTCCCGTTGGAGGCCAGCCTCCTACGACAACACCCATGCAGTCTCCGCACAACAACTTCAACCAGCCACCAGAGGAAGCCTTGGACTGGTTGTGGAAACAGCAGTAGACATTACCTTAACTGATACCTGGCCTCAAAAGAGCCCGACCACAGTTAAAGGACCGATAATGATCTCTGGACAGCCACAAGGAGCGTTACTATTGGGCCGGTCATCAAGTGGACTTAAAGGACTTTTCATATTACCTGGAGTTATTGATGCTGATTATACTGGAGTAATACAGATTGTAGTGCAGACGAACTTTCCGCCAATACATAGCCCAAAAGGGACCACAATCGCTCAGCTCGTCCCTGTAAACAACCCATTGGCTGACTCATCGGCTACGCCGCCCAAGGAGCGAGGGGACCAAGGTTTTGGTTCAACAGGAGGACTTGCTTTGCTCCTGTTGCCATTGAATCAACGGCCTGTTGTACCTGTTGTTTTTGATAAGGGACATCAGCAAACTCGCGTATGAGCCTTACTAGATACTGGTGCGGATGTAACCATAGTGACTAATCACCTTTGGCTGCGAGATTGGCCTCTTCAGCAGGCGGCCCCAGGTGTGGAGGGTGTGGGCGGCACGGCACCTGTCCAACGCAGTGTGCAAAGAATTTTTGTTATTGTGGATGGAGGAAAGGCAACCACGATAGTAACTGTAATGCCGCTGCCCATTGGTGTCAATGTCCTCATCGGACGTGACATCTTAGGACAAATGGGGGTGATGATAACCACTCATCCAGCATCTTTTCCTTCACAGTCACTGCGTTGAATTTCCCAATTCAGCTAACATGGCTAACTGACAAGCCAGTGCGGACTGAGCAGTGGCCGCTGAAAAAGGAGAGTCTTGTGCAAGCAGCAGCATTGGTACAAGAACAACTAGAACAGGGTCATCTTAAACCGTCTCTAAGCCCTTGGAACACTCCTATATTTGTAATAAGAAAGAAGTCAGGAAAATATTGACTGGTGCATGATTTACGAGTGGTAAGTGATCAGATGCAAGCGATGGGAACGTTACAACCTGGCCTTCCTAACCCTGCCATAATTCCGGAAGGATGGTATCTCTTAATAGTTAATTGAAAGGACTGTTTCTTTACTATTGGCTTACACCCGCGAGATACTGAACGTTTTGCCTTTACTGTGCCATCAATTAATCGGGAAGCTCCTGCGGCACGATACGGGTGGACTGTGTTGCCGCAAGGAATGAAAAACAGTCCTACATTAGGTCAGCTGTTTGTAGATGCTGCACTAGCACCTGTGCGTGAAGCCTGGCCAGCGGCAATTATTCATCATTACATGGATGATATATTAATAGCACAAGCTGAGCCATTTGTAGAGCAACAAGAACAGTTTTTAACACAGCAACTAGAAAAACAAGGGCTAGTAGTAGCCCCGGAAAAAGCTACAGAGAGAAGCGCCATGGAAGTATTTGGGGTGGAAGATTTCCGACTCTCATATCCACCCACAAAAACGACCTTACACACAAACTTAAAAACAATTAATGACGCTCAGAAATTGTTAGGAGACCTCCAATGGCTTCGACCTGTTGTAGGTTTTAACAACGACGAATTAGATATTCTGCGACCACTCTTAAAGGGCACAGATCCAGCGACACCAGTGATGGTAACACCCGCTCAACAGGCCGCCATACAGCGACTTGGTGAGCAGATCGCTCACAGATGCGTGCATCGACGAGACCCTGATCTCCCTATTGACCTGACTATTATGATCGGCAAAGAGCAATTCATTGGTGCACTTACTCAGTGCAAAACGAAAACGGGGGACACGACAAGGGTTTTGGAACGGTTGTTCCCGTCACTACAGCCGAAAACAACAATACAGACAAGAACGGCGAATTTAGCGGAACTAATAAGAAAAGGTCGCTCAAGAATGGGGCAAATAGCAGGAGAAGAGCCAAGTACGATATACCTACCAATTAAATGAGGAGCTCTAGAATGGCTGATTCAACAGTCATCGGACCTTCAGCTGAGTTTACTCACAACAGGTGATAGTGAAATTGACGTGAGCTGACTTGCGTCGCCAGTGTTAAAATGGATGGCTCAACAAAACTGGATGGTAATTCCCAAACTTAGTAGACGGCCTTTGCAAAATGCAGGAACTCTCTTTACTGACGCAGGACGCAAATCTCGAAGAGCAGCAGCAATGTGGCAGATCAATGGCGAATGGTGCCACAAAATTATTCCGGCAGCGCCAGAAGACACTTTGCAAACGATGGAATTATCAGCTGTCATTTGGGCCTTTTTGGAATGGCTAAATGAGCCACTGAACGTGGTAACGGACTCTCTGTATGTAGCCGGGATCGTGGCCCGAGTGGAGGACGCGCGAGTCCGAGCCCTGCAGAACAATAGACTGTATATGTTGTTGCAAACGTTGCAATCTGCCATTGGTCAGAGGCAACATCCGTATGCGATAATACACACAAGAAGTCATAAATGGACTGAAGGCTTGGGTGAAGGAAATCAGAGGACAGATGACTTTGTTACTGTTAACTTTCCAGTGAATAAATTTACTATGGCCAGAGAAGCACACGCTGAGTTTCATCAAAGTGCTAGAGGCATTCATAAACAATTTGGCATTTCTTTGGAAGATGCCTGTGGGATAGTGCGGGCATGTCCCGAGTGCAGCCATCAAGGCCCAGGATTAGGCATTGGAGTCAACCCTCGTGGGCTAGGCTCACGGGAAATTTGGCAAATGGACGTCACCCATGTCCCTGAGTTTGGGAGACTTAGATATGTGCATGTTACGGTGGACAGGTTTATGCCCTGGGATACGGCAGCACCGGATGGACAGGCAGCCTGGGGAGCGAAAGGCTGGAGAGCAGCCCTGCAGAAAGGGACCTGGGGGCTCTGCTAGCAAGTTGACCGTAAGGCAGCAGTGCTCTGGCAGCCGCAAGGGCAACCGTGTCCTGGGGGGCATCCAGCATTGCTTCGCCCCACCTTGAGCACTGGGGGCAGTTTTGAGCACCACAGGCTAAAAAGGATCTAAAGCTACTGGAGAGTGTCCAGAGGAGGCCACGAAGCTGGTGAAGGGTCTAGAGGAGAAATCTTCTGAGGAGAGGCTTGTGTCACTTGGTCTGTTCAGCCTGGAGAAGAGGAGACTGGGGGGGGGGGGAACCTCATAGCCATTTACTGCTTCCTCACACAGGGAGGAGGAGCAGGTGTTGAGCTCTTCTCTCTGGTGACCAGTGACAGGACCCGAGGGAATGGCAGGAAGATGTACCAAAGGAGGGCTGGGTTGCACATTAGGAAAAGGGTCTTTACCCAGAGGGTGTTGGAGCACTGGAACAGCTCCCCAGGGAAGCAGTCACAGCACCAATCCTGACAATATTAAAGAAGCATTTGGACAATGCACGCAGACACATGATGTGAATGTTGGGAGTGTCCTGCGCAGGGACAGGAGTTGGACTCAATGATCGTTGAGGGTCCCTTCCGTCGCAGGTCATTCTATGATTCTCTGATTTATTTGCCGTGGAGGAACCTGGAAGTTTTTCACTTGCAGAAACAGTGATGGGTGTTTTAGTGATTGAACACCGGGAGAGGAAAGGGGACGAGCCAGTTAGTTGGAAGGAGTTTTGAGCATGGAACCAGTTCGCTTTTCCAACCCTTTCCAGCCCATTGCCTGTCCTGCTCCTCAAGATAAGGCTGTCCTAGGGTTTAGGCACCACCCACAGGGCCTGTGAAGAGCCTCCACACTTTCCACTGTTCCGGGATGTTGGCAATTGGCTCAGAGAGCAAGGATGCGGGAGGAGCTGTGCAAGTCAGGGTCAGAAGATTATAGGGCCGTGTAGGCCAGGGATAGAACTTGTCAAAGGCAGAATAACTTGGCAAGTCGGCAAAAACAGTCTGCCCTTGAGAAGGAGATAAACACTCTAAAGAGGAGCCGAGATCCGGGAATAAGAGAAAATAACACAGAAGCTGTAACCGCAAGTAGGAGGAATATGTTAGTGTTACCTTTAGAGCTTGGCCAATAAGATAATGACGAGTAGGCGTAATTAACTGATTGTGTATATAGGTGATGGCTTGGAGCAATAAAGTTGAAGCTTGCTTGATCACTCATATTGAGCCGACTGCCTGCTTCCCCGCACCGATCTGTTAAAGGGTTACTCATGGACCCAGCGGAGGGGCCCCCTCTGCAGGTGGCGCCTGAACAATGGACCCTTTCTCAGTGCGCGGAGAGGACAAGCACCAGTGATGCAGCAGCCGGAGGGTGATCATTTCGCCTAGACCGACCAAACGGGGTCTGCACTGTGCGGAGAGCTATCTGCACGGAGAGACGTGGAGAAACGCGGTGAGACGCGGCGCGGAGACAAAGGCCTGAGTTGAACACGGGTAAAGAGGTAGCTCTCAGTTTATTGCAACACTTTTTACAAAAGCAGGGAGTTAACGGGGTTAAGCATGTATCGGGGCTGATAGCCTTTGGGACTACACAAGGGGTTTTTATGAAACCTCTTATTTTTAAGAAAGTGAATGGAGAGTGGTTGGAGATCGAGTATGAGACTTGGTCATAGATGACGTTAAGACTGCTAAAAAAAACTATCGAAGTTGTGGCGAGCAGTTATCAATTGTTTAAGAAGATATAAATTAGAGCACAATATAGCAGCCGTAGCGATGCAGGAGTTAGAGGGTCAAGCACAGAAAAAGGAGGGAGTTATCACAAAAGGAGTGGATTATGTGTCGATTCCACCTATGGGGAATCCGGTACCCGTGGGGAATAGGGAACTCCCCGTTGAAGAAAGACAACCAGAAGAATTTAGAGCTGTTCAGCCCACAGCGCCGCAATTGCCGGAGATAACAGAGACAGCAGTACAAACGTTACAGCAAGGGGGAGAGATGGCAGAAAATGAGGAAGAAATACTAGAACAATTAATACAAAGGGAACAGGGCGAAATGACCGAACATATGGAAACAATGTCACTAGATCCACAAAGAGTGTCATCCAGGCCATCACCCCAAGTAATTCAAAGGGTGGACTGGGCTGTTGTAGCAAAGGATGCGACAGCCCGGAACGACTATGAGTTATTAGACTCACTCACAGAGATGGCCTTCCCTGTAGTATTTCAACAAGGAGCCGCAGGATTACAAGGGGTACATGCGCCATTGGATTGGGAATTATTGTCGCAGTTAAGGACCACAGTTAATGAGAGTGGGCTGCATGGTGAACCTGCAAGGCAATTGCTTAATTTTATATGGGGTAACAGTATCTTGTGCGCAGAAGACATTAAAAGCATTGTGAGAATGATAATGACTCAATCAAGCCAGCTATTGTGGCAAGCTCATTGGCACCGTTTATGTGAGATAAGCGCTAATACGCCGCAGCCTCAAGGTGAGCTGGAGTTACTGTTGAGCAGCTAAGGGGAACTGGGAGATTTGCTCCTATCGATATGCAAGTACAATTGGGGCCAGCAATTTCTATGGAAAGTATGAGAACAGCTAGAAGGGCAATGGACATGGTAAAAACTGTACCCCCCCCACCCCCCCCCCCACCCCATCATATAAGTCACTGAAGCAGGGGTCCCATGAGCCCTTCGCATCATTTGTGGACAAAATCACTGAGGCCATGAACAAGGGAGATGTACCAGAATGAATGAAAGGAGCCTTGCTTAGGCAGTGCGTGATGGAAAATAGCAATCCCGCCACCAAAGCCATATTGGTTACACTGCCAAATGGTGCTACTACAGAAATGATGTTAGAAAGGATGAGCTGAGTACCAGCAGGCCCTCAAGCATTTTTAGTAGATGCAATACGACAATTAGGAAGAGGATTAGTGCAAGCGCAGAGGCAAGCATTTGCTGCCCTAGCACCATTAACCCCGATAAAAGAAGAAAAAAAAGTCGGTTACAGAATCCAAGGTGTTTTAGGTGTGGGCGGGACGGACATTGTAAGCGACAGTGCAGGGTAAGAGTATGGTGTCCGAATTGCAATTCGAGATCCCACGCCACCGTCACCTGCTGAGTTTCGGAAATGGCCAACCCAGCGTGAGGAGTCGCCGCGCGTCGACTACAGTAGCTGCTCCCGTGCAATATACGACTCCCGTTGGAGGCCAGCCTCCTACGACAACACCCATGCAGTCTCCGCACAACAACTTCAACCAGCCACCAGAGGAAGCCTTGGACTGGTTGTGGAAACAGCAGTAGACATTACCTTAACTGATACCTGGCCTCAAAAGAGCCCGACCACAGTTAAAGGACCGATAATGATCTCTGGACAGCCACAAGGAGCGTTACTATTGGGCCGGTCATCAAGTGGACTTAAAGGACTTTTCATATTACCTGGAGTTATTGATGCTGATTATACTGGAGTAATACAGATTGTAGTGCAGACGACCTTTCCGCCAATACATAGCCCAAAAGGGACCACAATCGCTCAGCTCGTCCCTGTAAACAACCCATTGGCTGACTCATCGGCTACGCCGCCCAAGGAGCGAGGGGACCAAGGTTTTGGTTCAACAGGAGGACTTGCTTTGCTCCTGTTGCCATTGAATCAACGGCCTGTTGTACCTGTTGTTTTTGATAAGGGACATCAGCAAACTCGCGTATGAGCCTTACTAGATACTGGTGCGGATGTAACCATAGTGACTAATCACCTTTGGCTGCGAGATTGGCCTCTTCAGCAGGCGGCCCCAGGTGTGGAGGGTGTGGGCGGCACGGCACCTGTCCAACGCAGTGTGCAAAGAATTTTTGTTATTGTGGATGGAGGAAAGGCAACCACGATAGTAACTGTAATGCCGCTGCCCATTGGTGTCAATGTCCTCATCGGACGTGACATCTTAGGACAAATGGGGGTGATGATAACCACTCATCCAGCATCTTTTCCTTCACAGTCACTGCGTTGAATTTCCCAATTCAGCTAACATGGCTAACTGACAAGCCAGTGCGGACTGAGCAGTGGCCGCTGAAAAAGGAGAGTCTTGTGCAAGCAGCAGCATTGGTACAAGAACAACTAGAACAGGGTCATCTTAAACCGTCTCTAAGCCCTTGGAACACTCCTATATTTGTAATAAGAAAGAAGTCAGGAAAATATTGACTGGTGCATGATTTACGAGTGGTAAGTGATCAGATGCAAGCGATGGGAACGTTACAACCTGGCCTTCCTAACCCTGCCATAATTCCGGAAGGATGGTATCTCTTAATAGTTAATTGAAAGGACTGTTTCTTTACTATTGGCTTACACCCGCGAGATACTGAACGTTTTGCCTTTACTGTGCCATCAATTAATCGGGAAGCTCCTGCGGCACGATACGGGTGGACTGTGTTGCCGCAAGGAATGAAAAACAGTCCTACATTAGGTCAGCTGTTTGTAGATGCTGCACTAGCACCTGTGCGTGAAGCCTGGCCAGCGGCAATTATTCATCATTACATGGATGATATATTAATAGCACAAGCTGAGCCATTTGTAGAGCAACAAGAACAGTTTTTAACACAGCAACTAGAAAAACAAGGGCTAGTAGTAGCCGCGGAAAAAGCTACAGAGAGAAGCGCCATGGAAGTATTTGGGGTGGAAGATTTCCGACTCTCATATCCATCCACAAAAACGACCTTACATACAAACTTAAAAACAATTAATGACGCTCAGAAATTGTTAGGAGACCTCCAATGGCTTCGACCTGTTGTAAGTTTTAACAACGACGAATTAGATAGTCTGCGACCACTCTTAAAGGGCACAGATCCAGCGACACCAGTGATGGTAACACCCGCTCAACAGGCCGCCATACAGCGACTTGGTGAGCAGATCGCTCACAGATGCGTGCATCGACGAGACCCTGATCTCCCTATTGACCTGACTATTATGATCGGCAAAGAGCAATTCATTGGTGCACTTACTCAGTGCAAAACGAAAACGGGGGACACGACAAGGGTTTTGGAACGGTTGTTCCCGTCACTACAGCCGAAAACAACAATACAGACAAGAACGGCGAATTTAGCGGAACTAATAAGAAAAGGTCGCTCAAGAATGGGGCAAATAGCAGGAGAAGAGCCAAGTACGATATACCTACCAATTAAATGAGGAGCTCTAGAATGGCTGATTCAACAGTCATCGGACCTTCAGCTGAGTTTACTCACAACAGGTGATAGTGAAATTGACGTGAGCTGACTTGCGTCGCCAGTGTTAAAATGGATGGCTCAACAAAACTGGATGGTAATTCCCAAACTTAGTAGACGGCCTTTGCAAAATGCAGGAACTCTCTTTACTGACGCAGGACGCAAATCTCGAAGAGCAGCAGCAATGTGGCAGATCAATGGCGAATGGTGCCACAAAATTATTCCGGCAGCGCCAGAAGACACTTTGCAAACGATGGAATTATCAGCTGTCATTTGGGCCTTTTTGGAATGGCTAAATGAGCCACTGAACGTGGTAACGGACTCTCTGTATGTAGCCGGGATCGTGGCCCGAGTGGAGGACGCGCGAGTCCGAGCCCTGCAGAACAATAGACTGTATATGTTGTTGCAAACGTTGCAATCTGCCATTGGTCAGAGGCAACATCCGTATGCGATAATACACACAAGAAGTCATAAATGGACTGAAGGCTTGGGTGAAGGAAATCAGAGGACAGATGACTTTGTTACTGTTAACTTTCCAGTGAATAAATTTACTATGGCCAGAGAAGCACACGCTGAGTTTCATCAAAGTGCTAGAGGCATTCATAGACAATTTGGCCTTTCTTTGGAAGATGCCTGTGGGATAGTGCGGGCATGTCCCGAGTGCAGCCATCAAGGCCCAGGATTAGGCATTGGAGTCAACCCTCGTGGGCTAGGCCCACGGGAAATTTGGCAAATGGACGTCACCCATGTCCCTGAGTTTGGGAGACTTAGATATGTGCATGTTACGGTGGACAGGTTTATGCCCTGGGATACGGCAGCACCGGATGGACAGGCAGCCTGGGGAGCGAAAGGCTGGAGAGCAGCCCTGCAGAAAGGGACCTGGGGGCTCTGCTAGCAAGTTGACCGTAAGGCAGCAGTGCTCTGGCAGCCGCAAGGGCAACCGTGTCCTGGGGGGCATCCAGCATTGCTTCGCCCCACCTTGAGCACTGGGGGCAGTTTTGAGCACCACAGGCTAAAAAGGATCTAAAGCTACTGGAGAGTGTCCAGAGGAGGCCACGAAGCTGGTGAAGGGTCTAGAGGAGAAATCTTCTGAGGAGAGGCTGGTGTCACTTGGTCTGTTCAGCCTGGAGAAGAGGAGACTGAGGGGGGGGGACCTCATAGCCATTTACTGCTTCCTCACACAGGGAGGAGGAGCAGGTGTTGAGCTCTTCTCTCTGGTGACCAGTGACAGGACCCGAGGGAATGGCAGGAAGATGTACCAAAGGAGGGTTGGGTTGCACATTAGGAAAAGGGTCTTCACCCAGAGGGTGTTGGAGCACTGGAACAGCTCCCCAGGGAAGCAGTCACAGCACCAATCCTGACAATATTAAAGAAGCATTTGGACAATGCACGCAGACACATGATGTGAATGTTGGGAGTGTCCTGCGCAGGGACAGGAGTTGGACTCAATGATTGTTGAGGGTCCCTTCCGTCGCAGGTCATTCTATGATTCTCTGATTTATTTGCCGTGGAGGAACCTGGAAGTTTTTCACTTGCAGAAACAGTGATGGGTGTTTCAGTGATTGAACACCGGGAGAGGAAAGGGGACGAGCCAGTTAGTTGGAAGGAGTTTTGAGCATGGAACCAGTTCGCTTTTCCAACCCTTTCCAGCCCATTGCCTGTCCTGCTCCTCAAGATAAGGCTGTGCTAGGGTTTAGGCACCACCCACAGGGCCTGTGAAGAGCCTCCACACTTTCCACTGTTCCGGGATGTTGGAAATTGGCTCAGAGAGCAAGGATGCGGGAGGAGCTGTGCAAGTCAGGGTCAGAAGATTATAGGGCCGTGTAGGCCAGGGATAGAACTTGTCAAGGGCAGCATAACTTGGCAAGTCGGCAAAAACAGTCTGCCCTTGAGAAGGAGATAAACACTCTAAAGAGGAGCTGAGATCCGGGAATAAGAGAAAATAACACAGAAGCTGTAACCGCAAGTAGGAGGAATATGTTAGTGTTACCTTTAGAGCTTGGCCAATAAGATAATGACGAGTAGGCGTAATTAACTGATTGTGTATATAGGTGATGGCTTGGAGCAATAAAGTTGAAGCTTGCTTGATCACTCATATTGAGCCGACTGCCTGCTTCCCCGCACCGATCTGTTAAAGGGTTACTCATGGACCCAGCGGAGGGGCCCCCTCTGCAGGTGGCGCCTGAACAATGGACCCTTTCTCAGTGCGCGGAGAGGACAAGCACCAGTGATGCAGCAGCCGGAGGGTGATCATTTCGCCTAGACCGACCAAACGGGGTCTGCACTGTGCGGAGAGCTATCTGCACGGAGAGACGTGGAGAAACGCGGTGAGACGCGGCGCGGAGACAAAGGCCTGAGTTGAACACGGGTAAAGAGGTAGCTCTCAGTTTATTGCAACACTTTTTACAAAAGCAGGGAGTTAACGGGGTTAAGCATGTATCGGGGCTGATAGCCTTTGGGACTACACAAGGGGTTTTTATGAAACCTCTTATTTTTAAGAAAGTGAATGGAGAGTGGTTGGAGATCGAGTATGAGACTTGGTCATAGATGACGTTAAGACTGCTAAAAAAAACTATCGAAGTTGTGGCGAGCAGTTATCAATTGTTTAAGAAGATATAAATTAGAGCACAATATAGCAGCCGTAGCGATGCAGGAGTTAGAGGGTCAAGCACAGAAAAAGGAGGGAGTTATCACAAAAGGAGTGGATTATGTGTCGATTCCACCTATGGGGAATCCGGTACCCGTGGGGAATAGGGAACTCCCCGTTGAAGAAAGACAACCAGAAGAATTTAGAGCTGTTCAGCCCACAGCGCCGCAATTGCCGGAGATAACAGAGACAGCAGTACAAACGTTACAGCAAGGGGGAGAGATGGCAGAAAATGAGGAAGAAATACTAGAACAATTAATACAAAGGGAACAGGGCGAAATGACCGAACATATGGAAACAATGTCACTAGATCCACAAAGAGTGTCATCCAGGCCATCACCCCAAGTAATTCAAAGGGTGGACTGGGCTGTTGTAGCAAAGGATGCGACAGCCCGGAACGACTATGAGTTATTAGACTCACTCACAGAGATGGCCTTCCCTGTAGTATTTCAACAAGGAGCCGCAGGATTACAAGGGGTACATGCGCCATTGGATTGGGAATTATTGTCGCAGTTAAGGACCACAGTTAATGAGAGTGGGCTGCATGGTGAACCTGCAAGGCAATTGCTTAATTTTATATGGGGTAACAGTATCTTGTGCGCAGAAGACATTAAAAGCATTGTGAGAATGATAATGACTCAATCAAGCCAGCTATTGTGGCAAGCTCATTGGCACCGTTTATGTGAGATAAGCGCTAATACGCCGCAGCCTCAAGGTGAGCTGGAGTTACTGTTGAGCAGCTAAGGGGAACTGGGAGATTTGCTCCTATCGATATGCAAGTACAATTGGGGCCAGCAATTTCTATGGAAAGTATGAGAACAGCTAGAAGGGCAATGGACATGGTAAAAACTGTACCCCCCCCACCCCCCCCCCCCCCACCCCATCATATAAGTCACTGAAGCAGGGGTCCCATGAGCCCTTCGCATCATTTGTGGACAAAATCACTGAGGCCATGAACAAGGGAGATGTACCAGAATGAATGAAAGGAGCCTTGCTTAGGCAGTGCGTGATGGAAAATAGCAATCCCGCCACCAAAGCCATATTGGTTACACTGCCAAATGGTGCTACTACAGAAATGATGTTAGAAAGGATGAGCTGAGTACCAGCAGGCCCTCAAGCATTTTTAGTAGATGCAATACGACAATTAGGAAGAGGATTAGTGCAAGCGCAGAGGCAAGCATTTGCTGCCCTAGCACCATTAACCCCGATAAAAGAAGAAAAAAAGTCGGTTACAGAATCCAAGGTGTTTTAGGTGTGGGCGGGACGGACATTGTAAGCGACAGTGCAGGGTAAGAGTATGGTGTCCGAATTGCAATTCGAGATCCCACGCCACCGTCACCTGCTGAGTTTCGGAAATGGCCAACCCAGCGTGAGGAGTCGCCGCGCGTCGACTACAGTAGCTGCTCCCGTGCAATATACGACTCCCGTTGGAGGCCAGCCTCCTACGACAACACCCATGCAGTCTCCGCACAACAACTTCAACCAGCCACCAGAGGAAGCCTTGGACTGGTGGTGGAAACAGCAGTAGACATTACCTTAACTGATACCTGGCCTCAAAAGAGCCCGACCACAGTTAAAGGACCGATAATGATCTCTGGACAGCCACAAGGAGCGTTACTATTGGGCCGGTCATCAAGTGGACTTAAAGGACTTTTCATATTACCTGGAGTTATTGATGCTGATTATACTGGAGTAATACAGATTGTAGTGCAGACGAACTTTCCGCCAATACATAGCCCAAAAGGGACCACAATCGCTCAGCTCGTCCCTGTAAACAACCCATTGGCTGACTCATCGGCTACGCCGCCCAAGGAGCGAGGGGACCAAGGTTTTGGTTCAACAGGAGGACTTGCTTTGCTCCTGTTGCCATTGAATCAACGGCCTGTTGTACCTGTTGTTTTTGATAAGGGACATCAGCAAACTCGCGTATGAGCCTTACTAGATACTGGTGCGGATGTAACCATAGTGACTAATCACCTTTGGCTGCGAGATTGGCCTCTTCAGCAGGCGGCCCCAGGTGTGGAGGGTGTGGGCGGCACGGCACCTGTCCAACGCAGTGTGCAAAGAATTTTTGTTATTGTGGATGGAGGAAAGGCAACCACGATAGTAACTGTAATGCCGCTGCCCATTGGTGTCAATGTCCTCATCGGACGTGACATCTTAGGACAAATGGGGGTGATGATAACCACTCATCCAGCATCTTTTCCTTCACAGTCACTGCGTTGAATTTCCCAATTCAGCTAACATGGCTAACTGACAAGCCAGTGCGGACTGAGCAGTGGCCGCTGAAAAAGGAGAGTCTTGTGCAAGCAGCAGCATTGGTACAAGAACAACTAGAACAGGGTCATCTTAAACCGTCTCTAAGCCCTTGGAACACTCCTATATTTGTAATAAGAAAGAAGTCAGGAAAATATTGACTGGTGCATGATTTACGAGTGGTAAGTGATCAGATGCAAGCGATGGGAACGTTACAACCTGGCCTTCCTAACCCTGCCATAATTCCGGAAGGATGGTATCTCTTAATAGTTAATTGAAAGGACTGTTTCTTTACTATTGGCTTACACCCGCGAGATACTGAACGTTTTGCCTTTACTGTGCCATCAATTAATCGGGAAGCTCCTGCGGCACGATACGGGTGGACTGTGTTGCCGCAAGGAATGAAAAACAGTCCTACATTAGGTCAGCTGTTTGTAGATGCTGCACTAGCACCTGTGCGTGAAGCCTGGCCAGCGGCAATTATTCATCATTACATGGATGATATATTAATAGCACAAGCTGAGCCATTTGTAGAGCAACAAGAACAGTTTTTAACACAGCAACTAGAAAAACAAGGGCTAGTAGTAGCCCCGGAAAAAGCTACAGAGAGAAGCGCCATGGAAGTATTTGGGGTGGAAGATTTCCGACTCTCATATCCACCCACAAAAACGACCTTACACACAAACTTAAAAACAATTAATGACGCTCAGAAATTGTTAGGAGACCTCCAATGGCTTCGACCTGTTGTAGGTTTTAACAACGACGAATTAGATATTCTGCGACCACTCTTAAAGGGCACAGATCCAGCGACACCAGTGATGGTAACACCCGCTCAACAGGCCGCCATACAGCGACTTGGTGAGCAGATCGCTCACAGATGCGTGCATCGACGAGACCCTGATCTCCCTATTGACCTGACTATTATGATCGGCAAAGAGCAATTCATTGGTGCACTTACTCAGTGCAAAACGAAAACGGGGGACACGACAAGGGTTTTGGAACGGTTGTTCCCGTCACTACAGCCGAAAACAACAATACAGACAAGAACGGCGAATTTAGCGGAACTAATAAGAAAAGGTCTCTCAAGAATGGGGCAAATAGCAGGAGAAGAGCCAAGTACGATATACCTACCAATTAAATGAGGAGCTCTAGAATGGCTGATTCAACAGTCATCGGACCTTCAGCTGAGTTTACTCACAACAGGTGATAGTGAAATTGACGTGAGCTGACTTGCGTCGCCAGTGTTAAAATGGATGGCTCAACAAAACTGGATGGTAATTCCCAAACTTAGTAGACGGCCTTTGCAAAATGCAGGAACTCTCTTTACTGACGCAGGACGCAAATCTCGAAGAGCAGCAGCAATGTGGCAGATCAATGGCGAATGGTGCCACAAAATTATTCCGGCAGCGCCAGAAGACACTTTGCAAACGATGGAATTATCAGCTGTCATTTGGGCCTTTTTGGAATGGCTAAATGAGCCACTGAACGTGGTAACGGACTCTCTGTATGTAGCCGGGATCGTGGCCCGAGTGGAGGACGCGCGAGTCCGAGCCCTGCAGAACAATAGACTGTATATGTTGTTGCAAACGTTGCAATCTGCCATTGGTCAGAGGCAACATCCGTATGCGATAATACACACAAGAAGTCATAAATGGACTGAAGGCTTGGGTGAAGGAAATCAGAGGACAGATGACTTTGTTACTGTTAACTTTCCAGTGAATAAATTTACTATGGCCAGAGAAGCACACGCTGAGTTTCATCAAAGTGCTAGAGGCATTCATAAACAATTTGGCATTTCTTTGGAAGATGCCTGTGGGATAGTGCGGGCATGTCCCGAGTGCAGCCATCAAGGCCCAGGATTAGGCATTGGAGTCAACCCTCGTGGGCTAGGCCCACGGGAAATTTGGCAAATGGACGTCACCCATGTCCCTGAGTTTGGGAGACTTAGATATGTGCATGTTATGGTGGACAGGTTTATGCCCTGGGATACGGCAGCACCGGATGGACAGGCAGCCTGGGGAGCGAAAGGCTGGAGAGCAGCCCTGCAGAAAGGGACCTGGGGGCTCTGCTAGCAAGTTGACCGTAAGGCAGCAGTGCTCTGGCAGCCGCAAGGGCAACCGTGTCCTGGGGGGCATCCAGCATTGCTTCGCCCCACCTTGAGCACTGGGGGCAGTTTTGAGCACCACAGGCTAAAAAGGATCTAAAGCTACTGGAGAGTGTCCAGAGGAGGCCACGAAGCTGGTGAAGGGTCTAGAGGAGAAATCTTCTGAGGAGAGGCTTGTGTCACTTGGTCTGTTCAGCCTGGAGAAGAGGAGACTGGGGGGGGGGGAACCTCATAGCCATTTACTGCTTCCTCACACAGGGAGGAGGAGCAGGTGTTGAGCTCTTCTCTCTGGTGACCAGTGACAGGACCCGAGGGAATGGCAGGAAGATGTACCAAAGGAGGGCTGGGTTGCACATTAGGAAAAGGGTCTTTACCCAGAGGGTGTTGGAGCACTGGAACAGCTCCCCAGGGAAGCAGTCACAGCACCAATCCTGACAATATTAAAGAAGCATTTGGACAATGCACGCAGACACATGATGTGAATGTTGGGAGTGTCCTGCGCAGGGACAGGAGTTGGACTCAATGATCGTTGAGGGTCCCTTCCGTCGCAGGTCATTCTATGATTCTCTGATTTATTTGCCGTGGAGGAACCTGGAAGTTTTTCACTTGCAGAAACAGTGATGGGTGTTTTAGTGATTGAACACCGGGAGAGGAAAGGGGACGAGCCAGTTAGTTGGAAGGAGTTTTGAGCATGGAACCAGTTCGCTTTTCCAACCCTTTCCAGCCCATTGCCTGTCCTGCTCCTCAAGATAAGGCTGTCCTAGGGTTTAGGCACCACCCACAGGGCCTGTGAAGAGCCTCCACACTTTCCACTGTTCCGGGATGTTGGCAATTGGCTCAGAGAGCAAGGATGCGGGAGGAGCTGTGCAAGTCAGGGTCAGAAGATTATAGGGCCGTGTAGGCCAGGGATAGAACTTGTCAAAGGCAGCATAACTTGGCAAGTCGGCAAAAACAGTCTGCCCTTGAGAAGGAGATAAACACTCTAAAGAGGAGCCGAGATCCGGGAATAAGAGAAAATAACACAGAAGCTGTAACCGCAAGTAGGAGGAATATGTTAGTGTTACCTTTAGAGCTTGGCCAATAAGATAATGACGAGTAGGCGTAATTAACTGATTGTGTATATAGGTGATGGCTTGGAGCAATAAAGTTGAAGCTTGCTTGATCACTCATATTGAGCCGACTGCCTGCTTCCCCGCACCGATCTGTTAAAGGGTTACTCATGGACCCAGCGGAGGGGCCCCCTCTGCAGGTGGCGCCTGAACAATGGACCCTTTCTCAGTGCGCGGAGAGGACAAGCACCAGTGATGCAGCAGCCGGAGGGTGATCATTTCGCCTAGACCGACCAAACGGGGTCTGCACTGTGCGGAGAGCTATCTGCACGGAGAGACGTGGAGAAACGCGGTGCGGAGACAAAGGCCTGAGTTGAACACGAGTAAAGAGGTAGCTCTCAGTTTATTGCAACACTTTTTACAAAAGCAGGGAGTTAACGGGGTTAAGCATGTATCGGGGCTGATAGCCTTTGGGACTACACAAGGGGTTTTTATGAAACCTCTTATTTTTAAGAAAGTGAATGGAGAGTGGTTGGAGATCGAGTATGAGACTTGGTCATAGATGACGTTAAGACTGCTAAAAAAAACTATCGAAGTTGTGGCGAGCAGTTATCAATTGTTTAAGAAGATATAAATTAGAGCACAATATAGCAGCCGTAGCGATGCAGGAGTTAGAGGGTCAAGCACAGAAAAAGGAGGGAGTTATCACAAAAGGAGTGGATTATGTGTCGATTCCACCTATGGGGAATCCGGTACCCGTGGGGAATAGGGAACTCCCCGTTGAAGAAAGACAACCAGAAGAATTTAGAGCTGTTCAGCCCACAGCGCCGCAATTGCCGGAGATAACAGAGACAGCAGTACAAACGTTACAGCAAGGGGGAGAGATGGCAGAAAATGAGGAAGAAATACTAGAACAATTAATACAAAGGGAACAGGGCGAAATGACCGAACATATGGAAACAATGTCACTAGATCCACAAAGAGTGTCATCCAGGCCATCACCCCAAGTAATTCAAAGGGTGGACTGGGCTGTTGTAGCAAAGGATGCGACAGCCCGGAACGACTATGAGTTATTAGACTCACTCACAGAGATGGCCTTCCCTGTAGTATTTCAACAAGGAGCCGCAGGATTACAAGGGGTACATGCGCCATTGGATTGGGAATTATTGTCGCAGTTAAGGACCACAGTTAATGAGAGTGGGCTGCATGGTGAACCTGCAAGGCAATTGCTTAATTTTATATGGGGTAACAGTATCTTGTGCGCAGAAGACATTAAAAGCATTGTGAGAATGATAATGACTCAATCAAGCCAGCTATTGTGGCAAGCTCATTGGCACCGTTTATGTGAGATAAGCGCTAATACGCCGCAGCCTCAAGGTGAGCTGGAGTTACTGTTGAGCAGCTAAGGGGAACTGGGAGATTTGCTCCTATCGATATGCAAGTACAATTGGGGCCAGCAATTTCTATGGAAAGTATGAGAACAGCTAGAAGGGCAATGGACATGGTAAAAACTGTACCCCCCCCACCCCCCCCCCCCCACCCCATCATATAAGTCACTGAAGCAGGGGTCCCATGAGCCCTTCGCATCATTTGTGGACAAAATCACTGAGGCCATGAACAAGGGAGATGTACCAGAATGAATGAAAGGAGCCTTGCTTAGGCAGTGCGTGATGGAAAATAGCAATCCCGCCACCAAAGCCATATTGGTTACACTGCCAAATGGTGCTACTACAGAAATGATGTTAGAAAGGATGAGCTGAGTACCAGCAGGCCCTCAAGCATTTTTAGTAGATGCAATACGACAATTAGGAAGAGGATTAGTGCAAGCGCAGAGGCAAGCATTTGCTGCCCTAGCACCATTAACCCCGATAAAAGAAGAAAAAAAGTCGGTTACAGAATCCAAGGTGTTTTAGGTGTGGGCGGGACGGACATTGTAAGCGACAGTGCAGGGTAAGAGTATGGTGTCCGAATTGCAATTCGAGATCCCACGCCACCGTCACCTGCTGAGTTTCGGAAATGGCCAACCCAGCGTGAGGAGTCGCCGCGCGTCGACTACAGTAGCTGCTCCCGTGCAATATACGACTCCCGTTGGAGGCCAGCCTCCTACGACAACACCCATGCAGTCTCCGCACAACAACTTCAACCAGCCACCAGAGGAAGCCTTGGACTGGTGGTGGAAACAGCAGTAGACATTACCTTAACTGATACCTGGCCTCAAAAGAGCCCGACCACAGTTAAAGGACCGATAATGATCTCTGGACAGCCACAAGGAGCGTTACTATTGGGCCGGTCATCAAGTGGACTTAAAGGACTTTTCATATTACCTGGAGTTATTGATGCTGATTATACTGGAGTAATACAGATTGTAGTGCAGACGAACTTTCCGCCAATACATAGCCCAAAAGGGACCACAATCGCTCAGCTCGTCCCTGTAAACAACCCATTGGCTGACTCATCGGCTACGCCGCCCAAGGAGCGAGGGGACCAAGGTTTTGGTTCAACAGGAGGACTTGCTTTGCTCCTGTTGCCATTGAATCAACGGCCTGTTGTACCTGTTGTTTTTGATAAGGGACATCAGCAAACTCGCGTATGAGCCTTACTAGATACTGGTGCGGATGTAACCATAGTGACTAATCACCTTTGGCTGCGAGATTGGCCTCTTCAGCAGGCGGCCCCAGGTGTGGAGGGTGTGGGCGGCACGGCACCTGTCCAACGCAGTGTGCAAAGAATTTTTGTTATTGTGGATGGAGGAAAGGCAACCACGATAGTAACTGTAATGCCGCTGCCCATTGGTGTCAATGTCCTCATCGGACGTGACATCTTAGGACAAATGGGGGTGATGATAACCACTCATCCAGCATCTTTTCCTTCACAGTCACTGCGTTGAATTTCCCAATTCAGCTAACATGGCTAACTGACAAGCCAGTGCGGACTGAGCAGTGGCCGCTGAAAAAGGAGAGTCTTGTGCAAGCAGCAGCATTGGTACAAGAACAACTAGAACAGGGTCATCTTAAACCGTCTGTAAGCCCTTGGAACACTCCTATATTTGTAATAAGAAAGAAGTCAGGAAAATATTGACTGGTGCATGATTTACGAGTGGTAAATGATCAGATGCAAGCGATGGGAACGTTACAACCTGGCCTTCCTAACCCTGCCATAATTCCGGAAGGATGGTATCTCTTAATAGTTAATTGAAAGGACTGTTTCTTTACTATTGGCTTACACCCGCGAGATACTGAACGTTTTGCCTTTACTGTGCCATCAATTAATCGGGAAGCTCCTGCGGCACGATACGGGTGGACTGTGTTGCCGCAAGGAATGAAAAACAGTCCTACATTAGGTCAGCTGTTTGTAGATGCTGCACTAGCACCTGTGCGTGAAGCCTGGCCAGCGGCAATTATTCATCATTACATGGATGATATATTAATAGCACAAGCTGAGCCATTTGTAGAGCAACAAGAACAGTTTTTAACACAGCAACTAGAAAAACAAGGGCTAGTAGTAGCCCCGGAAAAAGCTACAGAGAGAAGCGCCATGGAAGTATTTGGGGTGGAAGATTTCCGACTCTCATATCCATCCACAAAAACGACCTTACATACAAACTTAAAAACAATTAATGACGCTCAGAAATTGTTAGGAGACCTCCAATGGCTTCGACCTGTTGTAGGTTTTAACAACGACGAATTAGATAGTCTGCGACCACTCTTAAAGGGCACAGATCCAGCGACACCAGTGATGGTAACACCCGCTCAACAGGCCGCCATACAGCGACTTGGTGAGCAGATCGCTCACAGATGCGTGCATCGACGAGACCCTGATCTCCCTATTGACCTGACTATTATGATCGGCAAAGAGCAATTCATTGGTGCACTTACTCAGTGCAAAATGAAAACGGGGGACACGACAAGGGTTTTGGAACGGTTGTTCCCGTCACTACAGCCGAAAACAACAATACAGACAAGAACGGCGAATTTAGCGGAACTAATAAGAAAAGGTCGCTCAAGAATGGGGCAAATAGCAGGAGAAGAGCCAAGTACGATATACCTACCAATTAAATGAGGAGCTTTAGAATGGATGATTCAACAGTCATCGGACCTTCAGCTGAGTTTACTCACAACAGGTGATAGTGAAATTGACGTGAGCTGACTTGCGTCGCCAGTGTTAAAATGGATGGCTCAACAAAACTGGATGGTAATTCCCAAACTTAGTAGACGGCCTTTGCAAAATGCAGGAACTCTCTTTACTGACGCAGGACGCAAATCTCGAAGAGCAGCAGCAATGTGGCAGATCAATGGCGAATGGTGCCACAAAATTATTCCGGCAGCGCCAGAAGACACTTTGCAAACGATGGAATTATCAGCTGTCATTTGGGCCTTTTTGGAATGGCTAAATGAGCCACTGAACGTGGTAACGGACTCTCTGTATGTAGCCGGGATCGTGGCCCGAGTGGAGGACGCGCGAGTCCGAGCCCTGCAGAACAATAGACTGTATATGTTGTTGCAAACGTTGCAATCTGCCATTGGTCAGAGGCAACATCCGTATGCGATAATACACACAAGAAGTCATAAATGGACTGAAGGCTTGGGTGAAGGAAATCAGAGGACAGATGACTTTGTTACTGTTAACTTTCCAGTGAATAAATTTACTATGGCCAGAGAAGCACACGCTGAGTTTCATCAAAGTGCTAGAGGCATTCATAAACAATTTGGCATTTCTTTGGAAGATGCCTGTGGGATAGTGCGGGCATGTCCCGAGTGCAGCCATCAAGGCCCAGGATTAGGCATTGGAGTCAACCCTCGTGGGCTAGGCCCACGGGAAATTTGGCAAATGGACGTCACCCATGTCCCTGAGTTTGGGAGACTTAGATATGTGCATGTTACGGTGGACAGGTTTATGCCCTGGGATACGGCAGCACCGGATGGACAGGCAGCCTGGGGAGCGAAAGGCTGGAGAGCAGCCCTGCAGAAAGGGACCTGGGGGCTCTGCTAGCAAGTTGACCGTAAGGCAGCAGTGCTCTGGCAGCCGCAAGGGCAACCGTGTCCTGGGGGGCATCCAGCATTGCTTCGCCCCACCTTGAGCACTGGGGGCAGTTTTGAGCACCACAGGCTAAAAAGGATCTAAAGCTACTGGAGAGTGTCCAGAGGAGGCCACGAAGCTGGTGAAGGGTCTAGAGGAGAAATCTTCTGAGGAGAGGCTTGTGTCACTTGGTCTGTTCAGCCTGGAGAAGAGGAGACTGGGGGGGGGGGGGGACCTCATAGCCATTTACTGCTTCCTCACACAGGGAGGAGGAGCAGGTGTTGAGCTCTTCTCTCTGGTGACCAGTGACAGGACCCGAGGGAATGGCAGGAAGATGTACCAAAGGAGGGCTGGGTTGCACATTAGGAAAAGGGTCTTTACCCAGAGGGTGTTGGAGCACTGGAACAGCTCCCCAGGGAAGCAGTCACAGCACCAATCCTGACAATATTAAAGAAGCATTTGGACAATGCACGCAGACACATGATGTGAATGTTGGGAGTGTCCTGCGCAGGGACAGGAGTTGGACTCAATGATCGTTGAGGGTCCCTTCCGTCGCAGGTCATTCTATGATTCTCTGATTTATTTGCCGTGGAGGAACCTGGAAGTTTTTCACTTGCAGAAACAGTGATGGGTGTTTTAGTGATTGAACACCGGGAGAGGAAAGGGGACGAGCCAGTTAGTTGGAAGGAGTTTTGAGCATGGAACCAGTTCGCTTTTCCAACCCTTTCCAGCCCATTGCCTGTCCTGCTCCTCAAGATAAAGCTGTGCTAGGGTTTAGGCACCACCCACAGGGCCTGTGAAGAGCCTCCACACTTTCCACTGTTCCGGGATGTTGGCAATTGGCTCAGAGAGCAAGGACACGGAGGCGCTGTGCAAGTCAGGGTCAGAAGATTATAGGGCCGTGTAGGCCAGGGATAGAACTTGTCAAAGGCAGCATAACTTGGCAAGTCGGCAAAAACAGTCTGCCCTTGAGAAGGAGATAAACACTCTAAAGAGGAGCTGAGATCCGGGAATAAGAGAAAATAACACAGAAGCTGTAACCGCAAGTAGGAGGAATATGTTAGTGTTACCTTTAGAGCTTGGCCAATAAGATAATGACGAGTAGGCGTAATTAACTGATTGTGTATATAGGTGATGGCTTGGAGCAATAAAGTTGAAGCTTGCTTGATCACTCATATTGAGCCGACTGCCTGCTTCCCCGCACCGATCTGTTAAAGGGTTACTCATGGACCCAGCGGAAGGGCCCCCTCTGCAGGTGGCGCCTGAACAATGGACCCTTTCTCAGTGCGCGGAGAGGACAAGCACCAGTGATGCAGCAGCTGGAGGGTGATCATTTCGCCTAGACCGACCAAACGGGGTCTGCACTGTCCGGAGAGCTATCTGCACGGAGAGACGTGGAGAAACGCGGTGAGACGCAGCGCGGAGACAAAGGCCTGAGTTGAACATGCTGATTTTCATCAAAGTGCTAGAGCCATTCATAAACAATTGCGGACATGTCCCGAGTGCAGCCATCAAGGCCCAGGATTAGGCATTGGAATCAACCCTCGTGGGCTAGGCCCACGGGAAATTTGGCAAATGGACGTCACCCATGTCCCTGAGTTTGGGAGACTTAGATATGTGCATGTTACGGTGGACACTTATAGCAATTTTTTGTGGGCAACAGCCCAGACAGGTGAAAAGGCCTTGCATGTTCAAAGACATTTGACTGCATGTTTTGCTGTGATGGGAGTTCCAAAACCAATTAAGACAGATAATGGACCTTCCTATAGGAGTGATAAAATCAAGAAATTTTTACAACACGTGACAGGAATTCCCAACTTACCTATTGGTCAGGGAATAGTAGAGAGAGCTAATCAAACCTTAAAGCAATATTTACTAAAGTATAAAGATGTGAGAGATGTTCAGGAGAGATTGACAAAGACACTGTATATGCTTAATCATTTGTGTTTGTTTGGGGACCAAGAAGTGCCTGCCCAGGTGCATGGTAAAGTCCCTGCAAAACCGAGACAAAAGCTCTTTGTTCAGTATCAGGACTCAAAAATGGGAATTTGGGCAGGACCTGCTGACGTCTTGTATTTAGGACGCGGATATATGTGTGTTCTTGCTCCTACAGGCCCTTTGTGGGTACCCGCTCGGTGGACAAAAGCTGCTGTGGTGGACCGTAAATTGGACTCTAATGATAACGACCAGTAATAACCATCAGTCAGAATCAGAATGTGTGGGTAAACTGGGCAAATCAAACGGTGACAAGACTTGCACTCTATATTTAAGCTGTTTAAAACATGTTTAGTAACAATACCTGGTTGTGATGTACCAAAAAAAAAAAAAAAGGGGGCGGGGGGGGGAATGGTGGATGAACCTCCAGAGGCGCGTCTGAATAAGGTAACTTATGTATTGAGTTTCTTTCATATCACTGATGACAGACAGGTCAGTGCTCGGCTCCCTGTGATTTGCTGACCTGGGGAAGAGGGTGTGCTAGTGTTTCCACAGGTCATGGACCTCAATGGATACCGCATGCAATGTTTGGTCACTACTATCATAATCCTGACTTGGACCATGGCTGCAGCATTTTGGATGCCCGCAGAACAGAGAACAAATGTGTGGATCACCCTAACCAACATGACAGGACGACTTGACATGTCTGGCTACAGCATCCCTGGAAAACCTATATCTACCTGTCTGATTGTCCGGCCTGCAGACCAATGGCTCGTGCTAACATTGCTGCAGAAAGTGTTCTTCCAATGTCAATAATAGTGTTGTTAGGATTAATAAAATGGATGATTGTGTGGTGTTTAGTTGTAAGTAGCGGGATAGAAAAATTTTTTTTGTGCAAAATCTAAGTTCATCTTTAGGGATATATAGAAATAGTAATAAGTGGTCTAATAGTACAACAGCATACATAGCGAAATCAAACAATGCACCATTTGGCTTTACTATCAGGGTATTTCTTTTTCATTTGTGGGGACAAAACATGAGGAGAATACTCCATTCAATATAAGGAAAGAGCCCTGCAGTTAATGCCCTACTAACCCTACTAACACTAATACTAACATTAAGCCTAACTTCACCTGTCATCACCTTAATAGAAGCAAGCAAACAGCACATGTTTTATAATGGATGGAATATTATTGAAAGATAGTTTAATGATTTAAGAATTTTGGGTTAGGTGCCCTTTTGGATTTATTTGTTTTTATATGTTTTAATATGTATGCTGTGTATCATATAATGTACACAGAGAATGACAGAAACATAAAAAGGGGCTTAAAGTGACCCTGCTTGCACAAAAAGAAAAAAAAAAACACAAACGGGGGTGCTTGGGGATCTCTATATGAGTCTTCATGGGGAGACTTAAGTGCACAGTAGGGGCTCTGGAGGAGGTTCCACTGGGGGGGGGGATTTAAGGGCGCAGTAGGGTATCTATAGGAGGCTCCATAGGGGGACTTAAGGGTGAATTAAGGGTTCTATAAGAGACTCCATGGAGTGTTGCAAATTGGCTCAGAGAGCAAGGAGATGGGAGGAGCTGTGGAAGTCAGGGCCAGAAGATTATACACCAGTTAGGCCACGAATAGAACTTGTCAAGGCAGCATAACTTGGCAAGTCGGCAAAAACAGTCTGCCCTTGAGAAAGAGATAAACAACTGAAGAGGAGCTGAGATCTGGGCAAAATAACATAGAAGCTGTAACTGAAAGTAGGAGGAATATGTTAAGGTTGTTTTTTTAGAGCTTGGCCAATAAGATAATGACTAGTAGGCATAATTAACTGATTATGTATATAAGTGATGGCTTGGAGCGATAAAGGAGAGATTGCTATATCACCCCTATGAAGTCGACTGCCTGCTTTCACGCGCCGATGTGAAAAAGGGTTACTCTTAGACCCAGCACAGGAGCCCCCTCTGCAGGGGGGACTTAAGGGGCATAGTAGGGGCTTTATAGGAGGCTTAATAGGGGAGAATGAAGGGCACCGTAGAGGCTCTAGAAGATTCTCCATGGGGGGATTAAAGATGGGCAGTAGAGGCTGTAAAGGAGGCTGCTTGTGGAGAAATGTAGAGTGCTGTAGGAGTTCTATAAGAGTCTCCATGGGGGGGGGGGCCTTAATAGGGGCAGTAGAGGCTCTATAGTAGGCTCCATAGTAGGAAATGTAGGGCGCAGTATCTTCTCTCCAAGAGTCTCCATGGAGTGAATGAAGGACACGTCAGGGGCTCTATACGAGATTCCAGGAGGGGACTTAAGGGGCGCAGTACAGGTTCTATAGGAGGCTCCATGGGGGGAATTAAGGACACAGTAATGGATCTATAGGAGGCTCCATAGTAGGGAATGAAGGGCACAGTAGGGGCTCTATAAAAGTCTCCATGGCGAAAATTAAGGGCGCTATAGGCACTCTAGAAGAGTCTCCGCAGGGGGACTTAAGGGCATAGTAGCGGCTCTTTAAGTGTCTCTATGAGGGGATTTAAGGGGGGGCAGTAGGTGCTCTATAGGGGTTTCTGTTGGAGGAATAAGGGCGCAGTAGGGGCTCTGTACGAGTATCCATAGGAGGGGGATGAGGGGCGCTGTAGGGGCTCTGTAAGACTATCCATGGAGGGACTTAAGGACGCAGCATGGACTCTATAGGAGGTTCCTTGTGGGGACTTAAGGGGCGCAGTAGGGGCCGCTGCATAGGGGGTAATGAAGGGTGCTATAGGGGCTTTATAGTTGTCTGCATGGGGATACTTACGGGGTGCAGTAGGGATTCTATAGGTGGCTCCATGGGGGGGGACTTAGGGGCACAGTAAGGACTCCATAGGTTGGAATGAAGGTTGCTGTAGGGCCCTTATATGACTCTGCATGGCAGGACATAAAGTCGCAACAGGGGCTCTATAAGTGTTTCCATAGGGGAACTTAAGGGGTGCAGTAGGGGCTCTATAAGGGAAAATGAAGGGCACTTTATGGGCTCTATAAGTGCCTCCGTGGAGCGACTTAAGGGCGCACTAGGAGCTCTACGTCTCCATGGGAGGATTTAAGGGGCACATTAGGGGCTCTATAAGACTCTCCGTGGTGGGAATTAAGGGAAGCAGCAGGGGCTCTATAGGAGGATTCATGGGGGAATGAAGGACACAGTAGGGGCTCTAAAAGTCTCTCCCTGGGGGGACTTAAGGGGAGCAGCAGGGGATATATAGGAGGCTCCATGAAGGGACTTAAGGGTGCAGTAGAGGCTCTATAAGAATCTCCATGGGGGGACTTATGGGGCGCAGTAGGAACTCCATAGGAGGCTACATGTTGGACTTAAGGGCGTAGAAGGGGCTTCGTAACTGTCTCCATGGGAGAATTTAAGGGGTGCAGTAGGAATTGAGAGGAGAGGAGAGGAGATGAGATCTTGTTATCACTGTGCTCCAAGCGTTCCCCAAAATTCACCGTTTCCACAAGGCCTCTCTTCACAAACAGCAGATCCACCATGACACCTTCTGTAGTCAGCAAGCTTACCAATTGTATTAGGACATTATCTTGCATACAGTCAATGAATCTCGTAGTCTGTTTCTTTTCTGCTGTGTTTTACTTCCGGCAGACATCTGAAAGTTGAAATCCCCCACGAGAATGACGGGAAGCAATCGCGAGACTTCTCCCAGTTGCTTGTAGAAGAGATCATCAGTCTTTTCATTCTGGTTGGGTGTCTGATTTCAGACTCCAACCACTATATCTGGATTCCGTTGTGTTCCACCCATAAGCACTGTACCGTATTATTACTATTATAGACCTCTATACAACCAAAACTTTGTCTAGCATAAAGAACAACACCACCACCTCTCTTTCCTAGCCTATGCCACCTAAATATCTTGTAGATAGCCATGGCTGCTCTTCTGTTGTGTCAGTCATCACACCAGGCTTCCATCACGGCAATTACGTCATAGTTTTCCTGACTTGCAATGGCTTCCGGCTCCCCATTTGTTTCCCATGCTGCATCCATTACTGTAAATGCACTTCAGATGAGCTGTTGACTCCAACTCTTCCATTGCAGCAGAATAGCTGTAAGTCCTAGGCATGCTTTAGTTTTTATAGCACAAATAACCTTTGGATTCTGTATGCCTCCTGAGGGGCAATCCCCCCTTCCACTGAGGTGGCAAACCAGAAGCCCTCATTACGTGTAGGTGTTGGGTCATAGGTTGGACTCGATGGTCTCAAAAGTCTTTTTCAACCATATGATACTGTAATTATCACACTGCCCCTCAGAACCTAAGGTGCCATCCCCATGCTTAATTCTATAGGGTTGTTGTTGTTCCCCTACCCCTCCCAATTTAGTTTAAAGCCTTCTTAATTATCCCTACCAGCTTCTTGGAAAGTGCCCTTTTGCCCTTGGGGGACAAGTGTATCCCATCTCTTACCAGCCGGCCTGGCATGTAGGCCAGCCCATTATGGAAGAACCTGAAGTTTTGTTCTTCACACCATGGTCACAGGCAATCATTTAATTCCTGGCTCTTCCCACTCCTTCCCCCAGTATTGCCTATGACAGAAGAGAACATTGCCTGTGCTGCTGAACCCTTAAGCATTTGCCTTAGAGCTCTAAAGTACTTTTTAATTGCCCTAAGGTTTTTCATTGTTCTTTCATTATTTCCTAGTTGGAAGGTGAATAAAGGGTAGTAATCTGTGGGCTTAACAAGCTCAGGGAGTTTCCTGTGTTACAGACTGAGGCCCCCCCAGGTAGGCAGCAAACTTCCCGATATAATAGGTCTGATCTGCATACTGGTACCTCTCTGCCTTTCAGGAGGGAATCCCCAATGACTATGAACTTCCTATTCTTTACAGAAGCTGTTTTAATTGATGGCTTCTATTTTTTTCAGGCTGGGAAACGTTTCCAGAGTATAAGAATTGTCAATGCTTAGATTCGGTTCCTCTTACAGACCTTTATATCTATTCTGCAAGGGAACTGGCAGGACCAGATTGGAAACAGTGGGGATACATCAGCTGTGGTGAGCAGGAACCTGCTGTCATTTTCCTCCAGCTCCTAAAATATTCTCCTCGGTGAGTGGATGGGAAGTCCCACTGTTGCACAAGGTGTGGCTGCCCATCAGAGCTGAGACAAGGAGCATAGAGGGTTATTCCAGTAGTCAATCTCTCGCTCACATTCCCTTATAGTCCTCAGTCTAGTCAGAATACTTGTGCTGACACTTGCATGTTTTTTTTAGTTTGCTTTCTGCAAATTTTCATTGGGTTTGACTGATTTTTGTGAGGTTTTGCTGAGTTGTACTTTTTTTTTTTTTTTTTCTTATTTTAGCTGAGTTTCTCTCAGTTTGGCTGTTTTGGGAGGATTTTGGCTCCTTTTCGCCTCTTTTGGTTAATTTTGCATGATTTCCGCTGGTTTATGGTTGTTTTTGTTTAGTATTCAGTAATTTCTGCCTATTTTCACTGATTTTGGTTGATTTTCACTGCTTTGGCCTTGTTTTGTCTCAGTTTGGCTGTTTTTCATCTATATCAGCCGTTTTTTGCTTGATTTGACTTTTTTCTGGTTTGTGTTTGTTTTGAGTTAATTTGATTATTTCCAATTTATTTTCATTTTTGTTAGGCTTGTTTTAGCTTATTTTGGCTATTTTTCACTTGTTTTGCAGATGTTGCCTGGTTTTGGCTGACTTCTTGTTAGTTTTCTGTTTTTTTACTGGTTTTGGCTGATTTTCACTAGTTTTTTCTGAGTTGTGCTCTTTGTTTCTTATTTTGGTGGATTTTCCTTGATTTTGGCTGGTTTGGACTGATTTTGGCTCCTTTTCACCTGTTTTTATTTATTTTGCATGATTTCTGCATCTTTTTGTGTATTTGCTTTATTTTTCATTGATTTTTTGTCTTGTTTTGGCTTGTTTTCACTTAGTTTGACTGCTGCTTATCAATTTTAGCTGATTTTTGCTTTGTTTCCTTTTTTCCTGCTTTCTGTTGATTTTGACTTAATTTGGTTATTTCAAGTAATTTTCTCTTTTTTAAGGTGATTTTAGCTCTTTGACTGATTTTGGTTTTTTTCACTGTTGTTGCTTGGTTTTAAACAATTTCTGCTGATTTTCACTAGTTTTTGCCGTTGTGGTTTTTTTATTTTAGCTAATTTTTACAGGTTTTGGCTGTTTTGGGCTGATTGTGACTCATTTTAGCCTCTTTTTTTTTGGGTGATTTCTGCTGGTTTTTTTCCGATTTTCTTTACCTTACTCTGATTTCTGCTGATTTTGGCTGATTTTTTTTTTTTTTTTTTCTTATTTTGGTTGTTTTTCACTGCTTTTGCATATTTAGGTTGATTTTAACTGGTTTGGGCTTCCTTTGGCCAATTTTCACTGGTTTTAGCTTGTTTTGGTTAATTTTAACTTTCTTTGGCTTCATTTGGCTGCGGTTCATCTATTTTGGCTGATTTTTTTTCTGTTCGGCATTTTTTTTGCTGGTTTGTATTGATGTTGTCTTAATTTGGCAGGTTTCAACTGATTTTCCATTTTTTAGGTTAGTTTTAGCTGATTTTGGCTTTTCTGGCTGGTGTTACCTGATTTACGCTAATTTCTAATGATTTTTTTCCTGATTTGCGCTCATTTTTGCTGACTGTTACACTTTTCTTCAGATTTTTTTTATAATTCTCACTTGTTTTGTCTGCTTTGGTCTGATTTTGGCTCATTTTGGCACTTTTGCTTAATTTTGATGATTTCCACTTGTTTTTTTTCCTGAATTTCTTTAGTTTTCGCTGATTTCACTGATTTTGGCTTATTTTGGTCGATTTTTGCTGGGTTTCGCTATTTTTGCTTTATTTTGGATTATTTTCACTGGTTTGGTCTTCTTTTGGCTGATTTTAACTGGTTTTGCTTTTTGGGGCAGATTTTGCCTTTCTTTGGCTTAGTTTTCAGCTATTTCAGCTGATTTTTGCCTATTTGGAATTTTTTTTGCTGTTTCTTTTTATTTTGTCTCAATTTGGCACATTTCAACTGATTTTAACTTTTTTTAGGCTGACTTTAACTGATTTATTTTTTTTTCTGGTTTCACATTATTTTCACAGGTTTTGCTGATGTTCAGTTGTAAAGACTTAGCTAGGAATGTATTTAATCGCAGATGACAGTAGGAATTGGTCCCTACTTATGTTTATCTAATACTTGCTCCTGTCTGTTTTATACCAGCTTGGCTTTGTAGAAGAAAATACCGGTTGTAAAGAACATAACGTTTCCGGCATCTGTGTAGCTCAAAGAGAAGGGAGGTGCCAGGCACAGTGGAATTGCTCGCAGTCATATTTATTTATGTCAACGTTCTCAGCTTTGAGCAACGTCCCTGGAAAGCAATAAGGTCAATGGCAAGAAGCGTGGATAAAGAATCAAACAAGAGCTGCTTTGTAGACAAGTCAGAGCTGTAAATACAAGAGTTCATCCACAGGACATGTAGGAAAGGTGACAGTGGGAGATCACCTGATAAAGTAAACCACCAGAGTGACGGTAGTATGCCTGAAGAGACACGAGATGGCAGCAGAGACCGTGGAATGGAGCCACTAATGCCTATGGTATCATTTCTGGGAACGGGAGTAGGACATGCTCATGATTTCTAGGGGGGGGCTAATGCCTATGTAAGACGTGTGTGGATAAAAGGTACTGAATAGTTTTGTTTGACCTGAACACTTTTATGGGGAAAAAATGGTTTTGGCTAATTTTCCTTTGTTTTGGTGGATTTTGACTTCCTTTGGGAGCTGCCAGCTTGAAGTCCACACATAGACGAGGTCTCTCTTGTTGGATGGCATGTGCCATCCCATTCTGTGATGCCCTCCTATGAGACTTCTCATGGTTCTCTGCTGTAGTTGTGGTTCCAGTTGAGATGCAGCTGAGGCCTTGCTGCCAGTTGCTGGAGAGGAGAGTGTCCCTGGGCAGCAGAGAGGATGTGCAGGCAGCTTAGGATCACTGAGACTGGCAGATCCTTGGAGGAAGCAAACTTGAAGGGCTGTGGATTCAGTCTCATCTTCGCTGTCTGTATCTCATTGTGTTTTAGATAACTTGGCTTTAGTTTTCCTCTGGCTTTAGGGGTTTGTGAGCTCTTCCATGCAATGTGTGAAAATGTCCAGGACATGGTTACCAGACCATGGAGTTCAGGCCTCTGTATGCGTCTGTTACTCTTCTCATGTGACAGAGGTGGCAGGATGGAACATGTTTCTCTGAAGGGCCCTTTCCCTGGCTAAACTGGCTGCAGCATCTTCCTGTCTGCTCTGAAGGAAATTGCTTACCCTCAACTTGCAGTTACTAAGTGATATTTCTAACAATGCGAATAAGAAGATGACACACAATCTCCTGGTCTCTCAGCAACTCAGGACTTGATGTCTAAGGCGAAGACTGGGAAGTGCCTGTTGCTTAAATTTTCCTTCATGAATGACAAGTTCTTTGGTCAAGTGATGAGGTGCAGCCCCAAATGCCAAGGCTTTGTTCCTAAGTCTTGTTTAAGTACTCTGCATCCTGAAGATACCAAGTTTCTGCAGAGGAACAGTTAACTCTAATTAAACTGATCCACTTTTTTTCTGAATAGATGGATGGTGAAACTGTGCAGAAGGAGGTGCTTTGGGAAGGAGTCAGCCGGGCAGTGCTAGTCTCTGCTGAAAAAAATGGGAGCAATTCACTCAACAGACCTAACAGGTAACTGCTGTCCCTTTTTCACCCAGTGCCATCTCTCAACATCACTGTGGGTTTGCAGACTCTTCCCCTGGTGCCCACTATTGCACATTGTACTTGGCACTGGTGAGGCTGAACCTCAAATTGTGGTTTCAGTTTTGGGCCCCTCACTACAAGAAAGACATTGAGGGACTGGAGTGTGTGCAGAAGAGGGAAGGGAGCTGGGGAAGGGTTTAGAGAACAAGCCTTATGAGGAGTGGCTGAGGGAACTGGGGTTATTTAGTCTGAAGAAGAGGAGACTGAGGGGAGACCTCATTGCTCTTTGCAGCTCCCTGAAATGAGGTTGTGGTGATATGGCTTCTGGTCTCTTCTCCCAAGTAACAAGGGATAGGACAAGAGGAAATGGCCTCGAGTTGTATCGGGGAGGTTTAGACTGCATATTAGAAAAAAATTCCTTACTGAAAGAGTGGTGAAGCACTGGCAGAGGGCATTGGTAGAGTCTCCATCCCTGGAGGGGTTCAAAAACCTGTAGATGTGGCAATCTGGGACATGGTTTAGTAGGCATGGTGGGACTGGGTGAGCGTAGAGGTTTTTTCCGACCTTAAAGATTCTATGATTCTATGACCGTGCCACAGACAAACTGTCAGTATGGAGCGAGTGTTCCCAAATAAGCCAGGAGCGGCTCTCTAAGGATGACCATCATCTCTGGGGTGTGGAGGTCATTGTCATCAGTGTGACAGAGCAATACTGTAAACTCTCTGTGGGTGCAGTGAAGTGTTCACTGGTCACCGCACCCAGCTTACGGGGATGTCAGAACTTTGCCATTTGGGGAACTAGGCCTGTGTGAACCATGTTCAGTAGATTATGGGAAATGTGACTCTTAATAGAATGCACTACCTGCAAAATCTGCATCCCAGAGTTTGTTGGGAATCACCAAAGGCACAACAGAGGACATTTGGTGTGAGCTGGGGTCCAAAGGGATGCACTGACATATCAGGCATGGCTTAGAGTGATCCTGCACCGTCCCTCTGCATCCTCTGCACCTGAGCCATGCTGAGGCTTTACCTTTCTCCAACTCTTGGCAGTAGTGTTCCACCCGGCAAGCCTGCCACACTGGGATAAATGATTTTTTCTAAGAGAATTCAGGTCCTGAGCAGTCTTAAGGAGTCCACAAGAGGGTGACAAATCCTGAAAAAAACTGGAAGCATGCAAGCAGTGTCCATGCTGGAGAAAAGAGAGAGAGAGAGAGGGGTTCAGGTGTCTCCTGAGAGGGCCTGACTCAGTCCCCTTGGGAGTGGGAGAGGTGGGGTTGGTGGCCAGAGGCTCTGTCAGTGCTTTTATTTGCAAGGCTTTGGCAGTTCCCTTCGTTTCTATTGACACCAATGAAACATTGCAGCCCCATGATGTTCAGTGGTTCAGAGATGCTAATAAACTGAGAAAGAACATTCCCTGGCAATGTCAGACCTCCTGTGAGATCGCCAGCAGTTTGCAGGACGTGCTAACTCCAGAACTGTTCCTCCAGGTATGGATGGCAAGAGAAGCTCAAATGCTGGGGATCCTAAAGGTTTCTGGAAGTACTGCATAAGAGGAGCTGTGGCAATACGGGCTTCACGCCGCTTGGGATGATATGGTGGGGTCTTATCTGTCTGTGGAGGAAAAGACAGTGAGTTGTTGGGAGTGGGGTCTTCCAAACTTCTGTATTAGACAGCTGCTCCTGGCCAGGAAGCGTTTAGAGACCAGGAGTTCTGGAGTGCACAGGTAGTTCCTGGCCAGGCTGTGCTGATATTGCTGCTGTAAGGCATTTAACTGGCCTCAATTCAAGGGCGTTCTTGTCCTAAACCCCTTCTCACTGTGGGCAGCATTAGTTCAAAGTGACCCTGTCTGGACAAGAGCAGACCCAGCAACAGCTGCAGGCAGAGCAGGGACAGAAAGGAAAAACAACAAGGGGTGGCATTGCCATAGGAAGTGAGACTCACAGGGGTGACATCTCCCTTCCAGGGAACCTCCCAGCAGAAATCATCTTGTAAAGTGATGCCATAAATGCTAGATGTTCACCTCAGCCAAGGTGTCCCAGCGACTCCTGGTGGTGAGAAACCTTCCCGGTCTTACTTTGGAGAAGGAGATCGACTGTGTTCCAGCTGCTCTCCTGGCCCTGCAGTGCTGTGCCTAGCTTTGGTCACTCTGCCCAGATCAGGCCTCCTTCTTGGTGTGTGCAGAGCAGACAGGTCTGGGTTGTCAGGGCTGAAAGGAGAGAGCCATGGGCAGGAGACCAGAGCCTCAGCCAAGTGGTGTGAGGTACCCCATTTTCTGCATGGAGCTGTCTGTGCCCACAGCTCCCATGTGCAGCCAGCTGCCCACAACTCATGGTGTTCCCAGGACTGTCCTGCACCCTCATATCAGCCCAGCACTGCAGCAGGGAATTGGCAGCCTCTTCTCCTCACAGGAAGCACTCCACAGCTTTGTGAACTACTCCTCCAACAAAAATATCCCAAAACCACCTTGGCAAGATACTCTAGGGGCCAGCACGGAGTGGGACTGTGTTCTTCAGCACAGCAACCCCAACCAGGAGTGTCGTGCTGTCCAAGGGGAGCCCCTGAGCACTGACTGTTTGGGGCAAATTCAGCCACAAGACGGGCAATTTCTGAGAAAGGCTTTCTTTCCCTGGCGGGACAGACACAGGGGAAATCTGCAAACATCTGTCAGGACCCATATATTACTTTGTTTTCTTTCTCCCTCCCTTTACCTCTGCCTTTTTCATTATGCTGTTGTGGGAGCATCTTGGGGATGCCTCACAGTGAAAGATGGTACCTGTGTAAACTCAGACCTGGAAACGAGAAGACAATGAACATGAAGCCAACATAAGACTCTCATCAAACCCTGCTGCACCCTTGTCTTCCAGCAAAAAAATACCCACCCTGGGGACACATCCAAAGAGATCTGCAGAGCTGATACAGTCAACATGTCCAACACAAACATCCCACTCCCTAGGGACAAGAGCACAACCCTGCCTGGTGTGCTTCTCCAAGCCTCTCACCTTTCTGCAGGCTTCACTTCCTCACCCTTGCCATCTTTTCTCTTAATGCCAGATAATATGGGGGATGGACGAAGCTCTTCTTAGGATGACTCCTCGAGGAGGGCAGACATCACTGCCTGGGTAAATGTTGCTACCCAGGGGTTCAAGAGGATGAGGTGCCTCCAGCTCCTGCAGGCTGGAAGCCTTGGTCCATTCCCAGAGCTAGGCTATCCTTAGGCTTCATGGGACTTGGTGGAATTCCTCCCACATCTGGAGTGCTGGGATGCAGTGGATAGGCTGCTCAAGAGGGGGTGGGCAGGACAGAAGAGCTGGAGGTGTTGCACTGTAGGGAAGGGAGGTCTTGGGAGTCTGGGGAGGTCCCTGCTGACTGGAAGCTCATTAATGTTATTCCAGATGACAAGAAGGGCATAAGGGAAGACCCTGTGAGTCCAGTCTCAAGTTGCTGGAACAACGTTGGAGAAGATTATACCTGGTGCCATTGAAAGGCATTTACAGAAGAATAAAATCCTCAGGCACAATCAACGTGGTCTCACAAAAGGAAAGTTTTCTGTCACTCATCTAATGTCATTCTAGGAGAAGGATATCCACCACGTGGGTGATGGGAAGGTGGCACATGTAGTTTTTCTGGATTTCAGCAAGCCATTAGTACTGTCCCTCACAGCATCCTTCTGGAGCAGTTATTCAGCTGTGGGATGAGAGGGTTCATGGTGCACTGGCTGAAGGACTGGCTGCACAGCAGAGTTCAAAGTGTTATAGTGACCGGGGCTCCATCTGGCTGGGGAGTGGTTGCCAGTGGGGTTCCTCAAGGCTCATTCCCAGGGCCAGAGTTGTTCTGTATTTTGATCACTGTTCTGGATGCATCAACTGAACACCCCATTAGTGAGCTTGCTGCCAGTTCCAAACTGGGGGAGCTGTTGGCTCCACTGAGGGACAAGAGGCCTCTCAGGAGGGGAGGGCCCTGATAGATGGGAGCATGGGGGAATGATTAATGGGATGAAATAAACCAGTTAGATCACCAGATTCTCCACTTGGGATGGGATAATGCAAGGGCACAAGTCTCCATGGGGAGAGGAGTGTCCAGGAGCCACCCTGCAGAAAGGGATCTGGAGGGGCTGGTGGGCAGCAGGCTCAAGAGGAGTCACTTTGGACAATACCCTTAAGAACGTGCTTTAACTTTTGGTCAGTGCTGAAGTTTGAGTTCTGGGCTTTTTCTTTTCTTCTTTTCCTTCTTTGCTCGAGCTTCTATCTGTGGCCCTGAGAGCTGCGAGCAGTGGCGGTGCAGCTGCTCCAGAGGAGAGGAGTTTTGGGACAAGGATGATGCTTGGGGCAGGTCAGCATGTGAGGCGAGATGCTGAGCAGCAGCGGCACTGGGAACTGCGCCATGCTGTGCTGATGCTGCCCAGAGCAGCTTCCACTGCTTCAGCAGCAAGGGGTTCAGCTGGGCACTGCACTCACCCTGCACCTTCTGCAAGCCAGACCCACCAAGAGGAGGCCGCTTCCCCAAGTGCCGCTGGCTGCATTGGCCCCAGGGTGTGGAGCTGGGGTGGGCAATGGGCAATAAAGAGAGAAGAAGTCTCCAGGCACTTTCTGGCTGGCATAGTGATTTATTTCATTATTATTACGATTTTTCTCTTCCTGGTTTGGCAGCTGGATTTCGGACCCATTTTCCAGTGCCCCCATGCTCCTTCCTCCTTCCACGCAGGCATGGAGCAGTTCTGGAGAAATAACTTTTAATGAAAAAAAAAACCAAGAGAAAAGGTCCTGTCACAGCTACTCGACACGCCTTGCCCTCCAAAACACAACACAACCACCACCCATGCCCATCACATCCCTGCAATGGGTATAATACCATCCTGCCCTCTCTGTGCTGTCAGCCAGAGCCTTGCACTTGCTGGGTGACATTGGCGAGGGGCCTTGCCCCTCTTCTGCCTGGCTTCTCTGACCTGGCTGGCTGGGACACTGGCTGATCTATCCCCACATCCCAACGTGGCTCCTCAGGCAGCAAGAAGGAAGGGAAGTTGCAACCTGGGTGCTTTCAGATGTCCCAGGTTTTCAAACACAGCAAAGAAGACATCCAAATAAATGTGACCAAGGAATGTGCAGGGTTGAGCTCAGATTGCTCTTTGCGGATTGTGCCTGCCCTCAGCCAGGCCTGCAGAAGGTCTCGGATGAGGAATGGGGCTGTTCCAGGCTGAAGTGAGCAATCAGGATCTGAACTCTGTTTTGTTTGTGCATATAACGTGGTAATCATACACGTGACTACAACAGCCCAGATCCTTTCAGTTCACAGTTCTCTACCAGTCTGGAAGCTGGGAGGTGCCCACCCAAACAGATTTAGGGGAGGTCGCTGTCTTGTTTCATGTAACATTTTTAAATGAACCTTTTTATCTTGTTTCTATCCGTTTCATTTTTCTGGTCTTCATTTCCACAATCCCAGCAGCCATTACTCACTCACGCACATGCTTGGTTCTGTGCTCCTAAAATCTGGTCCAGGGTGAATCCATTCTATGTGGGATAACAGTTTGATTCCTCCCTGCAGGGCTGTAATTCTCTCTGTGGATTCATTAATGTCTTTTTTTTCTCATTCTCTTGACACATTTGCAGTGGCTTTTTCTGGTGTTGCAACACCAAACCATGGGACAAAACCTGTTACAGAGAAGTGGAACTCAGTGCCACATTCCACAGGACAGCTGTTAACACTTCTTCCCATAGATTCCTGTTGCTGAGAGCTGTAGAGGGAGAGGAGATGCCCACCTGGCACTAACCTTCTGGCACACACTGTTCAGCTCAGCCTGAGGGTAACTCCTCAAATACCCTTTCTCCACCTCTCCATCATTGCCCTATGATTTGTGCAAACAGGCCATGATCATCCTGAAAGCAATCTGAATCCTGTCAGTTATTTCCTGACAACAAGGTCAGTGTGTGCTGGGTTTGGTTGTTCAGGGAAACCAGGGAGTCTTGGACACAGAGCAGATGGTTCAGAGCAGTCAGGATCTTCTGGGCTCAGAGAGGTGACAAAAATTGTGTCACAATCTTTAGTTTGGTTCTGGCTTCCTGCAGAATTCCACGCTGATCTCTCTGCGAACACCACATCATCTCAGAGACTGCATGGCCTGATCAACCCCATCCAGGAACTAACCCACAGCATGATGACTCATTAGAACAGGTTTTAAGGACAGGCTTTTGAGAATCTCCCAGGCTGTTACAACTGTCTCCAGCCCAGGGACTGGAAAGACTCCAGTCCAACGTCTTTCTGGGGTGAGTCATTGATGCAGCATAACAACAGCGTTGTGTATCCAGCTACTGCTGACATGTGGGCAAGGTGTTATTTGAAAAACAGCAACTCAAAAATGTTGGCTTTAATAGTTTTAGACATCCCAAAAGACTCCCCTGGGATGGTTTATTGCAGCTTCCCTGCTGCACATGTGATACCTGCATTCAAAAACCTGCTTTTCTCCCCAGAATGACTCTTCTTGGAAGACTTCAACCCTTGTTGCAGATCACACATGATGAGAAACCTAGCACTCCCTTTGCTCAGGTTATGCTGATGTTCAGATTTTTTTTAAAAAAAGCCTTAATCTTCATTTTGACATATCTGCCTTTACTTTTCAATCAGAAACTTCTTCTACACTTTGCTCCCAAAGACAAGTGGTGGCTGCAGTGACTGTAGTTCCTTCTAGAAAAAGGACAAAACCCATCTCTTCATCTGCTCCAAAAAAACTAGTAGGGAATGATCCTGCTTTTACCCACCCAGCACTCAACATTCCACAGTGAGCGGTGGATTTCCTCCATGTGAAGGCCACTAGGACGAATTCACCACGCTAACCCAGGAACTGTGTAACTGTAGAGGGAGCTGCACCCGAGGGCACTGAGGGCAGCTGCTTGCTCTCCCCTAGGATGATTTAGGTTGAGATGAATGCAATTTACGTAAGTCAACAACGAAAAATTAAGTCCTTCACCTACCTGGGATAAAAATGCAGATCTCTACGTATTTTCATTTGCCTTTAATGTAAAACCTGTGACAGCTTTGTCAGGAGCAAAGCTATGGTGCAGGGACCCTCTGGGGGAGAGAGCTGTAGATCTACAGGAAATAACTGATGTAGGACATAATTTCAAATACCAGGAATTATCATCTCAAGTGGTGTGTGTTAGCCCAGGCTATTTAAGAGAATCATAATTCACAGGGCAGAGTGAACTCTCTCAAGATTTCCTGCAGCCTGAAGCTTCAGCCAAGAATTGCGTATAAAAAAAAATGCAGTTTAAAACTTCATTTCTGAAGCCGAGTACCCTCCTCTCCATTCTGCGAGGCGAGCTTGTTAAAGCATCCAACATGGACCTTTTATTTTTAACAGGTTCAGGACCTGACACCGAGAACAGAAACAATCTAAATGGGTTCAGCCTTCTGTAGAGGTGAGATGACAACCTTGTTTTATTTAAAGCCTGTTTCTTGGTTTCACGAACACGATCAATCCACTTTGCTACCCAAAGCTTCATCTGAAATAAACAGGAGCAGATATTCCAAACTATGTCCAATGGATGATGATGATGTATAAGAAATCCTAGTCAGTATTTTCCCAGCCACTCATGTAGCATTTCCCTCCTTTTGGGTAACTGAAAGGGACTACTATAGTCAACCCCTCAGGGCTGCCAACAGAGTGCAGTGGTTACACAGAAGAGAAAAAAATAAGTCATTCATGTATAAACAGGCACAGATTTTATTCAGGAGTAGGTGAAATGCAACTTCTGAGAAGGAAAGTGGCATCTAAAGAACAGGTGTGTTTGTGCAGTGCCAGGCCTCGCCAGCAGCAGCAAGAGCCAGCTTCAGGCTGGTGACTTTAGTATTAATAATAATGAGAGAAGCAACTCTAGATGCTGGCCAGGGTCATGACACTGCTTGGGTTATTTTTCATTGTGTTAAAGAGTATTTTCCCTACTGCTCACATACGGCTCATACCAAGTCACTGGAGGTGGAAAATCCTCACCCAGGACCTAGCCAAGCCTCCTCTACCCCAGCCACTCATCTCTACGGTCCCTCCCAGAAGAGCTTGCTGAGATGATTTGACCAGGGACATGTCTGAGCTCCAAGTGATGAAGTGCTAAAGAAATAGTAAAGGATTTGAGGGTGGGAGGAATCCTGGTTACTGTTCCCCTGGTGGCACTGCATGTCCACAGCACATACAGGTTCCTGTGTGGAACATGGTGAAAGAGGGAAGCTGCAATTTTTGAGAGGAATTGCTTCTTGCATAAGAAATAAAGACTGGGAGGTGGGGGTTATTACCCTCTCTCTTTTTTTTGTTGTTGTTGTTTCAGGCTGGTTTGGGATTTTTTTCTGTTGGTTTTGGTTTTTTGGTTGATTGGGGTTTTTTAATTCCCTTTCCCCACTGCCTGCCAAGTGCAAATCTCTGGATGCAAACTCTACTGATAACGTTATTGTCTATGTTATTAACAAAGCACTGTGGGCATAAACTAGAAAATTAATTACAGCTTTGTTTCAAGCCTTTTAAAGGTAGAAATTAGGGAGAGGGAAAAGAAAGGTCGAACATGTATGGTTGTCTGAAATGAAGTGACAATGATCAATTTAACCCTGTAACTTAATTCAGCAGCCAGGTTTCATACAGACCTGTTTAAAAATTTATATTTCATTTACTTGACTTATGCATGAGAACCAGTTCCATTACCTCCCACCTGCACTAAAACTTTTGATGTTTATCCATTTAGCTCTCGCATTTCCATCCCTCCTATGAAGAGATTTTCACAGGAGCTGCCTCTCCAACCCAGCCCATAAATCATTGAGAACCCAGCTAAATTGAGGGTAGGGAGTGATAAGAAAAATTAGCAACACATGTGTGTGGACATCACATTTAACACAAGAATATATTGCTTTAAACATACATGTATAGTATGACATACGTTTAATATTGCATTATATATATATTATATATATATACACACATTCCTTATCCTTGGATATTGGCTGGATGGTTGCACTCAGAGTTGTGGGCAACAGCTCAATGTCCAAGTGAAGACTGGTGACGAGTGCTGTTCTGCAGGGGTTGGTATTGCGACCAGTGTTGTTTAACATCTTTGTCGAAGACATGGACAGTGGGATTGAGGGGACTCTCAGCAAGTTTCTCGTTCACCAAGCTGTGTGGCAGGGTCAACATGCTGGACGGAAGGGATGCCATCCAGAGGGGCCTGGACAGGCTGGAGAGGTAAGCCTGTGCAAACCTTTTTTTAAAGTTCAACAAGGCCAAGTGCAAAGCCCTGCATCAGGTTCACGGCAATCTGAAGCACAAATCCAGGTGAGGCAAAAAATGGATTGAGAACAGCCCAGAACCAGCAGGACTTGGGGGTGTGATAAATAAAGAACAATTTGCTGATCAAACAAAAGGATACAAGGAGAAAACAGCCTCATTATTCCAGGCACAAATCATCCTGTTTAAGAAGGAATGTGGCGCGGTCTTATCTCAAGGTTGTAGTGCTGTCTGTCGAGTGAAATACTATGTTACCATAATGACCTTTGCCTTTGCTTTATCTTACTTAAGATTAACAGATGTTGTTATCTTGTTCGTGTAACTGCCGAAATTAACAAGTCGGACTTCAAGAAGGGTATAAAAGACTGCCTAAATTACCCAAAGTTTTGCGAGCCTCAGTGAAGCTGCGACTTCCCGGCCGCCCAGCGCTGCTTTTGCTTTCCTATCTTAAATAAACTTTTAACGAACCATTTGAGACTTTATTTGTCTTAATTCAACTATAACAATTTCGGATCCAGAAAGCTAACTCGGATTTTGACTCTGGGAGGGCGCCCCATCCTCGGATGGTCCCGGAGGAGAGTTTGACTTAGGTTTACCTGGATTTTCCAAACGGAGATAGGAAAGCAAAAAGAAAAGATACTGCAGTTCCCCGTAATTTTTGTGCACGAAGAGCCAGGCGAAGACTCCAGAGAGAGTAAGTATATAGTGGTTGCCATCTGGTCAGGGATTGGGTACCTGGAGTGCGAGTGATTGAGATGTCCACCAGGCGAAGCGAATGTGGACCTCTTAGTAGTGCGGTTCCCATTGTCCGCGAGGACGTGGGCCACGAATAGAGGGAGTGAGTGATTTGAGAACGAAAGAAGGCACTCTCGGAAGATGAGCCAGAAGAGTAAGAATTCTGGACCCATACAGGAGAAGTGGGGTAGGGGTGGGCTCCCCGATATACCCCCGGATAGCCCATCAGGATTAATGATTCAACATTGGGATGATTCCCCCTCCTGGAAAGGGAGATGGAAGGAAAAAATGATCCATTATTGTATGGAGATTTGGGGAGAAAAAGAGATAAGAAAGGATTTATATTGGCCAATTTATGGATCTTTTGAAGATTGGATATGCCAACAATTAAATATATATGTGAACAATAGGCAGCCATTTAATAAGGAGGATTTTTGTGGATCCTGGGTACGGCCCAGTCTGTTAATTTATTCCCATTGAAAGAAAAGAAAAATAACAGAAGGAGGAGGGGGGGGGGTGAAGACGAGCTACCGACGCCCCCACCACCCTATGTTCCACCTCCTCCGACATTACAAGACTCAGATCAGGATCTTCCTCCTACCGCTCCTCCACAATCTGAAGGGGGCACTTCTCCTCCTAGCCCAAGAGTAACTAGAAGCCAAACCAGAAAAAGAGAGGAGGAACATTTGTTGTACCCATTAAGAGAAACTGCCATGGGAGAGCCGCAACCCGGGGTGGGATTTGTCTCTGTGCCTCTTAATTCTGGGGATGTCAGAGATTTCAAGAAAGAAATGGGACGGCTATTAGAAGACCCATTAGGGGTTGCAGAATGTTTCAATCAGTTCCTAGGGCCTAATATTTATACTTGGGACGAAATGGAGTCCATCTTAAAAATCCTGTTTACAAATGAGGAACGAGGGATGATAAGAACAGCTGGCATGAGGATTTGGGACCAGAGACACCAACATGGCCCCGCCGGAGATGTTAAATGGCCCTTATAGCGGCCCAATTGGGACAACCAGAACCCAGTTCATAGAAATAACATGGTTGATCTCCGGGACATGGTAATTCAAGGAATAAGGGATTCGGTACCTAAGGGTCAAAACATTAATAAGGCCTTTAGCGAACAACAGAAAAAAGATGAGACCCCTACTGAGTGGTTAGAAAGGTTGAGAAAAAGCTTACAAATTTATTCCGGGTCAGTCCCTGATAGTCAGGTCGGTCAGGCCTTGCTGAAAACCAAGTTTGTGGCCAAATCCTGGCCTGATATACGGAGAAAACTAGAAAAAATGGAGGACTGGCAGGAAAGGGGTTTAGATGAGTTGTTACGGGAAGCCCAGAAGGTGTACATAAGAAGGGAAGAGGAAAGTCAGAAGAGGCAAGCTAAGATATTGATGGCAGCTGTAAGGGAAGGACAGAACCAGAGCAGGCGGTTTGACCAGGACTGGAGATTTATGTCAAAGAGGGGCCCATACATAAATAACAAAAGGGACGGACCCCGGAGGGGCCCAGCAGACATGAGGAGGCCCCGCCTGCCAGAAATCGAATGTTTTTGTTGTCACAAGAAGGGACATTTACAAAAACACTGCCAGAAAAGGTTGCAGGATGAAGAGATTTTTAAGGAAGACTAGAGGGGTCAGGGGCTCTATTTGCTGGGGACCCCTAAGATTACTGAGTCCTTGATAAAATTGAAACTGGGTCCTCAGCATGAGGTGTTCGAGTTCCTTGTGGACTCAGGCGCCGAAAGATCTACTGTCCAAAGATTACCTTCTGGATATCTTGAGTCAAAAGATATGCTCCAGGTAGTAGGAGCAAAAGGAGAACCCTTTAAAGTACCATTAATAAAGAATGTAAGTATAGAAGCCCCAAATAAATATGGGGTGGGAACAATTTTATTGGTCCCGGAAGCTGAATATAATCTTCTGGGACGAGATCTGATCGTAGAGTTAGGAATCAATTTAGAAGTAGATCAAGAAAAACTGAAAGTTAAATTATGTTTATTAACTGCGGAAGATGAAGCTAAAATTAACTGAGACACTTGGTACATTCCAGGGTCGGTGGGGAGATTAAATATCAAACCAATCACGGTCTCCATAAAAGATCCAGATCACCCAATTAGGATAAAACAGTATCCCATCTCCAGGGAGGGGAGAGAAGGGTTGCAGCTGGTCATTGAGAGACTTTTGGCCCAAGGGCTTTTGGAACCCTGCATGTCACCCCACAATACACCCATATTGCCTGTAAAGAAATCAGATGGGACATATCGCTTGGTACAAGATTTGAGAGCCGTGAATGAGAGAACCATCACTTGATTCCCCGTGGTAGCCAACCCGCACACTATACTTAATCAACTAAGTCCCGACTATAAATGGTATAGTGTCATTGATCTGAAGGATGCCTTTTGGGCTTGCCCCTTAGAGGAGAAATGTAGGGACTATTTTGCTTTCGAATGGGAAGACCCCAAAACGCATAGAAACCAGCAACTACGATGGACTGTGTTGCCTCAGGGGTTTACAGAATCCTCAAACCTGTTCGGACAAGCTTTGGAACAACTATTAGAGTCCTATGAATTGGGGCAGGAACTGGTCTTAATACAGTATGTAGACTTTTTATTAGTGGCTGGGAGGACTCAGGAAGAAGTTAGGAACGAGAGTATCAAGTTATTGAACTTTTTAGGCTTAAAGGGACTGAAAGTCTCTAAGTCCAAGTTGCAGTTCACCGAGGAGGAAGTGAGGTATTTGGGACATTGGCTCACGAAGGGGCATAAGAAATTAGATCCTGAAAGAGTAAGGGGAATTTTATCGTTAACTGCGCCTAGTAATAAGAGACAGATAAGACAACTGCTGGGATTATTTAGGGTAGACAGTGGTTCGAAAATTATAGCAGCAAGGTAAAGTTTTTGTATGAAAAATTAACCAAGAACGGATTGATGAAATGGACCCCCGATAATGAGGATCACTTGGAAAGGATAAAAAGAGACCTGGTAGAGGCACCTGTCCTTAGTCTACCCGATATACGCAAACCCTTCCAACTTTTTATCAATATAGACAATGGGACTGCTTACAGGGTATTGACCCAAGGATGGGCAGGCCAGAGAAAGCCCGTAAATTATTATTTGGAATAATAATTCCAAATTGCTACATCCTGTGAGCCGGGGATGGCCCACTTGTTTACAGGCAATTGTAGCCACTGCATTGTTAGTGCAAGAGGTTACGCAGGTCACCTTAGGGGGAGAGTTGAAGATATATACTCCTCATAATATTCGTGGAGTGCTGCAGCATCGAGCTGATAAATGGCTTACCGATAGCCGACTATTGAAGTATGAAGGAATTTTGATTAATTCTCCCAAATTAGAGATCGCAGTTACTTCCCTCCAGAATCTGGCCCAGTTCCTATATGGGGAACCCAAAGAAAAATTGTCACACGACTGCCTTCAACTAATAAATTTACAAACTAAAATAAGAGAGGATTTAGAAGAAGACAAATTAGATGAAGGTGAAAAATTATTTATCGACAGGTCCTCACAAGTAATTGAAGGACAACGTAAATCAGGATATGCTGTTATAGACGAACATACGTTACAGACAAAAGAAGCAGGACCACTAAACAAAACCTGGTCAACACAAGCATGTGAATTATATGCCCTGTTACAAGCATTGAAGCTCTTAGAAAATAAAATTGGAACTATATATACAGATTCAAAATATGCCTTCAGGGTAGTGCATACCTTTGGAAAAATTTGGGAAGAGAGAGGTTTAATTAATACCCAAGGGAAAGGATTAATCCATTGAAAAACTAATCCTGGAAGTTCTGAAGACATTAAGGGGGCCATTAAAGATAGCAGTTGTTCATGTAGAGGGACATCAAAAGGGAATTACCCATAAAATAAGAGGAAACGATTTAGCCGATGCGGCAGCCAAGCAAGCTGTGTTATTAACCCTAAAAGAAGAACCTGGGAGGTTAAAACCAGACAAAAGTTTTACCCTCCAAGAACTGGACAAATTAAAACAAATTGGGGTGAAAAGAGAGGGGGATAAGTGGTTCTTGCCTGATGGTCGAGAGATCCTCCCAAAGGGGTTGGCTCGAGAGATAATGAGCAAACTACACCACAAAACTCATTGGGGGATTCAAGCCTTAGTGGATCAATTTGAAATAAATTATACTTGTGTGGGAGTATATGGTTTAGCTAAGAAGATTTTAGAGGGTTGTTTGACTTGTCAGAAAGTTAATAAACGACAACTCAGGGAAAAAGTACAAGGGGGACGGGAATTAGCAAAAAGACCTTTTGAGAAAATACAAGTGGATTTTACAGAATTGCCGAAGGTAGGGAGATATCAGTATCTACTAGTCTTGGTGGACCATCTTACGCATTTTGTAGAAGCCTTCCTGGTAGTAAGGGCCACTGCAAAAACAGTCGTTAAAATTCTCCTTGAAGAAATTATCCCGAGATACGGAATCATTACTGTAATTGACTCAGATTGGGGACCGCATTTTACCTCCCGAATAATTAAAGAAACAGCCGAATTGTTTGGCACAAAATGGGAGTATCATACCCCCTGGCATCCACAAAGTTCGGGAAAAGTGGAAAGAATGAATGGGGAAATAAAAAAGCATTTAACCAAACTTATGGTGGAAACGAAAATGAATTGGATCAAATGTTTACCGTTAGCTTTGCTTTATATTAGGACTCAACCAAGAACAGATACTGGTATATCCCCTTTCGAAATGCTATATGGAATGCCCTATGATTTTGGAATATTAATAGAACATTCTAAAGTTATGGACAAAGTACTAACTGAATATATTTTAGAACTTACTAGGAGAAGACAGGAACTAAGAAAGAAGGGCTTAGTGGTACAGAGGCCACCTTTAGACTTATCCCTACACCGAATCCAGCCCGGGGATCAAGTATTGATAAAAACCTGGAAAGAAACATCCTTGACACCGTGGTGGGAAGGCCCCTTTGTTGTCTTACTCACTACAGATGCAGCAATACGGACTGCGGAGAAAGGATGGACGCATGTCAGTCGAGTAAAAGGACCTCTCACATCGGAACAGTGGACTGTAACCTCTGAACCTGGGGACTTGCGGTTACGGGTCTCAAGAAAGATAAACAACGAATGAACCATCACCTTCGGTGGGCACTAATCGGAATCGGGCACCCGAGGCAGGATATAGATAGGAGTGCAGAGGTAAGGCCAAGTCTATTTCAGTGGTTCTCAAGGGAGAAAACTTGGTAAAGCCCTCTTTGCACCTTGGAGGGAGGAAAGAATCCTGGATCAAACAGGAGGTGCTGGACTATACAAGATATTAGGAACAACGCGATGTATAACTTCTTGTTGCGAAATAGAAACTGACATACCTAGAACCCCTGAACTTTCAGGAGTGGGAATAGCACCCTGTATCAAGCATCCCTTGTCGGGGCATGCATGTTGGGTAATTTGTAAATGCCAAGAATGCGGGAAGAATTGGGCCTGCACTTTCCTGCGACGGACATCTTACTGTAAAATATGTCGTCTTCATAAAACTGGAAGTAGAGTGCAAGTGGAGATTTGCAAACTTTTCTGTGGGTGGGAAAAGTGGATTCCCGATACTTGGGAATTATTTGAGTTCGACTGGCATAAGGTTCTAGAAAAGTGTGCTAGGAAATTTGCCTGGAAGGGGGCCCGGTAATAGAACAAACTCCTATCTTTATAGCAGCCAGAAAATTCCTCTGAAGGCTACCTACTGCTGCCGAGAAGATATTAATATCCCGTTGCTCTCTGCAAAAGAGTAGATGAGGAGAGGCAGAGAGGTATTAACAGTGGGGAAAATGAAGGTTGCTATTTTGGTGGTAGTGTTACATACTGCCACTCTAATTCATGGGAATGAAAGCCTCCATCAACCATTTAAATGGCACTAGATCCGATGGGAAGATCAGCAGACGATTCAAACAATTATTGTACCTGGGAGTCCCAAGTTTTACCCCAACCTTATGTGAACTTGTACCTATAGAACCATGCCTGAACTTAAAAGGGTTTTATTTTTGTCCTAGTCTTAATCCGGGAAAAGGCTATTGCAACTCCCTCAACGCATATTACTGTGCGTATTGGGGTTGTGAAACAGTGGCATCTGATCGGGCTCCAGGAGGAGGAAAGGATCACTTTATATCTGTAGGATGGGGACCTTTTGGATGTACACCCCCTAAGAGGGATTCAAGTGGAGGCGCATTGTCAAGTGGGAATTGTAAACATTTGTACATTAACTTTACCAACCCTGCAGATCCTACATGGCAGAGAGGAAAAACTTGGGGAGTGAGGTATTGGGAACCCGGAACTGATAGAGGGGGCCTAGTATACATTAAGAAAAGTGAGATTTTACAAGTTCAGCCAGTAGGACCAAATCGCGTCATTAAAACCCCTAAGGGAAAGAAAAAGAAAGAAGGGAAATAGAAATACCCAACCACTCTGGGGGCCTCACCAGCTCCTACCTTTAAGGTAAATAAGACCTCTAAAGATGCCGAACCTCTATGGGACATAATGCAAGCAGCGTATCAAGCCCTAAACACGACTAACCCAAACTTTACCCATTCTTGTTGGTTATGTTATGATATTCAACCTCCTTTTTATGAAGGGATAGCGGTAGCATCTTCTTTTAACACTTCTAATGAAAACAGTCCTCCCCAATGCAATTGGGGAGAACGAAAAGTAGGGATAATGCTTCAACAGGTTAAAGGGAGCGGTTGGTGTGTAGGAAAGGTGACAGGCCGAAAAAAGGCTCTGTGTACAAACTCTATCCAAGATTTTACATCAGACGTTAAATGGGTGATACCTAATGATGGAGCCTGGTGGGTTTGCTCCCTGACTGGATTAACTCCTTGCCTGTCAACCGCTGTCCTTAAGAGGGATAAATCAGAATTTTGTGTTCAAGTCACAGTAGTGCCCCGAATCCTCCTACATGGTATTTGCATTGGGGTAATACAGGATAGAGTCAGCAAAAGAGAACCAATAACCGCTATCACCATAGCAGCTCTATTAGGTTTAGAGGTTGCTGGAACCACCACTGGGGCAATACCCCTGACCCAACAGCAACGGGGTTTAACATCGCTAAAAGCTGCAGCTGATGAAGAGTTAGCCAGAGTCGAACAATCTATCACCGCTTTGGAGAAATCTTTAACTTCATTATCCGAAGTGGTCTTACAAAATCGTTGCGGGTTAGATTTATTATTTTTACAACAAGGAGGGTTATGTGCAGCCCTAGGAGAGGAATGTTGTTTCTATGCCGACCACACTGGAGTAGTTAGGGATTCGATGGCCAAGCTGAGGGAAGGGCTAGAGAGACAAAAGCGCGAACGGGAGGCACAGACTTCCTGGTATGAATCTTGGTTTAACCAATCTCCCTGGCTAACCACTGTGATTTCTACTTTAGCAGGACCTGTCATAACATTGTTATTAGCTTTAACTTTTGGTCCTTGTATCATTAACAAGTTTGTAACCTTTGTCAAGAACCGACTGGATAAAGTACAAATGATGGTGTTGAAACAATCAGAATTAGAGATGAAAATTTTCCCAAATGATAGTCTTGAGTTAGAAGCGGCTCATGAGGTTTTGAACAGGTTTAATCAGCAAATTACTGGTAAATAAAAGAAAGGGGGGAATTTGTGATAAATAAAGAACAATTTGCTGATCAAACAAAAGGATACAAGAAGAAAACGGCCTCATTATTCCAGGCACAAATCATCCTGTTTAAGAAGGAATGTGGCGCGGTCTTATCCCAAGGTTGTAGTGTCGTCTGTTGAGTGAAATACTATGTTACCATAATGACCTTTGCCTTTATCTTAAGATTAACAGATGTTGTTATCTTGTTTGTGTAACTGCCGAAATTAACAAGTCGGACTTCAAGAAGGGTATAAAAGACTGCCTAAATTACCCAAATTTTTGCGAGCCTCGGTGAAGCTGCTTTTGCTTTCCTAACTTAAATAAACTTTTAACGAACCATTTGAGACTTCATTTGTCTTAATTCAACTATAACAGGGGTGGTAGGGAATAAGCTGCTCAACATGAACCAGCAATGTGCACTTGCAGCCCAGAAAGCCAACCATGTCCTGGGCTGCATCAGAAGCAGTGGGAGCAGCAGGGTGAGGGAGGGGATTCTGCCCCTCTGCTCTGCTCTGCTCTGGTGAAACCTCACATGGAGCTCTGCATCCAGGTCTGGTGTCCTCAACTCAGGAAGGACAGGGATCTGTTGGAGTGAGTGCAGAGGAGGCCATAGAGATGATCCAAGGGCTGAAGCACCTCCCACAAAAGGACAGGATAACAGAGTTGGGGTTGTTCAGCCTTGAGAAGAGAAGGTTCCAGGGAAACCTTAGAGCAGCCTCCCAGTACTGAAAGGGGCTCCAGAAAAGCTGGGGAGGGGCTGGGATAGGGTGAGGGGGAACAGTTTGCAAGCTAAAAGAGGGGAGATTGAAATGAGATCTTAGGGAGAAATATTTTGCTGTGAGGGTGGGGAGGCCTTGGCTCAGGTTGCTCAGAGCATTGGTGGCTGCCCCATCCCTGGAGGTGTTCAAGGCCAGGCTGGATGGGGCTTTGAGCCCCCTGATCCAGTGGGAGGTGTCCCTGCCCATGGCAGGGGGGTGAACCAGGGTTTCTGCGAGTGCCCACAAGCTTTTATTTTTTGGCTTGAAATCTCTCTAAGCCAAACCTAACAAGCAGCAGACACCAGGCAGCCCCAACTGCACAGCTTTCACCGTTCCTCTCTTTTGCCTGCCTCTCACGCAATTCTTGTATTCATGGAACATATTTCCTAACACAATCTTCTGCTGGTTTTTATGCACTTTTTGACACACCCAAGGTGCTCTCCGTACATCTGTGGGTTTAAAGAAGAGGCACCGATTCCAGCTTGCAGGCCAGGAGACGCCTCAGCCTTTCCTGTGTCCATACACCCTGAGCAAAGTGCCCCTTTCCCTCCCTCTGTAACTACTTCACCTCCCCGAGAGTCCAAGAAGCTTCTGAAGTGAAGCCCTGGTCCCCGCCAGGTACCTCTCGCTCCTGCAGGTACCCAAGCAGTTCCCGAGTTCCAGAGCCACTTCCGTCCTGCCGCTTCCAGTGCTGCTCCCAGCACCACGCGCAGCCCCAGGATAGGCCCCAAAGCTTCAGCACCCGGAAAGAAACCGCGCTCCTCCCCCGGGCCCCCACTTTGCCGCTCGTTTCGGCGCGGGGTCAGGAGCGAGGTAATTAGGTGAATCAAATTGTAAATAGTTTTCTATGAGCCACCTGACCTACAGCTGACACTTTATATTAAACTGCATTTCTCCCCTACCAAGAAGATTGCCATTATTACAAGCAAGACTAACCTTCACCTCGGTAAATCTTGCTTTGTTTCAAGTTGTTTTTTTGACAGGGAAAAAACTGCCACAGCAGAAATGCTGATGTTTGTGGAAAATGTTTATCCCACGTCCTTTCTTTAAGTTGTGAATTCTTTGAAAGCCACCTGAGATGCTAGCAGGTAATTAAAAAACATGACCTGACTAGCATTAAGAGGTTTCTAAAATATTTTCTCTTCATAGAGCAAACTGAGGCTAGGTTTCAAACTTTCACATCAAATGCAATGGGCTGTACAGCACCCCAGGCTGCTTCAGAAAAACGTATTCTCAGAGCCTGGAAAACAATAAAAGTTGATTGAGTTTTCTATCGTTTTCTTTCAAAAAGGGGCACCAAAATGATCTGGGAGATGTTTGGGTCTGCAACGTTCCAAAGTGAAGTGCAGCAGTGTGGTATTTAAAAACAGAGAGGTCAAAAATATCAACTCAAAGCCACTGAAGGGCTTTATTGGGAGGATTTTTTTTTCATAAACTTTAAGATGTATTTGTTTAATATAGAAGTGGTCTTTATTGAATTCTGCAGAGAGAACAGCATAGAATGAACAGAAAACCTTAGAGAGCAGCAGTCAAGTTCCTGAAATCAAGTATTTGATTCAAGTATATTGAATCAAGTATATGAGCACAGCTGAAGGCAGCAATTTCTTTCATCATTTCCTAATACGAAACAAAGACAAATGAGCAGTCAGCATGAATAAAAGCCTTAGAACCCTGTTTCTTTCTTCATGAAAGAATCTGTAAATACACACAGCTGTTAGCAATATATAGCAGATGCCAGTGCTCCCACCATTACAATGCCTTTCAATACCAATGAGCTTCAAACGCATCCTTAGGCATCCCAAATAGAGAGTGGGCAAGAGAGACTGGAGAGATCTGTTGCAAGAGACAACAGATCTCTACCAGCAGTGGTTTCAGCAATTGGAAAGAGGCGGCAGCTTGTGGAAAGCTACAATGTAAAGCAGAAAAACTTATTTTCTGCACTCTGAACAATCACTTGTTAAAGTCTACCTCTTCACGCAGCCGAGCTTGCTCCTGACCAACTGGCACAGTCACTCTGAGTAGGAGATATTTTTCTGTTAAAGCTCAAGGGAGAAGGAGAACACAAAATCAAGTCTCTTTAAGTGGTAGAAGCTAAGTCACAAGAGTTCGCAAGCCCTGAGAAAACATAAATAAATCCCTTCTCATACAAAACACACCATGAGGGGCATATTTTTTTAGGAATGGCCTCCCTGAATCCAAATAATCCTCACTGCACAGTCTGAGTACAGTATCCGTTGTACCTCTTTATAACATGTGGAAGCAGATATGGAGATGACCAGGGCCGAAGAGAAAAGGCTTCTTCTTTGTTAAGGCAAACTGAGAGCCATAAAGGTATTTTATCTCAAAGACAAATGGGTTCAGGGATCTCGAATCTGGAGCCTGAATATCCAGCCCACCTGAATCAACTCAGTCCTGGGCACACCTGACTGGGACCATGGGTGCCTCTGGAAGATTTCTGCTGAGTTCTGACAACTCAGAAATCCTCTCTCAGAGGGAGATCAGCAAATTTGACTTAAACCATCATAGGCAGAGATCACCCCATATGTAAAATTAAAGATGTCCAAGCCATGATTGTTAAGAAGAGATTGTTGGGAGAAGAGAGAAAAGTCAAGCTCTTAGAGTCACAGAAATATCTGGTTGGAAAAGACCTCTGAGATCATCGAAGCCAACTGTACCTGTTCCCTTACTAAACCAGGTCCCTAAGAAACTCATCTACCTGTCTTTTAAAACCCTCCAGGGATGGTGACTCCACCACCTCCCTGAGCAGCCTGTTCCAATCCCTGTCCACCCTTTCAGTGAAGAAATTTTTCCTAATATCCAGATGAAACCTCCCCTGGTGCAACTTGCGGCCATTTCCTCTCATCCTATCACTTGTCACTTGCGAGAAGAGACCAACACTCGCCTTGCTACAACCTCCTTTCAGGCAGATGTAGACAGTGATAAGGTCTCCCCTCAGTCTCCTTTTCTCCAGGCTAAACAATCTGAGTTCCATCGGCCACTCCTTGTAGGACTTGTTCTCCAGCTGCCTCACCAGTCTCGTTGCCCTTCTCTGGACATGCTCCAGCCCCTTAATGTCCTTCTTGTAGCAAGGGGCCTAGAACTGAACACAGTACTTGAACTGTGGCCTCACCAGTGCCAAGCACAATCACCTCCCTGCTCCTGCTGGCCACAGGCCAAGATGCCATTAGCCCTCTTGGCCGCCTGTGTACACTGCTGGCTCACCAACACTGCCAGGTCCTTCTCTGCCAGGCAGCTCCTCAGCCACTCTTCTCCAGTTCTTCTTGTTCTGTTTCATATCTGATCTCTTTTCAAGAAGGGAATAACTAATCTGTGTGATATTTCCATGCTGTGATTTTCCAATGCCTGTTCGAGGAGAGAGAGGAAGCAACCGACTGAGAAAAGCATTCTCCTTTCCTACCACCTGCCCCTAAAAAGGCTTTGGAGATGGGCTCTTGGCAGACTGAGGTTAACAGCTTTGAGAGGTCTGGGAAGTAGACCCGTTCGCCAGCCCTGAAGGTGAGCCTGGGTGAACTGATGGATCCCCAGCTTATTCTCTAATGCTGCATTGCCTGTTCAGTGCTGATTAAAAGGCATCTCTGAAAAAGCTCCAAGTTACGTGATTTGCTCTTCCAGGCCATCCATCGTGGATGAAACCTAAAGCTGGGAGGGTGTTCTGTGCTTCAAGGTAAATATGGCTATTGACGAGAAAAGCCAATACACTGCTGTTCCAAAAAGAATTTCAATGAATAAAGAAGCAAAACATGGAAAGCTTCTCTTGTCATGATTGGTAAGACTTTTGAAGTTACTGAAAGCAAAGGATTTCAAGTCATATTTCAATAGACCATGATTAAGTTTTGCTGACCAAGTATGTAAAGCTCACAACTAAACCTCTAATAATTTCATTTCACAATGCAGAACCAATTTAGCTGTGTAAGAAGGGAACAAATTCTTATTTTAGCCCAAGCACAAACATGCTTAGCAAGGATCTGGCTGCAAGTCCTATTGATTGTAAAATCACTACTCGAGCACTTGAAAAAAAAAAAAAAAAGTCAGAGGGAGAGACAGCTGGACTTGCAAGCAACACCTCACAGTTGCTTTCCAGCAGATGACTCCATGCTCTGCATGGGTTCAAGCCCTGAGAAGGAGCTCCCCTGCCTCCAACTGACCTCACTAGATCCCTGGGGATGTTGACCACTTTAAGGTCCTAGCAAGCTTTTTGCACCACAGATGAAAGATGCAGCTCACCCAGATGAAGCCGAAGGATTTTCAGGGGTGTTGTGGTGTCTGCCACAGCTTTGCAGCAGCTCTGTTCTTGCAAAGCCTGGAGTTAAGCCCATGGCCATGAAGACAAAGATGTTTTGGAGCATGGGTGACATGGTATTCTAGGAGGCAAGGCTGATGAAATGGGCACTATCTATGACGAATATGTCAAGTTCTCCTCCAGTGGCCTGAAAAAAACAGGTTGCTCTGAGAGGAATGTGGTGGATTCTCAAGGGTCTTCCAGGGAGGAGATTTAGCCTCTGTCTCTTGAGAGGAAGTGCTGAAGTCTTTCCTCCACCACCTCCCTGCTAAGAACCTCACTGACTCTTAAATTTCTTTAAGCCTTTAAGGTCACACCCAACATCACCTACTCTGCAGAAGGAGGGAGCTTGGGCAAGGGAATGCAGAAGACAGTGTTCTTCCCCCAGGGCACACTTGGCCCACCCCAGCATTAATCCTCTAACTTAGCCTTCAGAGGACCAGGGGCCTGAAGCCATCCTGGAAAGAAAAAAAAACCTCAAATCACATCATCTGGCTGGGCAGATTCCCGCAGTTACCAGGTCCCTCTTCATCATCTGCAAGAAAACCAAACAGCAAAAAACCAAAACCAGTGCTAGCAGTCACTGCTCAATGCCAACATCTTTTACAACACTACCTCTGCAAAGGGGCCGTGGTATTCTTCTCACCTGCTCCACAGTGATTCCAAAGTTAGATACTGTGACTGCTGATTCCAAAGTCAGATGCTGTGGCTGCCATGACTCTAGGCACGTAAGATACCAAGAGACACAAAATTACTGGTTTGCTTGTGAGAAATCACCAGTGTCATCTCCTTCTTGCTGCTACCCAGCGCACCTCAACTGCTCTTCCTATTCCAAAGGTGGTTCACATGGTACCTGCAAAACCAAAGGTAAATGTTTAACTGAGTTGCTGTACCATACTTTGCTCTTGGACACGGACCCAGCCAACAATGACCACACCTTCTCTTACCTCTTGTCGGCATGAAGCTTCACCCTTCTGAGGCTGTGTGCCACACCCGCAAAAAAACAAAGCAAAAGACACATGCTGAGATACTACCTGAAACTACAGCCTGCCCACAGTGATCTTCTCATTTCCAATTCCTTTACCATGACTGCTTGTCTGGGCAGACCTCTATCATCTTGTTCTGCCATGTTGAGGACTGTGCACCGCCTGTAAAACATAAACAGTAAGGGATGCTTATAACTTCATTGACAACACGACCCCTGAACAAAACGGTACTTCAGACCACTCACTATTGCTCTCCTTGCTTAAGTCAGCCCTGGTGCCAAAGGTCCACTTTGCTTATTGCTTTGCACACCCAAAACAAAAATCCCAAATCACAAGCCAGCCATAGACCCACCAGTGGTATGTTCCCTCCAACACCATGGGCCATCTCACCTTCTTACGGCTCTGCTTGCCTCTCCATTGTCACCCTTTGGTGCACAGTTTGTCTTTCTCTGCATCTGAAAACACTAGACCAACACTAGACAGAACACTACAAATAATGTGACTCAAGGATGAAAGAAAACTCTTGGCAGGAAGAATGACTCTCAGACTGGAGACGCAGTCAGGCAAGAAGACCTACAGGGCCACAACTATGAGGTGAGGAAACTCCATGGCAATGCCAGAAAAAGAGTCAAACGTAATGGCTTGTAACAAGAAATCACTGTCAAAACTGACATAACGTAGGCACAAGAAGCCTGGCTTCAAGACCTAAGAGCACAGAGGGCACAGGAAAGAAATCCCAGTCCGTGAGGGTGAACTGCTGCTGATGCAGCCTGGAACGACATTGCAAGAGGGGACTGACTGGAAACTTCTGAGATGCGAGACTGATCCATGCTTTAAGTTTGTAATGCATGAAAAGCAGCACCAATTGGCACTGTGCCAATGAATACAGGCATGCAAAATTCTATGGGTGGTGCCCAAGGCACAGATTGCAATCCTTGAGAGCAAAGGCGACATTGAGACTAGAGGAAGACTTAAGACACAGCAGACAGACTACACAAGCTACACAACAAAGACAGGCTGGAACTGCCCTGCCCAGCACATTCTAGTGTTGGGCTGAAAAGTAACCCCTTCCTTTACCTGCCCAAAGGGGATTCTTCCTGCACAGCCCTCTCCCCTACACTATTTTTAAAACCCCTTCATGCCATTCCTGACCTTCTCCCTGCCTCAAGCCCTCAACTTCACTTTCAGAGGGCCAGGCACCAGAAGCCACCCTCAACAAAGACAACCCAAAAACCCACCCACATCACATCAGCTAACTGATGTCACCTCATCATCATCTGAAAAAAACCCCACCCTGAACAGTGCCGTCAGTAAGCATCAAGTCAGCGGATGGCAACCTCTTCCACAACACTACCCTCCTCAGAATGGCTGTGGCATTTCCCTCATCTGCACATTCCACAGTCAGATCCTGTGGCTGTCATTGCTTGTGGCATCTAAGATACTTAGACACAAAATTATCATTGCACTTGCAAGAACTCACCAACCCCATGCTTCTCCTTGCTACTACCCAGCTCACTTCAAACGCTCCAGGCCATAACCTGAAATTCCAGGCACATGCAATGCATCTAGAATAAAACAGAATAGCAGCAGTAGATAGAGGTCGTGTCAAAGAACTCCTCAGCTATTTGCATTCCTTTTTTCACACATGCAGAAATCAATGGTGTGTATGTATTTGCCTCCTGAATGTGCAGGCCAGTTATAAGGGCTTCTGGGATCTGAGCTAGGTGCTGCCTTGCTCCCATCTGTACGTAAGGCTTTCTAGCTGTCAAGGTGAAGCACAGTGGCTCTGTACCCAGTGTTAAACAGAGGTATTAAAACACAAGCTGTCTTGTTACTTCAAAGATGTAATTGCTGTTCCACTAAAATACTGTAGTTCTTTATGAATTTCATCAATGAATGCTGTAATACAAAATGGTTTTGTGCTACTTAATTTATGGGGCAGTATCAAATGAGAGCAGCATGGAAGCATTTACCATTAAAAGTGCCCATTTTAAGTTAAAGCGCTTGGATAAGAATTTTGTATGAATTCCCTTAAACTCTTCAGCAGTTACGACAAGACTTTGCCACCAGCACACGTTGTGTCTGTAGCACACAATTCCTGAAAGCACAATGGATGAGACGGGCTTCCAAGGATTTCAGAGTAAGGGAATGGGAACAGGGCCCGGCCACCCAGCCTGACAGGGCTGCGCTCAGCCAGAATACGAGCAGATGCCAGTGAGCTACTTTACACTCTCCCTTTAATTTCAAGGAAGCCTCATCTGCTCCACAGGTCACTTGCTTTTGTAATAAACAAAATTAATTAAATGGGAAAAGCTTTAGCTAAAACCTTTGACGACTGGAGTTTAAAAGCTGTCTGTAGCATCTGTTAGCAGGGTGCTTTCCTCCTGGGGAATCAAGTTTGGAAATGAAGAGTTTGTTTTTTCACTCTAGAAGCCACGAAGCTCGGCCCAGGGAGTCGGAGCGGGGCCATCAGCCGTGCCCCACCTCGCCCTCGCCCACCCCGCCCCGCCAGGCGCTCGAGCGGCCTCTGCCTCGGCCCCGCCTGCTGACCCGAGGGGCGGGCACGGACAGCGCTCCGCTGCCGGGGCCTCCGCGCCGCACAGGCGCTCGCGGTCACGTGATGGGGGGAGAGGTGGGGGGGTGGGGGGCAGTGGGGGGAAAGGGGGTGGCCGGGGAGACAGAGCCGAAGCTCTGGAACCGTCTGAAATGATTTCTTCTAAAAATAAATGGGAAAAGAGAAACGATAGGAGGAGGGACGGGCCACGAGGGACGGGCCAGCAGGGACCTCAAGTAAGGCTGCACCATTCACCCCGTGTGCCCAACAGGCCAAGGAAAAAGCTGGAAAAAATCAAATGCATTTTCTTTCTCATCTGTCACTCACCTCAGGACTTTACTTCACCTACAAAATAATGACTTAGAGGTGTCAGAGGCTGCGAGTAAGGAAACCCCCAAGTTATTTAAGTAGCTGAGATCCTTCTGGCTGTGCACACTGTGTCAGCACACCCATCCCCTTGAAGTATCTCATGTACCACTGCATTGAGTCATCTTTGTGATGCTTTGGCACAGAGGGAGTTCCAGAAACACTGATCACCTCCAAAACAGTGACAGGGACACAGGGGTATCTGCTGGGCGATATCTTTAGCTTGCTCCTTGTTTCAGAGAAAGACTACTTTTATGAGGGATCTTTGATACAGTCTCATCACTTGTTCATCCACAATCTGCCTTCCCATCTTCCTTATTCTGGTCTTTGGCATTTCTGTTTTTATTCTGCAGTGAAACTCATCAGTGGCCCTGCCTGCAACCCTGAGTTCACAGGTGCAAAAATGATTTACTGGGAGAAGCTATGACCACATGCATCTCCCAGTCTGCGGCCTCTGTTCCCTTCCTGGTCTGAGAGCGCAAGCATGGCTCAGCTCACAGCAAAAACACCAAGTTCATTTAAATAGATTCAAATGGACAGCAAACAACCCCAGCAGCTTTTGCCAGGCTTCTATTTACAGCCAACAGGAAAAAGCAGGATTTGTATAGAATGGTATGGATTAGTCAGACCTGAGCCAACAAGGCACTCGCCTGTCAAGAGCTCAAATAGAAAACGAACTGTGAAATGCACTGAACTCTGCCTCACCAAGTGGCCAGAAAGCCTCTTTCAGAAAGCATCCTCCAGACCAGTTTTTCCCTTACCAGTAATCAATTATCCTTCCAGCTCCCATATTGTATCATTAGAAGCACTTCCAGAAGGTGGCTGCTAATTTAGCAGGAGAATACATTTTCCATCTTGTTAACTCCATATGTTTTTTTTCTACTAGATCTGGCAAAGCCATTTTCCCTTTAAACAGCGTTTCTCACTCTGAGCAGGTTTTTCCACCCATACTGCAAACTTAAAGCTGAATGTTAACATACATGAGGCTGCCTCAAACTTTAGCTCTCAGAGGAGCAATACAGAAAATCAAATCTGACTCCCTTGAAGGGACAGTCAGTTATCAGTTTTGTAATTTTTATCCTTAAGGGAAACCAACTGAAATCTTAATCCTACTTTCCCAAAGGAAGTTATCGCCTATTCCTTTACCTTAATGGTGGTACCCAAGGCATTTCTTCGTACACAAACTTGCACACACGATCCTTTTTTCAGTCTGCAAAACGTTTGCAGCTCCTCATTTAAAGCTGCTGCCCTGGATAGATGCAAGTCTTCACATCCAGTCAAGAGTCTCCAATTATTTTAAGGATGACCCATAAGCCACTTAAAAATGTCATAACATTATTTAATGGTTTAATATTAGTATTTAATGTTATAACTTTATATATTGTGTTTATTATAACATACAATGTACCCCCATCTCTTCTTCGGTGGGGAGACAAAGCCAAACAACCCATCACAAACCACACAGCCTGCTGCTCTCTGCATAAACAACATTAAACCCATGGAGCATCTTTCCCTGGATGCCTCTGCAACTGCTGACAGGCAGTCACTCTCAGCCCAGCATCTGCGAGATGGCTGCCAGCTCACAAGGTGCTCATCCCTTGAGTCTTTCATCAGCGTGCACACCACTGAGCGTTTGGGCCCAAATCTTACATTTTAGCTTCTATGAACCCCAGAGAAGCACACAGTAATGTCAGAACTCCCATGTTTTGCTCTGCAGAACAGGGCTAATGTCACACAGCAGGGTCCCCCAGTGTCTGGCCTGATGCAACAGGTACAAAACACTACGCCAGCTCTCATCATAAAGGCCACAGTTCTGACCCACTTGGTTTACAAATAAACTTGCTCCAAGTGCACTGTGACAGAGGAGAGACGGTTTCTTCTCTTCAGTCACTGTCCTTCCCCTGTTTCCATGCCTGAGAGTAAAGCCTCACATTAATGCAACAGCCCATGGTGCAAGGGGGAATGATAGCCCAGAGCATCCTCCCGATACTAACACTGTAACACTAAGGTTTTACAGGAACACTGCCGTCACCTTAACACTGTTTTTAATACCTTCCACCTGCCTGTGAAACAAGATTTGCAGCAACAACTTGGTCCACTCTGGAATCGCTCTAAAGTGCAATATTGCTCATCATTTGCTGTCGCTTAGCTTGCACAATCAAGTGGAGTTGTCTCTTTGCAATGGCTGTGTTCAAATCCCATAGGAATGACAACAGTTTGCCCTGGAGGAGAACTTCCATAGGCACCAGCTGCAAAACCTGCTGGGGCGAGTCCATGTCTAGTAAGGAGCTCATTCGCTTGTTCAGATGCCACAAGTATTCAGCAACAGGATTTGGGAGGCCTCGGAAACCAATGCACAGCAAAGTGGCACTAGTCCTTAAAGGCTCACAGGATGCTGGACAAGCAAACGTGATGCATCGGAAACAACGGTGCAGGATAAAAACGAGGCCAGCTGTGAAGCGTGTAAAACAAGAGAGAACAGGCAAAATTAGCGCATCTCCCATTGTAAGCTGAGTCAGAGAATGCAGAACACACTCCAAAAGCTGCTGCTGGTACTGCGGTTCTCCGTCATAAAGCAAAGAAAAGCTGAAGGTCAGCAGTGTGGCCGACTCCAGGAGCTTTATTTCCATATTGGGTTGGCTTCTGGTATCACAGAGGGATGGGAAGTCCACCACAAGGCACCTGAACTGGTCACTGCATCTTTCATTTAGGACTTCCTGATGACACCTGGAAAGGTAAGACACTTCTGCCAGTATCAGTTCCCCAGGAAGAATTTCACATGAGTGACAAGTCTGCAGCATTTGTCTGCTTTTCAGATTCCCCTCCAACAATTCCTTCATAGCTTCATTAAGATTTTCCAAGACTTGACCATCACAAAACGGAGAACATTTTACCACTGGTATTCTTTTTCCTTCCAAAACACAACACAAGCTGCACTCGAGGTCAGAAGACAATCCTTCCAGGACACACATTTTACCAGCATTATTTAAACTATGTTCCTCTGCCCAGTGATTAAAATAGCCCTTTGCCAATTTATCATTCCATGTAAGGGTTTCTAACAGCTTCCTTTCATTGTAAGTACGAAAATATTTGTTTCTTTGCCTAAACCATTTTACATTTGTGCTGCAACCAGTCTGAGATTTCTTGACAAGCCAGTTACTTCTGGCAATGGGTTTCACATGAAGTCTCTGCATAAAGAGCTCTACTGCACAGTCTCTTAACTTGTTCAATTTTGTCTGCTCTGCCTCTTCCATGTGCTCAAAGAGACGAATGTTCTCAGAGATAGTGTCTACCTGGCACTTGTGGAAGAACATGCAACACTCTTCATGTATTTTAAGAAAAGATTCTGGTAGTATATGCTGGGGAAAAAGCGCCTTGTTGACCATTTCTCTTCCAAAGTTCTGCATCATCCTAGAAAGCAACAGATGAATGCTTTCTCTGCCTATATAACGAAGACAAATCACATAGGCTTCCGAGTTTCCAGCTTTGCTAGTGGCTGGCTTAAAGACATGGACCTCCTCAAAAGAGCAGTTGAGTAGAAAGAGCAGATTGGTAGAACAGTGTTCAAACAGTGTGAACATCTTCAGAACAAAGGATCCTCCCGTGCCCAGGATCATTAATGCAGTGACTGTTTCACAGTACTGGAGGGGCGAGACGAGAGCCTCCTGTTCACCTGGATTTCCCTGGCAATCCAAGCTGCCATCAGCAGTTACCAAGTGAACTGTGGCCATGTTGGCTACAAAGTCCTGAAGTCCTGTCAGATGCTTCAATGTCATCACATCACCCGTGTTATCTGGGCCAAAGTACCAGCGAGGAAGCGTGTTTGCTACAAGACGGTCATCAGCGATCATCGTCAGGGTGTCATTTGCCTCGTGGTATGGGTTCAGAGTATTGGCCACCCAGTGCCAGTCACAAGGGACATGGTGGGATTTCAGGTAGTGATTGAGGCTGGCTATAAAAGCTCCAGGAGCTTCACAAAGGTGCACAGAATTCAGTTCTCCAGCTTGAAGAGCTTCTTCAGGGAGAAGAGGAAAACTACACAGGATCTCATGAAACTTGCACCACGCCTGGGTACACAGCTCCGCATTCACAGCTTTCTTCACATGAGGAATTATTTTCCCTGCTTTATTGGTAAATGAGGTGTGCTGATGCCATGCATCCAGGTTCTTATCACTCAGTTGATTCTTCACTTCATTCATTGAGTCCTTCAGGGCCAGGAGGGAGCTCAATTCCCTGTGGTCGTATCTGAAAGTCTCTCTGGGATCTGGTAGCTGCCATTCGTTATTCACTGGCTTAGTATAAGTAAATTTCTTTGCAAAGAGCTTCTCAATTTCAGAAAGAACGTCAGGGCTGAACTTTTCAAGGCTTGCAGTCTGGTCAGCATAAGGCTGCTTACATTTGTTCATTCTTGGATTAATTCACAACCTGGAGAACAGCAGGGGAGAAGAAACAATGTCACTCCAATTGCAATGTATATAAATAAACAAAGCCTTTTAAAATAAAATTTGTCATGCTTAAGCTCTATATTCTAGACCAAGAGAGAGAAACATTCCACAGAATCACATACCAACAAGGACAACAAATGAGGGCTGACCTGAGTAAGGCTCTTCAAAAGGCAAGGAGGCTCACAGGCTCCATCACCCTTTGTGCTGTTCCCAAAGAAAGTGAAGAGTTGGCTGCTTTGGCTCTCACCGACCTCCAAATACCTTGCTCACTGCAAACCTCTGAAGGCTTACACGTCAGTCTTTCTCCCAGTCGTGAACAAGAACATACCACAAGCTACACAGAGTGCCACAGAAATCTTTCACATGATTATAGTAGTATTTATCACAGTTTAAACTATGAGCCTGGGGAACCACAAGCCATGGCAACTCTGCCAGGGAACACAGTGGTTTCTCCTCTTTCCTACTAACTCACTCCCCTTCTGCCAAACCCAGTGCGATGCTGGAAGAGGCCCCTCCCTGACACCCCCAGTAGCAGCCCCTCAGCTGAAGAGACCCTGGCGAGAGCCTCCAGGCCAAACCCCTCTTCTGCGCTCAGCTTACAGCTCATGCCAGGCCACTGCAAATCATAGAATCGCTTGGTTGGAAAGACTTTTGAGATCATCGAGTCCAACCATACCTGTCCACTACTAAACCCTGAGCACCTCATCTACTCATCTTTTAAACACTTCCAGGTAGGAGGTGGATAGGGAGGATAGGGACTCCACCACCTCCCTGGGAGCCTCTGCCAGTGCCTGAGAACTCTTTCCGTGAAGAATTTTCCTACTGGAAAAACAGGGATAAACCCCAAGCCAAAAAGACTTTCTTGCATCTGTGGTCAATGCTGACTTGTGCTTGATGTTAAATAAGAAAGCAGCACTCTGTGCGGTTCCCAAGTGGATAAAGGCAGCCAAGGGTGCCCAGGCAGGAGTTGGGGCAACAATCTGCTCAGAACAAAGGCATACATTTAAGCAAAATACTTCAATCAATGTCACCGCAAGAGACAAGAAACCCCTCAGCAGATCATTTTAACCATCCCCCCAACTATGCCATGCCATGCCATCCCCTCAGGAGCAAAACCCGATGATCTGAAGCGCTACAAGACAGTTTAGTGTGGAAAAGTAACCGATTAAAAATGAAAGAGTTGAGAAACTTTGGAAGCAAAGAGTACAAAGCAGAGGCCAACCGAGACGCTTCACCCGTCCCCTTGAAGCCGCGCGGCCCCTCCCTCTGCACCATCCCGCCCCCGCTCGGCGCAGGCGCCTTCGGGCTCCACCCGGCCCTTCCTCATCGCTGACCCGGGGCCACCGCGCTCCCCGACACCCCACGCAGCACCCTAGACATCCCGCCTTCCCCTCCCCGCCCGCTGTGGGCCCGGCCGCCCCACTCTCACCCGGCTCCGGCCGCTGCGACTCCTCTCCGCTCCTCTTCTTCTCCTGCCCCCAGCCCGTTCCCCGGGAGACCTTAAAGCCCATACAGTCCCACCCCCTGCCATGAGCAGGGGCATCTTCCACTGGATCAGTGTGCTCAAAGCCCCATCCAACCTGGCCCTGAACACCTCCAGGGATGGGGCAACCTGGCCAGGGCTCCCCACCCTCATCGTGAAAAATTTCTTCCTAGTGTCCAATCTAAATCTTCCCCCTTGCAATTTAAAGCTATTCCCCCGCATCCTGTCACTCCATGCCCTTGTAAAAAGTATCTCCCCAGCTTTCTTGTAGTCCTCTTCAGGCACTTGGAAGGCCACTCTAATGTCTTCCCAGAGCCTTTTCTTCTCCAGGCTGAACAACCCTAGATGGACTTTTAAGACGGCTTAAGAGCTCTGAGACGCAACACAAGGGCAGAAAGCGCTTCTGCACCCAAAGTATGTTGGGGAAACTCAAACACAACCCAGCTGCATGCTGCAACATAGGGAGGGAGCTAGGGAGCCAGGAGCAGATGCCATTCTCCCACCACAAACCACACAAGTCAAAAAAATCCACTTACACCTACCTTGCCCAGGGTGATGGAGCAAGCAGCGGAGACAACAGCCGAGCACACAGCCAAGCACACAAATCCTCTTTTCCAGCTAGGGGGTGCTGGCAGAGCACGAACTCCTATGACAGGATCTGGATCATGCGTTTGATTTGAGACGTGTTGCTCCAAGCCACAAATTCTCACACCAACCTTAGGAGAGAAAAGGAAAGCACCCAGGGGACTTTAGGTTCTACCCAATAGAAATGCTCAGGAGGTCTGCTCCTCGTGGCCATCAGAAATGGATCTTTAGTGATGACAAATGCCAGAAAAAGTGGTACCAAACTGGGAATGCTGAAGGAAACCACAAGCAACACCAGAGCTCTTCCCTCCTCCTTGCTTAGGTCCAACAGTGGCTTGCTCCCCTCCTGCTACTCCCAGCCTGCAGCCTCCTATGCCAGTCACAAAAAACTCCCAGCCCTGGATGGACTCTCAAGGGCCTCCTCACTGGGGCAACATGTTTGCAGAGAAGCCACAAGGTCTTCAGACAAACACCCCCTCCAACTTGGCATGTTACAAGGATCATTTATCCTGATGCAGCACAAGACAGCAGCAGAGAAACGTTCAGCACACACCACCAGCTCGGGTGACTCCATAGGGAGTTATTGCCCAGCAGGCTCACTCCCAGTGCCACTTGGGAACTTTCTAGCCATCCACACATCACATGATGTTCCATATCTCATATGAGCTACTACTATGCAGCATGAACAGAAACAAAAAGCTGACAAGGTTTCTCCAGGCAATGCCTCCTCCTCCCCAGACCCGCAGCTGCTTCCACAGAGAGATTTAACACATCAGTCGTACTTAAACCTATAACCCCGCTCGGGCTTCAACTGCTTCAGGTGCTGGACCGCCCCCAGCCCCTGAGCCCCTGCGCCTCCTGCGGGAGCAGAGCCCTGCCCGCAGCCGGAGAGGACCCGACAGCCAGGCAGCTCTGCAGGCAACATTTTTACCTTCTAAACACTGGTAGTTCAGTGGTAGAATTCTCACCTGTTATGCGACACGCCCAGGTTCGATTCCCAGCCAATTTCTTCATGAGTTTCTTCGACTTCCACCCACCCTGTTATTGTATGGATGTAATAAACTGAACTTTCTTAGAACAGGAATAGCTTTACAGACTTCCATCGAGAGTTCAAAGGGCTCAGTATTTGAGCTGAGGCAGCAAATCCCTCCTCGCTCGATTGCATAGATACGGGAGAGACTGTGCTGGTGCCGCTCTGCAATGGATTTAAATTGATCTAAACCCACCTTTCTGAAGCATCCCTGTGGCTGCAGCTGTAAGGACAAGGCAGTGCATCCGCCACAACTCTCCCTTAAGAAGCTATTCTCACGAAGAAGAAAGAAAATGAGCAAAAGATAAACAAGAGAAGGGGCTGGATGTATCTGCTTTGTAGTGGAGCAAGCACTCACCACATCCCAAGAATCGTTCCTCTCTGCTGCCCAGGTGCACCCTCCCCGTATGAGGCTCCCACGCCCCGAGCCTCAGCACAGCAGCTGCACTCCCGCATCACCGCCTGCCACGACCGGCTGGTTGCTCCCCTCGCAGGCTCACCGCAGCGCCATATTCCACCCGAAATTCGCTCTCCGCCTTGGATCTCCGCTCCCGCGGAGCCCAAGCCGAAACCGGAGCCGAACCGCAGGCCGCTCCAGCGCAGAGCCCGCGCGGGACCACGTGACCCTGCCTGGACTCTGCCCCCTCAGGGCTCACCCCGCGCCACCCATCACCCCACCTCGCGTCACACGACCGCGCGCGCCCCCGCGCGGCGCGGAGGACTCGGCAGCGGCGCGGCACTCCGTTCCCGCCCCGCGCGGCAGTGGGCGGGGCAAGGGCAGAGGCCGCTCGAACGCCCGGTGGGGGGACGGGTCCTCACCGCGGCTGGCGGCTTGGCTGTGGTTCCCGTCCCGCCCCTCTCTCCACGGCTAGCGGTTCCACCGCCACGAGCAGCTCGGGCTCCCGGCCTAGAGGGGCCGTTGCGATGGTTTTTCTCCTGGAGGTTGCATGGTTAGTCCACAGAGGGGAAGGACGCGGTGGCTGAGGGGAGAGATCAGAAAAGCAGAGGCAGCTCCTCGGGAAGAAACCAAAAGTTCCCACATCACGGCAGCCGGGGCCTCTGCCTGTCCCTGACCCTCCACACCGTGTCCTGGCGAGTGCCCTGCAGCCAAAGACGGAGAGACCTCACTGCTGGAGCTGGGCTTGAGCAGGAAGCCTAGGCACCATGGAACATGTTTTTGTTCTATCCTAGCTTTCTAGAGGAAGAGGAGGAAGGAGAAGCACTGCTGAATTTTCCTTGCGTTCATGAAGAATTTTGGACTAAGAAACACCTGCAGGAGCCACAGCTCAGTGCCAGGCCTCCTCCCTTTCTATAACCTGCCAAGAAAAGTTCAAGCTCTGGTTCTGAAAAGTGAAATCTACTACAGTTAAACGAGGGGGATCAGGAGCAACCAACAGCTCCTGCAGCTGAACCAGGATTACTCCACTTCCAGTTATTTCCCCAGAGAAGGCCCTTGGCTTTTCTGCCTTCCATTACCTGGAATGATGAGCCATGTATTGCGAAGCTGTGGCGGCAGCCAAACTGCAGATGGTGGCAGGCAGTGCCACCAGGTGGAGCTGCCCCCACCACAGCCCAGCTCAGAGTACTGCCCTCGGCCTGCCCCACTCCCTGCCTGGCTAGGCTGTGACTGTCCCTGTGGGGTAGGGCAGGTGAAATGAGCTCAGCGTTAGAAGGACATGGGACTGTTGGAATGGGTCCAGAGGAGGCCACAGAGATGGTCTGAGGGCTGGAGCACCTCTGCTATAGGGACAGGCTGAAAGTTGGGCTTACTCAGCCTAAAGAAGGCTCCAGGGAGACCTTAGAGCAGCCTCCCAGTACTGAAAGGGGCTTCAGGAAAGCTGTGGAGGGGCTCTTAATCAGGGAGTGCAGGGATAAAACGAAGGGTAATGTTCTTCAGCTGAGAGAGGGGAGATTGAGGTGAGATCTTAGGGAGAAATGTTTTGCTGTGAGGGCAGGGAGGCCCTGGCCCAGGTTGCCCAGGGAAGCTGTGGCTGCCCTATCCCTGGAGGTTTTCGAGGGGGGTTGGAACTGGATGGGTTTTAAGGTTCCTTCCAACCCAAAGAATTCCATGATAACCGATGAAGGAGAGGGGATTTGTTAGTCTGTGCACCTGGCCCCGATTTCCAGCGCATCCCAAGATGCTGGTCCAGCTTCTGTTGGCTGGAGTCGTTGCCCCTCCCATGCGGAACCTCAGTAGCTGTTCCAAACGCGACACCTCGCTCAGGGCGGGGCGCCTTCAACCCCTCCCCCCGCACACGGCGCTCCCCGCCCCGCAGCGCTGCGGTGACACGCCCCTCCGTAGGCCCAAGCAGGGAAGCGAACCCCTCGCGCCGCCCTGCAAAAGCCGCCTCCCTCCGAGCCGCAGCACGGGGCTACGCTAAAGGCTACTCCGTCCCGCTGGGCGTGCCCGGGTCGTGTGCTGATGGTGCACCTGCCTGGGGTCTCGCTGTCAGAGGGACCTGTAGCTGCTCTGAAGAGCTGGCAAGGTCACACAGTTCCGTGCGTCAGGAAGCCAGCAGTCTCACCTTTTCTTTTCAAACAGAAAGGCCTTAGGAACAAATTAACAGCTAATTACTAATCTGCACCTGAGTCAAGGCAACCCTCAGTTGGGGGAATGAAGAGTTTGAGAGCAGCCCTGCTGAGAAAGACTGGGGGTGCTGGTGAATGAGGAGCTGGACGTGAGATGGTAATGTGCACTTGCAGCCCAGGAAGCCTGTTGTGTCTGGGGCTGCATCAAAAGAAGCACTGCCAGCAGGTCAAGGGAGGGGATTCTGTCCCTCTGCTCCGGTGAGACCACTCCTGAAGCCCTCAGCACAGGACACAGGCCTTTTGGAGTAGGTCCAGAGGAGGCCACTAGAATGATCAAATGCCTGAAACACCTCCCCTTTAGTGTTGTTCAGCTTGGACAAGAGAAAACTCTGAGAACTTATTGCGGCTTTTCAACACTTAAAGAGGGCTTGTAAGAAAAATGGGGAAAAACTTTTTAGCAGGGCCTGTAGCAGTAGGACAAGGGATAAGGGTTTTAAACTGAAAGAGATGTTTAGACTAGATATTAGGAAGAATTTTTTTTGGCTGAGGATGGCAAAACAGTGGCCCAGGTTGCCCGGAAACGTGGTAGATGCCCCATCCCTGGGACACATTCAAGGTCAGGTTAGATGGGACTTAGAGCAACCTAATCTAGTTGAAGGTGTTTCTGCTCACTGCAGGGAGGCTGGACTGGATGACCTTCATTGTCCCTTCCAATCCAAATAATTTGATGATCTCCAGCTTTTTAAGGACACAGTTTTTGAAACTTAACAACACTATATCAGCACATAATTAAATGCAGTTTGTGCTCCTGTGTTGGAGAGGAAAAGGCTTCAGTGGGGTTGTCCTACCCATTGCAACAATATTCTAGATATTTATGAAGTTTCAGACTGACTTCAGTCAAAAGTGTTGCAGTTGCTGTGCATTCAAGTAAATGTATAACTGAAGTAAAAATCTGGCTTCTGAGGGAAGGGAGAAATGATGAGGAATGCTGATATCTTTATTTTAAAAGGTGCTGTGTAGGAGGTGGCCCAACGTGATGTGAGGTGCTGCAGTGGGTCATCAGGAGCACAGTGCCTCCAGCTGACCTGGAGCCTCTGCATCAGCCGTGTGAGCAGTGTTTCACCTGCAAATGTTTTGGCCAGCAGTGGAGTCTCTGGATTACTGCCGTGCAGTTCTGTTACTGGGAGAAGTGTAGTGTGCTGCTCAGTTTTTGGAAATGAGGTATCTTTACAGCTATTCTTTCATTTTTTTTAAAAAAATGGAATCCCTGATGCGTGATTATTGAATTTGATTGGAATATCTGCTGGGCAATTTTGTTTTAATACAGTCACAGGAGTGATTCTGGCTATTACAGTCTCATGAAAGTCAAAGAATCATAGAATGATCTGAGTTGGAAGGGACCCTCAAGAATCATTGACTCCAAATCCTGTCCCTGGCACAGGACACTCCCAACATTCACATCATGTGTCTGAGGGCGTTGTCCAAGTGCTTCTGGAATATTATCAGGCTTGACACTGTGACTGCTTCCCTGGGGAGCTGTTCCAGTGCTCCACCATCCTCTGGGGGAAGAATCTCTTGCTAATATCTAACCCCCTGGCACATCTTCCTGCTGTTTCCCTGAAGTCCTATCATTGGTCACCAGTCAGAAGAGATGCTCCTTCTCCTTCACTTCTGAGGAAACACTAGACAGCTATGAGGTCATAGAATCATAAGTTTGGAAGAAACCTCTGAGATCATTGAGTCCAGCTGTTCCTGTCTCCCTACTAAACCATGTCCCTAAGGAACTCATCTACCTGTCTTTTAAACACCTCCAGGGATGGTGACTCCACCACCTCCCTGAGCAGCTGTGCCAATCCCTGACCACCCTTTCAGTCAAGAAATTCTTCCTAATGTCTGGTCTAAACCTCCCCTCGTGCAACTTGTGGCCATTTTCTCTCATCGCTGTCGCTTGTGAGAAGAGACCAACACCCACCCTGTCACAGCCTCCTTTCAGGCAGTGGTAGACAGTGATGAGGTCTCCCCTCAGCCTCCTCTTCTCTAAGCTAAACACCCCCAGCTCCCTCAGTCTCTCCTCGTAGGGCTTGTTCTCCAGCCCCTCACCAGCCTCGTTGCCCTTTTCTGGATGCACTCCAGCCCCTCAATGTCCTTCTTGGAGTGAGGGGCCCAAAACTGAACCCAGCACTCGAGGTGCGGCCTCACCAGCGCTGAGCACAGGGGCACAATCACCTCCCTGCTCCTGCTGGCCACGCTGGGTCTGTCACAGGCCAAGATGCCATTGGCCCTCTTGACCAGGTGGGTCACCACTGGCTCATGTTCAGCCGGGTGTCAACCAGCACCCCCAGGCCCTTCTCTGCCAGGCAGCTCTCCACCCACTCTTCCCCAAGCCTGTAAGGCTCTATGGGGTTGTTGTGTCCCAAATGGAGAACTCTGCACTTGGACTTGTTGGTCTCAGCTGATTGATCCAGCCTGTCCAGATCCCTCTGCAGGGGCTCCCTGCCCTCCACGGTGTCAATTGCTCCCCCAGTTTCACATCGTCAGCAACCTTAGTTAGTAAGTTACTTAGTCCTGCATCCAGGTCATTTATGAAGATATTGAAGAGCACTGGCCCCAGGATGGATCCTTGCAGAACCCTGCTAGTGACTGGTTGCCAGCCAGGTTTAACCTCATTCAGTGCGACCCTTTGAGCCCAGCCCATCAGCCAGTTGTTCACCTACTTCATTATGTCTTTATCCAGCTGGATGCTGGACATTTTGTTTATGAGGATACTACAGGAGACAGTATCAAAGGCCTTGCTGAAATCATTGGCACACTGTAGGGTAATGTACTGTAAGGGACAGCGATGAGGAGTTTTTTCAATTACTGTGCTGCCCTGTTGCAGTTTTTTAATTTTCAAGACTTCTTTGAAGATCACGTGATTTGGACAAGATGCCTATGTGCTTTTTCAAAACCAACAAAAATACCAGTTCAGCTTTGTAAAAAATACTGTACTGGAGCCAGACTGACAGCTAGCAGGAGACAGGGCTATCCTTGGAAGCATTATTTATGCTCAGCATGACAGACTAAAACATACAGACATGCAGGTAGGCTTTGTGTTATATATGTGACAAAAGCAAATATTTTCTTGGTTACTTGAAATTTAACTAAGAGTTTGGATTCCAAGGAACACAACTGTTCTTTTGATATACAGTAGTGAATGCAGTACTAGAATCAGATTGAAACTGCTTGAGGACCAGAAATTCCTTATAATATAGAACTGAAATCTTGCAAGTGCTTATCTGCCTGAATGAGTTTAAATATTTGGTGGTAAAATTAGCAAGTGTGATGCTTAAACTTCAAGTGCTTGCACTTGTAGTCTGGTGTATGGAAGGGTTTCTGCATTTATAGTTAAGACTGAGGAAAAAAGTAATTCACCGAAAGATGGAAAATAATTAGAACTGTTCTTGTTTTTTTCCCCAAGCTCTGACAGAAGATGTAGTTCTCCATACAGAAACTAGGAAGAGGATTTTGCTGGTCAGTACATGAGAATTTCCTTTCTTCCTTGCTGCTTTAACTTGGAGACCCAGGAAGAGGTTAAGGAAGGAGTGAAGCACAAGGAGGGACAAGCTGAGGGACTTTGGCTGCACTCAAGTGCTGTAAGCAATCTTGATTTTCTGCCAGCCATTATGAAATAGCATAAATCAGTTCAATTCAGGAAGGTCTTTGTTTTTTATGACCAGTTGTCTTGAGTACAAATAGATGTAATGCTGTTGAAGACTTGTTGATGCTGTTGATGATGTTCTTTCAGTTTTTTCCTCTATGCCTTTATTTCTAGCCAAATAGTCTCCAAGGAAATTCAGTAGAAGCAGATAATGCAGCATAGTAGCTGAAAGCTTAGAGTGCGAGTGGGAAAACTAATCATAGAATCATAGAATTACCCAAGTTGGAAGTGACCCAAAAGGGTCATTGAGTCCAACTCCTATCTCTACATAGGACACTCCCAACATTCACACCATGTGTCTGAGGGCATTGTCCAAATGCTTCTTGAATGCTGGCAGACTGACTGCCATTACTACTGGACATTTTGTTTGTGAGAATACTGTGAGAGATAGTATCAAAGGCCTTGCTGAAATCCAGAAAAATGACTGACTAGATGGGTGACCCTGTCATAGGAGGATATTAAGTTTGTAAGACAGCACCTTCCCTTTTTAAACCTATGCTGACTGGGACGAATGACTGCATTGTCTTTCAGATGTTTTTCGGTAACTCCCAGAGTAATCTTCTCCATAAGGTTACCAGGCACTGAAGTGAGACTGACAGGCCTGGAGTTACTGGGGTCATCCCTGTTGCCCTTCTTGAAGAGAATCAGTATAGCTCCAGGGCTGTACCTGTCCCATCTCCTCCTCTCTTAACAGTCGATTGTTGTCAGCACCTCTTTCTATGTGTGAAACATAACAACATATATACTCTCTATTTTTCAATTAAAAACCTCTTCCATTTCCCTGATTGAAACTTGCCTTTGGTTTTAGTAAGAGACCTCCTTTAAAAGGCGTGAAAATGAAGGAAAATAGAGTGAAGTTAGTCATCCTTATAAGGTTATGAACAAAATTGTAGGGAGGGCCCTGCCTTTCTCCACCTGGAAAAGGTCTTGGAGCAAGCATATGCCCTAGAGTGGAAGAGATTAAGATATTTCCTAGTCTGACTGTCCATGAAGTTGTATTTGTTTTTATCTTCTCTTACCTCTTGTGAATCTAAATATCATAAATTGAGAAAAATATTTAAGAAAACGTACATGTCATGTAGGCTCATATGGAACAATTGTAAAGTTACTCTGCAGATAAGTGTTAAGATGAAAATTTGCTCAAGTTATTTTTTTTTCTGTAAAGATTTGTTTTCAGTTTCTGAGAGCAGTTTCCTAGGGTTCTGCCTGCTGTGCGAGGCATTTTTAGCTCAAACCCTGTAGATGGTGCTACAGCACAGAGGAGTGAGCTCACTGGTTCTGTCCTTACCATGCCACATGAGTCACGGTTCGTACAAAAGGATTAATGACACAGCTCCCGTAGTCTTTACAGGTTCAAGCAAGGACGAGTTAGCGAAGGTGGATTTCCCATCCTTAGCTAAGTACGAGTAGGTTGTGTTTTATCAATACAGAAGACTTGCAGGAGCAGTTGAGATCAGGTTATCCTTCCAGCTCTGGAAGCCGTGCCTGGGGTGCTGTTAAGGGCAGAGGATCCAGGTGTAGCCTGTGGTGCTGAGTAAGTGACAGCAATGAGCCTCTTACAGCTTCCAGCAGATGTTGCTGCTTTTGTATGGTAATGGAACCTTCACCAACTGTTTTCTCTTCCTTCTGAGAGCAGGTGGAAGTACATGAAAAGTGCTTTCTTATATCAAAAGTCAATTGATGCTAACCTTGGCTCAGCTGTAAGAAGGAAGCTGCAGAGGCACTTTATTTGGGAAGTGCAGAAAGCTTATGCAGAACTTCATCAAACTTATTATTTTGCCTTCTGCTAACTTTTCTTTTACTGAAGGAATTAAGCAAAATCTGAATTGTGAGCACCTGGCTACCTGGGCTTTTAAACCACCCACTCAGTGCTTCCAGGCTGGTATATGGATCTGCTCTACTGCTTGTGCCTTGTCACCCGTGCTCTTAAGGCATCTGCTCCCCTGGTCAACTCAGCAGGTGAAGTTTAGTCCAAACAGGTGTGCCAGCTTTTCAGTGGCATTCCTGAGCTTGTGGTGACCTCTTGTGATGCGTTGCGTGTTCTGCTGTGAATGTGTGATACAGAGAGCAGTGCATAAGAGAGGAGGACACTGTGCTGATGTTCCACAGCCCTGCCTTGTGGGAAACACCCACTGAAGCAGTGAGAGTTTAGAGAAGGGCTCTGCTGATGGCTGAATCATTCTGAGGTTTCTGACAGCGAGGGTGATGATTATGGTTACCTTGTATAGAAACACTGGGCTCCTGAAGTGCAGAACCAGAGGGGCATAAACCAGGAAAGGGCCCAGCCATCCTGTCTTTATTATGACTGAGCCTTGTGTTTGGCCCAAGGGCCCAGACTGTGCCCTTTGTAGGAATAAAAAAGAACATGACCATCTTTTTAAGACATCTTTCTGTAAAAGGTGGTTTCAGACAATAATAAAGGAATAGCTTTAGCCATGGAACTGCATTTTAAAACTTCATTCTACTTGGATAATTGCATCCTTACTGATGAAGCTGGTGCCCTGCATTTTAGATTATTCACAAGGCTGTTCAGCATTTTCCAAATAAACAATTTAAGGTGCCTTCTGTACCTCTGTTTTATGAGGTGAAATACTGGTATCCTCTTCTCTATTAAAACATCTATTATATTCTGGATAGAGCAGAGAGTTGCTTACTGGCCAGGTTCTGTTCTGGGTAGCGGCAGTCTGTCCACAGGCTGGCTGTAGTTTCTGCACTTTCATAGTGCAGAACTACTTTCTGTAGTTTCTGTAGTTTCATCACTCTGATGTGACAAGTGACAGCAGCTAATGCTCAGTATTTTTACTTCCTGTCTTACAGGTCTGTTTGCTGTTGTTTGCCCTGTTTAAAGTATGACTGTCCTTTGCTCAAGCAGATAACTGAATGACCACAGCATCTGTAAAGTTTGTGTGTGTGTTTTCATATTGCTGAGGCATTTCACTTTGCAAGAACTGAAGGCAAACCCACAGTGTCTGTGACTTTTTCTGGGTACAAAGTGTGCGTGTGCACATCCAAAACCTCAATAAAGATAACTGGAAGTGAGACGGTTCCCTGCCAGCCAACAGTGATGTTGGAATGCCTGTCTTGACCCTTGCTTGTCTGCAGTGCAGGGGCTGACCTTGGGACACAGCAGGCTGCATACCCTTGGAAGAGGTGGAGCTGGGGCTCTGGAACAAGAACAGCCTTTCCCCAACTCTGTGGTATTTTAAAGATGAGATGCAGCGTCAGACTGTCCTGGCTGGCTGTAGTTACCAGCTTGGGAGAAAGAACGGATACAGATAAGCTCCTGGCAATTTGTGTCTCTATATACAATCATCCAAAACCTGGACTATAACTGCCAATGGATAGAAAACAAGTAGAGAATTGGGTTAGCATTTATTATTTTTTGGACAAGAAAAGAGCTATATTTCCATTTACTTGAGTATTCTGGGGGTCTTTGATGAAAGTCCCAATTAAATTACTGTCCAAAATTGCAACCTGTAGTCTGGTGATGCAATATTTTCGTTTATTATTTCTTCATCTCAATCTGGTCCAGAAATAAGAGTACCAAAATATCAAAAAGAGTTAGTGTTTGTAAGCAAAAGAAATCTGAAACCACCACAAGTGGACAGGCATAATTAGATATCATGAGAGTTCTCCATCATTAATGATACCAGCTCATTTACTAGGGTAAGACTGCTTGGGGCGATTTTGCTATTATGAGCTCCTCCTAAAGACTTTTTTAAATATAAAGAAAGCTTTCAAAGTTAATGGTGGAGAGTTACCAGGACCATTGCTCATAGAACAATGATGAGGAAAGTAGAACAGAACTGAGTATGAGGCAGATTAAATTTTAATTGTGCACTTGCCATTATTCTGGAAAAATCAGAATTTCTGGTTTTAAAGGAAAGCAACTGCAGCTGTAGCATTTATTTTACATCACTGATCTGTTTGAGAAACATTCGTGCTTATGAATGCAACTGACTTTTTCCATAACCGCCGCTCCTATGTGTGGCAGGAGAATGCTATAAACAAGTAACTCCCAGACTGGATTCCCTGAGAGCCAAGAGAAGGGGAGCTCTTGGTAGAGATGCTTGTTCTGAGATTCACATCCATTAATGGACTGACAAAGGTCAAGTTGCTCGAAATTTTGTCCAGTATGAAAACTGTGGGATTTCTTGTAGTAACTGCAGTTAGTGCAACTAGAGTTTTGTTCTTTTAGTATTGCTCTTAATCTTCAATTGCTTTTAACTCTTCTTTGTAGGCACCTCAAGATTGCATATCTGAGTCCAAAGCCAGAAATGTTGTGTTCTTCCTGCGTGTCACTGTAACTTAGGAACCTTTAAACACTTTAGTCGCCTCCTTTAGCTCCGTGTCAGCTAACCAGCAAAACGTGTTACTCAGTCCAGTCTTTCTACAGCTAGAAGGCTTAAAAATAAGCCAGCAGAATGACAGCTCTGAAGGTATGCTAAAGTGTTGGCAAAGCAGCATCCTGAGACAGGTTTCTGCAGTGCTCCTGGAACTGGCAGGCTCTCAAGTAGATGTAAATATATGACTGACATCGTTAGAGTGGAACCAGAAGCCAGAGTGAAATAGTGTGCTGTTTTTCATGTGGTGGAAATGTTTCCCGGAGATTTTACCTAAATTAAAAAATAGCCATTGTCACATGTTTTCCAAGAAACCATGGTTAAATCTTGAGTCTGTGCTCTCTAAACACAATTTTTGTTATCCCACCCATCATGATTTGTGGGGTTGTGTGTTCTTGTTCAAGTGGACACTTCAGTGTATCGTCAGTAGCAGTGACCTGTGGTGTGAGGGTGGGAGCTACTGCCAAGCACCAAACATTGCAGGCACTTTTCAGTCTAGTCAAACTCCTTTCCAAGTGCTTTGTGTATCTTATCAGTGTTTTCTCAAAACAGAATACCTCATGTCTGGAACGCAAGTTTTCACAGCAGCTTAGAGGTATTTATTGTGTTTCTTTTGGGAAGATCTCATCTCCGTTAGAAATACGGCCTTTTGGAAGGTGCCAGTTATCAGAGTGCCTGAGTAGATCACAGGCAGGGATAGAATATCCCAATATCTTGAGCTCAGGAGAAGAAGGGAGATGGGGAACTGAAGCACCAGGATGTGATGATGTCCTTCCTTTTATTCTAATGACCTCGTATCTTACCTGGATTTTATGCGATATCCAGGTTCAACTCTTCTCTATATCTGAGGCAGCTGGTTTAAACCTGTATAACACCCTGTGTTTTCTGTGCCTTTTCCCCTATCTCTCCTTTTGTTACTGTTAAATATTTAAGTATTTTTTTAGAAAAGTTTTCTCCACTGAACCTGCCTGTGAATGAACATCCAGAACTGTTGGCAACTTCTGTTTGTCCAGCAGCTACTGTCAGGTAATAATTTCAGTAGCAATGCAGTGTCCAACTGTTAGTACCATGTGTAACTGAGGGAGCGCTGGTGTCTGCAGGCTGCCATTCTACGATTTGCTTGATCAAAGAAACAATCTCTGCTGTGGTGGGAGCCTGTTGTGTGACAGCATTTCTCTTAGTGTAGTCTTCCTCTTCTCTGACAAGTGAAGCCTTTTAGGCTTGCCCAGAGATTTACGCTGAATGAACACTGCTTGGAGACTCTCATGTCAATATAATAAACAGCTTCATTCTAGACTTAAAGTCTTTTCTAAAAGAAATGCCAGTGATAGTTGCCAAAAAAATGTTAAACGGACACCTGATGGGATCTTTCTTACACCCAAATTCCAATAAAATTTTGTTTGTGGTGCCAGACCAAGCTCCCTGGACATAAGTGAATCTGGTTTCAGCACACTCACTGCGTAGGTTAGATGGTATTCAGGTAAGTAGAGTGTAGCTCTTAGTCAACACTAGCACAGATTTTAAAATCCAGGCTTTTTAAAAAATAATCAAGTATAATTTTGTTCTTAAGTTGTAACAGATGGATGTAATTCTCTTTAGAAAGTCAGCTTGTAACTCATGGTGGCACGCTGCTATCCTGTTTTTTATTGAGGTCTGTTCCTATGTCTTAATCCAGGGAACTTTATTTTCTTTTCAGTTGCCTGTCTTGGAGCGAGGAGTGTGACCAAGGCATGTCCTGTAACTGCCGAGTGGTGGCATTGATGCATTAGGAGTGGTGTTTAAATAGCACCTATTGGCCAAGTGAGGTTGACATCCTGTGGAAGTGTGAGAAGGTGAGCCCAAATTCCATTCTTGAAGGAGGGAGGCAAGTGAATGAGGTTGTGGTTTGGCCCCCAGGTGCTGGGTGTCTGCCACCATTGCTCTGCTGATTGAATGTTTTTCCTCATGTGTAATATCTGAAACCGTTTTCTTACCTTACCCATCTCATCTTGGATTGCAGTTAGTCCTGGTGCATCTTCTGTGACACAGCTGCCACCACAGCTCTTGTGCATACAGTGCACTTTGACTCCTTGGCTGATACCATGATGAACTGGAAATTTTACAGTTTCTGGGAAAGAACCAAGCTATGCAGTGGTTCTTGCAGTTGAGTAAAGTGCTTTAATGTGGCATTAGAAAGGGAGTCTTTTAGGTTGCTGGCTACTTCATGAATGACACTCTTGATTAACACTGGTTTTTGGTCAAAAGTCACTATTTGTTTGGGTTTAGTCAGCCAGTTGTGCCATGATGAAGTAGCTGCATTTCTGGCCTAGTTCTGTGCTAGAATGAACAATGGATAAGGCATAAATATCTCAGCTAATTTAACCACATGCTAGGTCTTCTAGAAAGCATACTTGAAAACTCAAATTATAAACTATTCATAAATGGCTAGTTAGTTGACCTCTCTTTGGAAGAGATAAAGTGCTTTGAAGTGAGACTGGGCTTTTCTGTGCAGCCTTAGAAGTCCCAACTGGACTGAATGGTCTTTAACAAAAAGCCAAACGAGGCTCCAGATTGGAACCAGTCTAGCACAGATCCTTTGCTGCTCTATCACTTGGAACATCCCTTAGGAAAAGCTGTAATAATGGACTTGACAGATTATTATGTGCAACTGCTGCCACCTATAGGGCTTTTTCCTGCTCAGATTTTAGAGAACGGCATTTCTGTGGTGCTACCCAGCCTATATTTCTACTCTGAAACCAATTCTATCCTTTCTTTGGTGCCATGTTGAGCAGAGGTTTGCCACATGGGGCAGGCAACTCACAGAGTACACGCCAGACTGAAATCCCTGTCTCCCTTATTTGCACTCAGTTTCCTTCCCATCCAAGCCAATGGTAGCATTGGAATTTTAGCAGAAACAGATCTGTTTATCGAGAGTTTCCCTTCCAGGAAAAGAGCAAGTTGATATGTTTGTAAAGCCTGACAAGGCCTGGATGTTGTGTGGTGGAGGTGAACATGAAGCCAAATGGAGGCACTGTTTGCTGATTTATGCAGAAGTTCTTTGGTCAGTACGTGATCCTGAAATCTGCCAGTGGTTTGATGGCCAGGTGGAGCATCGGCACTTCCAGAGTGGATCAGAGCTGTGAATGTCCCAGACCAGTACATTGTGCCTGGCAGCACTCACTGTGTTGTGTTTTTACAGGCAAATGAGGGTCATTTTTCTATAGAAATATTAGAAAGAGAGTATCATTTTTCTGTGCTAGGAGTTGACCTCATGCTGGGGACCTTAACCGGATGGGGAACCAGAAGGTCGTGACCAGTTAATGATGTGCTGTGTCATCTTGAGCAAACAACTTCACTTCCTTCTGCCTCTGCTTCCACTCTCATCCTCTTCTGCCAGGTTTCCAGAGCTCAGAGTTTCCACTGTGCACGTGTACGGTGAGCCCCGATCGCTGCTGGGGCCTCTGAATACCTGCACCGTATACAGTAAAAACTATCCTCACAGACTGGGGATTCACAAATCCCCCTTTAAAAAAAACCCTTTAAAAGCCAAAACTTTATGCTCAGAGGCTTAAGGCGATTTTCTGAGACTAGTATTGTTGGCGCTGGCTTCAGTGATGTAGGACAGCAGAACAGACTTAAGAAATCTTCCATTCTGTCTGTGTTTTAGATGCCACCAGTGAGATTTTTAGTGCAACATGTTGGAGTTCAGATAAGATCACATGCTGTAATTATCAGTGGGATTTATTCATCCCGTTCTTTAAGCACTGAGTGGAAAATTGCACACACATCCCTTAAGAAACAAAAGATGACATTTAAGCATGGATGGGCAGAAAAACATAGTTATTTATCAAAGCATATATTCCAATTGTCCCTGGACCTAGTGTGAGTATTTGGGAATAGAGTTATGAAATGGCTTTGCAGTTTGGAGTTTTTAAGGTTTTCTTTAGCTGTAATTGTAAACTAAATTAAACTGATAGTTATAATTAAATTTTAATTGGCTGTGCTATTACACCACTTCAGAAGCCACTGGAGACACTCAAGTTGCATTTAAAATCTCGTAATATAATTAGTGATATCTACATTTATTAGTGTGGTAACCACACTTTAATGAATGCAGTCAGTACTAAACAAAGCTACCAAATCCAAATGACTCTTAAGAGCATGTTGATGTCAGCTACGCTTTATCCCCTTGATCATCCACTGAAGTGAACTTTAAAAGCTAATCAGGAGAAAGTGTGTAAAAGGACACAAATTAAGTACTTTTCCTTGCAGCTGGATACCTGTTTGCAGATGGAGTCTTCTGGTCGTCTGTCACCCTGTGCCCCAGGTGCTGCTGAACTCCCCATACTAACCAGGTCTTGCAGTCTAGAATGTGTTTTTCCGCATGGTGTCCCAGGAAGAGATGAAAGCATAGTTAAAACTAAAATTGGGAGTTCTCAGGGGCAGCTCCATCTTTCCATCTGTTGCACCTGCTGTCTGATGACTTCTTCCAGCCCTGTGGAAATGGAATACGGGTAGGACGATGGGCGTATATGGTCATTAAATCTCAGCTGATGCCAGTGCAAAGTAGGATACAAAGTGCAAAGTAGGATACAATGTACTGCTAATGTTATTCTTGTTACCCAGACACTTCAACTGGGAGACACTTGTTCCTAAAGGGAGTTTTGTTAGTATCTGCCGGTATCCATGGGACTCCATCGATGTTGGCAACATCTCCTATGGTTACTTTTGTTGTGTGGACCTCACAAGGTTTTATTCATCTGGGAAAGAACAGGCTTCGTCCTGCTTTCTGTATCGTTGGCTTCTCTGTATTTAGCTTCCTATGAAGTGAAGGGGATGTTAGCATAAGGGAGTGGCAAACGCAGTGTTTTACCCAAGTTAGCCAGGAAGGCCAGCTTTTCTATGAGAATATTAAATCAGCTGTGGTCTCCTTGTTGAGATAGAGTTCCCATATTAATTCTACACACTAGCTGCCTGTTCGAGGGAAAGGACACTGTCTCAAATGATAAGTTGAAAAGCATTTAAACTTTCCTTGTACTATGCTACTGGGGAGGTTCATGGAGTAATTTGATTCCTAGCTAAGCTGCGTCAACTCGCTTGAGTTGTTCGAAGATCTGCCGCACTCCTCAGTTTCATTTGGTTCTCTTCTTCCAGGTGCAAAATGAGCTCTGGTAGGGCCTCAGAAGTGCGTTCCCTGGTGATTTTCCCTGCATTGTGATCACTGCTTCAGAATTCTCTTCGACTGCTCTGTCCGTACTGTGCACTCTAGTGGGGCTGAGGCTGGGGGAGAGGTTTGAACGGAAGGGTTTAGGGTAATTCCTGTAGAATCATATTGATTTCATCTCTATTAAATTCAGTGAGTTTTCCCTTAGGAGCTTTCTAATTTCACTGTTGCTAAAAAGTGCTGCACAAATTACCTAGCAAGAGTGCTGTGGAGTTACTAGCCCTTCAGGCAGTCCCTTAAAGGCAAAGCACTAAAGTTGGATGAGCTATTCACAGCCCGGAGTTTTTTATTCAATGAATTTGTCACATTGTCTGTTCGCATATTACTGACAAACAGCCACCAACTTGTTATGAATTTGTTCATTATCCCAAATTATTCAGGGCCTTGGTTTATGCGATGCAGTTTTAGCTGCAGGGCTGCTGGTAGACTCATCCACAAATATTGTTTGAATAATAGTGTTTGTAATTGTTACAGAAAAGCCCTATTAAACTGGTGTTTTATATCTGGGCACATCTATAAAACTTAGCAGAAAATTATATCCTTAACATAGAAGTGTTTATGTGAAAAAAAAGAAAAAAGATTTCCCTCACTGTTGTTCTCATGTTTTCCTGGTTTATGGGAGCAGAGAAAGTTGATAACATGAATGTAAGTCTTTGGGAATTGACATCTTTTATCCTTAAGTTTGTTTGTTTACACTGCAATGATGCTAATACCCATGATAAGACCATTTTTTGCTCTTGGTGTGTAAGTGAATATCAGACTTCTGTCTGCCATTAATCCTGAACTGAAAATGGAGGCATATAAAAAGGGGCTGCTTGATCTACAAGTACACAGGATTCTCGGTCCTTTAGAGTGGAATTCAATGCCCCTGCGTTTGATAACTCCTCAAGGAGTGAGGTTCCATTAGTGAGAATCAGGCTCCACTCAAACACCAAGACACCTCCAAACTCTGGAAGTGTTTTTGGGGTCTGATGTGCCCCTTTGAAGCCGTGTGACTCTGTTAAAGACACTCACATCACTGAAATAATGGCTTTGGCTATTTGCTTGAGTGAACTGAAGATATTTAATTCTCTTCTGATAGCTTGTGTTGGCTTCCATTTGTTGTATTTATCTTGGTTTTAAACATGTTCCCCCTGGCTTCTTGGAATGTAACAAGGAAAGGTACAGGTCCATGGAGAAGGAATTAATTCCCTGTTATATTTTCTAGACAAGAATTTACAACGCCTTTGATTTGCAAATGTTCATAAGGAAGCCGTGGTTTACCCAGTGGATGGTGTGGTAGGGATCTGCTTTTCACACAGCAATATTATTACCAATCATCTCATCACTCTGGTGCTGCATTAGCAGCGTGGATTAAGAAAACCTCCCTGCAAGCTCTGACTATGCAGTCAGCTAGGGGTCACTTGTGATTTGCAGACACATCACTGCTGATGTACAATGTGAGAAGGGTAAATTGCAGAATTTGGGTTTGCTTCTGGCAGTTACCAGTGTTTCTTTTATCCTACCTGAAAGACTAACTTCCAGTGACCTGCTGAGCGGAGGTAGGACGTTATTTACCTGCTAACTCTTGCTCTGGCACAGAGATGTCTTTAGCCAGTCAGATATAAAAAGCATTAAGGCATCACTGGTTGACATATCTATAATGCACTGGTGTTTCTGTAAGACATAATAAAATATTCAGCACTTGAACAGATGGATATAGCCACAATCCTTCTGAAGGATTTTAAGGATGTGGATAATACTGGATTAATAGGCCAGTAACGTGGCAGAACTCAGATTTTTGGTGTTTCAACTTGTAGAGCTAGTTTTAATTTCCAGTGATTTACACCATTCTCAAAAGGATGAAAATTAATGTTTAAAATATGGATTATTTTTTACTTTAATGAAAATTCTATTTCTAGATAATGCCAAGAACCTTAATTCTTTTAACTTCCAAACTCTGTGCTAAACTTTGACAGGTACTTAGGATTATCAGGTTAACACATAATGGATAAAAGATGGGGAGAGGCCCTGGAAGAGAAGGGTGTTAACGAACATCAGTTTTCAGTGGTGGTGTGGATTTTTTGGGGGGGGGGTTTGTGAGTTTTTTTGTGGGGTTTTTTGCGGGTTTTTTTGTTGTGTTTTTTTTTTTTTTTTTTTTAAATCCATCAAGAATGTATTCCTGGTCATGATAAATCGTATAGTCTTTACATGCAATGTTTCAGAACACTGGAATTCTACTGAAGTTCATGGTATCTTGTTGTTCAGCAACCTCTGGAAACCCATACTACAATAGATCTTACTAATGCCTGTGTGTCTTGGAAGCAGGCACATGTTGCCATGACTTCTCCAAAATAAACTTGAATTTAGCCTTAGAAAAATCATTAAAAGGACCCAGGATGGTTACAGAAATCCTCCCTTCTCTTTGAAGAAACAAGGTGTGTAAAGGAAAACTATTATAGGATCTTCTATTAGATGGTCTCATAAAGCTGGAGGAAATACTGTCTCAGAGCACCAATGTAAGTCTGTCACAGTAAAATTCTTCAGCAAAACCTTTTGAGAACCTCTTGCCTTTTGAGATTTTCTGTTGTTTACGATTATTTCACTCCTGTCCTACACTGGCACAGAAGGCGAGAGCTGGCATACAGGAGGAGTGTTAACTTTGATGGTGTCCCTTTTAACTTACAGGGAAACTCATGTAAATGGATCCAATTCTTATTGCCCATGGTAGTTCAAAAAGTAATGTTGTAGAGCTTTCATCAACGTTAGTTTATAACTTTATTAAGGTTATACATTGTTATAAACTGATAAATAGTTAATATGCAATGCTAGTTTAAACATCACAACTGTCTTTTATACTTAGCATGGGAATAGGTGCAGCATCTCAAACCACAGTGTATCATGATGCCCACGTTCTTGAATGCTGATATGAATCTGGCACAACCTCATTGAATCTGAGTGTTTATCAGCTTTTGTGTGCAGATGTGCTTTTTTTTTTTTGATAATCTTATAAATCAGTGTAATAAAAAATGGTACAGTTTCCTGTCATGTGTTTATGAGAGCTTTCCTTAACTCAGATCTAGTATTAAAATGTTTTTAGAGATAACTCTTCTGGAAAAAAGTAGACATAGTTCATTGATGTGGCTGTACATAAAATAAAATTGTGCTGTGTAGTTGCTTCCCAAGTTTAAGGTATCCAGCCTTGGGAAGGCTCCTTAGATACTTGGAGAGAACCCAAGTACTGATCTCTGGACATCAGCAGATGATACTGCAGAGCCACAGTACAGAATGATAAAATGATGAGGTTGTTCATGGAGAAACAAGGTTTTATGCCGTGAGGTTGCAAAGGATTTCCAGGATCTGACTTTTGCCTTTAGCTCTGAGTAAATAAACATCTTGTTCTTTTGCTTTTTTTTTGCAAGAAATGTTTAACAGGACTGAGGTGTTTTGCAGTTTCTCATAGCGCCTTTGCTGTATGAAGATAAACATTGGCCTTGAGCCATGCTTTGGTGAAATACCTGGAGGCAAACCTGTTAGAGAAACTTAGACAGTGCTGCCAGAGATGTTTTATCCCTTGTTTTGCCCACAGTGTACTTTGAACTGCATTTCTACTAATTAGTGTTTCAAGTATCCTAACGTAAAGCACTATGGCTTGTTGAGATATTTACAAAAGCGTATGGTACTCTGTCCTTGGAACAGCCCAGCACTGCTCAGTGCACGTGTCCACTGCTCTAGTGGTGATCATAGTGCACTCATGGAAGGGTACCTCATGTTCTCAGCAGAGTACATACACCAGCCTGCAGGACTGCTCCACAACACCAGTCAGTGCTCTTACTGTGCTTTAAATATGTGAGATGCTGGGTTCATTATTGTTGGTTTCAAGGAAAAAGTGCCAGTGCTTTATTTTGCTGTTATTTTTTTCAGGTCCTGGGGAAGATGATTTGTGATGTCCTTACATCTTTACTTGACCTTTTGATCATTTAGTCAAATTAATATGCCTTTTATTATTGCATTGAAGACCATCTTTCAGCCCAGAGAGCATGTAAATTTTATGATAATGAGCAGTGCTTGGTGAGACTGGCATGCAGCACCTGGAAGTGTTATCAAATGCATTGCAGTGGGGGATGACACCTACCCCCGCTTTGTCTCACCTCACTGTGAGAGAAGAAAAAATTAGCGCTTGCAAAGCATCGTGTTAGGCCTTGTGCAGTGTTCTTGTGAGCTGTGACTGGAACGACGTAGCAGAAGTGCCACAGGGACCACTATCCTGTCAGCTAGTAGGGAGGAAAATATGATCGCCAGTGCTGGATCTGGTAGAAGACTTCTGGAGACCTCTGCCATGGAACAGAAATCATGCTCGACAAGCGCTGAAGTCTGATGTGCATCAGCTGAGCCCACAGCACCTCATCCTTTGCTGGAATACCTATCTGAAGCCTGTTCTTTTAAAACATGCCCCTACCCAAAACGCCCCACTAAACCAAACCAAACCCGACATTGCAGATTTTATTTTCCTCTCTGAACTTCTGTGCTCATGGCTGAATTGATTTCACTGCGTTCCCTCCTGCTGTGTCCTGATATAAACAGGAAGATCAGGCCTTGTGTGTACTCATTTGCTTCTTAATTTGATTTAGGCTGCTTATATGTATTACTGAATTTGGCCACTTGTCCTGTGCCAAAACAGTTTATGAAATGCAACTTAGTTGTTTTATGTTATTGCTCTCCCCATCATCAGCTGATGCTGCTTATTTTCAAAACAGGAACTCAGGAACTGTTGACATACATCAGTCCACCACCTGCCTTTCCAGTCTCTATTGGAAACTGAATCCCTCTCCTCTCTTTGCTCATCCTTCCTCAAGTTATGGAGATTATTCCCAACAAATCTTTTCTTACCATCATATAGTTTCTAAAAACCAGGATTATTCTTCCTGTACCTTTCTGGTTGTACAAATGTTTTCTCTGAACTGAGTCTGAACAGAGTCATGTGCAGTATGGTGAATTTAGGCTTTCTTCCTTGAAAAATTCCTGAATAACTTTAACTGATTTACCCTGCCCCTTTATTTATACCTTTCAGTGTTTCTTGTCTTTGCCTTTTTGTTCTTTAGCCAGATGGTTTTCTCTTTGCTAAGGAAATAAATTCTTAGTGAAAGAATCCTGGGCTGATTCTACTGTCAATTTTCCCCACTGATATCAACGTAATTTCAGTAGTTTAATCTGAATTATTTCTCTTTGCCTTTGTTCTGAGATCACATTTGAATCTTTTCCATTCTTTCCCACACTGGGAAGCATACTGAGTTCAGGAACAAAGCTGCACCTTGGCTGTCTGGATAGAAGGTGGTCTGGGAAATGTGACCGTGCTGCCACACACTGTGAAGTCCAGGGCTTGAAGCTAGGACTCTCCTACTGATTTTTTTGTTAAAACAAACAAAAAAGCTCTGGACCAAATGAAAATCACCTGGAGCAGCATTGCTCTTTGTGCCCCATGTGAGGGTGTGCTAGGAGGAGAATGCATTCAGGAGTCTGACCCCAGTTGTACACTATAGCATTTCCCACCTAAAATTTGTTAGGCAGTTAAAGTATGATGATTTCTTGGGCGTACCAGCGTAATGATTGCTATCCTTTTAAAATATATTTTGCATTCCTGATATTCCTGATATTTATTTTCCTGATATTCAGATTCAGCAAGACCTCTCAGGACTTTCTAAAGTAAGAAGCAAAAAGAACCCTAACTGTGGGGCTGATTTCCAAAGGATCCCACGTTCATCATCATGGAAATAATTTATCAAGACAGCTTTGTTCCTATTTTGACACTGGAAGGATTAGTTAGCTAGGCTTTTCTCAAATGCTCAACGGATATCTGAGAGTTCAGCTCTTTTATAACCACCATTTCTGCATGTGATGTGTGAAGAATGTTGCTACTGTTTCTAAGGGACTAGAAGATATGGATGGGGAAGTATCTAGCAGCTGGTAAATAAATCATGCTATAGAAATAACGTGTATCTGTCTAAGTTGACACCACCTCACTTGGAATATACTTCTGGTGATGCTTCCCAGAGATGTATGTGCTAAGCTTCTGGAAGTGCCTGTTCATATGGTGTTTCTTGGAGCTAGTTAGAGATATCTATAGAACTAAATTATGTTCTCATGAATTTCATCCTTTGGCAGTTGCCCTTCCTTCAGAAGGGCAAAATCATGGAGACATCTTAATGGTAGAGATGTTTGTGAAATTTGTGTGCCAGCAAAGTCCATGCAAATTCATTTAATCAGTGAAGGGAATGGTCGTAGCAAATTTTCAGTAGTTACTCCGTTGAGGAAATGGTTATTGGTTGGTTGTGTTCCAGTTCTGCTTATGCTGAACATGTCATACACTGAAGATACATAACCAAGGGAAGCCAAAGAGCTGAAAATCTGTTACCCTTATTGATAGTTTTCTTTCTTTGATCTTTCTCTAGTGTTTGCTAATGAGCTCTTCTAAGGATCTGTAACATTCAGGGTGTGAATTAGGATTAGAATTTTTTTCCTTAGTGACTGAAATATGTTGTTTGTACTTACACTTGTTCTGTTTAAAACCTTACAGTTCTTCAGAAATGAAACCCCATCCACTTTGAGAAAAGAGTCCTGAGCTATGAGAAACCTCATCCTCTTAAATAATGCCTTTGACTTCGTTTCTGCTTATGGTTTTTCCTAAAAGCATCTTTGAAGAGTTGTCATCATCAAAGACTTGGTGTTTATTAACTGATGGCATTTTTCTGTATGTTTTTTATAAAAAGGACAAATCTTTTCAATGGGGCTGAGGAAACCGAGTTCGTTCATCAAGGCCATTCAGGATCCTCTCACTGCATACTCAAGCTTGTGCCAGTTAGGAAAACTACTGCTTAGTGTTGGTCCATATGAAAGATGTCTCATTTTTCCATCTCTCAGCCTCTCAGGAAACATCCTGACCTTCTCAGACTGGAAAAAATTGTTCCCTGGAATACTGGAGAGCTCTGAGATGTGTTTGCAATTAAGTCCTACTGGAGCAGAATCTAGCTACCATGAAGACAATGTTGAGATTTGTATTCATTTAAGTAAGATACTTTGTCGTGTTTGGCTTTTCAGGAGAGGAAAACTGCAGCTGTTGGTTTTTCTATGGAATTTCCTGTTCTCTTCCTATTTTTTTTTTTTTTTTTAATTGACTCTACTCTGTATTTGGGGAAAAAGGTACAGTCCAAAACCCATCAAACTGATCCCACAAATCCTCTGCTTTAGCATGTAATTAAAGACACGCATTTCCCCAAAGAGCCATGTCACAAGATGCCAGGTGCAGAAGTACATTAATTTTCTTTAACTTATCCCTGTAAGAAGCCATCTTCACAGCAGAGAGGAGGAGATCTCTACCCTCTAGAGATAAATGGCATCTCATAAATAGTGCAAGGCACTCGGATAATGTGATTATGAGCTCTATAGAAATGCCTATAAATAACACTAGGAGATGCCCAGATTCTACAGCTTCCTTATGAAAATAAATAAACCACATAAAGACCTAACAAGATGCAAGTGTCTTTCAAATATGAGGACACTTTGCTTCCCTTTTCACTTTCTATTCTGAGAGCAAGACCCATGATGCAGGTCTTCATCCTTGACTTGCAGGCCCTTGAGAAATAATGAAGTCCATCACCACATGAGATTGCATGGAAGCATCAGGAATGGATATCTCTTACAGGTGTTCTTAGCTATGTATCCTTTCCAAATTTTGGGTCCAAAAGGGAAAAAATGTAGCTGAGCAGAAGCTTCTGGAATCTGAAATGTGAGAGTATTTGACTGTGAGAGAGCAGGCTCCAGTATGAGAGAAGCAAGAGACAGATTGTCTCACACTTTAGTGGGAGCAGTAGATGAAGATTTCACAGAGGTGTCCACAGCCATGGTGTGTTAGCCTCTGGTGATGCTCCACTGCCCTGCTGGAGAGCTGTGCCAATCATCCAGCAAAATCAATAGGCATTGATTGGAAGTGTTCCTTTTTGTATGTAATTTTTTTTCTAGGCAGTTTTTAGCTGTTCTGGTTAGTATTGCTTTCTCATCAAACATTTTACTGTTTATACCACTTTTCTTTGGAGGCTGCAGGTGATTCTTGATCTTTTACATGATAAGCATACTCAGAAACCCTGAAATGCAGAGTTTGTGTTGGTAAGGTCATTGACTGAGCCTGCTGACAGGCTGAGAGGGTTGTTCAGCCTGGAGAAGAGAAGGCCCTGGGGAGACCTTAGAGCAGCCTCCCAGTACCTGACGGAGACCTACAAGAAAGCAGAAGAGGGACTTTATAATGGCATGTAGTGATAGGATGAGGGGGAATAGCATTAAATTGTAAGGGGGGAGATTTAGATTAGACCTTACAAACTTAACTTCCTTCTGTGACAGGGTTACTGACCTGGTCGACTAAGGAAAAACAGCTGATGTGATCTTTCTTGATTTCAGCAAGGCCTTTGATACTGTCTCCTGTAGTATCCTCATAAACAAAATGTCCAGCATCCAGCTGGATAAAGACATAATGAAGTAGGTGAACAACTGGCTGATGGGTTGGGCTCAAAGGGTCGCACTGAATGGAGTTAAACCTGGCTGGCAACCAGTCAGTAGCGGGGTTCTGCAAGGATCCATCCTGGGGCCAGTGCTCTTCAATATCTTCATAAATGACCTGGATGCAGGACTAAGTAACTTACTAACTAAGGTTGCTGACGATGTGAAACTGGGGGAGCAGTTGACACCGTGGAGGGCAGGGAACCCCTGCAGAGGGATCTGGACAGGCTGCCAGCTTCCTCAATACCCTTGGGTGGGTCCCATCTGGCCCCATAGACTTGTGTGTGTCTAATTGACCAAGCAAGTCTCTAACCAAATCCTCTTGGATCATTGGAGCTTCACTCTCGCTATGTGGAGCAGCTGAAGTCAGTTGATCTTTTCAGCCTGGAGAAGAAGAGGCTGAGGAGGGACCTCATGGCCATCTACTGTTTCCTCACAAGGGAAGGAGGAGCAGGTGCTGATCTCTTCTAGCTGGTGACCAATGACAGTACTCGAGGGAATGAACGGAAGATGTGCCAGGGGAGGTTTTGGTTAGATATGAGGAAAAGGTTCTTTCCCTAGAGAGTGATGAAGCACTGGAACAGCTCCCCAGGGAAGCAGTCATAGCACCAGGCCTGACAGAAACATTTGGACAATGATCCTTGGGGGTACCTTCCAGCTCAGATCATTCTATCATTCTGTGATTCTATGATAGACTTTAGGAAGAAATTCTTCACTGTGAGGGTAGTGAGGCACTGGCAGAGGTTGCCCAGGGAAGGTGTGGAGACCCCTTTCCTGGAGGTGCTCAAGGCCAGGCACCCTGACCCAGTGGGAGGTGTCTCTGCCCATGGCAGGGGGTTGGACCTGGATGATCTTTATGGTCCCTTCCAACTCAAATCATTCTATGATTTTATTCTCTGTTATCAGTAATGTTAGGGAGCCTCACCAGTGAGGAAAATTGGTGGCAATGTAGATATTTGAGAGCAAAGAAAGTACTGCAGTGAACTGAAGAGAATATATTTTTTTTAAAATATTATTTGAACAGGGACTACTGTCTTGGCTGAGCTCAATGTGGGATTTCAAGGGGAGCACATAAAAACCAAGGCAAATGATTTACAGTAAATTGCCACAGAATCTTTCTCAGATCTTAGCAAGTGCTTTTATTTCTTTCTTCTAATAATCCAGTCTTTCATTTAAAGAAAATATAAATATTTAATCAACATTTAGAATAGAGGAGGGAAGCTCTGTTTCTTTTATATTGTCAATTTTATTTTACATAGTTGCTCATAAATGAAGAGTTAAGGAAGTGACCAGTGCACCAATTTAGTTTTACTGGTGTTCTTGATTTTATACAGTGCTCTGGAGCACCTTAGGGGGTAGGATTGCCCTTTGATGAAGCCTTGGATTGTTCATTGCATTCTGTATAGAAATAGCCGTTTTATTTTATAACTGCTGGGTTTTGGTCTTACTCTTCCATCTTCAAAGGTGATGAGTCCCTTACTTGAGTTTTGAGGAAAAGGGCAGATATTACTGAGAAAATTATTATTAAGGGTTTTTTTGCATTGGAAATGAACTAGGCACAGCCTTAGCATATATTGGCTTTTATTGGTTCTGTGGCAGGTTTCCCCTTCAGGATGCAGTGCTTGGCCTGGGGTCATGTTCTGCATGCGGCAGAAATGGAAGGAGCTTCACGCACTTAGCAGTATAAACAACAAGGTGCGTGATCTGTTTGGTTTACCAGTGTAGTCTTGACATCTCCTTCACTCAGGTGAAAGTTCAAGTGGGATGGAAACATTTAAGCTCAGCAAGTGGTGGGAACAGGTTTGTTTGTGCCATAGCCTTTCACATGCTAGAAAAAATGTTGAGAAGGTGATTGATGAGGTACTCTTGAGATTTGCTTAAGCTGTAACCAGGAGAAGAAACATCTGCCCACCCAGGTTTATTTGCCAGCTTTCTTTTGAAAAGAAAATCTCAACACTTGGTTCAAGCATCTGGATGTCACTGAAGTCCAAAGTTCACTGAGTTCCTGCTGAAAATAATGTAAGTTGATGGTCATTGAAATTTATACTCAAGATTTGAACCATAACAATCACCAACAGTATTTGAATTCCATGTTAGTCCCATCATACTCGTGATATCGAGCTGGGAACTGGCTGCAAAGCAGCAGTTCACAGCTTTTGCAAGAAGGCATTTCTTCTGGAATTTTTTATAAAACATTGTAGATAGAGACACTTCTGTATTTCTACTACCGTAAGGAAAAAAGCATAGCTTCTGTACTGTAGAAGCATCTTTTTTCTCCTAGTAGTATTGGTGGGAATTGACAATTCCAGTGTGAGCAGCAGACTATAAACTTCCCTGTGCGTGGCATTCAGAATGCTGGGAGCTGCGTGAAGTTACCCAAAGGACAGAAGATCTTGCAGGAGGAGGAGAACAAACTTTGTAACGTGTTTGGGCTTAGTGCTCTTGTAAGCCTTTTGGTTCCACTGCTGCAAACATGGAATGGTTTGTAACATTTCGTTTGGGCTGGATTCTCTCCTTACTGGTAGCGGTCTTGCACAGCAGCTTGCTTGACAAGGGGGTGAAATTTTGGATCTTGTCAACATCTGAATAACCCAGCATCCAGCAATCTGTGGCAAAGTACTTCCACGAAGAACTTCTCTATCTTGATCTTTTTACCAGGATGCCACGTGGTAATTCACAGTCGAACAGTGAGCTTCCAGTTGCAGAGATCTGTTCCATCTTTCTAGAGCTGTTCGACTCACTTTGTTGACTGACGCTTGGTGAGGCACATCTGTCAAATGGAACTCTCACTCAAAATACAACTAATCTTGGATCCTGTATCTGTTTCCTTTTTTCTATAAAAGATAACTGATGTTTATGGCAGGGCTCACACAAAAAACGGATCTTCTATCACCTGGTAATTTAATGAATATCTTTCTCTTTCCCTCTTTCAGCCTGGGTGACTCCACTGTCTGCAAGGAAATTTACTTCGTTTGTTGTCAGAAGTAATAAAAAATTACAGGAATTTGGGCCAAGTATTTGAATTCAGGAATATTTTGGTAAAAGGTTATTTTGGTAAAGGACAATCAAAGCTTGAATGAGCTTTGAGTGTCAAGCGTCCAGTTTCAAGCATCCAAGAAGTGTATTTTGAGAAATAAAATATAAAGTAAGGAAACACTGACTGAATGATGTATTAAACATTCTGTTCCTATAAACTATGTTATAAATCAAAGAGCCTTTCAAATCTACAGTTTGATTTTATTCAGATGCTTTGATTGATTGATTATACTTGTTTGAATTGTAGGTATAAATGTCAAGCAATTTCATTCAGGGGTAGTCTAGTGGGCATTTGTTATGGCCAAATATCTACTTGGGATAGCTTATTGTTCCAAAGCAATGGTTCTGTGTCTGATGGGGACTGTCTGGGCCTTTGCCTGTGTGCTGCAGTGCTATCCATGTAGTGGGAGTCCCCTGAGTCTTGGGTGCTCTGTAATGTAAGAGAAACAAGGGCTTTCCAGTGGGCCAGCTCTTCAGAACTGCCTGTTTGCACCTGTGTACAAACCTAATAACGTTGGAGGTTTTGTGATATATTTGCTGTCGTTTGCAAGCACAGATCACGCAGGTGATGTTTGCATGTGGTACTGGTAGATACATACGTGTACCAAACAAATAGCTTTGTGCTTCAGCTAAAGTCCAGACAGAATTACATCTGACCAAGAGTGTCAGGCAAAAAACAGGTTTCTGTAGGTATGTCAGTGATAACAGGAAGGCTAGAGAATGTGGGCCCTCTCCAGAAAGAAATGGGAGACCTGGTTGCCCATGATATGGAGAAGTCTGAGGTACTCAACAACTCAACCCTCCTCGCTGCCCTAAGGATCTTGAGCCCCACCATTTCATGGTCACCGCAGCCAAAGCTTCCCTTGAGGTTCACATTCCCCATCAGTCCCTTCTTGTGGGTGAGAACAACCTTGTTTGTTTAATGACACAAAAAGTAACTTCCTGTGTAATGCTCTTCTTTCTGAATTGTTATAAGAGCTGTTGATATTTGGACATGGATATGTTTCTGCTCTATTTCTCAATTAAGAACCATTCTTCTTATTGCTGCTGTCTTTTTCTGGAGGCCCGAAACCCCACATTCATAGGATTTGTTCCCATTGTTGGTATCTGAGAGAAAGGAATGTTGGAAGATAAAGAAATGTGGAAGTTCTTAGTCTTTGATTTAGGGTATTTCACTAGCTGGGTCAGACTGTCAAATTGCCTGATGGATCCAAAACAAAGAGCAATGCTGTGAAAATGTGAAAGACAAAAAAAGGTTAAAAGATTTTCTGGGGTCTCTGCAGGTTGAATAGTCATCAATTCCATTACCAGAATGGCTCCTGGAAATACATCTGAATATGCTAGGGAGAACATGGTCTCCTCTCTAATTAAATTCTCATTTTTGCCCAAATGGTTGAAAGGGCAACTGTCTTAAATCTTTGAACTTTATTTGTAATACAATGCTTCAATTAGATAAAAGACAATAATTAGCAAATCTTTTATCTTTGGGCATAATTAAATCTTTAAGGAAGGACATCTTAATCAATTACTGTAATGACAAGTTCATAAATAAATTAATTCTTCCAGTGAATGTCTGGCAGAAATCAATGAGTGTTAAGAGAGATTCAGGATGAGGGGACACCACTACGGAAACACTGTAGCTCAGTTACACTGGATTTGAAGATCGTCATCTATAAAGTATCAGCTTATTCAAAAGATGATGTATTATTTAAAGAGAGATCATTAAAATATTAACCTTTAATACTGTAGAGCCTTTTGGGGGGATTTTCATCTTTACATGTTGTCTCAGTTTAAAGGAAAACTAAAATGTGTATCTGAACTAGGCAAGGGGCCTCTTCCCAAAACCCACCACAACCTTTGAAATTAAGAGACTTCAATCAGGAAAAAATGTATAGAGAAGGATAACAGTTCTTAGCTACAAATATATATATATAACCAGAACGGGACACACAACAACACCATAACCAAAACCTTTAAATGAATTACGTTCTATCCCTGCTCCTTTCAGGGCACTAATATTTACAGACAGCAGGATGTGATGTCGCACTCTGAGAGGCAGCTGGGCACTCTGCCCTCATCCTTTTGTCCGAAAGCAGGGAGGGGGGGGAGTAGGAGGTAGCAACTCCTCTGCAGATGATGTTGGACCTCCCTCCAAGATGCGTCCACCAGCCCATCAAGACAATGGCTTCCACTCAGAGCAGTTGCTGAACAGAAAAGTGGCGCCAACTGGAAGAAACCTCTTATCCCCCCCCCCCCCCCTCCACCCAGCCATTAAACTCGAACTCAGAGCAATCAAATCACCCCCCTGCCACCCATCCTGGCTCCCCAAATCCCCTGTGTTGGCAAGGGAGGGAAAAATTCCCTGAAGGATTTTGAAAGTATAATACATGTATATATATTTCACCAGGGTTTATGATTACCTCTCTATATAGGTTCTCTAGCAAAATATGTAGCTGTTTTGTTGATCTCCTGGTTGAATCTTGGGGTCTCATCTGGTTCCTATAACTAAATCTTGCCTAAGCAGACTTAGTATTTGCAGCCTTATTCCCTTCGCTGGCAAGGATGCCCATACAGGTGTAACCTGTACAGTTAAGCTCAAAAAGCTTAAATATTCTTATTCAATGAATTCCTACATTTCTATTCATTTAATGCTCTGTACTATAGCAAAGTATGTAACTGTTAACTCAAGGGGTTTTCTATGGATGTAGGAATGGTGAAATGATGAAGTAAAACGAAGTCATGATAGGATCTGGTCCTCTGTTTCTGAGAGCTCTTCTGATCTGGGTGTTCCTTGTGAGGTGCTGAGCCCTGGGAGAGGGTGCTTGTGACAGAGAATTGAGTGGAAATCAGACCTTTTCAATATTGTATACAACAGTGTTGCTCCTAAACAGCATTAATAAACAGGCCAGTTTGCCTCCTGTCTCCCACTTATTCTGACTTTCTGGTTTTAACTGACTAAAAATGACAGCAGGTTCGCACTATTGTTCTTGTGTGATGCCCTTACTAATTTGATCAAATCAAATCAAATTATGTTGTAGTTTGTTTAGTGCCTTCAGCTCTGTTCAGAGTATCAGATTGGGATCTGAACAGATTGCGATCTGGTTTTGCAACTTTGACAAGCTGCAACTCGGAGTGCACAAAATATCTGTTTTGTGATTTTGGCTGTGACCAAAATAAATCCTCCATCTGAATTAACCCCGGGAGATTCATTGTTCTCCGATTTGCTGCACAGATATCAAAAGAACCCTTTTTATCCTCCCTTTTTGATGATGCAGGTTGGGGTGGGCCCTGACGCTAATGGTGTCAGGAGCGGGCTTTAACAGTTGGGTACATCCCTCCTTCCTCTATCCTGATACTTCAAATTGAGATAAAAATAAACAGCAAGTATTGCCAGTGGAACTCTTGTTTGTGAAGTTTTCCCTGGATTTTGCAGCATTTAGAGTTGGAGTGCCTCTGAAAATAATTTCTTCCATTCAGATTTTCAGTGTGCATGTCTGAGGTGTGAGGATTTTTCTTGCTTTCCTTGTCTTTCCCTTTTTCTTTGCTGCATTCCCTTTCCACAACAGATGTAAGAAGTCTGATACATGTGAGTGGGGAGTAGGTGCTGTAGCTCTAACAAAGCATTCCCCTGCTGGACAAGGGACTGCACGCTGGCAGCTCAGCTGCTGAATCACTATGGTTAAATTACACACCAGCACTCTCCGATGTATTTCTCTCCTCTGTGTCAGCCAGGCCTTCTGATTAACAAGGGAAAACAGTGCAAGCATGCAGAGTATTTCCTGCAGGCCCGGGCTGCCTCCAGGCTGGAAGCCATAGTCCCCCAATCTGGCTGGCAGAGCAAAAGCCGCTGGAAGGCAACTCTGATGTTCGGTTTGCCTGGCAGCCATGAGGAAGAGCTGCCTGGCCAATCTGCACACATAGATCTGGTCCAGTTCCAGCCAGCAGTGTTCCTCTCCATCTGTGTAGATGCAGCAAAACAGCTAAGCATATGGAGGTACCATGGTGGAGACAAGTTGGAAGAACAGGTGAGGGTGTTGCAGCAGAGCAGCATCCTGGACATATCAGAGCTTGAGGGTACAGAGACAAGGGAGGAAGTTTCTAAGTAGAAACTGAGGAAACTGCATTTAAACCAGATGAGAAAACACATGGAAAACAGGGCTGTGTTAGGCTGTTGCTTTGATCTATCTTCTAATTTAGGGAATGCAAAACTTTGTTATTTAATATTGCCCAGCAGTGTTAATTAAATAATTACAGTTTCACGTAGTGTACTAATAAGCTGCACTGCAAATTTAGTTTGATTTTCAGTGGTGAAAATATGTAACTTCTCAAATGATCGGTTCTTTGTGTTGGGTGTGGGGCACAAAGATAAAGTTGAAATCTTAATGATTTCTGATCTGAAACTTGTTCAACAGCACAACAGCTGTAAAGTTCTATTCAGGTTATAAGCATCCAGATCTGTCACTGATTAAGAAAATGGTGACACATGCTGGTGGCTGGTCGGGACAGATCTCTCTTTAGCACAATAGGACAATTTTCCTGTCCTTGTAATCCAGTAGTCTGGCTGCTGGCAGGTAGTGCTTGCTGCTTCTCATCCAGGTGAAACTGCATTGTAGCTCAGAGCATCTGAAGGCGGATTTGTTCCAAACCTGGATTGCTCTTCTTTAGCAGGATGATAGGAATCTAAACCTCTTGCCTGGTTGGATATATTCTCCCTTCAGAGCTGTCTTCCAAGTTGTCAAACCTTATACTTAGCAATTTTCAGCTTTAAAGGTCCTCTTATCACCACCACTACATTCCTGGTCCATCCCATAATGCCTTGTCAATGGGAGCCTTTGCATATTTCATTGGGAGCTGCCTAGGAACCTTTAGCTACATTCCTTCAAAGGAATTTCAGTAGTCCTAACGACCATATTACCTTATAGGCTTTTACACATTCCTCCAGCTGCTCTGTTCAATGCAGGAGGAGTTGTAAGCCTTTCTACAGTAATCTCGGAGCTGGTTTGGGAGTTAGGTATTAACAGATTTCTTCCCTCTCTGACAGCAGGCTCCTGCACCTGGTTAATTCCCTGCAGGCTGTGCTAGCAGCAAGTACTGCTTCCCTTTCCAGTGCTCTGGGTTTTGTTCTCTGTATGTGCTCTACATGCGGTCAGTTTGCAGAAGACTCAGACTGATGAACCTCTGTCCACCTGGCAAATGTGTTCTGTCCCAGTAGAGATTTTGGCTGGTGAAGGAGCTCCCAGTGGCAGAGGTGAACTCTGTCTGATCAGTGGGTGTGGTGCAGGTAGATTAGTTCAGTGTGGTGCCCTTTGCAAGACTTCATTCTACATTACTACTGTCTTGTTTTTCAGCACGTTAGTGCTTTGGATCATTCAAGAAGAGAGGAAAAAGCAAAGAAAAACTACAGATGAAAGCAGCAAGTTGGTCACATATGTGGATTGCACAATGAAAGCAATGAAAGTCGTTAAGCCCATACAACAGCCGTATCCTGGGTGTTTGTCATTTAAAGACAAAGGTGGAGTTCCTCCCATAGATTTCAAAATAAATATCAAATGTATTTTTTATAATTCACAATGATTTCTGTCAGAGAATAATAGAGATTTGATGCCTAGGGTACCGCAATGTACTGCGTTGTTTCCTGTAACGGTTGTGTTCAGCGTGGGAAATATCCTCACAAGAAACAGATCGCTAGTGTGCTAATCTTGTTGATTCTTAGCATAGCATTGTCTGTAAAATAATAATTGGAAGATATGACAATAGAGATGTCTGATTAAACCATTAAGCATCTGATAAAATTTCAGCAGACTTAGACCAGTCATTTAAAAAACCTCAAACACTTCAATTTCTAACACTTCATTTTGTCCTACCTCTTATTTACAATACTTTGTGACCTTTGCTAAATGTAGCAGTTGGTGAATTGAAAAGCTCTGGATCTAAATTTAAAAAAAAGGAACTAAACCCAAAACATGAAATATCTTTTAATGAAAGAAGTATACGGTGAGTCAAGACTGTACATTTAAGTGTTTTTGAAGTAGGTATTTAGGTCCTTAACAAAGAAGCAAGCTTTTAAGTAATTTCCTTTTTCTGCACCTCCTGGCTTTCCTCTCTCTAACCTCTTCCCTCTGCTCTCCCCTCCCTCCAGGAAAAACTGTTGTGTGTTGTGTTATTCCCTCCCCAATTTCTTGTTTCTGTGAGGGAATTGCAGTTGCAATAGCTCTTTCCATCCACCTTCCCATTCAGTATGTGCTGTTCTGTCCTTAGGCCGCAATGCTCTACATCTTTTCTGCGTTGCCTTCCTCATGTCTCTCCCCACTATTCCTGTATTTATGAGCTTGTTAGATTTGTCTGCTTCCTTGCATGGCTTCATTTGGGGTCTGTCCCACGTACGGTGCTACTGTTCTTTCTTGTACTCGTACTTCCTTGATGGATTTATTTTATTGTACTTTTTTGCGTGCTCCAGTTCAGCAAAATTCATAATAAGAATCCAGTTTCATCCTGAATGCAGCTGCTTTCTTTCAGTTTTCTGGTATTCAGGAACACATGACTTACTCCCACAGGATCTGCCTGCCTTCTCTTCAGAAAGATGCCCATTTGTCAGCCTTGTTATCTATCAGATTTTTTCTCTGATAATTTATATTTCTGTACATTGATTCTGCTTGTGTTGTGTGGTTTTGATAGTGCTCAGTTGTATCTTCTATTCTGTTTTCATTCCATTTTTCTGAAGCAAATGCCACATTTTCCTTAAGGAATTCTACAGTTCCAAGTCTTCTCACTTTAGCTTCCCATTCTCAAAGCTCCCATGGTGGCAGTCCTTACCAGGATAGTCTCTAAAATCAGTATTTGACTGGTAGCACGCTTTGGCTTTTCCCAGCAGAGCAGTACTCATCTGTGTCACCCTGCTGTAAAAACGGACTTCAGCATTCCCATAACACACACAAAGCAGGGGCCAGGTGTACTATATAGAACACTTGGTGCAGAGATTGGCATTTCCTATGCTGAAAGTAGGGTTTCTGAATGATTTCTCACTGATGACCTTTAAGATTTCCCACATGCTGTCAGCTGCTGGTGTTGTGCTGAGGTTTGGTCTTGTTACTGGAAGGTCAGGTCCTGCTTGAAGCTGCAGTTCCAGTTGGCTTCAAAGGTGATAGGACCTCATCCAACAAAAATCCCTGTTTCCTCCTCAGAAAATAGTATTCTGAAATTCTGTTCATTTGGGTTTTCAAAAATTAGAAAAGACCTTTTCAGAATTTACTTGATCGGAAGTGAGCATTGTAGTAGCAACTCTGGTGAATTTTGACTTTGTCTTCATCCTTCTGGCTGAATCTTCTGAGAGTTTACTTTATTTTGGCCTTATAGCCTGTTTTCACTGTCTTTAATTCTTAGTCCTTGTCTCAGCCTTGTATGAGGTGAGTCTGAGGACGTACCTCAGTCTTTAATGGCTACTGCATACTTTGGGCTTGGGGGTGTGACTGATTTTAATGACTTTTAAGTTCTCAAACTCCCAGTACTGCAGTAAGACCACTGGGATGGCTGAGCACCAAAAGTATTAATGTGAATGGCACAGTCGCTGTACCATCGGCTCCACTCTCATGGACATCAGGGCCAATTCTTAACTGAGGCCAATTCTTAACTGAGGACTCAGTTTTCATTTGTGAGTGCGGAGTTCTGGGGTTTCTCAGGGGTGTTATATGCTTTCATTTTCATTTTCATTTGTCCAGGATGGGAAGTCAGCACTGCTTGGAAAGGGTGGCACATTTAGCATCCCACCCCTAGTTTCACTGGTGCCAGTATATGGAAGTCAGATTAAATATATCCTCCTCCTAACTATCGATGGACTGGTGCTGAATGTTTGTTTTGAATTAAAGGAACCCTGTTGAGATATAATCACAGGATGGTTTGGTTTCAAATTTCCCATACAGTGCAAAGTTTTCTGACTGACTGACTTGGATGTGTGTTTCAACAGGTATGTGTATATACATGGCTATCCAGTGGTCTACATAAAAAATTTGGTCTTGTTACTGGGAGGTCAGGCCCTGCTTGAAGCTACAATTACAGTCGGCTTTGAAGATGATAGGACCTGATCCAACCAAAAAGGCCTGTATATTCTGTATTTCTGTATATTTACAGAAAATATTCTGTAAATTCTGTTCACTTTGGTTTTCGAAAGTTAGAACAGATCTTTTCAAAATTAATTTGATCGGAAGTAAGCATTGTAGTAACAACTCTGGTGAATTTTTACTTTGTCTTCATCCATCTGACTGAATCTTCTGAGAGTTGACTTTCTTTTGGCCTTATAGTCTGTTTTAACTGTCTTTAATTCTCAGCTTTGTATGAGGTGAGTCTGAGGACTTACCTCAGTCTTTAATAGCTTCTGGATACTTTGGTTTGGGGAAATGTTTTTAATTACTTTCAAATTCTTGAACACAGGACCTCCAGTTGTGCAGTCAGACCGCTGGGTTGGCTGAGCACTGAAAGTACAAGTGTGAGTGATAACATTGCCTGCAGTTTCTGGTAAGAAAAAAATGAGCATGTGGGAAAAAAAGGTGAATTGAGAAGAGGAAGAGGACTGTCTTGTCTTTTCTTTCACAAAGAACGTCTCCATTCTTACTTTTAAGTCAATTGGCAGTAGCTTTAGCAATTCTATTTTCATGTAAGTGATGCTCTGGCTACCATGTGGCTATTCTGTAACTGCGGGGTAATGATTGTAGTATGTCATCTGGGAGGCAAAAAATGAGGTGAGGCTGTGCTGAACTGGAGGCAAATGGGACACTGATGCATTATTACCCTGTAACTAGGGAAGTGATGTAGCCTCCTGTCAGAGACCTGGCTTCACGGCTAAAAGCACTGCTTTTCCAAGTAATAAGGATATCAGGAATGGGGTATGAGGCAGGGTGTTGCCGGTTTGCTTTTTAGTTCAGTCCAGCTGCTTCGCTGTGAGTAGCAATGCCCTGGTGGAAATTAAAGGAGCTCAAGGCGTTGACACTGGCCAAGGACCAGAGGCAGTGGCTGGTATTGCAAACATTTCCAGCTTGGTGCTTCCCTCAGCACTTGGGAAAAAAATGAAAACAATCTTTATTTTCAGATGTATTTATTTTTTGATATGTTTCCAGCCTCTCTGGAAGCCTGTGTGTGGCCAAAAACATTTTTATTATATATTTTGAGTAAAATTTGGTAGTTTGTCTTCCTGCAAAGTATTAACTTCTTTCTGTATTGAGCACCATCTGAGAAGACTACAGGCACAGCTGTAAGAATATTGCAAAGTACCTGCACATCTAGCAAAGCTGGTAGGGAAAGAGGGATTTGCTGAGTAGCTTTGGGGATTTGGATCTTAATATTTTTTTTTTCTCCAGAAATCCTGAGAGGGGAAAGATGTGGACATGAATGGATGCTCACTCCCCTACAGGAAACTACAGCAGAGTTTTGAGGTACTCTTCTCTGAAGGAGATGCTAGTTTAAAAACTTGTATTCATTAATGGCCCAGTTATCTTGGTACCCTCTCCTAGAAGACCTCATGTCTTAAGCACTTTTCTGCCTTTTCAGAAGATGTACATGTCAGCTGAACCATCCTGGATTTGAGGTAGACTACACTGGTAAACTTCATGAAACTTGATGGCTCTAAACCTACTTATTAGTCAAGTTAGATTTTAAAAACAATTAGAGTTGCTAGAATACACAAGCTTTCAACCTCTATAAACCAAAGCATCTCGGACTTTATGGGCTCAAGCCAGGTACAGATGCCATTACTAAAGTGGGTCCAAGAGTTCATGACTCAGATGTGAAATATGGACACAAAATTTAGGTAGGAGATCACTGATTATAGAATTTATAGTTGACACCACTGTGTATCCAAGTCTGGATTTTGGCTCAAATACACCCCAGCTCTAGCAATAGCAGATAAATACTTAGGGAAGGTAGTTGGTGCCGCAGGTGTAGTACTGTGAGCTAAAAGCCTGCATATAGGACTTCTGCCATTGACTTCAGTGGAGCCAGGAAGTATTTCCTCATCCTTTTGCATGATGATTGGGGTTGGCCATCAAATCAGTAATTAAATCTTGGGACCTCTGCTAATGCCAACTATGTAGATGTGGCTCTTGTTACTCCAGAGTGGTTCTAAGATGTATCTGAGGTGCACAGTGAGGGGCCTGGCTGCCTGAGGAAGAGTCAGGAGGCAACTGCTCTTTCAACTCTTGTATAAATTGGCAGGCAGGAGCTGGGGAAAGAAAGAGTCATGATCAGGTGCATTTTAGGGACGGTTGAACTGCAGCTGGACCACACTCTGGAAGTGTTTCAGACCTTTCAGCATCAGAGTGGGCTGCTATGGAGCACTGTATTCTGGAGTTTGTAACTGTTCTCATGACAGCCATGATGCCTGCGGCGTTGGCCCTTTCTGTCAGCAATATGTGCTCATAGTGCCTCAACGACTTGCCTAAATTCATGTAAGGAGCTGGTGGTGCTGCAAGAACAGCTTTAATTTCGATCAGCTGGGATTTTAGGTTAGTGTTGTAAACTCTGGACCCCTCATGCTTGCTTTCAGGCTGTGTCTTTATCAGTGGCTCCTGCAGCCATCTGAAAGCAGGATTTGTGTGAAGCTGAGCTACATTTTAGTATTTGTTGTCACTTTTTTAAAACCTCAGAATTGTGACTTTTTCCAAAAAACTAACTAGAGTCATGAAAATATATGAAGGAAACAGTTAATAAACTTCAGGAGGACTTTGGCTCCTGCCGCAAAATCTTAACGGCTGAAATTTGACCTCTTAGCCAATTAATTTTGGCCAGTATAAAATTCCATACACTAAATCTGTTTACTATTCTTCACTATTCTAGGCATCTGATACTGTGCCAAGACCTTAATATGTCTCTGAACAGAGGTCAAGTCGTGACCTGAAAATGAAGACTTGAAATATAAGCTGTGTGTGGGTGGGTAGCCTCATGTCCCTAAGGGACTTGTGAGTTCCTTCTCTATTCCTTTATAATCTGAAACTCTGGTCACTGCTCTCTCTGTTACATTCCTGTATTTCTCAATCAAAATAAATCCATTTTGCAGCTCAAAAATGACCTCTCTTTTTCACAGTTTGTCCAGACCTTTGTTTTTGACACATGGTTTTAGTTAAGTACACTAGCAGTTATCTTTGTGCTATACATCTGTTCAAAACCTCTTCTTTCTTAGATTTCCTCCAAAGTCTAAGTTATGTCCATCTTGTACTTCGGGGTGAAACAGTGCGTTAGGGTGAAACTGGTTGTTCTACATGTACTACCCAGTCATTTAACATTTCATTTTCTTGTCTTTGCCTTTTGGGCCTGAAATCCCCTCTCTTAAAGTTGATGAATGCCAGTGAAGTGACTGATTTTGATTAAAAAATATTAAAAAATCATTCTGTTGATTTTCCTTCCAACCTGCAGAGTGAACCGTGTTGGTCACTGCGTGGCAATGCACTAAGAATACCCAGTTTTGTTAGGTTCAAGGGAATGCTGATTACTTCTGCACATGCATTGCCTGGATTAAAGACTGATCCAGCTCCTGTAGCTGACCCGAACCCCTACACCACTGATGTGTGGGTATGAATCCTGTGAACTGGTGTGCTGAGTAGTCTGTCCCGGATGAAACATGAGGCAGCACCATGTTACCAGTGCCATGTAAGTGTACACCTTGTGGTAAATGCTCGGGGCAGGCAAAGTTTGAACTGCACTGAGTTCTGTTAACGTTGTATGACTTCCAGGTGGAGTACTGGGCTGCTGCTTTGTCCTCAAGAACCAGCTGACATGTTTTATATCAGAATGAGAGAAGGTTTCTGAGATACTCTATACTCTGCCTGTACTTGTTTTATTAATGTCTACTGCTGGCATGTTCTGAATAGGTTTTTTGTGCAAGATTGAAACATTGCGCACATTATTAAAGGTGTGCCAAGTAGCCTGAAAATAATGAAAGCATGAAGTGAGTTTCTGCAGTTCCACAGGCCTGATGTATTTGCAATCATGTGCTTGAGACCTTGAAAATCTGCTGTAAAAGGAAACAAAGCCAAACAAAAGGAGATGAGCTATAGTCAAAAAGGTTTGAATCTTTAGATAATGAAATAAAAATGTGTCTTCCTTCTTACTACTATTTGGGTTGGTTTTGAACTACTTCAGTAGATAGAAATGCTGAAAACAAATGGTAACCCAAGCGGAGTCACTCTGCTGAGATTAACTCATGTGCAGGAATGGCAGGTGACTGATAATTACCCTGCCCAGGATTCATGTGTCCCATTGCAATGGCAATGCGGTGCATCCATCAGGGACTGAGCAGTGTCTACTGGCATGGCACCTGGTGCCACTACTGCTTTAACAGTAGGTGTTGCACTTGCTTGTCTATTACGCTTTTATCTGTTGGCTGTTATAGAAGATGTTACTGTTTGAAAGATGAACTTTGAAGGCTTTTAATGAAAGAATAATGTACTAGGAAGTTAAAGACATTTTGAGAAAAAATCATTGATTTGCTTAAACCTGATTTATATTGAATTCAGTGGAGAAAAGCTGGCTTGCCAGAATTCTGGTCCTTGACTGAAAAGGTTTTTTTGGAGGAGAGGTTAGGGGATGATGGTGAAGAGGATGAGGAATAAAGAGACTAAAACTGAAAAAGCACAAGAACAAATTGCCTAGTCATTTCCATTTGGAATTTACTTAGCCATTAGAACAAATGAGATGGTCTTTGTCTGTAATATATAGTTCCCAGTGGTTCCCAGCTGATGTAAAGGATATGAAAATAGTTAATGGCTTAAAGAAGAGAAACAATAGGGTTTTGTATTATCTAAGGAGATTATTTTTGTAAAGCTGTTCCCTGGGTACTGACAGGTTGTGTTGACTTTTTCACACCTTTTATGCTTGAAAGAATAAGTTTTTAGAAGGAAATAAATTACAAAGCCCTGAGTAGCAAAGGTTTCTTCTTGAAGTAGAGAAGTTAGTCAAATTTCCCAGCCCCGGAGTGGAGCTACGTAGTGTGAATGGGGCAGCAGAGCTGAAGCTGGACAAGCTGGATCATATATCCTACAGGAAATCACACTTGTATTCAATCTGCTTGTTTTGGGGGTGGTTGTCTAAGCTGTCATGGAAGAGAGCACTAGTGAATTTCAGGCTGGAGCGCATAGCCTGCAACCTTGTGTGCATGGGAGGGTCTGGGAAGAGTGTTCCAACACAGCTCCATCTGTTGAAGAGAAATCTCTACTGTGCTGAAGCCTTGCTTTGCTCATGATGTCAGGGGAAGAGAGAGCTCATCCCATCAGGCAAGTTCCTCCCACCTTTGTAACTTGTTCCATTGTGGAGAGAGGGCAACATGCAAGTAAAAACTCTACCTAATGAAATTGCGCAAGGTGGGGGCTTTCCTAGCATCCCAGGATAGGATTTAATCATATCTTTTATATGACTGCGGGTGAAGGAAGGAAGAGAAACAGCATGGAGGATATGTACTTCTCTGATTCGAATATTTGAGGTTTTTCAAGGCTAGGAAGAAGAACTGGGTTTAGGTGTTAGGCCAGAAAGAGCCCTGTAGTGAGGTATTTTCTCAGCGCAGTGGATTTCTCCCGGCAGGCCACCAGATGGTGGTGTTTCCTTTCTAATTAGAATTGTCAAGTCCCAGGAGCTAAGCACTCTCGTTCTGCACAGGTCACCCAAGGACTGCTCAATATGTAGCAGAATTGGAGAACTGTAAGTATGAAGCAATGTTCATTACCTAAGCAAAAAGGGAGTGGGGAAGCCCATCTGTGATCTCTAGCCAAGTGAGACTGTAAAGGGCTTGGTGGAGCAGGGGCTCATGTCCTGTGTGTGACAGAAAAGCTGCTCTCTAGGAATCACGGAGGTATTGCAAGTGACTAAAACAGTAAACCAGAAGACCACTGGAATGTGTTCCATGTTCTGCAACAGCACTGCTCAGCTGTGGTGCCTGTCAGAAGCAACAGATGTGATACAGTTTGGTTTTTTAAATGGGGTGCACGGCGTCTCATACCAAATTTTGTTGGTAAGCAGATAGAGCACAGAGGGGATGGGTTTAGGAGGTCCAAATTAGCTGTTGGTGTCTGACCTTAGGCAAATTTCTTCACAGGGCTGTGCCACGGGCTCCCTTCTTTCAGGTGAGGATGAGGGTTCTGTAACAATTATCAGATTGTTAGAGTGAGCTAAAATACTGTTCAAGAATATTGTGTGTTATTGCAGCTGCACGTGGCTTTCATTGATTGCCTCAAATTTGGGTCACTTTGCCTACCTGTTTTGAAAGGTCTCATTTTATTCAGCCTCAGGATTGGAAAAGGAGATTTTGCCCCACAGTGTGACATTTCATGGGAATGTGAGAAAGCAGTATTAAAAGCAACCCAAATGGAGAGTTTCATACATTTTTTTCATTCATTTTTTGTACATTTCTGGTCAGAAAGCAGTGGAGACCTGCAGAAGGTTCCAACAAATGCCTATTTGTCTTTAAGTGAATGAGCCTGGATTTCTGTGTGGTTACTTTGTCCTTGCATTGTTGGAATACTCTCACAAACAGTATCAGTTTCACAAAGTTCATGGATGCAAGGGATTTTTAAGAGAGGATAACTGACTGTTGGTAGATATTTCCCACTACCGTTCCTATGGGGAAGCAGAGTGTCTCTGTGCCAGGATCATTCCCTCAGAACAAGGACAATGGCTGTCACATCATCCTGTCTCATGATCTGAGGGGGGGAATATTTCAGACAAGTATTTTCAAATAAACTGCTGAGCCAGTTGGCCTCAAATTAAACAAATTACACACGTCCTTTGCAGGAGCAGGCTGCAAGGAGGGATCTAGGAGGAGCTGTGGTCAAGTCAGCCGGCAGAATTTCCATCTCTGTCACAAAAAAGTGAGTGGCATTTAAATTTGGTTCTGCTGTAACTGCTGGAGGTTGATCAGGCAGGCTGATTAAAGCAAAATTGGAGCTAATTTCCAGTCTCTCTCACTGCCTCTCAATCTGCTGCTGTTAAAATGATTTTGCTTTTTTGTATTTTTTTTCCTACATTACAAGATGTCCATCACAGCCCTAACTTTCAAATATGGGTTTTGATCAGTTGCCCTTCCTTTATTTTCAAATAAGTTCCAGTCACTGTACAAATTTGATTGGCGCTTTTCCCCAGCAACCTAATGCTCTGTTTGGAGTAACGGGAACACAAGCCATTAATAAAAGATTAAAGAAAAGCAAAACACCAGGATTTAAAATTCCAAACGTATCTCTGTAGACTGTCTTTATAAAAGGCAGTTTCTTCAGCAGGCGTTGAAATTCAATTCTTCCTACACATTAAATAATAAAATCAGACATGTGAACTTTCAGATTGCTGTGCTGAGCAAAATGAATGTAGTGCTTTTAAGTCCATAAAAGTAAGAAAATCAGATTTTAAGAACCAAGATCATGCTTGAGCACTGCTGGAAAACTACAGCATGTTACCAAAACCTCAGTAAGCTGTCATAGGCTTTTTTTGTGCATTTCCTTCCCCATCTTTTGCTTGCCAAGGTATTTGTGTGTAAATACTCTTTTCTAATTCAATTCCCCCTCCTCCTTCTATGACTCTGTTTGTGACAACAAACAGTTACTGTGGGGATTGTGACATGTGATGTCATAGACAGAAGCGTGACCTTGATGAGCCAATGATTCTGGTGAGGGATGGAGATAGACACAATAACTAAGGCAGCAAAACTGGAAAAATATGCAGGACAAAAGAATGAATTTTAATAAGATGAGAATAAAACACTGGTACGTGAGGTTGCTTTTGTTCTTGAAAGTTCACCAGAATGCACGTCATGGCTATATAAAGCTTTTGTTTTTTGGTCTGAAACTCACTGGTTCTGGGTTTGGAATTTATGTGTGTGATGTGTAGCTAAGGAGGGAGCTTTCATGTACCCAGACGAGAAACATGAGGTAAGTTTAGAATGAAATTGGTAACTCTACCGCAGCTTCCAGAAAAGAGAACATTAAATCAGATGCTGTAATCGCTCAACACGTGGAAATGGTTACAACACCCTAACATGAACAGTAAGCAAGTGTGAGTATTCTTGGTTAAACATTGGTGAACGAGTGATAATCTAGACAGCAAGTGAACTCTCATAAAGTAAGTCATCAAATCATGGGCAGCAATAGCATAAAGACCAGGAAATTCTGATCTTTACAGTCCCATGTTTGTTTCACTGGCTCAGATCTGCCTGTCATTGAAAACACAATTTTCAAGCTAGACCTGTTTAGTTAAAAGACAATCTCATTATAGCAGTGTTATTTAACTTTCTTTAGAGACGGTTAGGTCTTGACTTAGCACAGCTATAGCTCTTTTTATATGGGCAGAAGTTGATGCATAGAACTCCTGCAAATGCTTTTGCAATGAATGAGTGAGCTGAATGGAGCTGGAATGGGCTCATCTCTGTCTATGTGGCTCTCTGTAAACTGAGCATCCTGTTTTCCTGAGCCTTGAGTCTCCCCTACTTCTCATGGATGCCATGTGTGTATTAACTCCTAATTTATAGCACTTCAAGTGAGAGGAGAATCCGGGTCTTTGACTTGTAAGACTCACTCCAAATACACTTTTATGGTCAGGTTTATAATGGAAATGCTGGCAAACTCTGATATTTAACTATACCAGCACAGTGTGTGACACCATAATGAAGATCTGCTTTACTGCCAGACTTGTGTAGGCATTAGGGGAACGATACTTTTCAGTTTCCCTGTTCTAAATATACAGTCTTTGAAAAGGAAAAGGTGTTTCCCAGATCAAAGTCACTGCTCCAAAAAAGAGTGCGATAATGAAATAATATAAATAGCGAAAGACCCAGCACCTCCAGTGGAAGTTTTCAATTTTGAAGGCTTTTTTCTTCAAATGATTATTTCTTGTGTTTGTGTATCAAACATTGTATATCTGGGCACCATTAATTCAGTGTCACCATTGTTGATTCTCTCTGCACGTGACTCCTATTGTGATTGTTAGCAGATCTGTTTGTGAGAGGATTGCAGGCCCTCTTATCACTGAAATGTAGGGAGTTCATAGCTGTAGGGACTTATTTCACTTGTGGAACTTGCAGAAGAAGACCCTTCAGTGTTTGAAAAAAATATCACTCCAGTCCTATCAGTGTAAAAAGCAGTAATTTTTTTCAGTCTGGATCAGACAAATGAGGCTTTCATCCAGTAATGAGTTTGAGTTTAGGGAGAACAGAGTGGATTTTCCTCCTAAACATCTTTTTAAATAGTACCCTCTTCAATTAGAGCTGAGCTACTATTTTTGAGGTGTTTTTTCTCACTTCCACAGTGAGAAGGTTTCTCTATATTTTTAAAAATATATTGTTTTGTTAAAGCTGCAAACCTCTTGTCCCCTCGACTTGAGACTGAGTCAACTGAAAGTTGAGCTTAATGATAGGGAGATTTTCTTTATTTTTCATCTATTATTTTTTGCCTTGATGTCCTTTGCTATCTACTCTGCTTTCTCACTTTTTCTTCCTCCCAAGAACAAACCAGAGGCTTATTTGCTATAGTGACATCTCTGAAAATCTGCATGGCAGCAGCGCTGTTGCCTATGGAATAGTCATCATGTTCAATTTTGTTGATCCTTTATTTGTTTGCTGGAAAGCAAATCCATCTATTTATGTTCAAAGTCTATTTTGCCAGGTTTCCATTGCTTAAAAAAGCTATACCCAGTCCTTGACTGCAAAAGCTTATGATATTAATATTTTGCCCTGCTGTTCTAATGATCAGGGCGATGTTTTGAAATTGTTCTGTCTTGTCAGCCCTGTTGTTTTTGCAGTCTGCATTGATTTGGATGTCAGCTGTGTTTCCAATAAACTTCTGAACCCTCAGTATTTTCTAGTGGGGAAAAATTGCTTTGTTTACCATGCTATGAAAATTAAAGACCAAGGACTTTCAAAAATAGGACCCTACAGTTAGGATCGTTAGCCTGTGTTTAGATTTTTAAGGAGTGGCCTAATTTTCAAATGGCTGAGCATCCAGGAGCTCTTGTTTGGGGTCAGTACCCTCTGGACAGGATTTTAGATATTCCACATGAGGAGGGTTTAGTGTTTAATATAAAATTTATTTACATGGAAGTGTTTGGTGTTGCATGGGATTGTGATTGAGGGGAATGATACAGCAATAGTCTGAAAATCCCCCACAAACACAATACAGTGATTGTACCCCAGAGCTGGATCACAATCCAAATGTGGTTCCCTTTGCTGGTCTCTATGTGCTCACCGTCATGATACTGGGCATCTCTGGTCTCTAGGAAGGAATCTCTTGGTTGAAGACAGCTCAAGATTGTTGCTTTCTTCAAAGTTCACTGTGGTTGTTCAATTTTATACCCTGAGCTGAGCCACATATGCACATCCTCATGCTGGTCAGGTTGGTTCAGGAAGATAATACTCTCTATTGATTATTTTAAGGGAGTATATCTACCAATTGACCCACTCAGCTGATACAGCCTGTGTCTAAAACAAAGGTCACCCTCTCTTTTGTGTTGTGTTCAGCTTCCTATAAGTTAGCCACGGTCACTTCATGAGTACATCATCGTTGCTTGTCTTCTCTGAGCCACCTTCCACGGTAAGGATTCATTGATCGATCACAATATCCCACTGGGGCTTCTTTGATATGAAGTGGTTGGTGGTAGCTCCTGTTGGTTCTTAGCATGCAGTTGGACTCATCAGGAGCAAAACCTATAAATGCTGTTTGGAGATTCAGTTTGGATTGTACTTGTGTTTCGTACATGCTTGTGATTTTTGAGGAGCCTGGAAGGTGAAGAATAAAACTTCCTAGACTAACGCTGGATTTCTATTCTGAACAGAACTCCTTTGGGAATAAAATGTCTTTGCTGTGTTTTCAGACAAGAACAAAACCAATATACTTAAAAATGTCTGGAATGAATTCCTTTCACTCTATTGAGCTTCATTTGGCATCTGAAATTTGGAGTAAAATTTCTCTGGCCATGTTTCAAGCAGAAACAAAGCAAGTAGTTTTTACAAATAAGTAGTTGGAACAAATTGCTTTCAAGCCAACAGTGCAAGGGTAAAAGGAAAGAAGCTTATGATGCTTCTGGCTGAAGATTGCATTTTCTTTTGTATGTGGAAAATAAGGCACTGACTAATTCATCTTCTAAGACAGAGATGAGCACAAATATTCTATTCAAGTACTTCAAAGTCTTGAAGGAGAACTGGGGGAAATCTCAAGTATGTCTTCTCAATTCCCAGGCTGCAGCAGAATTTGAGATTTGTCAAGTGTTACATAGCTGTCTCAAAATATCCTCAGCTTCTCAGAACGTGCCCATGTACAGAGGAGAAAGCATTCCTGCAGTCGTTCTTCACTCTCTTCTGGAGCTGTTGACTAAGCCAGTCCCCATGCCTTTATCTGACCGCCCCATTGAAATTTGCCTTCTCAACTGATGCATAGCAGAGGAACACTCATTCTGGAGCTGCTTGACTGGAAATGTTGTCTCGCGTTGCTTATGTTGCTCCTGCACTGCAATAGGGCTGGGTTTGAGACCATCAGAGACTGTAGCAGGGCAAATCTGCAGAGCATTCCCCAGGATTTAGCTCCTATGATGTATTAGTACGTCAATATCTTAAGAGAGAACTGTAAAATGAAATGATGAAGAATATAATGAGCATCTTCAGGATGTTCTGTTCTTTGTCTCTCTGCTAGCAGCTGCAACCCCACTTGTGCTAGGCTATTTTTAGTGTAGAGGTCAGTCTTAGAAATGTGTCCTCAAGTGCTCTTTGGCAAGCCCACACATCTTGGTTTGCCAATAGTTAAACTGAATTTCCTAGAAGTTAATGAGAGTCTAAACAAGTTGCCTAAAATTCTATACCTGAGGCGAGAAAGCAACTGTGGAGCCCAGATGGCTCTGTCTCTTGCCATGGTCAGTAAGCAATGCTCCTATTGCTGTATAAGCAAGAGGTTCAGATACAAGCAGCAAATACTATCATATTCGTAAGAGTTTCTTAAGAATATATCAATTTAATACATTTTTTTCTTTCTTTTTTTTTTAAACTATAGCATATGCATCTACCATTGTGAGCATTAATCTTGAAGTCACTATATGCCTTTTGGGTATTTTCGTGTTAATGAAGTAATGGCTGCCAAGATGCCATAGTATCCTAGCAATCTACATCCTCTCTGGCCAATGTACTTAAAGTTTTAGCAGCTTCTTGAATGTGTTGGTTGGAAACATGCCGTTCTTAGAAGCTATATATCTTTTATTGGATTTGATGGGAAATATAAATTAGGTTTGGAAAATGGCTAACCCTTCAAGCCCTCGATTCTCCCTATTAAGATTTTCCTTGCAACTTGGCCTCTTTTAAACTCCCATCTCGTGCATACTCTTTTCTAATCTGATACCTCTGCGTACATATCTAAACATGATCAGTGACAGTTTTAGCTGCGGGGTGAGACTTTCAGTGACAAGGGCAGTGAGCTCTGATTTGAGACCATTCATTGCAAGTGACTTCAGCTGTCTCTTCAAGTGACATCCAGCTACTTGAGGAATGGGGGATGACGAAAGTTCTTTGGACAGAAAACTTTCCCTGACAAGAAGGTGACAGGTCCTTGCACAGCTGGTCTCTGATATGCCTTGGAAGGGGCCTACAGAGCTACTAATTTAAGTTTAGCGGTGGCTGCAAGCATGGAGCAGACAAGTTCTTGTAGATTTGTAACTCATCTTGCAGGAATGACAGGAGTTGGAGCTACACTTAGTGCTTGTATTGTTGTATAACATTTCCAATAGCCCATGTTTATTTAAAGAGCTAAGCAAACGGAACTGTGAGCTATTCTCATTCTCATTAATGTCTCTTAACATGTGGCTGAACATGGTGTATTCTGTTAATTTGTTCATATATTTAAAGTAGATACTGACCATTTTTTAATGGTCTGTCAGGTTACGGTAATGGTATTCTCACTCTTTAACACTGTCTAGTCCTTCTTCCCCCCCCCCGCCTTTTTTTTCCTGTCCTAATTTTCCCCAGTGTCTCCTATCAATTTTTCAACTCTAGTGGTGTTATCAAGAATGAAAACCCTAATGTGTGGAAAGTGGAGGCTGCTTTTTAAACGGAACTCTTGCCTTGCTCAGAACAAAGGCGTGCAGCTCCAAAATCACTGTGTGACACACCCACCATTACTCCCGTTGGCACTAACACTTGAGGGAACTCAAAAGATCTTTCCAGACTGGGAGGAGATTGATGTGGTGGCCTGAACCTACAAGAGAACACTTTACAGAGCATGAGGGGTAAGTGCTGGCCATTGCAGTCAGCTGTGATGCTTTTTGCCATATTTGGTGTCATCTAGTTAAGAACGTGGGTGTTTTGACCCAGCTCTGCCATCAGCCACTGTTTGGCCACTGTCCAAGTGTTACACTATGGCTCATCAGTAACTGCTGATTGCTTATCTATCTGTATGTGTGCAGGAAAGCTTTAAATATTGGAAGTATCCACTGTGGTGAATCCTCACCTGAGAAGGAAGTGTTTACTCTTTAAATATTGGGTAGCTCTTGGAATAAACAATGGTGGTGACTTCAAAAATTAGAGGCCCTTGAGGTCCAGCCAAAGCCCAAAGAAATGAGGTGACATATTTCTGGTGCTGGAATAATGCTGTTGTGGCAGAGCTGATTTCAGAGGCTCCTCCTTTCCCACCATCACTCATGACTCCTGTTCTCACTGTCTCCTCTGCCTTGTTCAGCTTGTGGCATGGTTGGGCTCTGGGTCTCCAACAGTCATTATCTATTTTTCTTGAAGAGTATTGTTGCACAACCCTGATTTAGAACAGGGTCACAGAAACTGAGACACTAGCACAAGTGAAAGCATGGTCACTTCCAGCGTGTGGCAGTGAAGAGGGAACATCAGAGAAGCAGTCAGTGCTGAATGCATGGAATGTGCTGCTGGCAGAAGAACCCTGTTGGAGAACCCTGCTGGAATGTGCTGTTAAAGGGAAGATAGGATGAGTGAGACTAACAGTTATGAAGGAAGTACCAGAGACTACAGCAACACGGACACTGGGTGGTACTTAGCTGAGCTCAAGGGGAAGTGGGGCCACTTACACGACCCCAAAACTTGTCTTCTTTTGTGTATGGGAGTCTGTCACCCTGTCAATGCAGTTTCAGCTCTCCTGCAAGGTCCTGGCTTTTTGTACTTGAATTATTGCTTGGTGTACATTGAAGATTACAGACCTGTAATCTGTTTTGCCCTTGTGTTCGGGTCTGAGGCAGGTGTTAAGTCAGCAGATCTCAGCTGCCCACTCAGGAGTCAGATTGTGTGCAGCCGCCAAGGCCTTGGCCCTCATCAAATCAACACCCCATGCATTGGTGTGCGAATTTGACCTCATCTGTTTTGTTTTTTCCATCTCTTTGACACATCATTGAGCAAACTGTCATTGAAGCAAGGGAGAAGTTGTGGAAATCATGAAATATTACACAAGGATAATAAGGTATGAGTAAATTATTTCTGTGGTTTAACAGGTGTCTCTGTAATTTCTTTGCTGGTTGGAAAACCGTGAGCCCTGTGTAACACCACATGTTTGTGGTAGATATTCAGAAGGACCAAGTATACCTCTTAGAGATGCTTTGTTGAGAGTGAAAAATGACACATCTAGTACTCATGCAGAGCAATCTGACAGGAGGAATGTTGCCCTAACTTTTGCCTGGTGAATGAGGAAAGCGAAAAGGAGTGTAGCTTGTAAAGGCAATTGGGTTTGCTTAAAGGAACGCTGCGTTTGTGGTAGCCTGATTTGCAATATGACTGAGTTGAGACTGGGTAGACTCCACACTACAACGGCAAAATTTCTTTTTATTTCATCCGGAGTGTAAATTAGGTTTGTGTGTCTGTATTCATGACTGAGGGCACAGGTATAGAAACCTGACTGCAAACAAGGATTTTATTGTTTTTTCCAGAAGTCGCAGCCTGTGGTGGTGGACTTTCTGAGAACAAACCTGTGATTTTTAATGACTCATCCAAACACTTCACATAGTGAAGCCCTTTCCTGAAGTTGGCTTAGCACAATGTTGTATGAGAAATGAGCGACAATAAAAGAACACCATTTGCAGGTATTTGTGTCTCTTCTCTTATTTAAGCTGATCTACTGGGTTTTTAATTTCAGCAAAATAATGTGTATGCAAAGATTATCAGTACATTGTGAGAGGTATGCTTCACACTTGATGATTGCATATTTCTTGCTGCTGAAATGTGATGTGGGTTTTGTGCACAAGAGGGAAGTTATAGCCTTTTAAAGAAGGTTACTTTTGATGTGAAAGATCTTGCAGAGAGCACAGCTTAGGTTACCTAGAAAGCTGACAATGATGAAGGGCTCCATCCTGCAGTCACTAAGATCAGTGTGATTTTGGTTTTCCAGCTGCTTTTTGGTTTTCAGATATACATCCCTGGCCTTTTCTGCTTTCATACTTGCATTGTGTTTCTAGGATTTCAGTGCAATGTGTGTGATGCAGAAGTGCATATCCATGAGAATTGTTCCATTCAGCCTTGTTTTGTGGAGGATCAGGATGTGGGAACTGGCTCTTGAAAGCACTGGTAACAGGGAGAGGATGTGCCTCTGCTGTCAGAGATGTGGGTATTGCATGTAGGTTAGGTCTGAGTACAGCCCAAAGTGTGCTCAGTCCCTGGCTGGGCAATTCCTGTCCTTGGAAATCTTGAGGCTCTGATGCAGGAAGGCAGGTAGCAAGCCCCCTTCCAGCGGGTGCCCATTGTGGAGACAAGGAGCCAGGGTGTGCCTCAGGGATCAAAGCCTGTCCTTTGACTTCATGCTCAATAAGCACACTTGAAAATAAAATAAATTGAAACAGATTAGTCCAGCTAATGAACTTTTTGCTAACTTCTCTCCCACTGCTTTCAAGCCCAGCTTTGAAATGGAGGTGAAGTCTTTGTTTGTGTGGTGCTTTGTGGTACTGTATTGAAGAAGTGTTGACGGTGCACTACATGCTGCTCCCCTGCACTGTGGGGACATCTGGGCTGGTGGTGGTGTGCATGCAATGCCCAGCACACCTCTTGCGGTGCTCCACGTGCACCAGGACTGTCCTGCACCCACAGTATTCCTCAGTCTCTCCAGGGGCACAAAGGCAGGGACAGAGCAAAAGGGAAATAGCCCAATAGAGTGGTCATGTTGTTTGTTACTCTCTCATCACAGGATGGATCCGTGGGGCCACAATTGGGCTGGGTGTTGCAGTTAGGCTATGGTAGATCTCAATGCCTTAGCCTCTGAAGGCAGACCCAAGAGATGAGGTCATGGGCAAGGTAGCTGTTGGATTTCTTCAGGCCATTCGATAATTTCACATCATGCACCTCTGAGATTGACCAGTGACCTGTCTGTGGTGAGGTAGAGATCACTTTGTGGCTGCCTGTGTGGGACTGAGGAGAAGCAAGGCGCCATGGCTTGTGATACCTCTGAGACTGTAGAAAACATTTGGAAAGGTAGAATTGATTATTCTGGACAAGGGGAAGAGCGCTGTCTGTATATTTAGCCCATCCAGCAGGACTCTTGGGAAAGGCTTGTGTCTTCTTCAGACCTGGCATCTGACAGTGGCTAAAATTCACATCTTGAGCCAACAGTTTTCATCATGGGGTGATTGTTGTGGTGTGGAAGCAGAAGCGCCTAAAGCCTCCGAGTTATCTGGGGACAATTTCTCAATAAACTTAAGCATAAATTTATCTGTATAAGGGAATTAATCTTATTCAGGAGAGATTTTGAAACAGAATGCAAAAATTATTCTGGAATTAGGCAAGTGAAGTTGTTATTTAAATCAGCTCCCTCCTCTTGATAAATAGATGAAGAAGCTGGACAATTTATTGAATAAATTACCCAGAGATGTCTAAATTCTTTGCAGTGCCATTTTCACTTGAGGCTGAGGAATGTGAGGCTGACTCTATTGCATTCCTCTGTACAGCCAGGAACAACAGCTCAACTCCTATTGATTAATGAAGGTATTGTTATTTAGATCAGACCCTTAGGCTTGTAGTGCTTATGTTTTAGCATAAATGACCAAACCTAGCCATTCTTCAGAAGGCACATCTTTAAAAGCTATTTGTCTAGTTCAAAAGCAGAAAATATAATGACTTTCATTGTTTTGGGTCTTTTTATTGTCTCTGTTCACTCCCAAAATGACCATGCCCGATTTATTTTTTTTTTTTTCTCCTGAACCTGTGTGTCATCATATTAGCGTGGCAGAGAAAGATCCTGAGGTGAAAATAAATCCACAGAGATAACTATCAAAATTTGAGATGCTGCTCCATGTAACTGCATGTTGATCTGAACTCCAGACACAGCATCCAGTTAGATAATTTGCCCACAAGGCAAATCAGTTTCATTTTTCATAATGTTCTGCTACTTGAGATTATTTATTCACAGCAGCAGAGCTATGGACTCGCCTGGTGTGTTAAGCAAGCACTGAGAGGATAGAGACTGCAGTACTATCTTTCCTGGATAACTTTGGAGGGGTAAGCGATGAGCTATCACCCAGTGCATCGTGTCCCTGGATGGGTCACTGCTAAGTGGGCAGCAGCAGAGGTAAGAGGAGAGTCCTTCCGTGTGGAAATGTCTTTTCCCTCTCACCCCGTCTGCTTGCCCTGTGATAACCCTGCACCACTATTCCAAACCTTTTGATGTATTTTTTTTTAAAAAAAGGAAGGAAAAAAATGGAGAAGAACCTGAATGTATGTGCAGTGGCTTCCTGGCTGTTTAATTAGCAAACAGAGAGACAAGGTGTTTATTCCACCAGTAAGAAAAAAACTCTTATTTCAGGCTTCTAAACTGAAATTTAATAATTTGTATTGGACATTTCTTCCATGCAAGAATGACTCTAAAGTGTAATGTGTTTGACAAGGGAAACAGAGCTCGTGTGTTCCTTTAGCCATAATACAGCTTGAAAGGCATTGGATGACTTTCCACCTTTGTGTAGTAAGTTAAACTGCCCACTAAAAATTCAGGAAATGTAAACTGCAGCCAGAGAAAACATATGCTTTGGACAGGACTGACTTTATTTTCTAGCAGGAAGGTCCACATCTCAGTGCCTTGCCTTGTCTCATTTCATTAATGTGAGTTTGTGTCCATCCCGTGGCAGTTTAATAGCCATTATTTCTTGCCTCCATCAAATAAAACATTGGCCATAAATCCAACTGCATGTAAATGAAGATATAAATGTCAATCTGCATCACTGTGTAATATTTATTATTTTGATTAAATGAAACTGATTGTGACATTTATTAGATCTCAAATTCCTTGCCAATAGTAGTGAATAGCAAACAAATTTGATTATTTTAGCATGGAAAAAAGCTGCTTATTTTATATAAATTTTAGAAATTTTCCTAATTTTACTGTCTTAGGTTAATAGAACTAGGTATCAATGAAGACTGAAGATTTGATATCTGGTATGTTTCTTCCATTGCAGGGAGTCAGATTTTATCAAAACAGCATTTCCAGCAGCCTGTTTGTGATTAGAGCAGTCTTCGTCTGCCAGAGAGGTCATCAGCTGCTTACCAGACAGATCGTGTTCAGAAAAACATCAGGGTAATGGAGATGTTAAATTTTATTCAGAAAACACAAGAACTAAGCTGTATGTTATAATTTTATATCAGAAAATATTGGTCCTGATCCTGCTGCTTGTGTAGCCAGTGGCAAAACTCTAGTAAACTCAGTTGGAACTGTGCAAACTTAGGAAATCGGGATTAAAAGACTTCATCTTCTTTTTTATAAATTGAATTTGTATCTGTGTCTTTCACAATGATTCCTTGGAAATGAATGCAAACATTCCCACTGACTTACAGGGAAATTCAGATCTTGAAACCTCTGAGACTGTAGAAAACATTGAAAGTTCTCTGCAAACTGATTTCACAATGATCCTGAAAGGTTTGTTAGCACGAAATCCCTGAATCATCTGTATTTCAGATCACTCCTAACTAAAAATATTTACAACGTGCTTGTAACAGCTGATCACCAGGCTCCTGTCTGTATCAAATCCTATTGCTCAGCCCTCACTTAATTCCATTAAAGAGGAGAAAATACTGCACTGGAGTTTATCCTTTTGGACAATATTAACCATTTTTATTCATGACGCTATTTAAGTAATTCCTGTATGATCTTTTCAAGCCAGCATTATGTGGCAGGATAGAGGAGAAAAAGATATAGCAAAAGCAAAACTGAGAAGCTGGTGCAGAAGAGAGACTGGAATCCCAGTGAAAGATACCACTTTACATTTTTCAGGTCCTGCTTTCCTGTATTTATTTCAAAGCTTGTTTTCTGCAATTAAATTACTGAGCAAATACTTAAAATATTTTTTCCATGTTTTTGGGTGCAGCCGTGTAACGATTCTGCATTACTCATATAGTTTTTCTTAATTTCCTTCTTGCTTATAAACCAGTCTGTACTTGTATAGATTTTTAGTGTTTCCTTTAAGCCATTCTAGTAATTAAACCAGATCTTGGACTTTAGTTCATTTCCACTGTGCAAAACACTGTTTCTCTGTGTTGCACTGAGGAGTGGCAAATGTTCTTCTCCCTTTCCACACTTGCAATGAAATAAGAATTCTCTGTGCTGAGGTAGCCACTGACAGTGTACTCCAATTTCTGCTTCTTTTCAAACTGCTCTTACATTCCTCCTAGTTCAGAAGCTTGGGAGAGATTTGTACACACACAGACAGTGAGAGAAGCCATTTCGTCTCCAAATGCTGGTCCTGACAAGGAACCTTCATGTTCAGAATCTGCTGCGATGTTGCAGCTGAATACTGTATCCCTGTACCAAAGTCTTCTGCTCCCAAGTGTGAGTGTCAGGTGACTCACTGTTAATGTGCTGGAATACCAGGGCTTTGGAACATGGGAGATTGGCCCTGTCCAAAGCCTGCAACACAATCAAAGCCAATTCACATCCAGAGTCATATTCTGGATGTTCGCTCCTGTATGCTAGACAAGGTCTTTCTTTTGTCAGCGTGAACAAAACTGAATTCTTCCACGTTCTCCGAATTGTCTTTGATTGCATTTATGTTTGTTCTTATATGTCAAGACTGCCATGATTTCCTGAAATCATCCCGGCCACCCTGAGTTTCCAGTCCATTTTGTTGTCAGATGAATGACCAGATACCAAAATTATTTTGAAGGATGCTAAAAATGCTTAGCCATTTATTCCAGAAATTGAGAGGAGTCTGTTCCATCCATGAGTCTTTCCCAGACTTCAGTCCTTCTGATTTCTTGATTCCCTTTTCTAACATGATTTTAATTTCCTTCTGTGTTTGTTCTTCCCCTGGAAAATCAATCTGAGTCCTGACATGTGTTCTCTGTGTTCTTTGTTGAATCTATGAGGCAAAGAATTGATGTTGTTCCCAGTGGCTAAACCTCCTGCCAGTGAACTGTACTTCTTGCTGCTATTATTGGTTCTTGCCCAGGTACTTAAAAAAATAAACAAACCTTGGCACTCTCCACAAAAGTGGGGTTTTGTTTGGTTTCTTATTTTTCTTCTTATGCTTCTCCAAGTGTGGCCAGATCCATCCAGCTTCTTCTGAAAGCTGATTGCCTCTCTCATTCCACATGCGTCCTTCCTTTCCTGTGGAAGTGGGAAGGAGTCTGACCTTCTCAGCTGGTTTTCTGAGGTGGCACCGATTTGTTCTCTTACTTCGGGCAAGTCACTTAATCTCAGTGTGGTGCATCTGATCCACTATGAAATAATCTTTGATTGCTTTGCTGAGCCCTGAATCTTGTTTTCCTTCTCTACGTGTGCAGTCCTAAGGGTATTATAGAGCTTCAATTATTAATGTTTGGAAAGTGCTTTGAGATCTTTGGATGGAAATCCCTGTATAATCATATTTAGCACTTAGCATTTCACAGCACAGTGTAAATGTTACATAATCCTTCAAACACTCCTGTGAGACAGAATTACCTGTTATACAGTTATTATCCTCACTTTACTGGGTAGTGAGGCAGAAGGATTAGGACCTAATCCCACTTCTCTTCAAATAAATGGGAGTTCTTCTCTTGCCTTTAGCAGGAGTGGGAAGAAGTCTTCTGTGACACATCTCAAGTTTTGAGCCCAGCCTGGGATGCCAGCTCACATTCAACCTCATGGACCCTCCTTCCTCTTGACAGTAGAGAGTTTGATGTTTCCTGGTCATAGTGTTGAGACTTTCTTACATGATTCATTTTTAATCTTCCTCTTTACTATTCTGCTTTTGTTGTCTTCTCTATTATTTTATCTTTCTTTTCTGTTTCTTTCCAAGTCCCAGCGTATTACTTCTGACACTGCATGTAACCTTGGGAGATGTATTATCCAGGATCTTTTGCATATTGCCTTTGCAGTTCTCTTCCTTCACTGATTTATCCAGTGAATTCTTTCCCTCTTTTTAAAAACTTTATTCTTCTGATGAACATGTTGCTGCAAAATTAACTGCTGTCTGCTGGAGCACTGCTTTCACACAGGTGACCTTATCAAATTCAAATTTTAGACCAGTTTTCTTGTGTGAATATTGTATAGAGTACTTTATCATGGTTATAAAGGTTTCATGGCTGTTATACTGGCCTGCCCTCTATTTCTCCCAGTTATTACAATCCATTCCAACATTAGAACAAGTAGACCTGTCTTACACTATGGGTGCTCAGGATCCATAACCTTCCCCTTGACATGCGAACCACAGCAGGGCTATAAAAAACTGGCAAGGATAAGTCTTTAAAATCTGAATAACAATTATTTTAAGAGTTCTTTTATGTGAAGGAGAGTTTGGGTGAGAGACCACAGTCGAGTTCATTCTTTGCGGAAATAAGTTGAATGACATAACTTGTTTATCAAAGAAGAATCAATGAACTTGCTGAGTTGTTGCATAATGCAAACGTGTAAGAGAAGAAATTCCTCTTTAATATCAGATACAGACACGCTATCACAGAATTGCCAAAATGAGCAGAATCTGTCTTAAAATAATGAGACAAAATGATTTATCTCCTGTCACATTGATGATGCTTCTCTACATGTTAGCCTGCTTTGTTCAAGGACCGCTTTGGAGTACGCTGCTGTTCCATGGAAATAAAGATGGTCCCATCTGTATTGATTCAGGCACTCCCAACAATTGTGAATGAGGAGGCTCTCCATGAACTTGACACTAGTGTTTGTGGAGAGCATTCAAGGCTGAGCTTGGTCACGGCTGTGGCTTTCTCTCGCCTTTCTTCAGACCTTCTTCCACCTCTGAGCAGTGCCAGAAAAGCCACTCTGACAGTAGCCAGGTCATTCCTATCAGTGGCCACAGGCACTCAGAGCAAAAAACATATTTAGCTAATTAAAAGGTAGCATCAGTAGCACCATATTTATAGCAATTCCTTTGCTTGAAACAGCTATTAAAGGTAAAATTGATTCTATAAAGGTAAACAGAGGTTTGTAGTACTGTGGCCATGACCTATAAGCTGACAATCTGACATTAATTTTTAAGGATCATATATTTCCATATGGTGTCATAGCAGAGCAAGTAACAACTGGGAGGAGGCCAGTGCATTTGGAGAAGGCATTTGCAGTTTAACATGCTGTTACAAATGTAAGGAGCCTCCCTCTTGCTCCCTCTAATTTTTTTCACCAGCTTGACAGTTTTTCAAACATATTCACTGTCAGCCCTAACAACCTGTCAACAATTGCCATTGTGTGCAACTCACAGAGATGGGCCTGAGTGCTGTGAAACCTGACAGACATGCCACAAGGATAAGTTCCTCAGGAACAGAGAGCTAAAACTTCTGAAAGGTGCTTCAGCCCTTCCAAGGCAAAATGAACAGTCAGATATCGGGAGAGAAAACCATATACTTGTCACATCTGATATCTATTTCTTTCCCCTCCAATTGAAGTGTATGTGAAAGAATAAAACACAGATTAGTACAAACTGTGCAACTCACTGGAATTGGTGCAATTTTCCTCCCTGTTGAGCATATATGCAAGAAAGGCCAAATTTATTCACCGTTTAAACCCACCATCTGTGTGTCCAATATAGATCCCAGGGAACATAGATAAAATTCACCCTTGTAGAAAATCTTCTATAAATTAAATATTCTTTTTTTCTGTGTGACTTACTGTAATTGAGATTATTTTTTTATTATCACACTCAGAAGTGATGCTCCAATGAGCTGAGCACCTTACAGGGCTTGTGGTCTTATTCTGTACTCAAGTGCTCATCAGCTACAGTTCTGCTGATTCCCATGACTTTCTCAGTCTCTGAAATTGGTGAGATGGAAAGCATCCATGTTTCTCATTGAAATAAAATGGTTTGGTTAGGTTTGTGGGGGAAGAATAAGTGAAGATGATCCTTAGTTGCATAGGACAGCATTATAGGACGTCCATTCTGTACTCTTGTATATCATGGTGAGTGGCAACACAGAGACAGTAAAATCTTGGGCAATGCTGCTCTCTGGACATCTTAGGGAAAGGTGGAGCCTAAACTCTTTAGTAGAGCCAGTTCACAGCCCTGGGAGATGTTCAGGATAGGCAGACAGCCAGAAGGATTCTCACACTATGACTTTCCTGGCTCTCCGTTATTGCCACCCGCAGATGCTGATTCTCAGTGTATGCTCCCCTCCTCTGATGGGTATCACTGAGAGGCTCTCAGGTCACATCACTGCTAGCTTTCATTTCTCATTTGAAGCCCCATAGAACCTTTGTAGAAAGGTTGTAAACTGAGCTTAATTAGAAAATTCATGTACAGTTAGCTTGGAAATGTGCCCCATGGCGCTGAGCTGCTGGAAGAGTTTCAAATCCTGAACTGTCTCCATTTTTGTCCCATGGGAACATATTTGTACCTTGATTTATGTGTTGATTCTCATGGGGTTTCCCATGTGCACTAAGAAGAAATGTGACTGCCTATTGATGTTTTGATTTAAAGGAAAACCACAAAAACTCAGGGCCACTGAAGTTTCTTTTGGTGAGCGTATCTGAAATGGGACATTTGTGACTAAAGAGAAACATAGGTAGGAGTCTGGAATATTGCTTGTGAATTGCAGCAAATTAAAGTCTTACGGAAAAGTAAGCAAAGATACTTTTTGCTTTTACCACATAGAAGGGCTGTAAAATACTGAATTAAAGGAATGTTTACTATCTAGTTGATAAGCAATAGATTTCCTACATTTGAGTCTAGCTCTCAGTGAGTTCCAAAAACTGCTGGGCACCTTGTGATTTACCTGACAGAAATGGTTGATGGCGAAGCAAGTTCTTTTGGGTCAGAACTGAATTTTCAGCTTTTTTGTAGCCATCAGATGTGACCAAAGGCATTAAATCTGCCCTTTGCCCTCTGTTGCCAGCTGTGGGATAACATCATGGTATTCCTTTGCTATTTGGGAGCTTTGAGATTAAAGCTGGAGTTAAAGGTGCTGACATCATCCAGCTATGAGGCAACAGAAATGCCAAGGTAATTATTGGATGATTGCTCAGTCTGGATACCTATCAGAAAAGGAAGATTATGACAAAAAAACCCAGCAAATCCTCAAACAAGGGCAACAGCAAGAACCTGTGGCAGAAACTACTTCACTTTAATTCCCTGCTAGGATGTGGCTGAGATGTGTTTGGGGCTTGGTGGTGACTCATGCTCGTTTTCCACCTCGCTGTGGGGCGTTTGCAAGGCCCCTTTCTCTGCAGGGCTGTGATTAACTTGCACAGGGAAGGCATAGAGCTGAGTGTAAGCTTATGTTGAAGTCGGCTGTTATTCCTTCTTAGGTCAATTTCATTCCCTTATATCTTTAAATTTGTCACACAAACTTAGAAATCCCTTTCTAAAGTATGCTAGCTAATAATTATCCAATAGTGACTCACTTTGTCTGTTATCAGAGTAAGATAAGAAGCCTCTCTTGTGGGTTTTTTTTAAGAGATTTTCACTAGAAGATATTTAATTCCCTGTTGACCTTAAGCTCGGAGTTATGCCCTATTGTGTATTGTGGTCTTCTAAAATAATATTCTCTGTCAAGGAAGACACCACAAGTGGCCTAAAATATGGCTTATATTTCCTTTTTAATGTCTTCTATTATTTCTTTGTTGCCCATGTTCTTTTCCTTTTGCAAATGTAAAATCAGAGTAATATTCATAGCGTACCCTTTTCAGGTATATTTTTGGGGGGTTAAAAAGTATTTCTAGCATATAACTGCACTTAGAATAAATGACATGTAGGGTAATGTTTTTTTTCTGTTTGTAACCCATCATGTTCATTTTCTGCGTAGACTTTCTTCCGATAGGTCTTGCTTTTTGTTTGCTGGTTGTTTTTTTTGGTATTACACTTCTGAGATGCATAAGGCAAGAGGATCCCTTGGTTTAATGTTTATCTGGTGGTCTTATCTTTGGTCACAGATAAGCTTAAATCAAAGCTTCAGCACTGTTTATCTAAGTGAGTCTAAGCTGTGGCAGCCTGCTGCAAGATTGTGGTGAGATCTGAAATAACACTCCAGAAGGGCATAGGATTCTCTGGTTGCAAAGGGTTGTTACCTTTTCCCTTGTTGTGCTTAAAATGGAGATTGTTCAGGTAGTACCGTTAGCTGAAGTAGGATCTGTTTTTTATTAAATGGGAGACGACCTGTGTGTCTTGAGTGTCTTTCAGTACATGTGGGAATATGTGAGGTTATAAATCACAGAAAGAAAACACTGCAGCACTTCAATAAAACATCCTACTCTGAAGTGCCTGGGACAGAGAACATGAGCATTTCATTGCTTCTGTGGAACATAATAAGTCACTCAGAAGACAAAGTGCTTGTGATTTCTTGTTCTGATGTCTAACATTCTTGGGCAGCATTCATCCAGGGGTTCTGCGTAAAGACAAAGGATCTGACACTTCAGAGTAATCTTCCTTCTCTGGGAAGTACTCACGTGAAAATTCAAGTATTGCCCTGTATCAGGAACATTCCTGGCCTTGCAGTTCTGCATCCAGAAAGAGATTATAAATATGTAAAAAGGCTTCCTTGACCATCGCATAATCAGTTCCGGGTATTGTCCTCCTGACCTGTGCTTCTTTATGGCCAATTTCTGGGGTCCTGTGTTCATGTTGTCATGCTCGATCCACAAAAGAATCCCATAAGAATCCCTGATAGAATTCTTGCAAATGAACTGCAGGGTCCCTGGCTGGGACATTTTTGAAAAGGAAAGGACAAACATGCACCTCCTACAAGCACTATCATTTGATGAGGATGGGTTTCAGTTGTCCATCTTCGCATATCTATGAAGAAATATTGATTCCAAGGATTCCAGAGACATTTGATCGTTTCAGGAAGGAAGACTCATGTTTTTTTCATCCACGACCATTCCAGTTCATCTTTGTTAAACCCTGCTGTGACTGGATTTCAGGCACTGAACGTTACCTGTCTGCCTCAGCCAGTCACTTCTGACATCAAGTGCACTTGATCTGGGGCTGGTAGTTCACTTCAAACATAGTTCATACTGGGTCTGGCAGCTGGGAGACTGCAAAAAAAGTGCAGGAACAGTGATTCTTGTTTTCTGTCTTCAAAACAGATCTATTGTACCGTTTCTGCTTTCTGTTTTGAAGAGTCTTGACTTTGAAGCTGCAGAGAAATCATTATCTAAGTCACATTCAGTTAAAATTGAGGCCAGTGGTCTCATAAGTGATCACTCACATTAGCCCTATGAACCTTTTCCATGGATGGGAGAAAAGGGTATTGCCTTACTGTAAAGGAATTTAAATTAAAAAAAAAAATCCATGCCCCGTGCAGGCACAGTTATTACACATATCAATACATCATGTATCTCAAGTTCTGTCATTTGGATTACAGAGTGCAACTGTTCCTTTCTCTCTTGACCTCCTTTAGCTTGTGACATGCTCTGCTATCATTCTCCTAATATTTTCACTATTGAAAGTGTTTGGTCATTTCTTGCCTTATTCTAGAGCTTAAAGTCAGGAACTGAAGTATCTGGGGCTTTCTTTTTCTTTTTCTTTTTCTTTTTCTTTTTCTTTTTCTTTTTCTTTTTCTTTTTCTTTTTCTTTTTCTTTTTCTTTTTCTTTTTCTTTTTCTTTTTCTTTTTCTTTTTCTTTTTCTTTTTCTTTTTCTTTTTCTTTTTCTTTTTCTTTTTCTTTTTCTTTTTCTTTTTCTTTTTCTTTTTCCTTTTCCTTTTCCTTTTCCTTTTCCTTTTCCTTTTCCTTTTCCTTTCCCTTCCCTTCCCTTCCCTTCCCTTCCCTTCCCTTCCCTTCCCTTCCCTTCCCTTCCCTTCCCTTCCCTTCCCTTCCCTTCCCTTCCCTTCCCTTCCCTTCCCTTCCCTTCCCTTCCCTTCCCTTCCCTTCCCTTCCCTTCCCTTCCCTTCCCTTCCCTTCCCTTCCCTTCCCTTCCCTTTCCTTTCCTTTCCTTTCCTTTCCTTTCCTTTCCTTTCCTTTCCTTTCCTTTCCTTTCCTTTCCTTTCCTTTCCTTTCCTTTCCTTTCCTTTCCTTTCCTTTCCTTTCCTTTCCTTTCCTTTCCTTTCCTTTCCAAAAATGACAACTCCTGTTTTTTTGTTTTTCAGATCTGTGCAGTAGATGTGAGTAACACTCCTATCTCACCTAAAGCTTTTTCCTAAGGGTCTAAAAATGCCTTTCAAAAAAGATAATTAGACTTGTCTCTGTTTAAACCAAGGAAAACTGCAACATAGATATGAGTGCTTTGTCTATAGAGGGAGTGGATGAGTGGCAGCATGAGCACAGAAGGGGCAAGTGTGGCGTTAGCCAGCCACATGTCAGGAATATCACAGGGGGAGTTGCTGTGCTAAAACCACATTGAGATTTGAATCGTAATATGGTTGTTACAGCCTGATAATTCTTCCTGTCTGGGATTCGAGTGAGTAGGGATCAAAGTGTGACTGGATTTGGGTGATCAGTCAGGGCATAGGGTAAGACCCAAGCATCAGTGGAAAGGGATGAGGTGGAAGGGATGTGGTTCTGTTAATCATAGAATCATAAGGTTGGAAGAGATCTCTCAGATCATCAAGCCCAACTGTACCTGTCCCCTCACTAAACCATGTCCCTAAGAAACTCATCTACCTGTCTTTTGAACATCTCCAGGGATGGCGACTCAACCACCTCCATGTTCCACTCCCTGACGCCCCTTTCAGTCAAGAAATTTTACCTCATGTCTAGTCTAAACCTCCCCTGACGCAACTTGCAGCAATTTCAACTCATCCTATCGCTGTCACTTGTGAGAAGAGCCCAGCTCCCACCCCGTCACAGCCTCCTTTCAGGCAGTTGTAGACAGGGATGAGGTCTCCCCTCAGCCTCCTCTTCTCTAAGCTAAACAATCCCAGCTCCCTCAGTCTCTCCTCGTAGGACTTGTTCTCCAGCCCCTCCCCAACCTCGTTGCCCTTCTCTGGACGCGCTCCAGCCCCTCAATGTCCTCCTTGGAGTGAGGGGCCCAAAACTGAACTGCTGGCTCATGTTCAGCCACTGTCAGCCAACACCCCCAGGCCCTTCTCTGCCAGGCAGCTCTCCAGCCACTCTTCCCCAAGGCTGTAACGCTGCACGGGGTTGTTGTGTCCCAAATGGAGGACTCTGCCCTTGGCCTTGTTGAACCTCATCCCGTTGCTCTCAGCCCATCAATCCAGCCTGTCCAGATCCCTCTGCAGAGCCTCCCTTCCGTCAAGCAGGTCCATGCTTGCACCCAGCTTGGTGTCATCCGTAAACTTATTAAGGATGCACTCGATGCACTCAATCCCTTCATCCAGTTCGTTTATAAAGATATTCAACAGGACTGGGCCCAGCACTGAACCCTGGGAAACACCACCCAGTTTCCAACTGGGTTTAATTCCATTTACCACAACCCTTTGGGCCCGGCCATGCAGCCAGTTTTTAACCCAGCAGAGGCTGTGCCTGTCCATGCCGATGGCAGCCAGTTTCTCCAGCAGGATACTGTGAGAAACGGTGTCAAAGGCTTTACTGACGTCCAGGTACACCACATTCACAGCTTTTCCCTTGTCCATTAAATGGGTCACCCTGTCACAGAAGGAGATCAGATTGATCTGGCAGGATCTGCCTTTGGTGAACCCATGTTGGCTGGGCTTGATCACTCAATTGTCCCGCGTGTGCTGACTCAAGATGATCTGCTCCATGATCTTCCCCGGTACCGAGGTCAGACCAACAGGCCTGTAGTTCTCTGGATCCTTGCTCCAACCCTTCTTGTAAATGGGCGTAACATTCACCAGTCTCCAGTCTAGCAGCACTTCCCCAGTTAGCCAGGACTGCTGGGAGATGAGAGAAAGGGGTTTAGTAAGTACCTCTGCCAGCTTCCTCAATACCCTCAGGTGGATCCCCTCTGGCTCCATAGACTTGTGTGTGTCTAATTGGCCAAGCAGGTCTCTAACCAAATCCTCCTGAATCCTTAGAGCTTTGTTCTCACTGTCTTCTCACTGTATCCTGAGAACATCTCACCTTAATATTAAAGACCAAGGCAAGAAAGGCATTAAATACCTCTGCCTTGTCCTCATCCCTCGTCACTGCTGTCCCTCCTGCATCCAGTAGAGGAGTGGAATTCTCCTTAGTCCTCCTGTTGTTGTTAATATATTTGAAAGAACATTTTTTATTGTCTTTCACCGAACTGGCTAGTTGGAGTTCTAGTTGGGCTTTAGCCCTTCTGATTTTCTCTCTACACAATCTCACCTCACTCTTGTAGTGCTCCTGGGGTGCCTGCCCTCTCTTCCAAAGCTCATAAACTTTCCTTGTCTTCCTCAGATAGATATAAAGCTGTCTACTCAGCCAAACTGGTTTTCTTCCCCACCGATTCACTTTACGGCACAGGGGGATGGGCTGCTCTTGTGCCACAAGAATTTCCTTCTTGAGGAGCATCCAGCCCTCTTGTGCCTCTTTGTGCTTTAGAACCGCCTCCCAATGACCTTTATCAAGCAGCCTTCTTCTCAGTTTGAAGTCTGCCCTCCGCAACTCTGAGCTGGCAGTTCTGCTGACGCCCCCTCCTTACTCCTCCAAGAACTGAGAATTCTATCATCTCATGATCACTGTGCCCCAGGTGTCCTCCAACAGTCACCTCTCCCACAAGGTCTTCTCTGTTCACAAAATAGCAGATCTGGGGGGGGGGGGGGCACCTTCTCTAGTCGGCTCACTCACCAGTTGTGTTAGGAAGTTGTCTGACTCAATGAACCACCTCCTCTGCTTCCAGCAGACATCTGGAAGGTTGAAATCTCCCACAAGAACCAGGACTAGTGATTGGGAGATTTCTCCCAGTTGTTTGTAGACGAGCTCATCAGTTTCTTCATCCTGGCAGAGTGGCCAATAACAGACTCCCACCACTGTATCTGGATTACTGCACATTCCACTGATTTTAACCTGTAAGTACTCAACCCTGCCGATACCGTTACTGAGTTCCACGCAATCAAAACATTCCCTAACATAGAGAGAAACCCCACCACCTCTCTTTCCTAGCCTATCCCACCTGAAGGGTTTGTAGCCACCCATGGCAACACTCCAGCTGTGTGAATCATCCCACCACATTTCCGTGATGGCAATTATATCATAGTTTTCTAGTTGAACTTTCATAATTTCCAATGTAGTGCAGCTGCACACAAGCAGCACATGGAGGTTGCTAGGAGCATTTTTGAAATGGAAAAATGGATATGATAAGTGGAATAAGTCAGTGACAATTTGTGAGATGGCACCTTTGTATCCTAGTGTGTCAGTAATTCCCTCTTGCTATATTTTGTTGATTTTCCAGTAGCAGTAAGGGGGATGGGTGATGACCAACCCCATCCTTCTGAGTTATTGATTTAAGAAAGTACAAAAGAATGGGCTGCAGTGTGGGAATCATCCCAGATAAAGGACAGAAATCACTGTTCTGTTCTCTACCTGTCTGGCTAGAGGGACTCGACCTTTGGAGAACAGCTTTGTTGATGTGTAGGAAGCCCTAATAGAATTGTGAAACTGAGAGAAAGCAGAAGGAAAAGTCTAGGGAATTGGCTGAGTGAGTGGAGGCAGCTGTGGTTTTGGTAGCGCTCTGCTGCAGCAGCAGCTGGTGGTGCCTAGAGACCCATCGCTGTGGTCCTGCAGCAAGGTGTGGACAATGCCTGGCAGAGGGGAGCAGGAACAGGCGCAGGTTTCCTCAGACACACATAGGATCTCGGCCCTGGCACCTCTGCCCGTGAAGGGGCCTTCCCTCCATGCTGGTGGCTTATGGCCTGCCAGGTGCATTGTGGCATGGCGTCTGGGACTTTGCAGCAGCTCTCATTCTCATGGAATGAGGTGCGATTTGCCCTGCCCTGTTAGAGCATGATGTATAGAATCACATGAATGCATCTGCCATAGGGAATTACAGAGCTCTGTCAGTCTGTGAAGGGCAGCAGTTTCTGGAGATGCTGGTGAAATAAGTGCTCTCCCTGCTCAGTTTTGTTGGTTGCCTATTAAACCTCTCATCTGAAAGGAAAACTATATGGGATCTTGGTTTTGATTTATTTATTTTTATGGCTTATTAGACTGTGGAAGTTTAATCCTTTTTTTAAACAAAGAAGCAAAAAAATGTATCATAATCACAGTATCAGTATCATAAGGTTGGAAAAGACCGCTGAGCTCATCGAGTCCAACCTATGACCCAACACCTACACCTACTCCTACTCGTCAGCTACACCATGTCACTTAGTGCCTCATCCAATCTCTCCTTAAACACCTCCAGGGACAGCGCACCACCTCCCAGGGCAGCGCATTCCAATGGCCCATCACCCTTTCAGTGAAGAACTTCTTCCAAATGTCAAACCTAAACCTCCCCTAATGCCACAGAGTCTCACCTGAAGAGTGTTATGTTTTGTATTAGCTGGATACAAATCACTGAGAGCAAAAACAAGGAGCCCTGGAGATACTTAGAGAGAGGAGACTTTCTGAAGGAAAAGTAGGAGATTTTGCTGAAAGAGGAGGATAGATTTTTCCTTCAGAAGAACCTGATGGGGTATTGCTGAAACATCTCATATCTTTGCGGCAAAGGTGATATGCAGCCCACTTCTTGCTGCTTGCCACCTGTGGACACAACTGCTGATCTTGTGGAGCGGTTGCCCTGGTTTCAGTATCTCCTAGTGGTGAGTCTCCTAAGAAAGAATCTGAGGTTATGCTGCTGTACTGACAGGTTTCGACTCACTATATGGAGTCCATTAAATGATGAATGAGATGTGCATTTTGCCCAGTGTGAGCTGTCCATGCTAATCAAAGCATTTATGTTAGATGGATGGTATCTTCCAAGGAATGTGATTCTCCACTGGTGAGCAACGTGCTGTCTCTGTGAAAGTGCAGGAAACCTGAGCACAGCCGCATCGTGAGAAAGGGTGGTGGTGTGCAAGTAGTGGGGAAACTCGGAGTGTGCTGGGAAACAAGTAACTGCAGGCCACTCATAGACAAGTGAACAAACAATTGTTTGATTATTGGATGCATAACTTTCAGAGTATAATGTAGGTAGAGGTGAGCTTTGGCTCGCTCAAAAGGTGACAAAACCCAAAATCTCAGAATTTCCTACCCTGAGATCAAGCAGGAGACAGGGTCTGGCTGAACCCGGGAGACCTCAGCGCTCAAAAGTGTTTATTTGTATGCCATACAAAATAAGACTTTTTTGGGCTCCGGGGAACTCTGCCGGCTCAGACCATATGGTGAATGGCAGCCTATCATTCAGGAATAACACCAAAGTATTCCAATGCTCAGAAGCACATTGGGCAGCAAGGCTGGAGGAGGAAGCCTCATGTGCTATGAAACAGCCAACTGGGCCCTCTGTACAGGAGAGCAATGTGAGTGAAAGTGGGTTTGCATTTCCTCCTGACATGTGCCATTTTAGGCTTCCCATAGACAGCTTGGAGTCTGCTATGCAGTTTTACGGGCTGCCCTGTTCTGCCCTGTGCAGCTGTCAGTGTTTTGGGACTATGTCTTGGCTTTTGTTCTTTGTGCACATGACCTGTGAGGTCCCTACATGAGACTGGTTGCATTTCTTGTGCAGGGCCACTCAGCAAACTGAAAAAGCACATCTGGGAACTCTTCATGCTTGTGAAAGCTCGCATGTCCTACTTCCCTTCTGTTACTGAAAAGATTTCACGTGGAGGGGAAACGAATCAGAAGAGCAAGAGCTGGATTAAACTGCTTTCTGATATCTTCATGCTGTCCTCTTCAGAGCAGGGCTGGTTGACCAGAGCAGGGCAGAGTGGTTGTCAGTAGTGCCTGCAGTGTCTTGGAGGCTGCTCTCACCCATAGTTTCAATAAGCTTATGGCTTGAGAAATTGAGGCTTTCCCTGAGTTGCAGGGCTCTTCCCAAAGGCAGGTGTTTATTCCACATAAGTCTGAGGACTGTGGACATTTAATCCAGCTGAAGAGGCTGGGAGCATTGTTATTTACAGTGATAGACAGGATTGTTCTCATTACTCCCTGTTTATTTGTGGTTAATTGTATAAAATACTATTGCTAATCCCATAAAAGGGTATAAAACTACTACAGTTCATTTATCAGTAACTTTATGAACTTTTAAAAAAATCTTGTTGACATTTGTTAGGAGAATTTTAGTGTATTTTTGTATTGATGAAATTTCATCTTGAACCATTCAAGCTAGAAGCAGACTTCACTGGTAAAGAAAAACTGAAAATCTCAGCTGGAGCAAGACTCCAAGAGCTAAAGCCTCGAGAATCCCTGATTCTAGATGGAAGAGTGATTCTTGATGGCATAATCCCCCCAACAGGTATGTGAATCATTGGGGAAGTCCTTTTTGTATGTTTGCTTCAGTCCATCTCCCTTTCTGGATTTGTTTAGTAACATCAGTACTGACTTCTGTGCTTTGTTGTTAGAAAAGCCTTGATTTGGTTGAGTATTTTAATAAACAGATTTCTTAAACATAACATCTTTCTGCACAATGAAATTTCTCAGTCTCCTGACATGAAGAGAAGCCTCTGCCTGTATCAGCCCTGTGGGTATTTTGCCCATTTGAACCCATTTTTCCAAATGAATTATTCTGGTTTTGTTATTAGGCTTGAGTTTATGAAATAATTCTTGAGGATTTGGTAGGGTTTTTTCCTCTGTATTTTTCACCCCCTGTCTCTGCTTTGAACTGGAGAGGAGTAATTGTCAGAGATGTGGTAACTTTGATGACTTGATATTCAGAGATTTCCAGCTTCCATTTGTTGCTTGAATTTATTTTAAAGGAGGTTCCAATACTTCGTATTTTACTGGGATTCAGATGTAACTCCATGTCCTGGGCAGGCTGGGAGTTGACAGTTCAGAGTGATTTGTAGTTGGATTCTTGAAAGATCGACGTGGTTCAGAAGGGACAGACACTGTTTGAGCGTTCATGATTTTCAGAAGCTCTGAGAGAACTGTTTCCAAATGTGCAATTTCTGGACTTTAGCCCTTGCTGTCCTTTGGTGGAACTTTTTATACTGATTCCTCAAATTAGTTTGGAAAAAAGCGATTATAAAGGAAGTGTATACAATACTTCAATATTAAATTAGGCTGGCCTTGATAAATGCAAAAAGGTATAGGTATCAGATTTTAGCATCATTGTGCAGCTAATGAAGACTTCTAAAGACAATTATGCACCTCTGTCACTCACAGCAGCTGTTTGACCTATATGCTTCTAGAAAGATGGAATTTGCATCTGAGGTGAGATCCTGTTTGGGCCTGAAAACAAGACACTTTTTCCCTCCTTTGCTAATCTCTGCAATTTAAGTAAACAAAGCAGATGCAAAATGTTCTGCTTAACACCAACTGAATAAGTAAAAACCAAAAATTAAATACAAAGGTGCTGTGTTTCTCACAGCAAAGGTAGAAGTCAGTTTTGGAGGTTGCACTGGGGTTTATAAATGTCAGTGGCCAGACCTGGGTTTAAATGCGTTTTTGAAGTTGTGTTATTGACAGACTGTCACAGTGTGAGATGTGGAAATGGAGAACCATTGTTAACAGCAGCAAAACTATAGGTCAGCACTGCCTGTTCGGTGCTTGCTATGGGTTCTTGAAAAGGTGGAGAAGGAACATAAAATCCTGTATGATTTGGCTAAATTTTAGGCCCAGGTGAATCATGGACTTGTGGAGTTCACTTTAGCCACTTATAGGAAACACGTTGTTTCACAGTTCTAGGAGGGTGCTCTAGCAACACTTGTGAGAACAAATTCCTGCTACAAGACTTAAAGGGTCATGGAATCCTTATGTTTTGGTCAAGCTCTTTGTCCTGGTTTTGACTGGGATAGAGATAATATTCTTTCTGGTAGCTGTTGTAGTGCTATTTTGGATTTGGGATAGCCTATGTTGATAACACGCTGGTGATTTTAATTGTTGCTGAGCAGTCAAGGCCTTTTCTGCTCCTCATACCACCCCAACAGCGAGTGGGCTCTGTGGGCACAAGGAGTTGGGAGGGGACATGGCTGGGACAGGTGACCCCAGCTGACCAGAGGGATATTCCACACCATAGGATGTCATGCTCAGTATATAGGGCTGGGGAAGAAGGGAAGGGTGGATGTTTGGAGTGATGGTATTTGTTTTCCTAAGAAACTATTACGTATGATGGAGCCTTACCTCCTTGGGGATGATTGAGCACCTGCCTGCCCATGGGAAGTAATGAATGGATTCCTTGTTTTGTTTTTCTTGCATGTGCAGCTTTTGCTTTTCCTATTAAACTGTCTTTATCCCAACCCATGAGTTTTCTCACTTTTTCCCTTCTAATTCTTTCCCCCATCCCACTGAGGGGGAATGGGCAAATAGCTTAGTTGTCAGCCAGGGTTAAACCTTGACAACCTTATACAACAAGCAGGACATGCAGATGAAATTAATCATGTGTGAATGGATATTTGGGAAGAAAAAGGTGGAAGCAATGGATAGTGCCAGGAAGGCAGGGCAGAAATGTATTGAATTTCCTGAGCAAAATCATGTGGTGATTATGAAACAATAGGTTCTGGTTTCAGTGAATTCCTGCATGCCTTACAGAAGAACTAGCTTTCAAAAGGAATTTAAGATTTGGACATTCTACAGGCAAGTTCAGGAGTAGCTTTCCATGCAGTTGCACAGTGCAAGGAGTGCGAGAAGATAGAGTTGGGCATTAATTGGCATAGATACACAGGAGTTATGTGAAGGGTAGAAATCACTGAAGTTTTTCAAGTACTGCGGCGAACAGTTGGGTCTCTCCTGGTGGCATTACTGATAAGCCTGGACACAAAGAACAATTCTGCAGTCAGTGTTCTGTAGCTTCGGTAATCAAGACATGTCAACAATCAGAAATGAAAAGTCTATTAGTTCATCTGTCTATCACATTAAGGGATAATTCCTTCATTATCAATGATAGTAATTAGCTGGCTTGCAAGAGGAAGAAGTATGGAACAGAAGAGATTTAAAATAGTGATGGAGAGGCCGGAGCTGGAAGGATGAGACTGCAACAGAGGATTATCAGGACTGAGAGCAGTGGTTTATTACTTTCCACTTCCAAAATTCTACACGTATATTAAGCAATTAATCTGCACAAATGAGCAATGGAAATGATCAGTGGCTTTGTTGAAGTCCAAACACAGTGAAATCATGTATCAGATTTAGCACTGAAAG